>CM049372.1:15443861-16083388 GCA_026937815.1 Etheostoma perlongum
CACTATGAACCACCCAGACCTCTTAGGTCGTCTGGGACAGGTCTGCTTTCTGTCCCAAGAATCAGAACTAAACAGGGGGAAGGAGCATTCAGTTTTTATGCTCCACATATCTAAACAAACTCCTAGAAAACTGCAGGTCCGTTGAAACTCTGTTCTTTTAAATCAAGACTGAAAACCTTTTTGATGTTGCCTTTCTTTAAATGATTGCTCATTTCTTATACTGAAGTTGATTTTTGTTGAAACTGCATGACAATGAGCAAGGGTAAGATCAAAATTAAATGAATTGATTAGACAGTGATTTGACAGTTATGATGAACACTCCTAAACAATTACGCAACGAAAAGGGGAAATTATTATCATTATTGTTGGCTGAAACAAACATTGAAGTGAACTGAGTGACTTGGTGTATTTTGGGATGTTTTTGTTCAACAATTTGTGAGATTAGTTTTGTGGCCATTGTGGGGGTATTTCTGAACAGGAAACAAACATATTTCTGAAAATTTCTCTAACGCCATATATTTTATGATAAAATCTACAAGAAACAGTTGGAGCTGTTCAGAATTTTTCAAAGTTTGCCGTGATCAAACGAAGCCTTATAGTGACAACTATATAGACATGTAAAGAGAAGTACTTCTAGGTTATGGGTAACCAGAGTACAAAGTCACATGATCCTGCGGGGCCCGTGGTGGATGACATGGTATGAAATGCCTACTGTATTGGTAAACAAAGTTTGGATTTCCACAAATGGTTCATTGAGTCCAGGAAAATTGACAAGTCCACAGCTACTATGTTCTTTTAAATCAAGGCTGAAGACCATTCTTTTTTTATGTTCCCTTTATTTAAATATTGTTAAATTCCTATACTGAAATTGCATTGATGAAAATCAGAACTTTAATCTTTAATGTTTAATTTCTTATACTGTACTGTAAGTTTTAGTCTTGTATTCTGTTTTTAATTTCTTAATCGTTTTTAACTGCTCTCTTGTTGCTGAAATGGGCTATAACAATAAAGCTGCCTTGCCTTACCGCTCTGAGGTCCCTTGTCTTATTCAATAGGCGAAGAAGTCCTCCCCATTACTACAGTGTCAAGTAGCAAATTATTTAATGGCATAAACATGTAAGCTGTGGACATCACAACAATCACAGAACATAAGTAGCATTAAAACAGGTGCATGAGGTAGGAAAACATAATCATTGTGCAAAAAAATTTTTTTTGTGAAAAGTGTAAGTATGTGTACAAGATGGATGGAAATTAGTATAAAGCCCACTGCCTGTAGAAAATGAAGACTGTACCACAATTCTTTCCACCCTGTTGTTAGAAACAAGATGGACTTTAATATGACGAACAACGTGGGATGGCAGCAGTCCATGTAAACTGATTGACATTCTAATACAATTATATCAACAATTGGCAAGAGAACTCAATAAAATAAAAGCTTATCTGAATGCACATAAATAAATAGGCTAGGTGTTCACTAACACGCAGGGTTCTGAACAGCAAACAGCACCATCAGAACTTGCTTTTGACCTACACGTTCTGGTCTATAGTGCCAGGGTCCTTGCATGTAGCTTCATAAAAAACTGGGGCATGTACTAATTTTGTCCTCCACATTTGTTTAGTTGCTTTTCAGTATTCAGTATCTCTTCTCTCTTTCTGTACTCTTAGTTTTTTTGTTGTTGTGAGGTAAGCTATAAAAAAAAGCTAAAAGTTAAATGCCATATTTTGCATGCTGGTAATGTGCTCATTTTATGCAACATTACCCCTTTACACAGCCATTATTGTGTTTTTTTTACTGATTCAAAGACTTCAAACTGGATCCTGAATCTTGAAAAAGCTTACATTCAGTTGTATACTCAAAGGTATCAAAGAGCCCCTATTATGCTTTTCTAGATTTCTTTAAGTGTGTTATATAGTATGTAATGGATGTACAGTATGTACAAAAAAGTCTCTACTCGGCTTGATTTGACGCATTCTGCGTCCGTTTTCCATTGCAGATTGAGTAACGCCTCAGTGTGGCTGGTCACCATAGCTACGCGTAATGATGTCATTTTCAATGCGACTCACAACAGCACGTCGGCTACTTGCCACAGCCAGAAGAATTTTTTTGTTTCAAAAGAAGCTGAAGGAAGCAACAAAAATCGCCGCTGAAAAAAACAGCACAAAAAGACACACACAGCACAAAAAGACACACACTCCGCACTCTTGTTTGCTAAAAACGCAGTGATCTGACCAACCAGCAGTCTGCAGGTTTTCACGTCACCTTTTGGTATCGCCTCAGCTCGCTAAGAACCTCGACTGAGGTAGTACTAAAAAAAGTACCTGGTAGCAGGTCCAAGGGACTTTTTTCCGTAATGGAAAACCAAAAAAGGCGAGTAGAGTCGAGGCGAGTCGAGTAGAGTAGATACCACACAGTGGAAAATTAGTCATTAGTCTGTCTGCTGTTAGCGCTAACCTTAGCTGTGCTATAGCTGCAGAACCAAAACAACAACCAATCCTCCTGTCTTTTGTGGCCATTGCCCCATATAAAATTATAATGAGCTATTTCTTATTGTATGACAAAGACACTTGTTTAATAATAATAATAATAATAATAATAATAATAATAATAATAATAATAATAAATTGATAAAATTTGTATAGCGCTTTTCCCAAGCTCAAAGTCGCTTTACACATGCACTTGCTTACTTTGTTTGGTTTTGTGCTACCTCTACAGATATTTTAGATGCTTTTTGTGGCAGGAGTTTACATTTACCATGTTGCTTTTAATGTAAGAAGTTTCAGATTGTTTATAAAATCAAAAGAAATGTAGCCAAAACTAACTACCCACTTAGTTTGCACTAAGTTTTATTTTGCAGACACAAAAAGTGCAAACGAAATTTTAAGATGACTCTGTATAAGGAAAAGAAGGCTACTCTTAATTTTCTTTTGCCAGTATAGGGCACTACTGCTCTGTTGACCAGTGGGGCATATATATATATATATATATATATATAAAATTAAGGGTGCTCTGATCAATATTTTTGGGGCTGATCACCGATTGCTGAAAACAATATTGGTTGATACCGATCACCGGTCACCGATCACTGGGTCTATTTGAAGCCTTCTATTTATCATGTCATATATTAAATTTTAATAGTCTTAACAACAATGTATGTATTAAAATTAACAGAAGATCATGTACTGGGAATTGTCAACTGTTTACTTTTATTGACAGGAAACTTTCAACATTCTACTTCCCGTTAGAAACATCTTAAACAGCTTTGAGCTTAACAAAAAAGCTTTTTTCGAAATAAATCACAAAAAACTGTCATTGTTAATTTACACAAACTTACAGTATAATTAAAGTGCAGAGCAAAGAAAACAAAATAGAGATTAGTAAAGCCATATCTCCTAAAGCTTACCTGTTAAGCATCAATGGCAGATTTTTTTTAGAAATATAAGCATCTCTGCATTTTTGGCAGACAGCTTGTTCCTCTTCTCATCTACAATATTCCCTGCTGTGCTAAAACGTCGCTCGCTATCTCCACTTGTGCATGGTGCACAGAGGTACGCTTGTGCTTCTTGTGCGAGAGCAGGGAAACCACTTTTATTGTCTTGTCAAAAAAAAAAAAAAAAGGCAGACAATGCGTCTTCCACAGGATATTATATCAGCGATGCTGCGTTGTGATAAAACTCCATCGGCAACGGCAAGCTGCAGTGTATGACCCATGCACGGCAGGCTGGGTAGCTCTGCATCCCTCATGGCCTTTACCATGTTCTTGGCATTATCCGTTAGAATAACACTTTTTACTTCGGGATTCCCCATGCGCGAAACATGGCGCTGAATGAGGTTGGTGGTGTTGAAATGTCTTTGCAGCTTTCCGCCTCGTGGAATTTCCTCAGCACACACGTTGCAAATTGCTAATGTACTGTCTTTTTCAGACACCTTGTAGAACTGCCAGACCAGTGAATGTAGGGAGGCCGCCACTTTTAGCTGCGCATAGAATGTTTTTCTCACGAGTAGTGCGTCTCATCGGCCCATCTGATCGGCCTTTATGGAGACTACCAATCAAACTATTTAAAGCCTTTATCGGCCGATAACGATCAGTGACCGATCAATCGGAGCACCCTTAATAAATATTTGCCACAGTTAATGGGGCCGGAGGGGGGTTGCAACAGCTAAGTAAAAATGCATAAATGCCCCTATTTTCTTACTCCATTTTAATCTCAAGCTTAATTTTTTAAACTAGTCTTGTTTTTAAAGCAACCCTGTGGATTATGTTACTTAATTGCATACTGCATTAAGGAATAGGCAAGACTAATTAACAGTCAAAAGCCCAAAGATATTGAATTGAGAATTATATAAAACAGCAAAACCTCAGCATTACAAAGTAGTTGCATATAAACATAACTCTTAATGCTGATATTTATTTTTTATTTGTTTAAATTTGACCTCCAGCAACATAGTCTTCATCCTTGTGGGACTTTGGGCCTCCTCATCTATGGTAGTTTTTCTTTTTTGACTTAGGCAGGCTGTGGAGTTGATAAAGACTCACAGCTCTGTCTGATGGGACACTTGAGGGCAGGGCAAGGGCAGAGGTGCTTCCCTGCTTGCCCTCTGTCTCTCATTACTCCCCCTACTTAGATCAATAACAAGCTCCTTAGCCACAGGTGCTCTCCAGGGAGATAGGCCTGGAGCCTTCCCTCCTCAGCTCATTGTCTGTTGCTAACTCTGGCTGAGCCACGCATTCAAGCCTGACCGGTGCACACAGCCCCTAGCCCTCTGAGGAGATGGAACACACAGTATATAGGATATACACAGAGCATTTTGTCCAAATGTGGACATGCATGCATGCACACTTCACATCTAAATCTCTCCCTCTCGCACACACACACACACATACATAAAAAGAGTCATAAAATGGTTTCATTGTGAAAACATCATGTGACATAACCCTAACCCTATTAACCAGACTGTAATAATTCAAGTGGTGTTAAGACTTTTATTACCAGTATAATGAGAGAATGGTTCTTTCCAATTTTAAAGTCAAATTCAATGCTTTTTAAGAACTTTTTAAGCCCATTGCAGGCCATGTTAAGTGAATACGAAAAATATTTTAACTAAGCCAGCTGATTATTTACATTAGGACAATGGGGTTTTTTTGTATTCCAAGTTTTCTAAACTAATAATGCCTCTAAATGAGGCATTATCTATTAAAATATGTCATAATTTAAATACATCTTTGTTTGAAATCTTTGGTCTATTGAGCATGAACGTGTAACCAGCAGCTGTGAACCGGGACAAATGTTTAATTGCCTCTCATTTTGAAACATGACATCAAATACATGAGTAATCTTTATTATATGATCAATCCTAAAAAATTGCAGGTACATTTATTTGCTTTCCTTTATAAGCATACATTGTCCCTGTGTTTATGTCTTGTTCAGTAGTACATGACAATAAACTGACCTTAATCTAACATCTTGTCTCTCCATAGGCCAGCCCTAAACCAACATGAGTGCGTGCTGTGCCTCCGTGCTACCTCTAAGTTTTGGTGAAACATGTACAGATGTGCTCAAATTTGTTGGTACCCTTACAGCTCATTGAAATAATGCTTCATTCCTCCTGAAAAGTGATGAAATTAAAAGCTATTTTATCATGTATACTTGCATGCCTTTGGTATGTCATAGAATAAAGTAAAGAAGCTGTGAAAAGAGATGAATTATTGCTTATTCTACAAAGATATTCTAAAATGGCCTGGACACATTTGTTGGTACCCCTTGGAAAAGATAATAAATAATTGGATTATAGTGATATTTCAAACTAATTAGTTTCTTTAATTAGTATCACACATGTCTCCAATCTTGTAATCAGTCATTCAGCCTATTTAAATGGAGAAAAGTAGTCACTGTGCTGTTTGGTATCATTGTGTGCACCACACTGAACATGGACCAGAGAAAGCAAAGGAGAGAGTTGTCTGAGGAGATCAGAAAGAAAATAATAGACAAGCATGGTAAAGGTAAAGGCTACAAGACCATCTCCAAGCAGCTTGATGTTCCTGTGACAACAGTTGCAAATATTATTAAGAAGTTTAAGGTCCATGGAACTGTAGCCAACCTCCCTGGGCGTGGCCGCAAGAGGAAAATCGACCCCAGATTGAACAGAAGGATAGTGCGAATGGTAGAAAAAGAACCAAGGATAACTAAAAAGAGATACAAGCTGAACTCCAAGGTGAAAACGTCAGTTTCTGATCGCACCATCCGAATATTTTAAAAAAAAGTGGGCTCCATGGAAGAAGACCCAGGAGGACTCCACTTTTGAAAGAAAAACATAAAAAAGCCAGACTGGAATTTGCTAAAATGCATATTGACAAGCCACAATCCTTCTGGGAGAATGTCCTTTGGACAGATGAGTCAAAACTGGAGCTTTTTGGCAAGTCACATCAGCTCTATGTTCACAGCGAAAAATGAAGCTTTCAAAGAAAAGAACACCATACCTACAGTGAAACATGGAGGAGGCTCGGTTATGTTTTGGGGCTGCTTTGCTGCGCCTGGCACAGGGTGCCTTGAATCTGTGCAGGGCACAATGAAATCTCAAGACTATCAAGGCATTCTGGGCGAAACACTGCCCAGTGTCAGAAAGCTCTGTCTCAGTCGCAGGTCATGGGTCCTCCAACAGGATAATGACCCAAAACACACAGCTAAAAGCACCCAAGAATGGATAGGAACAAAACATTGGACTATTCTGAAGTGGCCTTCTATGAGTCCTGATTTGAATCCCTATCGAACATCTATGGAAAGACCTGAAACTTGCAGTCTGGAGAAGGCACCCATCAAACCTGAGACAGCTGGAGCAGTTTGCTCAGGAAGAGTGGGCCAAACTACCTGTTAACAGGTGCAGAAGTCTCATTGAGAGCTACAGAAAACGTTTGATTGCAGTGATTGCCTCTAAAGGTTGTGCAACAAAATATTAGGTTAGCGGTCCCATCATTTTTGTCCATGCCATTTTCATTTGTTTTCTTATTTACAATATTATGTTGAATAAGAAATCAAAAGCAAAGTCTGATTTCTATTAAATATGGAATAAATAATGGTGGATGCCAATTACTTTTGTCCGTTTCAAGTTATTTCAGAGAAAATTGTGCATTCTTCGTTTTTTGTGGAGGGGTACCAACAAATTTGAGCACGTCTGTACACGTTCAAAAGTTGTTTTAGTCGTGCAGGAGAGAACTCAGATTCGCCAGGTAGTCTAGCTAGCTGTCTGGATTTACCCTGCAGCGATCTGAGGAACAGTTAACCATATTTCTCAGAAATTGTTTAGAATGCCAACACAATAAGCAGAAGGTGACGGACATCCGGCTGAAAATGAGGGCCATCCGGTGAAACATCTGGCGGCACCAAAACAATCCAGTAAATAAATCATTGTTGATATAGACTACTGCACAGATAACACAAGGAAATTGTTTTATTCCTTGGCTTTGTTCACAAAGATTCCACTGCGGTTTTGTTTTTGTTTTGTTTTTGTAATCTATAAATGTTTGTTAATGGTACAATGGTGGAATACTGGAAGATCCTAACAGACTACCAGTATTTTTAATGCCACTGACATGCATGTAAGCAGTGTTTGAGGGTAATTGATAGGGTGTCACAATTTTGATATTAAATCAAAATTGACTATTAAAATTGAAAATTAATTCATAATCTGGAATATTTAATAAAAAAAATGGAATTGTCGATATTGCCACGCCCCTACATCACGTCCGGTCAGATTGTCAAGCAGCCACACAAGCCCCCAGGAACAGCGCCATGTCTTAATGAAACTATAGGCGTAGCGGCCAACGGTGGAACTGCACCCCCCTGACCAAGAAAATCTTTTCCCAGAGACTTTGCATGGCAAAAGAAACATCTATATTTTCAGCAGATAATTTTTTTTTTGAGGTCCATCAACTTACCAGCCCGAACACTTAAAGGGTCCTGGTTTAAAACGTTGACGTTTAAACATTTAAACATTGCAGCGGAATCCAGAGTTATTAAACTAGGCATGATGAACATGCACAATGAATGCGAGCAGACCCGCGGGACTGAGGCCGCCCACGTTGCCTTGCATGCACCCATTTCATGTTCTGCCAGGCAGAAAAAAACATACGAGTTAAAGTTCTGCAAGTCGTAACAGTCACAGCCAGTCAAAAGAAATGATAGAATGGCAACTGGCAACAGAAGCAGATGCAGGAGACCCATCAACAGAACTTCTCTTTCACTGACGTCACCGGTGTGGAAATATTTCGGATTTTCTAGTGAGTTATGTTGTGAAAAAAAACATAGGTTGCAAGCTCTGCTATGTGCTATATTAAACCAACAACAACACAGACTACTCTTCCGTCTTCATTTGGAATTAAACTCCAACAATTCAACTAAACATATCTGTCTTTAGGAAGTACATGAAAAAATGAAAAAATACATCATCTCAGGGGATAAATATAGTTATCTGTGTGGTAAATGTTCAACTGTTCGGAAATAGTTTGTTAAGACACATAATTGTTCAGAGAAGACTATGGACATAGCTATTTTGTTTTTGTTTTTTTATTTGAGAACTTGAATGTAATCTTCTGTGAAGAATACTGCAGTTACAATAGAAACTAGATGGCAGATTTATGTCCAATTGACAATAAGCTACTGTAACATTATAATTTATGTTGTTAATAAATGTTTTAAATGTGACAATGTAGTGTGGTAAATTGCAAACAGAGGTCATATATATTGCATCTAGTCTAAAATAGGCATAGCAACCTGTGCTTTAAAAGAAATGTAATAATTGAGAATAGAATCAAAGTGTGACCTTAGATTTGAAAATGTAATCAAATCGAGGATTTCGTGAATTGTGACACCCCTAGAAATTGAGGATTTTGCCACCAACTATATTTATTAAACCGTGTTTAGGAATCTACTGTAGAAAAGTATGAATTACAAAAAATGTAATATATATTTAAATTCTGTATCTATTCAAATTCATCCTTTTATTCACTCAGTGATATATTTAGGTAGCGTGTTCTACAAGAATTCCAGCATGGGGTTAGGTAATACAGTATGAAACTGGCAGATTTGACAACCTGTGGTTCTTCAACACAAGGAAGAAATGCATGAGCTACCACAGATGGGTTGACCTCTGTGCACAAGTCAGACAGGGTTACACTGCACATGAACAGCTTCAAATTGCAACTCAAGTCCTGTAGAAATATTAAGAGGAAAAATGAACAAAGAAGAGGAGAAGAAGAAGGTGAATGAGGGGGGCAGGTGGAAGCTGCAGACTGTCATTACCTCCAATAAATTGTAAAACTGGCTAGTATATTTTTTGTGTATTTCACATTCTTAGGAATCATGAAGCCACACATTCTCAAAATTGTACAATAACAAATACATAGTTTATGCAGAATATAAAAGATGAAAATCATTTACTTCTGAAGCTCTTTTTAAATAAACAGTAAAACATACGCAAATCTTACATCAAGTGGATTGCGCTTCTTGGTAAACCAGGATGACATTGTTTATGTAAGATGTCATGCTGAATAAAGACCAAGTAAAAACATTCCCCAAAATAAGTACTTTGTTATCTACATCATTTGTGCATATCCATTCAAAGTTGTTCTCCCATAGCAGCAGCATGTTATTACAAGGAAATGCACAGAACAATAACAGGAGTAGACAAATAAAACATGCTGTTAACTGTTGCATACATGTGAACATATTCACATGTATGCTAAAAATGTCTAACAATAGAAAACTAGTATAAAGCCAGAAGTTATGCTTGTATAATGTGTAGGGGCGATTAGGGGTGGCATGGTTCATGAAATTTTTGTCACCGCTCCCGGCTGCTGCCGCCTGCTCTCAAATCTTTACAGGTGAGGCACAGCTCATCTCGAACGAGCCTAGTGTGTTCCCTTTCGCACAAAAGAAGGTGTGGACAAGTTACCAACAAAACATCCAGCGAAAGACATCAAGCCAAACTGTATACATTTTAACATCAATGTACTGTAACGTTTTTTTCTCTCTAAAGTCGCTGAAACGGCTGCTGAGTTCCAACCATGATTGACACATCAAACACACACGGTGGATGCAGGAAAAACCGGAGATGAGTCATACCGGATTACCTAAATTGAGTACAGCTACACTTGTAAGTGCAATGATAAGTTAAAGTCAAATAGGTACTTTATCAAACTGTATGAATGTGTCCCAGGCCAGGCCCGTATAGGAAATTAACAATGAAAAGATCAACAAGCCACTGACACATAATTTGATTCAAATTTGATTCATTCAATAAATTAAATTCTTTTTTTTTTTCATTTTCATATTATACCAACATTTGCAGCACCCTAAGCACCTTTTTGGTAAGGACACTAGGAAAACTCACCCTAGAGTAATTTTATTCACCCCAAAACAAATTTCCTTTTCATTTTTAAAGAACGATACAAAAAAACTTTTTTTTTAATGTTTAATATATTCTGACTTATTCAAAAGACGGAGCTTTAAGAGTTCCTCTTTTTCTTTTAAAGGATCCAATTTTTGTACACTGAAGTTGGCAGTTTGATTATGCAATTTATTTCAATTGATATTCTGTAATATTTCAATCTTCGTGTGCTAAATAAGGCACATGATTTCCTGTAGATGGCAATACACATTCTCCTTTTTTTGCCAAATAAATGAAAAAGCTTTTTGAAATCATCAATGTCTTCCCACTTGTTGTATCAAAATCTCACCTAGCGTTCCTCAGAGATGGTCCCAATAATGTGCTTAAATTCAAGTCAAATTCAGTTTGTGCATGATTACATACTGTATCCTACATTGTGGATAATTAAGCTATATATCATATGCTGAAGTATATTTAAATTTATATAAGAGTGTTAAAGATTAAAAGAAAAAATAACAAGAAGCATACAGAACCGAAAACCATGACCCTAAAACCGTGATACAAAACCTTTACAAAAGTTAAAAACCACCTAAAACATATTATACAGATAATCACTAATGTGTCCACACGTGGCAATGTTCACCTCATACCCCAGTTCAGGGGTTAATCAACCCAACCGTGGGTTTTGTGAACCATGCCACCCCTAGTGGCAATGGCTATTGTGATCTGAGATAGACCCATCTCCCTACACACAGAAATGTTTTACTTATTCCATGCTTGGCATCGTGGGCTACTCAAAACACCTTTTTAATAGCTAAAGAATAAAGATGGACACTACCATTAAACTGGAAGCTACCTGTTATTAAACACCGCGGAATAAAAAAAGATGACCCTTCATACCTTTAATGGTAGAGTTAAGACTACCTCTCCCAGTTCTATTTTAAGAGGGTGACTCTAAACAATGACAGGGATTAAGGAGAAGATTTGGGACAATATATCCTTTATGGCCCTGTTGGCCTTACTGTCCTATCCTCTATGCAGGGATACTGCTATGAAAAATTATATATATATATATATATATATATATATATATATATATATATATATATATATATATATATATATATATATATATTTTAAAGGCAAATGTTTGGGTGAATGAATTATGACAAGACCAACTCAAAGCATAATAATCTATTCATTTTAGTCATGGTAACATACTGTAGCATGGCACCTTGCCCAATATTTACATGCTCAGAAGGCTCTGCAGCAGACAACTGTAGCTTAATTCCTCAAAGAGAAAGTCTAAATCCCCATGACAGCTAACACCGCTTTTCTCGTTCATATGTTATGACTCAGTGCCAAATATAAAACATTTGTACTTATCATTATGGAATAGTGTTAAGATATAAAGAAATTACAACTGATTAATGCTGAAAATGCTGGCATTGGACATGTTTTTTGGATTACCGATTTGTCAGACCACAAGCACCATGACTTAATTCTGCACTAAGTGAAGGACAGTAGTACAACAACAAGCTGGATTTAACAAAATCCAAATTTCCAATCTTGTCAGCATATTATGCCTGGAAATGAAGGGGATATGTCCACGCTGGCCCACTTTGACTGATGATGGCTACTTACAGAGGAACTGCTTCATGAATTTGCATAGCACATGTCATTCATCTTTTCAGTTTACAGCTGGAACTGAGGGTGAGGCACACTTCACATTCAAAGACTGTACAAGAGCTAATCAAATCAGCTAATCTCACTTAGTGCCTAGGCCAATACTGCACAAGGAACAGAGACTTCCCTGACACGGGGTCACAGCTTGGTTTGCCAGGCACCTGGAGTTGGAAATTCTGAAAACTGAGTGGCTATTTTTGCTGGGGCAGATTACATCCATGAAGTGAGAAATGTACTTAACCCTGAACGTATATAGATGCCTACATTAATTGTCATTCATTGTTTCTTAATGTATGTTTAATGATGTATTACTGTACTATTTATTCATACACATGATTGCTGATTTTGAGTAATTATTGTGAATGCTCTGATAAATTAATGTAAATAAATCATGCTTGTTTGTTTATGAGTTTAGTTTAGTTTTAACAGCTAGCACCTAGCCTTGTCCAATTTGGTCCAGGCACTGTGGCTTTCTGGTGTCTCCCATGACTTTCTCTCCCCCTGACACGCCAGAACAGCACCTTTTTGTGTCCTAGGACCTCCTGATTTATAAATTACATTTTTCAGTAATAATTGATGTAGGCCTATGTGTTTTCGTACAGTTTGTCTGCTTTGCCTCATGTTTGTAAGGTACTTTTACTCTATTTTATAAAAGGAAGAACAGGAGTATGTTACAGTTGAAACATCCCTCTTTGAAGTCACAGCTCCTTTAAACCCATTGATCCTCACAATTCCCCACACCACCATCCTCACTAATGACAACTTTCCATCTTCCATGGTCTAATTCTAACTCCATTTTATATATTCTACAAAATATTAGGATTTACTGCTCTTCCCTTGAATAGATTGTCTGGATCAGTTACGCAAGTTAGGAGTCATCATTTCAACAGATTCACCCACTAATTTCATTCATGAAAGGGAGGAGCCAGGATTTAAATGGATTCTTGAGCTTTGAGCCTAGTGAGACTTGTCTTATGCAAAAAAAGGTTTTAGAACAATAATCATGAAGTGGAGAAAGGTGTTACACTTAATTATTTGGTTAATGACTTGTGTGCAGAGCTCACTGTGTTAGCAGCTCAAGTCCCCCCCCCCCACACACAAAAAAAAAAAAAAAGCACCCACCTTTTGCATTGTTGTTTTCCATTCTCAGATAATGTCAAGCTATGTTTAAGGATAGATAGTCATTTTAAAGAGGCAACACTCCCTCTCCATCCCTGAAGCCTCTCATTGAAAATGTACAAGGAAGATGGTAGTGTGGTAGTTTCACACCGATCAAACCTACTCCTGAGCTCTGGATGCTGCTGTACTGGCAGACCTGTTATGCTCTTCTTCAGTACTTTCACAGCTCAGCATGAATCCACGCAGCTAAAAGGCTTATAATAAACTTTCAACACTTTCAAAAGGTGCTCCTCAAAGGCTTCTCCAAGCTGGAGCTGGGTGAGCGGTATAGACACTTAAACTGGCCACTGTGCAAAACCACAAAAACCATAATGTAGGCCTATTCATTGCTAGCAGGCAGTCTTTAAGGGAGTATAAAAAGGATTCAAGACTTAAATACATAGAATAGTGGAACAGAGACCCAAAAACCTGTGACTGCCGCTTTGACAAGGTGATGAATGCTTTTTTTCCCTCTTTTGAGCTGCATACATCTGTTGAGTGTAGCCTTTTGCCATTTCTGGGTTTATAAATGGATGTATATTTCTTAAGAAAAAATGCTCATGCAATTTAGTGACTTAGGTGTATAATTACATCAATGAGTTTAGTGAATGTTTTGAATTAGCATTAAGCATGGAATAGTCAATAAAACTGCAAAAGCATTCACTGAACCAAAAACAATCACTGAGGAAGGTAAGAGCATCAAAGTCTGTAGTCAAATTTACATTAGACACTCTCAGGAAAAAAGCATTATATACATTGTGTATTTATTATATCCAGTGCCTTGCGAAAGTATTCTGCCCCTTGAACTTTTCGACCTTTTGCCACATTTTGGCTTCAAACATAAAGATATCAACAACAAGTGGGACACAATCATGAAGTGGAACGAAATTTATTGGATATTTCAAACTTTAACAAATAAAAACTGAAAAATTGGGCTAGCTAGCTGTCTGGTTTTACCTTGCAGAGATCTGAGGAGCAGTTAATCATAGTCCTTATAAATTGACCGGAGTTTAAAATACCAACACAAAGGAAGCAGAATGTAAAAGACTTCCGGCTAAAATTAAAGATATCCGGCGGAATTTGCTGCCAAATCTGAACAATTCCCGAAGTGGAACATTGTGGATATAGACTACAGGTGTATATGTTGTGTGATATGACATAATGAACCCAATAATCATTGTTTAGTTATCTTCATCATCATCTGACTTCTATGCTATGTTCAAGAGATTATAAATGATCAGAATCAGCTTTATTTGCCAGGTATGAGGACACATACGTGGAATTTTTCTTTGGAACATCGTTGTTTACAATGCGCTTACACATACAAAACAACCAAACAATATATACACACTAATATACTGTATACATACTCTAAACAGAAAACATATAGAGGCAATAGTGCAATGAAGAGTGCAATAAAAATTATTAAAGTGTGGAGCATAGTGCAAAGGATGCTGGGATAAATAGTATAATGTTATTATATTACAATATGAACAGTACATGTTGCTCTGCATTCACACACTGACCAAATAATTATTAATTATTAATTGCAACAGTTTGGTTTTTGCCCCCATTTTTCATGAGCTGAACTCCAAGAAGACTAGAAAACTAACTAAGAAACTAAGACTTTTTCTATGAACACAAAAGGCTCATTTCTCTCATATATTGTTCACACAGCTGTCTAAATCTGTTAGTGAGGACTTCTCCTTTGCCGAGATTATCCATCATACGTAGGTGTCACACTCATAGGTGTGGCATATCAAGATGTTGATTAGACAGCATGATTATTGTACAGGTGTGCCTGGCTGGCACAAAAGGCCACTCTAAAATGTTCAGTTTTACGAAGTTGCTTGATATTGGCAGGACCTGGAACACACGGTCGTATACGCCAATCCAGAGCATCCCAAAAATGCTCAATGGGTGACATATCCGGTGAGTATGCTGGCCATGCTAGAACTGGGATATTTTCAGCTTCCAGGTGTACAGATCCAACGTGGGGCCGTGCATTCTCATGCTGCAACATGAGGTGATGGTCGTGGATGAATGGCACAACAATGGGCCCCAGGATCTTGTCACAATACTGTATTTCTGTGCATTAGATTAATGTAGTGAAGTAAAATGCCGGGGCAGCCACCCTTCACTTTACCAGCAGTATTAACAACAGATGAAGCCACTGTGTCTTGAGAAGCTTGTTTTATTGTTCACTTTTAACTGACTTTACATTGTCTTTGCCATCTCTTTTTCCTTTTGATTTTCCTCACAGCTGCACTCATATGCTACTCTCACTCAGTTACTGCTCATTCTGACCAAACACAAAAGCTCCTCTATGCAGGAAAAACCTTTAATGTAAAAAATGCTCACACATGCATTAAGCCAATACATTCTGTAGATCACAGGCTGTTGGAGTTTTTTTTTACTGGACACTGCAGCACACCGAAACAGTGATTTATGCAGACTGAATCTGCAGGTGTCTCGGGTCTAGCGTTTGTTTGTGTGTGTGTGTGTGTGTGTGTGTGTGTGTGTGTGTGTGTGTGTGTGTGTGTGTGCACATACACATCTTTTGTCACTTCTTGGCAACCTTCCGTGTGTGCATTGTCAAGAACGTTTAATAAGAACAGTGTTAATGTTCTTTTGAGGTTTCTTTTGTTTATTTCTATGATTGCACACACGCATACACACACATAGACACACACACACACACAAAGTAGGATGCATCCCCTGGGCGTATGAATAGTGAGTTTACTGTGTCTTTTAGGATTTTAATGTATCAGAGAAACAGGATGCATACATAGCAACATCACTGCAGTAGAGGTGCTGGAACTAGCATTTTCTTTGGAATCCTGCTTGAAACAGGATTTAAACGGCTAATGAATTATCACAATTGTTGATTCATTTTCTGCTGAAATAAATTAACCCACAAAATATTTCAGCTTTACTTATCACAGAGAACTCTTTTTAGTTTTAGTTGCAAGACTTTTCTTTAACTTACACCATGCACACAAAGTTGCATGTAAGCATTGTCTTTGCGTTCCTTCTCCCTGTCACTCCAGCTATTGCATCTATCTGTCAACTTTCACATCAAAGC
Source organism: Etheostoma perlongum (assembly GCA_026937815.1). NCBI lineage: Eukaryota > Metazoa > Chordata > Actinopteri > Perciformes > Percidae > Etheostoma > Etheostoma perlongum. The sequence goes on from CM049372.1 coordinate 15,460,172, forward strand.
AACCCTGATGGGCTTCATAACCTATCCTCATCACAACAGGAGATGTTGCCTTATTAAAAAATAATATGACCTGTTTTATGAGGCAGAAAATGTTTGGAGAAACATCTGTGAAACAAGTTATGTATTAAATATGTAGGAGCTACATTCAAAATTCCTTTTTGCATGGGATGGCAGATCTATAAAGAGAATTCAGAGTGCGGGCCCCCAAGCTTATTTAAGTCCCGCCATTCTCCCTATCTGACAGTTGAAAGTGAATGATCTCGCTCTCTATGCCTCCCTCTTGCTATTGTCTCAATTCTGTGGGGATAAAACAGTCAAAATGTTCCTATCAGTACCAGAAATTAGTGACTCATGATGGTCTCTGATCGTTTTAGAAAACCAATGGAAAAAACAAAGCATTAGAGGGTTTTTTGTACTCTGCTCTTCCTGAAAGCATTTGCGGATGCTAAAGAGTTCATTAATGCCGTTTTTTGTTCTGAAGTGGAGGCCACTGGAGACATCCTGAGAAATGAAGGATGGATGGGGGTGTGCTGCAGTAGAGCAGCCAAATGAGCACAATTCAAGTAGATAGATTAAAGAGGCTGGATTTCAAAGGCTTCTTTATAACCTTTTAATGTAATGTTGCTTAATCCTTTAGAATTTCATTTAACTGATATCTAGGGCTCAAGCACCAATGTCTGTAAGGATCCATAGACTGTATAAACATGAACAGCCAGTGACATCACCCATTGGTTTCTGAAGAGTCCAAATGAAGCTCAAAGTGGGCAGTACCCGCAGTGTTCAGTGTCTTGTGCCCAAGGACACTTCAACATGGGACTGCAGGGCCTGGGATTGAACCACCAACCTTCCAATTGGCAGGCAACCGCTCTACCGCTGAGCCACAGCCGCCCTATGTATGCAGTTTTAGTGAGTCAGAGATATACAGTAGCACAAAGTGTTGTTACTTTAGTGACTGTGTCTCTATATTTAACGACTTTTCAGATCCCTTAGCTAGTTTTTAAAAAAGGTATCTGTTTTTCTGTAGAAAAGACGCTGGCAGTCAGCGAGCACGCACAGTATTTCTCTCTAGTGGCCACCAAAACAGTCTTCTGTTCTGTGACTGAGGAGCAGCTCCTCCCTCTCTTCACTGCTTGCAAAAGGATTCACCCCGTTGGCTTTTTACCTATTTGGTTACATTACAGCCTTTAGTTCAATTTTTTTTAATCTGAATTTTTATGTGATGGATCAGCACACAATAGTCTAAGTTGGTGAAGTGAAATGAAAAAAATATATACATAAAACTATTTTTTAGAAATAAAAAAACTGAAAATGGGCATGTGTGTATGTATTCACCCCCTCTGTTATGAAGCACATAAAAAGCTCTGGTGCAACCAATTACCTTCAGAAGTCTGGTGCAACCAATTACCTTCAGAAGTCACATCATTAGTGAAATGATGTCCAACTGTGTGCAATCTAAGTGTCACACGGTCTGTCATTACATACACACACCTTTTTTGAAAAAAAAGCAGGGCTGCCAACTCTCACGCATTGGCCATGAGACACACGCACTTGACTGGTTTCACATGCTCACGCGCCACACCCCCGATTTCACACGCTGTGGGCTGTGACGCGTTGCATCTGTGCATAGACCTCCGATAATGAGCAGCGTACAGCCACCTCTTAACTTTGTCAGAGACCAGAGACCCAAATGGGCCTCTGTGTCTGTCAGATGGTCTGAATGAGATCCACCATATCAGCGGAGCAATGACATGCACAGCAGACTATATTATAACTCTCCAAATCTCGGACAACAGAGATGGGAGGAGTTACATTTTGAATGTGCACAAAGTTATAAACATGAGCAGAAATCTGATGAAACACACCTGAGCTATACTATACTATATATATACGATACTGCAACGTTGGGCCACTGCTGTGCTTCTCTAACCTAGGTGCATCTCTAAATGTAACTGTAAATAATTAATTCAATGTTTCATAAAATGAACAAATAGTCTTTATTTTCCCAAAAAAGTAAATACAGTAAATGGGGCACAGAGGATGAGGGCCAAACATCTTGTCTTGGCACAAAGGTTAAAGGATTAGAATTTATGTAAATCAGTGGTTCTCATTCTTTAGAATTTCAGTGGTCTTGATCCCTCTGGTAGACCAACATTAATTTAACTTTGGGTCCCTGGTCCCTACACCAGGGACCCCTGGACCTGTTCACCACAGACCCAAATCTTCTCAGCTGAAAGAGCCAAAGAAATTATAAAAATTTGGGTTGCCCCCCCCCCCCCCCAAATCTCACTCCAAAGTTTTGGGAAAAGTTGGCAGCTCTGAAAAAAGTAAGGGACAATTTTGTTGGGAAGTACAAGTCAGGGATAGGTAATAAAAGAATATTCAAATCTTTGATGATCCCCAGGAGCACCATCACATCTATAATAACTTGGGCTGCACAATTAATTGAATTTTAATCACAATCACGATTTTGGCTTCCCACGATCAAATTTGCGTGATCGAGCGATAACATCCTCTGGCTCTCAGGTTAACACCTATCTTCAGCCTGACGACTCGTCCTCTCCCCCTACCCCACCTGTAACCTCAGTGTGCCTCACTGCTGACCAAGGGAGAAGACAGCTGACTAGACTCCACTCTAATAAGGCTGCAGGCCCTGATGGTGTCCATCCTGGGGTGCTCAAAGCTTGTGCCCCCCAGCTACAGTATGTGGAGTCCTTCTGAATTCAATTCAATTCAATTTTATTTATAGTATCAATTCATAGCAAGCATTATCTCGAGACACTTTACAGATAGAGAAGGTCTAGACCACATCTAGAATTTACAAGGACCCAACAGTTCTAGTATTTTCCTACAGAGCAAGCAACAGTGCGACAATGGCGAGGAAAAACTTCCTTTTAGGCAGAAACCTCGGTCAGACCCAGGCTCTTGGTAGGCGGTGTCTGGATAGGTTACAATGAAAGTGGCAATAACAGTCACAAAAATTTTAGTATGTAGTAGTTCTTTGTAGTAGTTCATGGCATAGCAGGGCACTGTCGTTACAAGGCACAGCAACTGGGCACCGCATTAATTGAATTTAGCAGGATGTAGCAGGGCATTTGGCGGGACCATGGCGACAGCTGCAACCAAGATTTTGGGGCCTCCCTGATCCAAGGAATCTCCATGTCTTCAACCTGAGCCTGAGTCTCCAAAGGGTCCCTGTGCTGTGGAAGACATCTTGCCTCGTTCCTGTGCCAAAGACGCCACGTCCCAGTGACTCCATGGACTACAGACCTGTGGCACTGAGCTCCCACATTATGAAGACCCTGGAGAGACTGGTTCTGGAACAACTGCGGCCCATGGTCAGACCTCTCCTGGACCCCCTCCAGTTGCCCAACGGTGAGGGTCATGTTTTTTTGCTTCTCCAGTGCTTTCAACACCATGCGGCCGGCCGTGCTGGGTGAGAAGAAGACAGCGATGCAGGTGGATCCCCCCTTCGTGTCCTGAATTGTTGACTACCTGAAAGGCAGACCACAATACAGTGGGTACGGAAAGTATTCAGACCCCTTTAAATTTTTCACTCTTTGTTTCATTGCAGCCTTTTTCCAAAAATCAAAAAAAGTTCATTTTATTTCTCAGTAATGTACACACCCATCTTGACAGAAAAAAACAGAAATTTAGAAATTTTTGCATATTTATTAAAAACAAAAACTGAAATATCACATGGTCATATGTATTCAGACCCTTTGCCGTGACCCTCATATGTAACTCAGGTGCTGTCTATTTCTTCTGATCATCCTTGAGATGGTTCTACACCTTCATTGGAGTCCAGCTGTGTTTGATTATACTGATTGGACTTGATTAGGAAAGCCACACACCTGTCTATATAAGACCTTACAGCTCACAGTGCATGTCAGAGCAAATGACAATCATGAGGTCAAAGGAACTGCCTGAAGAGCTCAGAGACAGAATTGTGGCAAGGCACAGATCTGGTCAAGGTTACAAAAAAATTTCTGCTGCACAAAAGGTTTTAAGAGCACAGTGGCCTCCATAATCCTCAAATGGAAGGCGTTTGGGCATACCAGAACCCTTCCTGAGCTGGCCGTCCGGCCAAACTGAGCTACGGGGAGAAGAGCCTTGGTGAGAGAGGCAAAGAAGAACCCAATGGTCACTGTGGCTAAGCTCCAGAGATGCAGTCGGGAGATGGGAGAAAGTTGTAGTAAGTCAACCATCACTGCAGCAATCCACCAGTCGGGGCTTTATTTGGCCCGAAGGGCCTCTCCTCAGTGCAAGACACATGAAAGCCCCATGGAGTTTGCTAAAAAACACCTGAAGGACTCCAAGATGGTGATAAATAAAATCCTCTGGTCTGATGAGACCAAGATAGAACTTTTGGCCTTAATTCTAAGCGGTATGTGTGGAGAAAACCAGGCACTGCTCATCACCTGTCCAATACAGTCTCAACAGTGAAGCATGGTGGTGGCAGCATCATGCTGTGGGGTGTTTTTCAGCTGCAGGGACAGGACGACACAATCGAGGGAAAGATGAATGCCCAAGTACAGACTGGATATCCTGGACGAAAACCTTTTCCAGAGTGCTCTGGACCTCAGACTGGGCCGAAGGTTTACCTTCCAACAAGACAATGACCCTAAGCACACCGCTAAAATAACGGAAGGGTGGCTTCACAACAACTCTGTGGCTGTTCTTGAATGGCCCAGCCAGAGCCCTGACTTAAACCCAATTGAGCATCTCTGGAGAGACCTGAAAATGACTGTCCACCAACGTTTACCATCCAACCTGACAGAACTGGAGAGGATCTGCAAGGAGGAATGGCAGAGGATCCCCCCAAATCCAGATGTGAAACTTGTTGCATCTTTCCCAAAACGACTCATGGCTGTATTAGATCAAAAGGGTGCTTCTACTAAATACTGAACAAAGGGTCTGAATACTTATGACCATGTGATATTTCAGTTTTTGTTTTTTAATAAATATGCAAAAATTTCTAAATTTCTGTTTTTTTCTGTCAAGATGGGTTGCTGAGTGTACATTACTGAGAAATAAAATGAACTTTTTTGATTTTTGGAAAAAGGCTGCAATGAAACAAAGAGTGAAAAATTTAAAGGGGTCTGAATACTTTCCGTACCCACTGTATGTGCGCCTGCACCACTGTGTGTCAGACAGCTTGGTCAGCCACACCCGGCCCCCACAGGACTGTCCTCTCTCCCTTCCTCTTTACCATCTACACCACAGACTACCACACAGAGTCCTGTCATCTTCAGATGTTTTCTGATGACTCTGCTGTGGTTGGATGTATCAGCGAGGGTGACAAGGTTGAGTACAGAGCTGTGGTGGGGGACTTTGTCACATGGTGTGAGCAGAACCATCTACAGCACAATGTGACAAAGACTAAGGAGCTGGTTGTGGATCTAAGGAGAGCCAAAGCACCAGTGAGCGCTGTTCTCATTGTGGAGGACTACAAATACTTGGGAGTGTACTTGGACAATAAACTGGACTGGGCCAAGAACACTCAAGCCCTCTACAGGAAGGGCCGAAGCGGTCTCTATTTTCTGAGGAGGCTGACGTCCTTCAACATCTGCAGGACAATGCTGAGGATGTTTTATGAGTCTGTGGTGGCCAGTGCTATCCTGTTTGCAATTGCAGGCTGAGGGTAGCGGACACTAGCAGACTCAACAAACTGATCCGCAAGGCCAGTGACGTTATGGGGGTAGAGCTGGACTCTCTGTTGGTGGTGTCAGAGAGGAGGATGGCGTCCAAACTACATTCTTGGACAATGTCTCACACCCACTCCATGACTTGCTTCTCATACACAGAAGCACTTTCAGTGCAAGACTTATTGCCCCAAAATTCGCCACAGGAAGTCATTCCTGCCTGTGGCCATCAAACTTTAGAATTCCTTCCTCTAAGTGTCTGACACACAGAGTGTCTGACACAGAGTTTGAAACTGGACAAAATTAACGTGACCAACATCTTTCCTAGGTCGCACCGGTGCACCTAATGTCCTCGCATCCACTGCCTCTCCACAAACAAAGCAATGTTGATTATATTGATATGGTTTAATTTGCGTTACATGACCCATGATCTGTAAAGCCTCTTACTCTCTTGGATCTCTCCTCTTACTCTCTGCGCAGCCCCGCCCCCATTCACTCACACACGGCTCCCCAGCAACATGGAGAGACACAGCGGAGACAGTGCCGGTCCACACTTCTGAAATGTATCTACAGTTTTAATTGTTATTAACACAGCTGTATATTGTTAAGCATGAGAGGCAAACCTGTATTTGTACCAGTGTTTCCGCTGGTAACTCTGCTTTCACGGCTGCCATGGCAAAAACACAGAAGTATTGAATGCAACTAACTTCAGTTCATGGAGTAATAGCGTGTGAGACGGAGCCTGCTGGACCTGGGCCAGAGAAGTAACCCACGGCCAGAATATCATAGTTCATAAAAATTCAGCGCAGTAACGATACAGACATTTTATACATACGATGTGTGTAACTCTGGTGACCCGCCATTCGACCCGTGCTGGACCCATTCATTATGAGTCAGCCGTCACTCTGTGATTAACATGGATGTGAAAGCAGTTATAAATAGCTTATGTGACAATAAGATTTGTTTTGGTTAAAATCAACAAATAATCGTGATAATTAATCATGATCTCAATATTGATCAAAATAATTGTGAATATCATTTTGGCCATAACTGTGGAGCCCTAATCATAACCAAATGGAAAGAACATGGCACAACAGCAAACCTGCCAAAAGACGGCCCCCCACCAAAACTCATAGACCGGGCAAGGAGGGCATTAATCAGAGAGGCAGTACAAAGACGTAAGGTAACCCTGGAGGAGCTGCAGAGTTCCACAGGAGTATCTGTACATAGGACGACTATAAGCCGTACGCTCCATAGAGTCGGGCTTTATGGCAGAGTGGCCAGAAGAAAGCCATTACTTTCAGCAAAAAACAAAATGGCACGTTTTGAGGTTGCGAAAAGGCATGTGGGAGACTCCCAAAATGTATGGAGGAAGGTGCTCTGGTCTAATGCAACTAAAATTTTCGGCCATCAAAGAAAACGCTATGTCTGGCGCAAACCCAACACATAACATCACCCAAAGATCACCTTCCCCACATTGAAACGTGGTGGTGGTTGCATCATGCTGTGGGGATGTTTTTCAGCAGCTGGGACTGGGAAACAAGTCAGAGTTGAGGGAAAGATGAATGGTACTAAATACAGGGATATTCTTGAGCAAAACCTGTACCACTCTGTACGTGATTTGAAGCTAGGACCGAGGTTTTCCTTCCAGCAGGACAATCACCCCAAACGCACTGCTAAAGCAGCACTTGACTAGTTTAAGGGGAAACATGTAAATGTGTTGGAATGGCCTAGTCAAAGCCCAGGCATCAATCCAATAGAAAATCTGGGGTCAGACTTAAAGATTACTGTTCACAAGCGCAAACCATCAAACTTGAAGGAGCTGGAGCAGTATTGCAAGGAGGGCAAAAATCCCAGTGGTAAGATGTGACAAGCTCGTAGAGACTTATCCAAAGCGACTTGGAGCTGTGATTGCCGCAAAAGGTGGCTCTACGAAGTATTTACTTTAGGGTGGTGAATAGTTATATACACTTTTTTAACCCTATTTGTTGTTTGCTTCACTTGTATTGTATTTACACTGGTGACAGCATTCAACACATTTGAAATGGTGGTTTTCATGATGGTTTTGAACCCATCTCTGTATTTCAGTCTCCTCTCTGAGGGAAAGCATTGGCTCAGTTTACAAAGACATGATTCAAACATGATGTACACAAATAGACCGGACACCTGCAGTGGTTGCTCAAAGAGAGAACATTCAGAAATATATACACCATGCAAATGTAGACATCAAGAATTGCTCCCTGTTGAGTACAAACAATCACACACAAATGAAAAATGTAATCAAGCAAGTTCTGCTACAATGGCAATTTTGCTGATCTCCAATTTGGCCCCACTACAAACATTTAACTTGCTGCTCTCAGAGGCAGAACCCCAATATTGAAACACACAGGGGATGTTAGATGGATACTTTATTTTTCCTAGATTAGAGAGAACGTGTGTGTATATGATATATTATTTAACAATATTTTATTAGGAGTCCAAGCCCGAGGCTGTGGATTGTTTTCCTAAGGAATCTTTTTTTTCCTTCTTTTTTCTTGTCCACCTAAAACTCCCACTACAGCCTAAACCCTACATGTTGGAGGGGTGCCATCTCCAGGACTGGTCCAGAACTCTGGAAGGACCGCAGAACCAAGAATTGACCCACTTCCACCACTAGGTGGCGCTACAGCATAAAAACCATAAATATGCACATGTCCCCTGGATCTAACTAAATAGCCTAATATAGGCCACACCCATTTCCGCCTAGACTTTTGTGTGTGAAACATCATGATTTATGCAAACAATCTGCAAAAAACCTGGCAGGTAGCATCTCCAGAACGACCTGACAAAAAGTCATAAAAATAATTTTTATGGGATAAAAACTGTACATATTACACAGGAACAAATTTGTGTAGGTACTGTAACTATGAAAACACCAACTTTGCCATATCTCACAAAAAAGAAAGGCTATCAACACAAAACTTTAGATTTTTGTTTGCCATGACCTTCTGGAGGTGGCCCTCCAGAAACATTTGCAGGGTAGATGTATAATAGGTCATGGACCTCACCTACCAAAAATAAAACTTGGCCAATAACTCAATGCATTTAAATGGGAAATTTGCAATTGCAATATCTCTGCCACAGTAAGGGCTATCGACACAAATTGTGATGCTTGTTTAGCATGCCACTCTGAGGCTCTGTACCAAATTTGGTAAAAATCGGCCATTAGGGGGCACGATAGTTAACGTAGACCAGTTTGGGCCCTTTTAACCCCTTCTGAGGCCAAGGCAATTCTGATTCATAACTTAACTTTTCAGGGTGTTTGTGCAATTAATCCAGACTGTTATATCCAAGATTGATACACTGTATGCAATAAATGTAAATTGAAAATTCCACCTGGCTTAGTATACTGACGACTTGGCAACTCTGTAAACATTTCAAATTTAATAAATTCTAAAATGGATGAAATCATGCACAATAAGTCTCTTTCTTTAAGGTTTAGTTCACTTTACAATTCAAATCTTGGATGGATGTATGCCTATATGGATAAAACTAAGAATGCAAGCATGTACATTTGTACTGTACAGCGCATCCCACAGGTTGAAAATGTACTTGTGGTGGTGGGTGGCGCAGGATGTTACGGTGCGGCATGTGATGGCTGGGTTCATTAACAAACTAGTAAAACAAAGGCTTATTAACTATTTATTGAAAACAATGACTGCAACATTAACAGATAATTTAGAAAGAAATAACTAAAAAACTAGAATATCATACACAAATTAAGTGTAGCCTATGATGTGCTTTGTTAATTAAAATCAGGTTGGTTCTTCATAAAAGTTATGGTTCATACCTGATTACCCGGAGCCCAAATGTTGTATGTATTAACTTAACCTTAAAACCATAGCCTACTATCAACTAACACAAATTTACTTATGTTATTATGATTCTCAACTTTGTGTGCACGGCATGTGCTCATGATTTAACTGAATCCTAACTCCTGTTAAATCATATTACAATAAGGCTTACAAAGTTAATTCTTGTTCGTTTTGTTTGTTATAGATAATGGTTTTGGAAAGTGTGAGAAATGTGTCCTGTGTTATTTGTTAATATCTTATCTCAACAGATATCTCTCATTCAGACAACTGTGGATTGCAGTTCAAAACCTTTACAGCCAACTTAATAAAATTCCGTGTTTGATTTGAGCTCAAGTCTATAATAAAGTTAATCGGTAGGGGCAGGTAGACCAATACAAAGCAACGGAGACAGCAGCATGGAGGGTGAAAAACCAGGTTGATAGAGGACATTCGGGGCGCTGTCGCAGCGGTGAGGCCGCGGCAGTTTTACCGGTGCCGATTCAGTACAGTTAAGTTCAAGGGAAGCCACACACAGCAGCATGCTACTACCAGCCTCTTAGCCTGAAGTGATGTCACACACACTGACTTCAGGGTTCTTGGCCTGTGTAAGCTATAAACACATCACTGATTAGAAAAAATTATAAAAAAATTTGTATTTTATAAACTTGGGCGGGTCTCAACCTACCTGGGTGGGGCACCAAAATAGAACCTATAGGAAACAGTGCTGTATGACTGTGTGTATTCATTAAGAGCTTAAGGTCTTAAACACAGAGATTAACCGTCTGTGGATTTTAAGAATGGTGATCTCTGGCCTTTGGTCTGCTGCACCAGAATGTCTACTGTCTTTGCGCCTTGAATGAAATGTCTCAGTGACTGTTGGCGAGATAAAAGGCTCCATTTTGAAGTGGTTAGTGCTGGTGTGCTCGACCGGCTGTCTTATATTCCTCCTCCTGTCAGAAACACTTGGCTGGACACGTGTGAAAACCCCACTGCCATCTGGAGCCTGTTAGCACATCAAAAGGCTGCTCTCTGACCATAGGACATTTCTGAGGCTCTTATTGTCCATTGCATTGTGTACAATTTACTTTGAGGCTCAGAGTGGCTTAAAGTAAACAGGTACAAAATGCATTAATAGCACTTTGAAACAGATATAGCAGTGTTACTGAAGCATACAGACATCTCTGACAGCTGTGGAGTTAATATGTATATGGGAAAACTGCAATGCGTGACCATGCTGGGCTTACACCTGGGGCTGGGGGAGAAAATGCTTCACTTTAGATGCCACTTTTTTTTTTTATTTTAGTCTTTTTTTAGCTGTCCATTAAGTCTTTTTAAAACCTAAAAGCCTCATACTCATCAAGTGCCTGTTGTGTGGATGAAGAGCCATTACTTTCACATCTGGGAACCAAAACAATAGCATCACAATAAGATTGGATGGGGTGGGCTCTTTGTGCAAAACAGATTTTACTTAGCTCTTTGCAGCAAGCTGTTATAAACACAATTAGATCAAATGGAAAATGTAGCCAAAACAAATCAGTTGTCACCAGTTTGGGCAAAAAGCCATTATGGGGAAAATTACCAGATAAAAGTTTAGAAATAACTAACTCAATTCAACACATAAATTAAAAATACAGAGTAAGAATGTCAAATATTTACATGTTTATACTTTTATTTATTTGCCATTCAATTTTGCTGTGTGGGTATTAAATTGATATTAGTTATTTAGCGCAAAATAATCGTACATTAGAATTGGGCGGTATCCAAATTTTGATACCGTCAAACCTCCTCCCTATTTTACCACGGTATTACCCTGACTAATTAAAAATTATGACGTAAGGCTCAGACAGCGTCACCAAACTGTTGGCTTGTGCATACACCGTTCAGAAACTGAATACCAAACACTAATACTGAAATACCTCTCCCTTCTCATTAGGTCAGAACCAGAAATGCTGCTAAACTGCAGAAGTTCTCTCTCTCTCTCTCTCGAAACTGCTATTGTTGCTATTTTTTAAGACCCCGCAATATACCGTGTTACCGCCCAACCGTGCCATATGTATTTTTTTTTTTTTTACAGGTAAATTACAAGTGGGAAAACCGTAATATCATCTACCATTACATTTTTATCAGTACAGTATATGTACAGTATATAATGTTTTTCAATATCCTTGTCTTTTTAGTCTATTTCAGTAAATAAAACTACTTGGTACTGACATTACTACTAGTATTGTTACTTATAATGCTACTGCCAATAATAAAGTGTAAATAGCTACTACTCCTATGTGTGATTAGGGAAACATCAGCAAACACAATGATGATTTCAGAAATTGTTAAATATATGTGTTGCTTGCTTGCCTTGAATATCTACTGAATTATTTAACGCCGTTTCTAAAATCAAAAAGGAATATCAAGAAGAATGACAAAAATCACTCATTTGCAAAGCAACAGTAGGCTATCTAGGCAGCTAGAAGAGCGAGCAGCGAGTGGGGGTCGAAAGTTTGGGCACCCCAGATAAAAATTTGTATTAATGCATAAAGAAGCCAAAAAATATGGGAAATCCTTCTTTATTTGCCTTAAGCTTAAGCATAGAGCCCTTAGTGGAATTAATAAGGTAAAATCCTCTCATACTGGGCATTCCTGATGAGGGATTGATTCAACACAAACTAGCTCCATTTGCTGATGACATTTTGTTATTCTTAGAGCATCCCATGGTTTATATTCCTACACTTCTAAATAGTTTAGATAAATACAGTACAGTGTCAGGATATAAGATAAATACCAACAAATCGGAAGTAATGATGATAATTGGTGAATGGCCCCAGCAACTAGATGAATTGATATCCTTTAGGAAATCCAAACAGGGATTTAGATATTTAGGTATTATTCTGACACCAACACCAGCACAACTATATCCCTCCAACTACAACAAACCAATCAAAGAGATTAAACAAGATATAAGTAGGTGGGATTTGCTGCCTTTGTCACTTTTTGGCCAAATAGAGTCAGTGAGGATGAATATTCTACCCAGACTTCTTTTCCTATTTCAATCTCTGCCTATTTATATACAACAATCAACACTTAAGCTTCTTGAAAAACGTATATCAAAATTTATCTGGCAAAATAGAAGACCCAGAATACGTCTACAAATACTGATGGCAAGTAAGGAAAGAGGAAGCTTTGGTCCACCAAATTTTAAAATGTATTACTGGGCAGCCCAACTTAAAGCAATAGTGGCATGGGTGACCAAAGATGAAGAAAATGGGTGGCTATCCATTGAATAGAATTCCTTGAAAGGGATACCAATATCTATTCTTCCATTTCTTAGTCAGCAGGCTCAGAAAAAAATAGGAATTAATAACATCTGGGTCAAGCACACATTAAAGGTGTGGAACAGTGCCCTGAAGCAATTAAAGGCATCTATAGCTCTATCAAGGGCCATGCCCATTCTTGGAAACATTAAGTTTCTCCCATCTGTGATGGACTTAGCATACAGACGGTGGGCGGAAAAGGGGTTGGTTATTATAAATCAGCTGTTTTGCAACACATTGCCATCATTCTCACAACTTCAAAGAAAGTTTGACTTGCCCTCAAATTACTTTTATAGATATCTACAAATACGACACTACATCACAAATCACACGGATGGGGCTTTGTCTTAAAAAAGATCCAACTGGTGTTGAATGGTAGCATCAACAAAGCATCAAGTGTCACATATCTATCAGAGTCTTATGAGAGATACATCAGACAATACCTTCCATATTAAAAGTGAATGGGAACTGGAACTCAATACAATTATAGATGATGATACGTGGGAAGATATAGTATGTGTGGTGAGTCATAAAGGGATTGAAAGTCCAATGTGGAAAGAATTTGATTGGAAGTTGAAGATGAGATTCTTTAGGACCCCTCTTAAAGTATCAGTGTTTAAAAAAAAACAATCCACAGAACTTGTTTCCACCATCAGGCTTGTCTATATGTTAATTTGCAAACTTCAAACGCTGATTTTTGTGGTGAGGACGTAGAAGAGGTTTTCTTCTGATGACTCTTCCATGAAGACCATGTTTGTACAAGTATCTCTTTATAGTGGAATGGTGTACCACAACTCCAGTGTCTGCCAGGTCTTTCTGGATGGATCGTGCAGTCAAACGTGGGTTTGACTTGCTTTTCTCATAATCCTGCGAGCTGTTGTGATATTTTTCTTGATCTTCCAGATCCTGATGACTACCATTTCTTAATTACATTACAAACAGAGGATATTGGCATCTGAAAACACTTTGCTTTGCATTTAAAACCTTAAGATTGACATCACCTGGTCTTTCCTGACGATGAGAACAATCCATGACACTGTCAGGTCTCAGCTTTCCAAAGGGGGTGGTGCATGCTATAAACTCTGCAGGGTGCCCAAACTTTTGCAGATGCCATTTTTTTGTTTTCTGTTATTTTGAAAGCATAAATGATGGAAATAAAATCAAACTTTTTGTGACATATTATATGAATGTCTAATCTGTCATTTGATGCCTTTTGGAGATTTTTTTCATCTTTTCTTGACTTCTTTATGCACATTAATTCAAACCCCACTGTAAGTAGGCTGCTTTACTGTAAACTGTGTGTTGATTATGTATAGATATTTGACATATAAGTGAATATATCACATGTGAATGTGAGCAAAGCTTCACATGTCTGCCTGACTTTTTTTCCAGGCTTTGCTACAATAATAAATGTAAAAAGTAATTTACAATCTAAGATTAAAAAATATTGTCGTTATCATTATCATATAAGCCTATTGTTCATTGTATGCAATGTGGGGCTTAGCAGGCTGGCAGGTGCTATTGTGGGCTTGTGAACAGACTGTGTGTATGAAATGACCCATCTTAATTCTGCCTTTACATATAAGTTCAAGACAAACCAAAACATGTCTAGTTTTTACCATAGTTTTTTTATGTAGCCCTAAATCATGAGCATGTCTCAGAGGAATTCGCAGAAGAAAAAAAAAGAAAAAGCCTACTTAGATCTGAGTAATCAATAATCAGTGACAGGAGAAAATTAAGTAATGCATTATGCAACAAATAAGGGAGGGATGACAGCAAAGCACAAGACAGAGACAAGCATGTTGGTAAGTCTACCTCATCTACACGGTCGAGCCTACAGAACCTACTTTAGTAGTAAAAACAGGTATTTTCTCTGCATCCTGGTGGCTTAGGTTTTAAAGTGCCCCAACGTCTTGTGTACCCTTTTATGAAAGCACTGGAGATATGTCTATACAAAATACTCAAATCTTCAAAAATTGAAATGCAACGTTACTGCTACATTACATTTCACACATTGTAATGCCAAGGCAGCATCTCTGTGCTTGATCCGTACCAATATCAAATTGGGATTCAATGTCTGACATTTTAATAACTTTGGCATATAGATATTGCAAAAGTCTTACTCTAGCAGCACTTGAGTGTGCAAAGGTGTTACATTGAATTAATAAAATGTACAAAATGGGGTTCATTTTCAAGATTTGTCAGTGTTCTAAATTTATGTGTGATGCCTTAATTCCTGTTTCCTTTACTTTTTCATTGCTCAAACATGGCATCAAGTAGACCATATTTCTGTGTTCAGCCTAAATTAGGCATCAACAGTCACCCAAGGACCATGTACTGAGAATATACCAGTCACAATATAAATGGATGGAGCTACTTAAAAAAAAATAAAATAAATAAAAATAAATTAAAAAGGTACAGATGCATTTAATGGGCAGTCAAACATTTTAACGGTTATAGGAGCACCTTGATGCCCTACTCCAAGCTCTCACAACACCTGACAGTGCTTAAGTGCTACCCGGAATGGATCAAACAGATTAAAAAGGCAGGGTTTGGGGAAAATGAGTACTCTGAATCCTTATTACAGGGACCATCAACAGTGAGGTGGTATTATTGTTCACATTTCCTACTGTGTGTAATCCTAAAGTGAACGGATGTCATTATCCCTGATAAAAGACACACCAAGAGGGCCAAAGCTGACATATGGAGTATTAAGTCTCCAGGAAAGTAGCACATTTTTCTCTTACGACTTAATTTCTTTGAGAGCTGCTCACAAGCTAGTTTATAATATTTAATAGAACTGAGCTGAAGACAGATAACCTGTATGCTTACATAGGAACAAAACAAACTAAGAAATAATGAACAGTTCAATCACTTCTTGAAAAATAAAAAGTTGAATAATTGTCCTTTTAATTGGAATGTTGATTCTTATGTTTTTCAAAGATGGATACATGTACAGCAATATACTTGATTCCAGTTTAAATAATCACACAGAGAACAAATCTTTGGTATGAAGTATTGGCCTGAATGTTAGAGAACCCAGATTATAATAAAAGTTAAAAGTTAAACATAAAATACTTGCAATGAAGCAGAAATAAAATGTAGCTTGTCTATCAGTCACATCCTCACACTCCTGTCAGGCTCTTGGAAGTAGTCAAATTTATTTTCTCATGACATTGTAAAGGTTGTCTTTTGTGTATTTGAGCTCCTCATCATCCTTGACACCAGCAGTTCTTGTTTTCTTGACAGATGATTCAGTCCCTGGTGTGTTTCTGCAGTCGAATTCTCAAGACGCTCTAAATTTTTACTTACTTTACCCATTATCCTTTAGTATGGATTGTAAGTACACGTGTATAAAAAATACAAGGATAACTATAACGTGTGCACTCCATCAACTAGGGATGCTTTATTATGAATGACATAATCACGATTATTTGGGTCAATATTGAAATCACGATTTACAATGATTGCTGACTTTTGGAAAGATGTTGCATTTAGTGAACTTGGTCAACTTTTCCAGTTGAACTTCTGCACGGCATTTGTCATATAACGCATGCTTGTCATTCAGAACACAAGACAAAATAAGAGTTTACTTGCCAACCGTAAAGTGCAAAATAGTTTGATAATGATCATCACAATTATTTTGATCAATATTGAGATAACAATTATTTGTTTTTAACCAAAAATATTTTGTTTTGTTTATTTATTTATTGGCTATTTATAACTGCTTTCATATCCATAATGTGCTATATTCCTCTTATATTGAAGTTGTATGTTGTACATACATACAGCTGCAACATATGTAAAAAAAAAATAGCTTAGGATACATTTTATAAAAAAATATATATATCAGAGAAAGCTCCTTCACTTATTTTCTGCTAGGCCACTACGAGTGACTAATTATGAATGGGTCCAGCAGGCTCCGTCTCACACACTAGTATTCTACGAACTGAAGTTAGTTGCATAAGACATTAGGTGCATAAGATTTCTGGGCTGTTTGTCACACACTGCTCTTTTAAGGTCTATCCATAGATTTTCAATTATGTTGAGGTCAGGAGATTGTGAAGGCCATGGCAAAACCTTCAGTTTACGCCTCTTGATGTAATCCATTGTGGATTTTGAGGAGTGTTTAGGATCATCCATTTGTAGAAGCCATCCTCTCTTTAACTTTAGTTTATTCACAGATGGCATCAAGTTAGCGTCCAAAATTTGCTGAAATTTTATTGAATACATTTTTCCTTCTACTCGTGAAATGTACATAAGGACATTAGGTGCACCGGTGTGACATAAGGAAGATGTTAGTCGTACCCTAGACCAGACCTGGGCATCTTACGGCCCGCGGGCCACATCCGCCCTTTGATTCCCAATTATGTTGAGGCCAATCATAAATTACAAAATAAATTTAAAAAATATCTGTCGAGTGTGCAATACAACGGTGCTGCTTTTGTTTTGAAAAGCATTATTTGTATTACTTCCTTGTTGACGTATGCACGTGCGTGATTGTGAGTGAAGGTGAACAGCGGCAATCACAAATTACAAAATACATTTTAAAAAACATCTATGTCGTGCGTGCAATACAACTGTGCTGATTTTATTTTGAAAAGTGTTATTTATGGACGTATGCCCGTGCGTAACCTGTGAGTGAAGGTGCACAGCAACAAGTGATGCCCGGTTACCCCCGAGATGTCCGCTCACGCTAAAAAAAGAAAAGTTGATGACGAATGCCGTGTTTTCAACAAGACATGAAGTGCCAAGTATTTCTTTACACAAATTAAAGGTAAAGACGTGTGTTTAATTTGTGGTACACAGATTGCTGTGTTTAAAGATTATAATTTGAATCGCCACTACACGACGAAGCAGGAGGATAAATACCGGAATCTGTCTGATGAAGAGCACGCAAGGGAGGCTGATGCGTTGAAGGAAAAACTGTAAACCCAACAAGGACTTTTTATCAAACTTCACAACCCCAGAGATGCAGCCGTCAGGACGTTTCATGAAATTATTATTATAATTATTATTTATCTTACGGTATATCAAAAATAATATTGAGCAAAATTTAATTGAAATATTGTCGATGTGGCCCTCCAGCAGTGCTCGGATTGCTCATGCGGCCCCCGGTAAAAATTAATTGCCCACCCCTGCCCTAGACGCATTTAAAATATCACCATGATCACGTAAATTTGATTGAGGGAAGCCAAAATCGTGATTAAAATTCCATTAATTGTGCAGCCCTACCCTTTGTAAAGCCTCAGAGCAGCTGAGCTCTCATCTCTGCCCATAGCAGCAGCAGTCAGAGCGCCGCCAGCAGGTTTGGCAGCTCCACTACCCCACGGAAAGCTGCAGGGATCAGCGTCACTTGCCATCCCTGACCTGCTCACCCACTCCCACTTCGGGCTGGCTTGCGCAGTACGTGACGTCAGGAAGACATTTTGGGGCAAAACCGATCAGAAAACGTAACAAATGTAACGGAACGTTGTAAAAAATTTTAATTTGTTTATTAATCCCCAGTGGGGAAATTACAATTTACACTCTGTGTACACACTTTGTTAGTAATCACATACAGGTCTGAAGTACACACACATGCTCAGGACCTATACATGCTCTAATGAGAGATGTCAGAGTGAGTGTGCTGCCAGCTGAACCAGCGCCCTGAGCGGTTGGGGGGGTACGGTGCCTTGCTCAAATGAACTACACTTTGTGGTCAATTGTAGTCAGATGCTGAAGTCCCCGTCCTTTGCTGCATTATATTCCATTATATTTAAAATGTTGAATTGTTACCCTGACAACTGAATTTTTTCTTGACATAAATCAAGACGTTTTCACCATAAATTTCTACACATCAATCTGTAAATGCTATGCATATGCATTTTAATAAACAAACTTTTGGTTTGTTTGATTTGGGCATTTGTGTCAGTAAATGTCTTTACTGACAGTTGACATCAGAGAGATTACAGGAAAGGAGCATAAATAGAGATTGGAAATGACATGCAATAAAGGTCCCCTGCCAAATGAATATGTTTGAGGGTGTGTCTGCATCCATTTAGGGCTAACTGGGGCAGTGGAAGTAAGCGCCAATCACTTAAGAACCTGGCTAAATCTAATGAAAAAGAATAAGAAAAGAATGCATATTCATATTTCTGTCATAAAACCCCTAATGGCCTCCTAATTAGATCCATATAAGGACAAACCAAGTTATGACAATAACCATGTAGAGTCTCTCCTTAAAGTGAACTTCAGTGTCTTTGAAATCTAAGTTAAATCCAGAGTACCAAGAGAATAGGATGCAAACACCACACAAAAAAGGCCATGAATCAATTCGGATGCTTCTTGCTGTGATGATACAATGCCCACCATGGAGTCACTACAACCCCCTCGTAGAATGTGGCGTGTACCAATGCTACAGTCAGTATATGTGTGTGTGTATTCCTGAACATGTGTGTGCTTGGTACCTGCAGTTAGATTTATTGGATGTCGGGATCCCTCCTGCTGTGTGCTCTGTGGTAGGAGTGGGCTTGACTCAGTTTCTCTGTGTGAAGCTGGCAATGCTTTGGACTGACCTTGCAGTTGAGGTGTCACTATGCAGAGTTGTTGCCATTACTCAATTAGACAGAATTAGGCACTGGCTAACATGACAGTAGCATGCTGTGAAAACTCACTCAAAATTAGATTTTAGGCCTGGCAAGGTTTGTTGTAATGGAGCGGCAAAGAAATCAGCCATAACAGGTCTGTTTGTATGTGGCGATATAAAGCCTTAGGATATTACTACACCTGCCTCTCTAGGTCTGGCAATGCGAGACTAGTCTCTGCTTGGCTTTTCTGCCAGGTATTTCTATTTGGGTATCGAATTGAAAATCTTTTAGTCATCAACATTAACCCAAGAACTCAGTTGATCTATTTAACGTAATAAAAAAAAAACAAGAGGGAGACAGAGAAGGCACCAAAGTGGACAAGACAAAAAGCAAAACTGAAACTTCAGTGTGTGTCTTGTATGAACAGTTATATGAATGAATCAAACATGGGCTTATCTATTATTTAAACCAATAACAACGTGTTAACAAAAACACACTGAAATAAAAAACAAATAAAATGGATGTTAAAAGAAAAAAATTGCACTTCAAAAAATATTAAACATTAGGCTAAGACATAAAGACTGCAAAAGAGATGAAGCAGATGCCTCTACAGGCCATATGCAAAAAGCTTTTTAAAAATAACTTCTCCAGCATAAAGCTTTGTTCAAATAAAGCTAAAGTGAATTGCAGTCTAGGTCCACAATAGGGTGTGCACCAAGGTCTAGAGAGAGAGAGAGAGAGAGAGAGAGAGAGAGAGAGAGCGCATTTGCCGAAATGCCGGCTTTTCAACAATACTAAAGGGTGGCATCTCTTTAGCAATGAAGCGGACTACACTGTCTGTGAGTGCACACCATTTTGCACTATCTTGTTTGTACTTTGTCGACTAAACATCCCAGTAAAACGGCCCATCTGTTGTAGTTTTTTTTCTTTGCTCAGAAAACTGCACCGGATGATTGTGTTTTAGGTGCATATGCATGTTTGTTGTGTTGATGTGTTTAATTGCTACTGTTTTACAACAAATGAGACATACCGGCTTGCTCAGGTTAAGTAGTTCTCCTACACTGCAGCTGTCGCGTTTGGCTTTGAAACCAATTCCATCTTTTTTTATTCCTCCAACTTTTAACTAGCGTTTTCTCCTCACACGGCTCTTTTGCTGCACTCTGTGACTGGTCATCCAGTCTCTTTGGTAGAGAGAGAGACGAGGAAAACAAACAAGCATGCACATGGAAATTATCACGGCTGGAAAAATGAACAACCTCATTTTTATTTATCGTGCAATTAAATGATTTATTGACTATCGCAACAGGCCTAGCAGCATGACGCATTTCCCAGTAAAATGGAATAGGAATGTAAATCAAATCCTTCGCATTTGATTGGACCCCTAAAGGTGGGCCTCGAGTTTCGAGCCACACAGAGCTACAGAAGACTGTTGGCTCCACACACACCTCCCTTACATGTAGTTAGATCAGTTGGAGACTGAGAGAGATAAAAAAAAATGAGACCTCTGCCATATTGTTTTGAAAATGAAAAAAAGAATTGGAACTTCTTCAAACTCCCTTAAGAGTAGGCTATAATCTGATACGGAGGATCATAGGATGAAATAAATTAACAATTAACAAAAGAAAACACGATTAAAACTGGGAAAATATATTTTTCATTTCACTGGGTCTTTAAGTAAACATATAAGTATTAGCAAAATATCAAAATATATTTTTTGTGCCACAAGTAAACTTAATACTTATTATACAGAAAGTCTCATTTCAGATTACATTATTTGACTATAATTATTGATGCATTGTGTACATCACTTTAATGTTGTAGCTGGTAAAAGTGGAGTTCATTTTATTTACTTTATCTGGCCTAATGCTGGGTAGCTTTTTTTCTTGGCGAGTCCTATTCAACCTATAATAATAATAATAATCATCATCATTTATTTTTATTTTATATATTGATTAGATTTTGTATTGCTAATCTAAATATGCAAAGTAACTAGTAACTAAAGCCGTCAAGTGTAGTGGAGTAAAAAGTACATTTCCCTCTGAATTGTAGTCGAGTAGGCCTTCAAGTATAAAGTAGCATAAAAACGGAAATCATCAAGTTTAAGTAAATATACATTTCACAACTGCTTGGAGGTGAAGGTCAAGAATGACACAACCGGCAACAATGTTTACACACAAGAAGCTGTTAGACAACAAAATATAACCAGAAATAGGCGCTGACCAAACAGGCCAAGCATTACTGAATACACAACTAGATCCATTAACCACAACACAGAAAGAAAAAAGGTACATGGTCCTGAGTTGGGCCACGGAGAGCAACAGGTCAACAAAAAACAGATCTGTACAACTTAATCTACAGCACAGCAGTTGCGCAATAATGCCCGTGTTTATAATAAGCTTTACTTACCTAGGTCGTCGAGGATACCATCTATTAAACAAACAGCTGGAGGAGGTTGTGGAGGTTGACGTTCTGCACCTGGCCCACGTTAGCGGCTCAGGTATTAGCTTAATTAGCTCGGATTGATGTTTGCTTTCCTCTCTTGTTGTACTCGCCTTTTTCTGAATTTCTTTTTTCCTCGGATGGCAGCACATGTTCTCCTAACTACAGGTGTAACGTTAGTCAAAAGTAAACATTTTCTATCTGCTATTTTTGATGTTTGCTAGCTAAAGTAAAGAGCTTGGTACCCATATCTACGTCCTGTAACATCCATTATAACCTTCAATGACACAAGTTGGCAGTTCCACCCCAACTTCCTGAAATAACCTATGGAAAAAACACAGTTTTATTAATTTGGACCAAACCTTTTTAGCGACTCAAAGTCATTTATAAAACAGAATTAAACACAATGTACAATTCCAATGAATACATTTTGGATTATATATTGTAAAACATATTAAATGAATAGCAAACACATGGATCCCAACAGTTTCATTGATTAAAGTGGAAGCTGCTTCCCATATGCATAATAGCCTATGTTATTTCCAAATAACCTGTAGACGTGTTCAATGCAGCCTGTCAGACTGGCGATCAGATCGCCGATAGGAAACATGAAAATAAAGGGGATCAAGACTAGTTTATGACTAAATACTTGCAAAACAAGATTCCCATCAGCCTGAGCTTTGTGTTGTTTGTGCTAATTAGCAAATGTAAGCATACTAACACGGGGCTAAAGACAATGAACATGGATGATACACACTGATGTTAGCATTTAGGTGTGCCTAATTAGCCTACAGTCTCATAGAACTGTATGGCTGTGGACTCTTGTTATATTATGCTTATGTACCTATTTTTCATTTTAATGGGGGACTGTATTTAAGGGGCATAGACTTTCAATGTCCTCAATTCCATCCACTCAAGCATCACGCAGCAATAACACTCTCCAGAATGGCCATGTTTGATGAAACATTAAAAATGGTTTTATATTATAGTTTGATTTATATTAGTAGTTCTGTGTTTTACTGTTACAGCTGAGTAATCCATAAAAAACTGCTGACCCAGCAAAGAAATGTTTAAAATTTCATTAGTGAAACACTTCTTATCCATGCTTTTACCTCTGTTAAAGCAAATTTTTTTCGATGGGTAAATATGGACTCCAGCAGATAAGCTCCTCACGTGTCCACTCTCTCTGAAAGCTAATGTTAATTATATATAGTTAATAGTTGTAGGGACGATAATAGTTGCTGATGGAAGGATATAACTCTTCAACATCCTTCTTGTGTGATACAGTTTTCCTTCCGATTGGCTGGACTCAGGCTTAGTAGAGGTCATTCTCTCTCTCCTCATTCAATTACAGACAGGCATGAATCAAAGTGTGTCTCTTGCCATTTTGGGCGACTGCTAACCCACTTTATTATGACCTTGTTCACATTTGCAAAGCATATTTTACTCTTTTAACGCTTCAGACAAAAGGATATCACATAACACAATCACAAAACAGTACATAATCAACTCAATTGCAACTCAAGTCGCATAATGACAATGATTTAATTGAATTAACAACATTCCTTGTGCATGAATATATACAATCATGTTTAATAGAGAGTACTTTGTATATGGCAACAGCCTGTTAGTTTAGTTGAACATAAAGAGAAGAAACAGGGGGAAATAGCTAGCCTAGCTCTGAAGCCCATTCATTTACATGTTATATCTAATTTGCTGCCATAGTTTTATATTTAACGGACAGAGATGTGAGTGGTCTGATCTAACTGTCAGTAAGGAAGCAAGTAGAAGTGAATAGAAAGTGTATTTAACTTAGGGCTGGCTGCACATTAATGGCCAAAATGATAATCACGATTATTTTGATCAATATTAAGATCATGATTAATTATCACGATTATTTGTTGATTTTAACCAAAACAAATTTTATTGTCACATATATGGTTCCTCTCCGGGAACCATCACCTTATCGTGGTGGAGAGGTTTGTGTGTCCCTATGAACCTGAGGGCTGTGTTGTCTGGAGCTGTGTGCTCCTGGTAGGGTCTCCCATGGCAAAGTGGTCTCAGGTGAGGGGCCAGACAAAGAATGGTTCAAAAGCCCTATGCAAAATCGAGGAAGAGAGGGGTGACCCTGCCGGAGGAGGCCGGGGCCCCGTCTGGAGCCAGGCCTGGACGGAGGGCTCGTCAGCGAAGCGCCTGGTGGCCGGGTTTGCCACGGAGCCCGGTCGGGCACAGCCCGAAGAAGCTACGTGGCCCCCCTATCTCCATCCCATGGGCCCACCACCTGTGGGAGGAACCGCTGGGGTCGGGTGCGCAGCCACATGGGTGGCGGCGAAGGTCAGGGACCTCGACGGACCAGACCCGGGCGGCAGAGGCTGGCTCTGGGGACGTGGAACGTCACCTCTCTGTGGGGAAGGAGCCGGAACTTGTGCGGGAGGTGGAGCGCTACCAGTTAGATCTGGTGGGGCTTACTTCTAACGCACAGTCTCGGTTCTGGAAACTCCTGGATAGGGGTTGGACTCTGTCCTACTCGGAGTTGCCCAGGGTGTGAGGCGCCGGGCGGGTGTGGGGATACTCACAAGCCCCGGCTGAGCGCCCGATTTTGGGTTTACCCCGGTGGACGAGAGGGTCGCCAACGCCTGCGGGTGATGGGGGGGAAAACTCTGACTGTTGTTTGTGCATATGCACCAAACAGGAGTTTTTATTCGGCCTTCTTGAGACCTTGAATGGAGTCCTGTATGGGGCTCCAGTAAACTCCATAGTTCTGCTGGGGGACTTACGTGGGCAATGATGGAGATACTTGAGAGGCGTGATTGGGAGGAACGGCCTCCTGATCTGAACCAGAGTGGTTGTTTGTTGTTGGACTTCTGTGCTAGTCATGGATTGTCCATAACAAACACCATGTTCGAACAATTCAACAGATGCAGTCGGTTATACGTCGGTCTCAAGGTTTACCAGTTTACCAGTAAACGCAACATTTTTTTCAATATTTTGAAATAAATTATCCATTTTTTTTGTAAAGCCGTGCCTCTGTTGGATCTCTCCTCTACACTCTCTCCTCTTACTCTCCGTGCAGCCCGGCCACACAGCACCGGTCCACACTTCTGACATTTGTGTACAGTTTTAATTGTTATTAACACAGCTGTGTATTGTTAAGCATGAGAGGCAAACCTGTATTTATACCAGTGTTTCCGCTGGTAACTGCTATTGCAGGGGCCATGGCGAAAAACACAGAAGAAGTTATTGAATGCAACTAACTTCAGTTCATAGAGTAATAGCGTGGGAGACGGAGCCTGCTGGACCTGGGCCAGAGATGTGACCTATGGACAGAATATCATAGTTCATAAAAATGCAGCGCAGTGACGATACAGACATTTGATACACACAACGTGTGTTATTCCGCTGACCCGCCATTCGACCCGTGCTAGACCCATTCATAATGAGTCAGTCGTCACTCTGAGTACGTCCATCGCACTCCCTCTCTCTCCCTAGCTCTTTTAATCAGTTATTGTTGAAAACAAGTGAAGGAGCTTTCTCAGAGATACATTAAAAAAATATACAGTACTACGCTATTTATTTCAGATAGCTAATTTTCATTTACATGTGTTGCAGCTTAACATAAGATTGTAGCATAATATGGATGTGAAAGCAGTTATAAATAGCCTTTGTGACAATAAAAGTTAATTGGTTAAAATCAACAAATAATTGTGATAATAATCGTGATCACAATATTGATCAAAATATTCGTGATTATCATTTTGGCCATAATCGTGCGGGCTGCACCTAGAGCCCTGTGAGCTACCAGACACAAACTAGCACTGGTCACTGCTGTTGAAAAACAACACAGATGGGACAAAATGTTGCGTTTACTGGTAAACTGCTAAACCTTGTGACCAACATATGACCGATTGCTATCTGTTGTGGAATTTTTCTCACGTTACTCTGTCCTCTGTGACTGTCTAGCTACATCTAGAAACTAAGCTGTGGGGTGCAGGGAACAACTCTGACTGGCACATAATCAGACAGTGGTTTAAGGAGCAGTAGATTGGCTTTGCAAAAAAAAAACCAAAGTGTTCTATGACCGGAATGACGCATTTAAAATATTGCTAGATCATGCAAATTTGATTGTGGGAAGCCAAAATCGTGATCGTGATTAAAATTTGATTAATTGTGCAGCCCTATTCCTTAAATGGGATACTATGTTAAAGTCTGTGTGAAACACTGAGGAAGCAATGCAGTTAACTGAAGTACACTTTCGCAAATTGCGCCGTTCACAGCCCAAAAATGTACAGTAGGACATACAGTGCACATAACAAAAAACATGTTGACAAAGATTGGTTTCTTTTCTTCATCTGATGATTAAAAATAATGTGACCTGAACAAAATCTAAGAATACCAACTAAATCAAGTCAAAAGGTTGTTCAATTTCAAGAAATATCTGATAAAAATCAGGTACAGATAACAAGCACAAGGCAGCCGGAAGATTTATACAGTTCTTTTTGAATATTTTAATTTAAGAAGTCAGCTACAAAGTCAGACTCAAACTACTTGTCCTCTTTACACAGAACTCTCTGCCAAATCTGACACTGGTTTCATTTGTAAGTTATCGTCACTGTAACTGGGCCAAGACGCCTCTGCCTTCCCACTTTTAGGGTGAATGCACTTAAAGTGGCCAACTTAACCACTGATTAGATCTTAGTTTACTGCTGCGGATATTAACTTTATAATAATATTAATAATAATAAAAACAAGTTGTCTAGTTATTTATTCTATCTCTGCTATGAGCAATCCAACACACCCCACATGCATAGTGGTGTTGCAGTACTGTCAACCTTCTTTAACCCTGTTTTTCCAAAAGGTGTGACAGGAAGACCCGAGGCCAGGTATCGACGCTCATCTCGACACACAGACTTAATGGAACCGTCACTTACGGCCACGTACGCTCTCAGTCACACTGCCCATCTCTCACCCTCCTTCACTGGCAAAAATGAAACTGACAAAATAACAGCCCCACCAAACTGTCCATCACTCTAAAGGTCAACACAACACTATGGTCCTGGTCCCCTTCCACATTCTTACACTGTCCATTACACCTGAAGACAGCACCGTGGCCGCTGCCCTCCCCGTACACTGCAGACTGTCCATTACTGGCATCCAAGTGAGAAGGTAATTGGGGTGGTTCTGCCCGAACAAGGCAGCAGCCTCTGACAGCATCCAGAGTGCACAGAACATGTACCAGCAATCTTTCAGTGGTTCTGAAATGTAAGAGGACTATAAGAAAATGGTAGAGTGTTATGCTAGCAGGATCATGGAGAAATGTCTGCATAACAATGCAAGTAAGATAAAATACCTTGTGGTGCATTGCCAAAAGAACAAGAAGCAAAATCTATTTTTTTAATCTGATAGTATCCTTCACTTAGCTTGGAGTAGACCTATTACGTATCTTGGCGTATATACAGTATATCCATCCCAGTATCCCTGGGTTTATATTGGACAATTTAAGTCAATGCAGGAAGCATTATGCTTTTTAACTAGCAAAGTTGTGGAGGTTGGTGTGGTGGATGTGTGTGTACAGTGGTATATCTGACTAGCATGCATAAGACTGCAACTTGCACCTTGTCACAACTGTTAAAGTTCACCTTCAAAAAAGAAAAACTCATGTTCCTCTCAGTTAATCTTAACCAATTGCGGCCTAAGCTACACCTGACCATCCCATTTTACGTGCCATAACCTCTATTACCAATCACAAGTTGCCATCTACAGATATTGTAAAAAGAATGAACATTTTCAAAAAGTGAATTTGAGATTTTACAAAAAAGTCCAATATCAACATTCTGTCTGTCAATATGGTTTATATATTAACATCAAACTTCATTTGGATGATATCACAAGAATCAGAGTGAACTCTGTGTTCCCTACGCTTTTAGCCATGCAGCAACCTGCTCTCAACTACAGATTTGTATTAAGCAAAGTAAGTACTATTTGGAAGGCTTAAACTGAAGAACCTACAGTATTTGTGAAAAAGCATGCAAAACTAAAAAGTGTGAGTATTTTTATGTACTGATTAAAGCAGAATTTAAAGTGAGACCATGGCAGCTATAAGATCATCATAATGGGCAAATCCGAGGTCCTGCACTGTATGCACACAAAGATAAGGATGCTGATTGTTTTGTAAATAGTAAAACAATATTACGGTTGGTCTATAATTTTTTTTCCCATTATGTTTTAATTTCCTGAATTGCTGATCTAATAAAAACAACAGAAGCTTGTTTTATTATATAGCCTACAAACATCAATCAGCACAGAATCAATTACAATGGAAAGAAAGCATACACGATCGTGAAGACCTGGAGAATTAGTTTTTTCATTTTTAATAGAATCACAGCTTGTTCGCTGTGTTTTAATTCCTCTGTCGGAATATTAACTAGCCTACTCCACATTAGAGGAATGTTTGCAGACAGTTATGAGACAGGAGTCAATTACAAAAATACAAATTACAAATATGTCTTTTAAACAGGGACGGACTGGGACCAAAAATCGGCCCTGGCATTTTGGCCCAGACCGGCCCACTAAATCAGATCACAATTACCACCTGTCCATGCGCTCCCCTGATTATGTATTGCCTACCAACTCCTACTGCTTAAAACTATAACTATAATATATATATATATATATATATATATATATATATATATATATATATATATATATATATATATATATATTTTTATATATGTGTACAAATACGTGTACTGTTGATTATACTGTGAAAATGTTATATGGAGTTCTCAGCTAATCAAAATCAAATCAAAAATTGATTTTGCTCCAACCTGCTCCTTCCTTAAAAACTTCCATATGGATTTATTTTAAAATGATGCGCTTTGTTCTCAAATAAAAAGAACATATGTTTTTATTACACTCTGTTCATTGTTGTTTAACCAAACTTTAATGTTTTCTGAAAATACATGTCTTTCCTATTAACCCACGTCCTAATAACAATAGAATTCAATATGGTTTAGGGAAGGCATAAACAAACCATAGGGGTACACTGTAATACTGGTCACTTCTCACTTCTTTCCTATACTACATCTGGAGTAAAGCTATATTGTAATAGAGTTGCTCAAATTTGCAGTACTAGTACCTACTGTAGCAGTGGTAACAGTACTAGTAGTAGTGGATTGGTGTTTGTATCGTTTCTAACACTGCTATTATGAGGTATCACCATATCTTATTCTGTGTTCTTTAGATTATATGACATCAAGGGGAATGGCTATAATGGCCCATAATGATTGTCTTGATACTGTCATAAGACGTTTTTACAGCCTGTCTGTATGTAGTGAACCGATGTTGTCTAGGGATAAGTAGCCTTTCATATGACTCAGTCTAAAGGAATGGTAAAGTAAATATAAACAATTACAATACTGGCACAAACGGATTTAGGCATCTTCAGATCAGCTGATCGCGGGGCGGGCTTCCCGACCGGAGGCTCACTCCCCTACAGCACCCGCTCTCCACCGCAGCTTCGCCACCACACACACAAGCACCGGCCAAACAGCGACACATTTTCACCGGAGGAAGAGGTAAACACTTAGAAATAACACTCGGGGATGCCTTCTATTACTATATCTAGATAATTGTACCAGTACTTATCTGAACTAACGACATGATCCCTGTCACTAGATCGAAAGAAAACGTTGACGTTCACTCGGTGCTATTCACTGACAGTAAAAAGTAAAGTCATTGTATGTACTGCTGCGTTGCTAAATAAAGGAGATAAATGAAGGAAACTTCTTGACAATTCCTCATTTGCCCTCTCACGTCTGGCAGGTTCATAATTATTCGGCTGCTGGCCTTTCCTCCTCTTCCTCATCCCAGTCAGTCACCGTAGTTCTAGTGCCAGGCTGAGACTTTGCTCCCCATTGTGACGTCATCGCCGAATTGACTTCATAAACTTGCGAACACCAAAAATGACCAAAAACTAACTTTTAACACTATTTGGAGACATTTTTTAAAATGATATACATATCTTGAGTGCTTTTTGTACCCAATAATCAACAGTGGTGGTTAACCTGCAACATGGCCTTTAATGTATCCAAAGTGCACAATGCTCCACTGTACTCCGTTCAGTTGTTTACACCGAGTATCTCCAATATGTCCGTGCATCCAGGTTACTGCCCGGAACGTGACGTCGGTGAAAACTCTTTATGGGCTGCCAATCTAGCCCTAACACTTTTATGGGCCGGACAAAAATAAAAAAATAAAAAAAAAATATAAACTTTCAGTTGGCCCAAAAAACACGTCGGCCCACGGTATGCCAGATGGCCAGTCCACCCTTGCTCTTAAATAAACTGTATGAACCGTTAGCAGTTAAACTAACGCCCTTGCTAGTTTACAGTTAGCTCGCTCAGTTAGCTTGTCGCCGAGCGCTAGTAAGCTTCTCAGCTCGGACAGCTTTTCCTCCTCTCTTTAATATCTCTTAATTGAATTAAATCATGTACAATCCTGAGAACAAAATGCCAGCACTGCAAATAACCCCTACAGTATGTCATCAAACTTCAAGGGCAAAGGTATTTTACTGTGTCACTTTGACCAGGCCTATATATTTTTCCCAGTTGTGTGTGTCCGAGCCTCTGCAACTGGGACCTTTTCAAAATCTCTGAGCGATTGAGACATTGTGCTGGGGGAATAGCTCGATAATCGACTGTAAACCAGGATCACATTTTTGCTTCAATCATTGACTGTACCTCCAAAAACCATTTACATCCTCCCAGTCTGGATTTTCAGATTGAAAACATAGAATGAGTCAGGCAGCGGAGTCTGAGTGTGGGCAGCCACACTAAAATGCCATGCCCACTTGACTTCCTCTGATTCAAGGAATTGAGTTGGAGCTGAAGGAAGCATGCAAAAAGAATTACTGGCACAAGGAGATGTGCTAGTGTGTGTGTTACTTTTGCAGAACATATCCCAGCTTTCAGAAGAGAACATGAAATGTCTGGACTCTCCCGAGCTGTCAGCTTGCTTGAGAAAATTAGAATTAGAAACAGGTTTGACCCTTTCCTGGAAGTAATCTAAAGAGCTAAAAGCATAGATAAATAAAGAAGGCAACACCTGATATTTCACTTCACATCTCTGCATAACTGACTGCATTGAATTTGTAATAGTAGCCTACTAATGTGTAAAAGGTTTCAAGCTGAAATTATCTTTTCACTGCAAGTTGTATCAAACATGTTTTTGGAATACAAATAAAAGTTCTGTGCCTCTACTAAGTACCATTTAGAACTAAGTCTGTCTCTCAAAAATATTGTTTTTTTCAGTTGAAGACCTTTCTTGTCTTTAACCTTTGAATAGGTAAAATAAAGACACTCAACTGTGACATCACATCAAAGATGATTCAAGTCCACATTCTGTGATTTAATTTTGTGTGTTGCGTTATAAACTGCAGCCATAAAAGAGGTCCCTTTACAGCGCTGATGTCCATCTGTGCAGATGGCAGAGTCTCCAGTGTGTTCAGTGTCAGAATGCATTTGACACCAGAGACTGAAAGCCAAAAACCATATTGCAGCAGCTGGTTGTATGCTGTTCATCACCATTCTGCTTCGGGGACTTTTAAGTCATTTTCCTCTCCGTCTTTTTTATAGTTGGGGCGAGGTTGGTTTAACTAGATTAGAATTCTGTTTTAATCTTTTTAATACAGCACTTCCCATTAAAACATCTCAAATCAAAGTACCAATATATTACACCGCAGTGGCATTTCTGCAAAACGTCATTATTATTTTATTATTAATTACATTATTTTTTATTTTATTTTCAAAGCAAACAGGCTGTCAGCGGTCATGTCATGTTGTATTTGGACGGTGTATACACACACAGGGATTATTCTAGTTAGACTGCAGCACAGACAGAAATTAATCCTTCCAATAACTAGACCGTGTTACAACTCCTCTCCTGTAGCCCTGTTCTAAACACAGGGTACTTTGGTGATGCACGGATGCTTGATGCATGTTGTCTTTAATGGCCATTAGTGCTACAACGTGGATACATAAAGAGCCATATTCATTATCAGTGACTAAACTGCTGAATTATCTAAACTAGTGTCCCGTGAGCCGTTATTGGGACAATTATGCTTGTCAATGCTCTTGATTTGATTCATGAGGGATCAAAGTTGTGTTAAGCAATCAATTGATTCACTCTCCCTGTTTTAATGGCAGGGTGTGTCATTGTTGCCTGTAGGGGCGTGATGGAGCCATTCTCTAAAAGGAATGCATTGTACGGTCTCCTAAAATGAACTAATTCACTGGAATCACTTAGCATGAAGAGAGGTTGCAACCAGGTCTCTGGGGTTTCCCAAAAAGCAGACAAGCTATACAAACTTCACATGTATAGTATCTACAAGGATGTGTCCTTGCCTTTAGAGATCTCGAACTTTTACATTCACAGCCCAGAGCATTCTGGGGTTTCTTGCCTTGCTGACTGGCGATGTGTCAGGCATCTGTTGAGTCCCAGCTATCTAACTGCTGTCTCTCCTTCCACTATCTCTCTTTTCTTTCCTTCAGTAACTCAGCGGGCTTAAGAGAGATTGACAGGGACTTCAGTGGTCAATACTGGCTTATATACCTTCACATGGAGTCAGCAGTTAACTTTGTGACCATACACAATAGATATATCTGTTCCTTAGAAGGATCTAACAGAGGAACTGTGTTTTAAACAAATGTAACAGTATGACTTTTAGTTTGCTTTGAGCGAAATGCTAATGTCAACATGATAACAATGCCAACATGCTGTTGTTTGGTGGCGCTAGATTGAATTACTAAATATTTTACAATTACTTTTAAGGGCAATATGAATGTTTGCACCAACATTCAACAGTTGTTAAGACATTTCAACTTCAACAACAACAGCAACAACAAGACAACATCATGGTGGTGCATGGGGGCAAGTCAAGGGATCCCCAAATTTATCAGGACATATCATCTTGAAACGATCTAAGTTCTAATTCAGTAGGTACTAGAGATGTTGAAATATTTCACAGGATAAGTAAAAACTTTAAAGCTGCTGGCGGTGCTAGAGAAAATGTCAGGGGATAATTAAATTAAGTAGGAATCATCCTCTGGGGACTATGAATGTATGTACAAAAATATCATAGCAATCCATCT
Organism: Etheostoma perlongum; assembly: GCA_026937815.1. Classification (NCBI taxonomy): domain Eukaryota; kingdom Metazoa; phylum Chordata; class Actinopteri; order Perciformes; family Percidae; genus Etheostoma; species Etheostoma perlongum. The sequence continues at coordinate 15,493,110 of CM049372.1, forward strand.
AATAGTTAAGACATTTCAGTTAGGTCCAAAGTGGTGGACCAACAGACCGACATTGCCATCTCAAGAAGCTTAAAATATATTGTACATGTCAAAAGGACCCTGTGTTTTTTTTTACACTTAGTCGTAGTTTAAAGATCTGTTAAAATATCACACATGTAGCAGAAACAGTGCTGACCTAAGATCTATTATCACAAGTCACAATTAAGTAATGGGACTTGACCTGGGACCCTGAATCAATATACCTGTTCTTATAAGCTTTTAGCACTAATAGATTTTTTTCTCCTCTGGAATCTTTTCATCTGCAGGTCTTGCATGGCAATCTCTAATGATTATATCAGATCTTTCAGATTAATAAAAGGCATCACTACTGTAATACTCACTCCCAGGTTGGTAGCTAATGCTGCAAATGTGGCAGTAAGAATGAGACATGAAACCTTGAGAATCAAGTTGAGGGATTTATTAGAGAAGGGTGAATATAAAGGTATTGTATGCAGGGATTTCTATTCTCTGAGCAAACCACAACTAGTCAAACCTCTCTGTCTAAATGTATACGCTACACAACTTCCAATCAAGGTCATCATAGTTAGTGATAATAATTAAATAAATTGAATTTAAAAATGCAATACAATAGACCATAAGTGTGCTTTGGAAAAAAACACCAAATGGATTATTATTATAATCATCAGGAACAGGAAACTACTTGGATGCCAACACGCCCAGGTAAATAAAACATAAATAATTCCTATCACTACAGGTTACATTCAAATTGTGAAAAAAAATATATCAAGAGGGAGCATACCAACATTGACATATTCCCTTGAGAATAACTCCTCTACTGAATCATTCAGGATTTCCATTCAGACAGTTTAAATGTGTATACAAGCAGCCAGTCAGTAGCACGTTAAAGATATAGCTAGAATATCAACTGCGACAAATTATTTAAATGCCACTCTTCCTCCTCTGATATGTTTTCTTTTTTTTTTAACTCCCATATTTTCAAAGTACTTGTATTTGTGTCACATTTTGGCTCTCACATATTAAGCTACATTTAGATTGATAAATAGTGTTGGGTGTGTGCTGGCTGCCTGCGAGCCATGAGGCCCACAGTGTTCACAGGAGCCGTTGTGTGGCAGTATAATAAGTACTGTAGTCCTCCTGAGGTGTCACCAAGCACACACAGGGCAAACAGAGGTGGGTTAACACAATGTAAAAAGGGACTATCTTCAACTTGTCACCGTCATGTTTTGTTGTTTTTCTTGGGTAAGCGTGACTTTTTTTTTCATTTTCTTAGAAGGAGTCCATTGCCTTGAATTCGCTGAGGGCTTGGACAGGGGAGATGTGTTTCTTCTGGGAGCCTCGTCGCACACGTGTCTGGCACTCCTCTGGCTTCTCCCTTTTTACCAAAGGCTTCTTTTCAGGGGCCTTCATGCGCCAAGACACCACGGGTGAGTTAACAGCCGCTGTTCCGTACACCTTCTGATACTTAGTGGAGGCTACATAAGATGCCTTTACAGTCAGCACCACTGCGTTCATTAGGTTCTTGGCTGCCTGGATCAGGGAGGTGGCACTATCCAGCTACAGGAGGAGAAGAGTTGAAAGAGAAAGAGAGATAAACACTAAGGTTCAAGTCAAAAAAAGGCAATGTTTCTGTAAAGAGAAAAAGTGCAGTGGATGTCATGCACTCAGCAGGAACATTAGGACATAATAGCTACATCCGGTACTTAGGAGGTCTGTGCCGCAACTGTCAATTAAGCAGCATAAAAACGTGGCCATCGCGACGTGACGTATTATTTCAGCCGTTTCCTAATTAGAAGAGGCAGGGGTCAGTTGTACCTTTGTCTCCGTTTGTTTTGTTTAGCTGACATTTAAGAGTCGGCGGCCAGTGGGCCTTCTCTTATCCCACACTGAGACAAGTCAACTGGTTAGATTTAATGAGTGTGGACTCCAGCTGGCCACCATGAAAAGGTTAAAATATCAGCAGGGCTCGCATATCTCATGTGAGACAAACCAATAGAGTCCTGAGAAATTATAAAACAATGCTGTATTAACACAAGGAAGCCCAACGCAAAAATAAAAGTTGAAGTGGAAGAAATCATACTAAGACAGTTAATAGGACAGTTATTTAAAGACAAAACAGTAGGAATGCACTGATTCCACTTTTTCTCTCATGATCTCCTGAATACTTAAACTCAGTATCAACCAGTGTAGTCTACTGCAGGTCTGTTTGTCTGTCCTGTTGCTCTTCCTGAGGTTTTCTGTTTTTTTCTTGGAGTTTTTCCTCATCTGAACTGGGGCTCTAAGGATAGAGGGTATTCTACGCTGTTAGGATTGTAAAAGCCCTCTAGGGCACATTTGTGATTGGTGATTTTGTGCTATAAGATTTATTTGATATTGTCAGTATCTGCACAGAAACTGATGAGTTATGAGACTGGTGCATTACTAAACATAAACATAAATGACAGGTCCAAAAATACACACACCTGCATAGATACTATTTAATAAAGACAAAAAATCTAATCAAGTTATCGAGACAAATGCAGTTCACCACGTAATTATGTTAATAATGCAATATTGACTTACAACAAAAGTCCTTTTGAAATGGAAAACCATCACACATCTACATCTGACTGTGGCAAACATGTATTGAATAACTTTCTTTTTTTAAACCAGAGAATATTTATTATTTAATATTTATGAAGAGGTGACATCCTTATATAGCCTGACATAATTGCATCCGTCTTATTCTGCATGACCCTTCCTCTGGTTGTCCAAGCTTCATCGTGATCTTTGTCTAAAATGTTTGCCCACCTCCATTGCACAGCATGAGAAATTGTATTAAATTGACTAAGTCCAGTGATTCAAGCCTAAAATCCTATCTTGGGTATCTGCAATAGTGGAGCTGGCCATGTGCTGTTCCGTATGGATAGACTTACCCCAGACACAATGAGCTCTCCACCCAGATTCTGAACCTCAGCTTTGACCTTGCTGCAAATGTTGAGCTGATGACAGTACAGGGCAATTCTCTGCAGGTAGGCCAGCAGATCTTGCTTGCACGCCGAATCAGGGCACTGAATAGAGAAGAGGCATAAGAACACAATCAGCCAATTTGTGCACTACAGTATTCCAATTCTATAATACAAAAATAAAGCAGGTTGTACAAATATGATTAATGTACAATTTGGAAGATTGAAGCTACAGTGCAATAACTGCTGTTTAACAATTGGCCTTGTGGTGTCAGTTTGGTGCTGTGACACACATCTGGCCGAATCCATTTCATTTGTATGACATTAAGGGATTATGCCTCATGTTATATTTGCGTCATTGCTGTCAATTGTGTTTGTTACATACTTACACGGGCTGTGTCCTAAATCACTCACTTGTTTACTCTTTTACTACTTCCAATATAATAGACACTCAATCACTACCTCTACAGTAAGCATTCAATTGAGATTTAGGACACTTACTGTATTATACATCACCGTCATAAATGTCACATTCAGAATTCACAAAGACATAATATGGCAAGGTTAGTATAGTGCACTGGTCAAGTAGTATAATACAGTAATTAAAAGGGATTGTGGACACAGTCAAAGAGTGTTCAAATGGACTGTAACAGCGATAATATAGATATAGATCATTGGGTCAAATATATAAAATAAATTAATTCAAATTGTAAGTCAGAAGTCATAATCCATCAAGTTTAGGATGAAAACAAACGTGTAGTCGAGTTGTGCTGAGCCACACAGTCTCAAATACATTATGCAATTACTTATGGTTTAGGAGTTATTGGACAAAGACAATGACGTCTCTCTTGCTGTTTGCATGTCTTTGGTAAAACAAATTCTCAATTTGAGCAACATTGTTTTTACACAATGAAATGCTGTAATGCTGGTAAATCCGTGAGGATTTGTTTAGGTTAAAACTGGATAATCTGTGATCAACAAAGAGCCAATGTTAGGCTAGCTGACAAAAGTATATATATATATATATATATATATATATATATATATATTTATTTAGATTTTATATAATTATATCATGACAGAAAATAAAGCCATCAAGGCAACAGATTTGTCAATGAGCCAAAGAATTAGAAGGGAAAACAATTCTTGGCCTTATTTCAGGCATTATTGGCAAAATCTAAAGCTAGTTATGACAAAACAACCATCTGGTTTTAAGTGGTGTATTTTTTCCCAAATTGTTTGAAATGTGAATTCTCTACCAAATTGGGTTGTTTTAGAAAGCCCGGTCTCTGATGTTCTAGCCATTTGAAAGAAGAAAACCAAGAACAACAGTCCTAACAAACACAGTACGGTTCCAGTATTTTGTGTTGCTTATTACATTTCTTTGCACTGAGCCTGAAAGATTACTCTTTTTTTTTTTTAAATAGTTTGTTGCAAGTTTGAGTTTCAAAGGCAAGCTAAGTTACACTGCAGGGTGTCACACTCATTCATTTCACATAAAACAAGTTTGTCACAGCATGTTGCCAAAGAAGAAAACAGATCAACCAACAATAAATGGACAGAATACTTTGAGACAAAAAGACTTGCTTCTACAGAATCCCTCTTCTTCTTCTCATCTTTATTTTTTTATTTTTAACCAAATGTTCTGACCTGGTCCTACTGGCCGTTGTGTTCCTTGAACAGTGAAGAAAGCAATCATACAGTGCAGCAAATGGACCAACAGGGAATAAGAGGACAGCCTCCTCAGGTCTCCTGCTTTCACACAGTCCCCCCTATTATTCCATCTGGAAGCCTTCCAGGAGTAAGCTATGGCCCACTAAGCTCCCAGTGGGTTAAGAACACTGAAGCAACTGCTTAAACACTGTAAGTATCATTTTGTAGCAACACCTTTCTTCTATCCATTAATATTAAACGGTCCTAACTAGGACATTCAGCAGTACTGTTTGGGGAAATGCAGAGCTCATTTCCTTGTCTTGTGGGCTTGGGTATAGGGCGATGGCAAGTTAAACATGACCAGTGATATACCCCGGGACCCAGGACTTGCATCTTTCATGGCCACCCATCTTCTCTATGAGAAAATGCCTCTGGTGCTAAGACTAATAGTATTGATTGACCACAAGTGCCCTTCACTGGTGGTTACAAATAGTGAGTAGAACACAGTTTTAAAGATGAAATGTTTGTTTCTTCAACCTACAAAAATAACTGCGAGTGAACGTTAATTGTATCATTAACTTTGAACAACACAGTAGTGCAAAGCTGCCACCAGCATCCAGATTCCTCTCAGTCAGTGGCACTGAATGAAGACTGTGGTAAAGCGACTAGCTCATGGAGCAGCCAGTGAGGCAGAGGGAAGCTTGTTCTCCCTGCTGGGCATTATCTCTGCACCGCCAGTCCTGGATAGCATCACTGCTAACTGCACTTCACACTGTTGGTGCGCACACACACAAGCACGCACGCACGCATACACTGCTGCCTCAGGCAGATTTGGTGCAGATTTGATGCAGACATGACACAATGATTCCCTATTGAACAGTTGACTAATATACCATTTCTTCCACAGATTCCCAGTTGATGTAAATAAACTGTATGGCCCATTACTTTGCCCATTTACCCTTTATCCATTGAAGCCCCCCCCTCCTTCATAGTGAAATAGCGTTCATTATAGACGAGTGAGGAAACTGTGTGGTTCACTGCCAGACCATACTCAGCCTTTCTGAAACTCCTTCTGAGCTCAGTGCTTCTCTGAGCATTTTGGGTATTCCAGCAGAGAAAAAAAGAAGAATTTATTTTTCTTGTTTTTCCAAATAATTGGGCCCAAAATAAAAGTGCTCCTGATGGGTAATTCAGGAAGATGACGTGAACTCTGGTACTGAGATGAGGGCAATGCAGTATCAGAGTGTGGCAGTCTGTCAAAACACAAGTCACACCTCCCACTGATGCTGTATGACCTTTCCTAAAATATTCAGTGTATACAAACTTAGTAAGCCGGTAATTTCATTTTCAAATCCACCTCTTTTGTTGTTTCTCTTTAATTATGGCACTTTTCTATATATGACCTTTTTTGTGCTCCATTACATAGCCAATAGTATAGTAAAGAAATGTTTGAGAGAGAGAAGGATAACATGAAGACACAATGACAGATTCAAATAAAGTGTGTTACACTTATCCAATATCCCCTCTAGATGACTGGACAATTGTAGTCCCTCTGATAGTAAGCTGCCATCTGTCAGTTACTTCAAGAAAGCTGGTAATCTTTCTATTTGCTCATCCAGTCTCTGGCATCTCCACCAAACACTGAGCACTACATATTATTATATATTAATATATAAGGTACTTATTTCCTTCTCCCTTCTGTTATATTCCACAATAAATATTCACCTGAAGAGGTAAACGTATCAAATATTTCCCAAAAAGGAAAATAGAGAAAAGTCTGAGAATAAATGAGTTAAAAATAAAAATAAATAATGTTACATAAATAAATTAAAATTATTTATTTTTCTTTTTATTACCTAAATCACTCTGTAATGGTCAATTGTCTGAAGTTTATTCCCATCATGATGTAATTTCCACAAAATCAACTTAAAATTCCCAAATATGCTGAAGAATCACATTTTAAGGTTTTCTTCAGCATTAAAGTAAACCTGTGATAGTTGTGTGAGGAGCCATTTGTACATTGCAAACAGGGACTGCTAATAGTTGATGTGGCTTACTTTTAATGGTGGCAATTTTCCAACATGTAGACAAATAAACAGTTGTAAAAGTTGTATGCTATGCGTTACCTACTGAATCCATAGCAACGTTCCCTAAAGCTTTATGGGAACTGTTATTCCTAAACTCCATAGAGCATGATTGTCTACCAAATACAACTAAAAACAAAATAAGAAAAATCTATCAATACTAACTTTTTCCTGTCACAACTACATTTGTTTGATGTTACCGAGGCTGTGATGTCCCTTGATTCATTTAAGATTTAGAAATGCTTATGATTATTTTTACATCTACTTTGAATTACTTCCTAAAAAGCTCACAAATCTGAGATACCTGATTTTCACTCAACGACAGCATTAATTTCTCTCTAGCTATCTCCTGCTAAACTCTAGTTTTTGTTTTTACGGAGAAGCCTTTTAATTACACATCCGTCACACTTGGTTACACTGCTGTCAGTAGAGGTGACAGGAGCTTTGCTCTTGTTGTTCTGCAGTCAATGCGACAGGGCCTTCCGCTGTGACAACAAATGTGAGACCTGGAAGTCTGAATACTAAGCTGTAAACTTGCATGTGTTTAATAGCATTTAGAAACAATAACTTGCCACTTAGGGTATTTAAATCCTTTAAAATATAACCAATGCCCAAACTGAAAGATCACATGAGTGCAATGCAAAACAAAAGTATTCTTGAATAGGAAATGAACCAGCAAAGGCAATTTGAAATCATAGTTAAAGGATAAGGCTAGACATACTCAACATTTGTGTTACTGTCAATCCAATAAAAAGACCAAAACCAACAATTAAGTGTTGGAATTAACAAAGTATTGTCTGTGTAGCCACAGCCTGATATAACTTATTCCACCGTAGACTTCCATTTTTGTCCCAAAACTAAAAACCATCAGTGAGCCACATAGTTGCACTGGGTGACATGTTCTTTTATTACAGTGAACAATGCTACTGTAGTGTATTTTGAGTCAATCCCACACAAAATGGCTTTGCTAGTGCACCAAACATGAATCAATCCAACAATTAATCCAAGAATAAAAATATCCCCCTAAGAATTGCACTATTTACTATTGTTTGAGGAACTTGATATAACAATACTCTACAATACTAGACCTTAACATAACAACACAAATGTACACAAGTCAACAACGACAGCCCAGGTAAATCCGAACCCAGATGATGCTTTAATCAAATGCCGCCCTGGTCAAGCAGAGCGATACATACTGTTCATAACACTCAACAATCGATGTATGTGTCAGCATAGGTGTGCATACTGTTTGTAACTACCCTCCACTATTTAACCTGTGCCTGTAGGAGGCATATTTAAAGAATGAAGCAGAGTAAGGAAAATGGAGTGGGAGAAATAGAGTAGAAAAAAGGCATTGCTAGAGTGAAATGGGGTGAGTTGTCTCAAGGGGTTTTTCTACGTCAAGTGCTGTGCTTAAATGATTATGAGAGAGCTCTCCTTTCGTTCCATGCAGAATTGCCTCCTGCTTCAAACATGTTCATCAATTGGGCTGATGTGGAGTCATGGCGACAAGGTTTGCTACTTAAGGGACCTGTCTAAAAGCAGTGAAGCAGCCTTTATTCTTAATGTCAAGCCACGGTGCTCTCAACGAACATAGGTAACCTACCACAATGTGTGAATGCAAAATACTTGTCTTCTTCATACGGAATAAAAAAACAATGCTTTTTTTGTTTTTTTTAAATGTTTTTTGTTGTGTAATTCTATTAAGATGCTTCATAAAGGCAAACTTTGCTGTTTTAGCTTTTAATAACTCATTCCTTTCACTGACTGGCATAGCAAACATATGCCCCAAATGCCTCACATGAAAACACTTTTATAATAAAATACATGTTGGAAATAAAAATGTCCTTAAGCCCCTCTTTATTTCCCTGGAAGCGTAACAGAAGGCTTTGAATATTCAGTAAACACTGGTCTAGGAACCACTTAAGTGAGAATTAAAAATGGCAAGCCACCTGCTCCTTTCATTACAACAACTGTTGATTGAGACAAAGGCTCTGCCAGTGATTTGCCATATGACATATTCACTCCCACCTAAACCCTGTTAAACACTCATCACCACTCGGCAGCCTTAAGCCAAGAAATGAATATATAAGCAAGATTATGCCTACTGTGTAATTTCTGTCCCAGATCCTGCTCTCAACAACATACACAAGCTGTGATGCAGATTGAGTCCTGCTTTCTGAGACAAATGTTCTCACACATGGAAACATGCAAAAATGTTTATATACAAGCCACATCATACAGATTCAGTGCCAGCTTTGACTAAAGTAGCCTTCTGGCCAGTTGACAGCTGAGCTGACTCTAAGGCTACTCAAACTGATGGGCATTCTGCACTGTGCTGACAACACAAGGCTTGCCCATATATCGTTATGAAGTCACATATTGTCACAAGAAGGAACGGGGTACAGAAAATATACTGTATGAGACAAAAACCATCTCTTTATACTGGTATACCGCACCCTGAACAACATTTCTGTTTGTAGTTTAAATCCAGCCTCCTCATGTTCTCTTGATTATGAGCATATAACACAACAAAATTAATATGAAATGATTGTAATAGGTATAAAATGCCTTCACAGGAAATAATGATAAAGGGGCGGTGTAATGTAGCCTGGAAAGCAGCCAAAATCTTTTTCATTTTGCCAGCCCATGTTTCGTTTGCCTTGCATTTATGTCCTATTCAAACAGATTTTTCAGAAAACATTTTAGTGCACTGTTGTAATGGAGAAAGTTTGTGGCCATCTTTGTGGCCAAGTTTGTTTTCTGCTTCAAAACGGACCAAGACCCGCCCCTACTTGCATGTGTTGCTGATTCTTTGCAGGTCTATTCAATTGCATCCAGAGGCCTTTTGGTTTGCATTGTTGACCCTTGGAAATCGAAAATTAAGTGACTAGTGTTAAGGGTTATTTTAACTGTAAGGAAAGTTCATTTTAATGTTAGCAGAAAATCTCAAAATGAACACGTGTTTGTCTTTTTTTAGTAAAACCAGGTCAATGTTCAAATTCACACATTTTTAAGGTTGAACGAAAACATATTCTGGCCCATGAATTCCAGTAATTATGTGTATTTTGAAGGATTTGGATCCAGATGGGAATTAAAATCTACTGTTTACTGTTTTGATTCATTCTGAAAGACAGACAAAGTTAGGGACTTTTCCCTTTCCTTAAGAGTTAATGGCCAAACAGAGCTTAGAGGAGAGTGAATATTGGACTTACATGTCTCTGTATCAGCTGGATGTGTAAATAAGCCACTGTTTGCTGATACATTTGGTATATCAACTTGTATATCAACTTGTCATCTTTATAAGATGACAAGTTGTATGTCAATGTTGTGTTTACAGCTTGTTGTACTGCTCGAAAGTGTGCAGCCTTTATGAAAGGGATAATATAGAACAAGCCAGTCGTTATTGTGAATTAGAACCCAAACAGGGTAGTGCCAGACCCCGGCACAGTTCTTGAATCAGCCTGAAAGGGTTCAATTCGCAATAATGACCGTTTCACTCTACATTAGCCCGCTTATTACATGGCTTATTACGCAATTTATTACACGGTAACTCGTACAGTAGTTACCTGCTGATGACGCCTGCGTCCCAGTCCGGACGGTTAACTTTACACTGATGAGCGCTGACTCTGGCAGAAGCCACGTCGTCCAGGTTAGTGAGTTAACCATGATGGAGCTAATAAATGCTCTTTTTGCAAAGTTGCCAATAGCTCTGTTAGCAATCCTCCCTCCTCTCTCTCCTTTTGTGATCAGCGGGTCAGTGCTATGAGCTCCATATGAGCACAAATATTGATTTAATAACAGTTGTAATGATTTAAAATTGGTCCGCCAAAGTCTGTGATCCATGGCAATGGTCTGTTATGGTTCGCAATTATATCAGCAGACCGCAGAATGCTGTGATTGACCAATTAGAATTGAGTATTAAACCAAGCCGTGTTATAAAGAGGTATAATATATTGAGGGCTTTTGAGTTATCAATATTGCATGAATATCCTTAATCATTTACATAAGAGATGAATGTCAACTACATCTTAAAACATAACTTAAAACATTTTTTTAAATATTTTTAAATCTATTTAAAGTATAGTGACTTGGTTGTAATTTGGCACATGAAACTTAAGGTTTGTTAGTGATAGTACGTGCAGGCCTCATGTAAGTTTCAGTTCAGAAAAAGATGAGATTGTGATTATAAATTTTGCTGTGAGCTTCAACATATTTTTTTCACTAGAAAAAGGCCTGAATACTGATACCAACAATAATTATTCCAAGGGTTTGCTAGCTAACAGCAGTTGCAATTACAATGACAACAGGCTGCCTTAATAAATCAGTGAGCCACTACACACTGCATATTAGAAATGGACCAAATGAATAAGATTATGCATTACCTGGAGTGCTGCATTTTAAAATACCTCCCAATTCATTTGCTTTATGCACACATACACAGGGTACACACCTATTTCTTTTTACTCTTGTCTTCCCTAGGCACAGCACTGATTGATTAGATATTGAAAATGGTCTGTCAGCATGTTTTAGAGAGGTACTCATCTGATAATGAATGCAACACCTCGGTTGGGAGCTAATTATATTAGAGACACAACTTGGTTCTGCTGTCTTGCTCTCTTAGTGTTGACCCCATTGGGAGACAAAGTCATGCGGCAACACAGCCCACCGCTCCAGCTGGGCTTGTCAGTACCCACATTAAAGATTTCCAATGGCCATGCCCACTTACTCCAACTCAAAATATGCTCCACCGCCAGCTACTATGTCAGTATGAGACTGTTTCAGATTGATATAAAGTATGATAAAAATGACAGTGACAGGCACAATTGCAAAGCTACCTGATCTGCAACGGCACGAGCCAATTTGTCCATCCTGGAACCAGCCTCGGCAATCTTCTTAGCCGCATTGATCACATCTGAGGAGTTCTTCAGGGGGCCTTTGCCTCTAGGAAAATTCAAGGGGTGAAAAAGAGGGGAAAGGGAATGTAGGTGGAGTTGCAGAGGACATGTAGTGCTTCGTTTAAAGACTGAGCTCATAAAGGCAGCAGCTAATTTACTGTGGCTGAAAGAGGAATAAGAGACATTACAATCAACCAACAATACACAATTTACCAGATAATGAATGTAACAAATACAGTATCCCTTTGTCCCTAATGATGTATCATAGAGTTTTGGTTTGAATTACAAAGAAACAAAAGATTTCTGTTTTTCACAGCAAAACAGGAAAACTTTTAGAGCAGTTGGTGTTGGAAATAGAGCAGGAGAGGATAATAATGGCCAACCACTGAGCCTTTGTTCTGTGTTGTGTTTTCTTGATTGCCAGCACCGGGAAAGTTATTGTGACTAGATGAATGTGTTTGCCTTTGTGTGATGTCTAATTTTAAGTCACTGCTAAGCTGAAATTTCCAATCAGTTTGTTCATGCCAATCTGAGCAACGGGGTCAATGCCAAGTATTAATGGTGCCGTCACAGCACCACAGCCATAATCACTCATGGCTAATGACTCATGGCTCTGATTTTTCTTTTTGGTTTGTTTAATGCCATACAATTGTGAAGTGGTTCACAAATTCATACATGATGCAGATAACCATCCGTTGGGCATTAGGATCTCCCTGATATGTTAAGCCCAGATGGGCGACATTAAGAAGAAAGCTGCCAGTTTTTAGTAAACATAAGCATGATTGTTTCTCAGCAACCCCACTTTATTTACCTGCAGCTATATATTACTATACAAAAAGATGAAAACCACTAGCTGTATGTTAAAAGGGTTGCTCATAGTGATATTCCACAGAAAGTTATCTCCCAACACTCTCCCTCAGCTGTATAGAACTTTTCAGCTTTTTTTAAACTCATTGTTTCAGTTTTATGGCAGTCTCTACACTCATCTACCTGTATTCAGACAAACCAGGCAGCAGTTTGCAGTGAAAAACCAGATAACCTCTATACACTACCTGGCCAGCACCAAACCGCAGAACAACAACGTAAGCGACTAGCCGGTGAACATAGTGGAACATTTAGCAGCTAGAGCCAGATATTTCCTTCTAAAGTTTGAGTACTATTTGATGTTTAAGCAACAGTTTAGTTTAGCCATATGAACTTAAAATGTGATAATACATTAGTATTGTGTTCACAGCTTGTTTCTAAGTGTCATTTTTACCTGGTAAAGTCCGTCATCTCCATCATGATCATACACATCTGCTTGGCCAGCACAATGATGTCATTGCCGTTGTCATCCCACTTGGCCACTTCTGCATCTAGCTTGCACTTCTCCTGTCTGAAACTCTCCACCTGCTCAGCAATCTTAGCCTTCTCCTCCTGGGGAAGCTGAGCCATGATAGCCTGCAGGCAACAGGGGAGCAACCAATGTATTAGTGGAGTTGGAAGAAGTTGTTAGGGAGTAAGATTCAGCAGAATAAATTGGAAGGATTGCTCAGAATGAGGGAAAATGCCAGAGGAGAAGAGTTTAGGTAAAGGATGGAGATAAGGTTGGGGAGAAGAGAACGATAGGGAAATGAAGAAAGGGGCGAATAAGAGGAGGGATTAGTTAAGAAGAAAGAGAATAAAGAAAAAAAATATAAAGTGGAGAGCTGTAGCACCATTTGTTCTACTTTTTCTGTCCGGTCTACTTTTTAATCCGCCCTACAAAACTTAACACTGCTAAGTTTGGAGTCTGACTATCCCTGCCCTTCTGAAACGCTTCAAAATAAAGTTCTAAAATTTACATTTAATGACTGGACCTTTTCAAACCCCTCGACATCTTATATCCATAAAGAGCAAATCCATTTTTGCCTTCATTTTTTCCTCAGCGGCCTTTGGGGCAGGTCCAAAAAGGCATAAATCTTGTGGCAAGGTCACTGGCGGAGTAAGGACCCGGTATTATTTGGGAGATAAATGTATAATTACCTCGCTTCTTAGACCAGAGAATGAATAATGCATTTGTTCAACATTATGTCTGGGAGGTGAGATGGAAGGAAGAGTAACCTGGTTTCCATTAGGTCGATTCTATTGACTCGAGAAGCAAAGAGAGAAAACGAGTACAGTAGAAAAAAAGAAAAGTCATCATTGTTTTTGAACCTCATCTATTATTGACTCTCCTCGAAGAATTGCTATTCTCTTAATGAAATAATCACCCTTGTCCTCCCTTTGCCTTATTACCTCTCTCACAGTGTGTGGGGATGCGAGGTGAGCTCAGTCGTCATACTCAAGTACTACGTCACTTTGCTCTTGCGCCTGCTATATATGTCAAGATGAAATTGAAAAAAATATATAGATGTTTACTTGTCCTAAACTTATTCAAAACAAAATAAGCTGAAACAGGAGGGGGCCCGGAATGAAATAAATAAATTAAAATTACAGACAGAAATACATAGAGAAGCATGGAGGCACAACTTTCTCATCAGAGGCCAACAGATGAGCTTTGGCCTACTGTTCACTGTGTGAGCAGAGTGGTGCAAAGCTTTGATGACGGTTAGCTTGAAAAAAACACGAGCGGCATAAATAAACAAGCAAAACCAGCCCCCTTAAGCCCAGTGTAGATTTCCTTTGCTGCTGGTGCCAAGACACACAAACATCAGTGACACAGCAAATCCCATTAAGCTGTGTGTGGGGTGAAAACACTGCTCACATTTAAAACAAATACAAAGTTAATATGTATTTAGACTGCACAATCAGGAATAAACAATTTACAGACCACTGCTTTCAGCAGGGCAAACTTCGCTTTGCAGGTGTCGCTATGAATTATGGGTCGTACACAGCAGGCAGTGGCTCTGGGGCCCCAGCAGCAGCATGTATTTAATTTATGACAAAACAACTGTAAGTCGTCCCATCTACAAGTTAAATATACCTCCACTGGTTCATTAACTAATCAGTGAGATGCATTATTGGCTAGGTGAATTAGCAGTAATGGGCTTTTGTAACCACACATTAACCAACATTCCATCTGTTTGTTTGAGTTTGTCTAATGTAACACAACTCTTATTTTTTGAATGCTTATTTATGCTGTTGATTTAAATTATAACTTATTATTTAAATTGAAGTGAGTTTGAATAATGCAAATATATAAATATAAACTTGAAATTACAAAAGGCATTTTAGCCCAGACACTTTTAAGGTGCTTGTTCTCTGAGCTTGTGGTTCTGGGAAGCCGATAGCTCCCTGGGGTATGTTTTGCTGAATACATGCTCATGTTCAATGTAGCGAAAATCATAGTGTAGGCAAAGCTGTACAGTAATTGCTGCCAAATCAATAGCGACACAGGTGAGTGAACTGTGCCACCATGAACATCTCTCTGACCTCAGGACTCGAGGGGGTCATATATCTTTGCTGCTTATTTCTTTCCTGCACCCAACTGTTGAGGCATCAATTATTCACCTATTGCTATAATTACACCGAGCAGTATGTCCCTGGTGTCAAAATGGTGGGTACACCATTGAGAAGAAGTACAGTTATGGTTTTGCTAAATGCTACTGTAACGAGTCAGATAAATAATTTTAAGTGAGAAACAGAGTAGATCTAGGTTTGAATATATTTGTAAGTGCAATCAAAATGTTTTCCCTCCATCTTCTGCGCACAAGAGCTGTATGAAACCAAGACAAACTGCTTCCCTAGACAGCTAAAGAGAGCAAAAAAGTCTCTTGAAACTCAACAACTTGGATTGGAAATTCCTTTTTCTAAAATTAGGGATCAAGTGAGGTTGGGGAGAGAAAGTCAGGGATTTGGTTGATATTCAAATTCACTTTGAAAATGGAGTGACAAAGAGAGAGAGAGCATCAGGGAGGAAGAGAAAGAGAGACAGAGGGAGCAAGAGAGATGGTTTCTGAACACAAAAGAAAGCAGCGGCACAGGGGTAAACACATGGACCGATTGGGACGTCAGGGGAGCAGGAAGGCACTTCTTCTTCTTCTCCCTCCTCCTCTGCTCTCTAGAATTCACTTATCCCCAAATCCCTTCCTCTACTTTACTGATAACAACAAGGAGCGGGCCTTGGGAGCTTAACATAGTGGCAAATCCGGCCGAGGGAGTGCTGTGCCAATACACTGTGCGACCGGCTACGTCTGCAGGGATTAGAGCGCTTTCTGGGTTTCTTCACAGTGTGCCGCAACTTGAAATTACTTTAATTTGTTTCATTTGAAATAAACAGCCCAGGCACTCAAAGTTCAATTTTATGGATGACCTATCAACAGTGTTCCAATCACTGTGTTAAGAGATGTTGTTCGGTGTGTGTGTGTATATGTGTGCACGTGTTTTTGTGCATGCGTGCATGTGTGTGCGTGTGTGTGGGGGGTGGTACAGACATCTTTCCTCTTTGTCTTTTTTTTTTTGCCATTATGCATGTTTGCTCTAATAAGTCAGCTTTATGCATATAATAGAAGTGACAAGTGGAACACCACACAAAGCAGACCACTGGGAACAAAGGCTCCCTGTGCTTGATTTGATTTTTTTTCTACACTAAGGTACAGAGAGACAGTGAGAACAAGAAAGTCAAAGGGAGATGTTACGCCTGTGTCCCGTGTGTGATACCCACACACTGGACTGGAGGGGCTTGGAGGGATCATGACTGTAAACCTCAGTATGCTCATGTCAACTCCAATGGAGAACATGGATTACACTTCCTCTTGTCTGTTTAAATAGAAACACAGAGCACTAGTGTGCACTTGGCATGACCGTGAGAGGACAGCAAGCTTTATCCCGACACGACAGGCTGAGGCCGACTGGGCAGATCACTAGTGGTTCACAGCAAACATCTTTTATGGATGGGCTTGCCTTCTGCGTGGGTAAATGTTTAATCTCTTAGGACATAAGAGTGCCAATGAGAGAAACAAAAAAACAGGCAATATCAATTAACTGTGTGAGAGGCTGTGAAAGTATGCCAGATGCATTGCATGTTGTACACAATACTGTGTACTTAATGTACAAATATAGTCACGTTTGAAAGCACAATGCAATACATTGCCTCACATTTATTTACTGCGGGCTCGAATGCCTAGCTTGCTTATTAAGGGTGCATGAACGATACTTATTTTCAGCCATGTCAGCCTTCAATCCACTTTAAATCCCTTGTATTACAGCAATAATTTATGACAATGGGACATGCTGTGACTTCAAACTGTTCCCAAGGAGAGTTGCCCACTCAAAGTACAGTTGAGTGCCAGAAAAACTATTTAACAGTTTAGTGCTGTGAAGCTCCCTTGTGTAGTAGTGCTGGTGCGTCTAAGCTCAGATGGTCCTGCAATGTTACGCTGCGGGAGCCTTTAGTGGGAGGATACATACAATAAACTCAAAGCACTTCACACCCAGGACCCCCACAGTCATCCTGTGGTCCCAAAGCATGGGACCACAGATCTGTTGTTTTTGTTTATGGTTGGATTTCAGATTTATCCAAAACTTTTTTTATTGTCTCTTAGTTCAAGAGCTGAATTGTATAATTAATAAAGCGAAAGGTAAATTCTTAACTACTAAAGAGTACTGCAAAATCAAAAGTGATCTAAATGGCACTTTATCAATCAGGATTTTCTTATCTTTTAAACATGGATGTAAAATTGTTATGATACTCTGTTTTAAACACAAACACACACATGCTGCTCTCCGGTACAGCTCTAGCCTGTTTGCCGTTCCCTTGCTTTTGAGTTGGTTGTTTTTAGTTTGAACTACTATCAAAAGGCATCACAATCGGGAATCGAGCTGTTTAGCACATACATTTGCAACTATAAGCTGCTAATTTGGTTTTATTTATGTCAACTGTACCTTCTTTGTGCATTACTCCCCTGTGTGTGCTGACTGTGTAGAAACTCAGTATTATACAGGCCTGTGTGCCATGGGGTGAGGCATTGGGCCAAGTCATACGCCTGCCATCCATAATTTATTCAACATGCAATACACCGCTAGCGCCTCTGTGTTGCTGGAGGGAAACAAACAGTGGTACCCTCCTAATGTTCTTTAAGCTGGGCCCAAGTGAAAAATTACTAATGTGCAACAAAGCCCACACCCTGGTGATCGCGACAGAAGCCTTGGCACAGTACTATACTGTATTTTGTCTTTTGTCTGGCATCTAAAGGGAATTAGGTAATTACTTCTTTGTTTGTGAATGCAATTTTACACCTGCCACCGCTGAACAGTGTTTATTTAAAATAATCCGCTTGTTAGGATCATTTAAATGGACTTTCATGCCATGTAAGTGGAACTAGTTGGATAAATTGATTCCTGTATGGAACAGAGGTGGGTGTGGAGGTGGGATGCAGTTCAACTTGCACCTCAGCCTACGACTGAAGCAATCACACTACATTCACTTATATGATGAATTTGGGCTTTTTGACCAGCCTTTACCCAAACCAAATACATAGTGTCTTTTTCTGTATTTTTTTAGGTCAGATTCCATAAATGAGGCCTACATAGAAAGTTTTCAGCACAGTGGGAAGATGAACATCCACTCACCCGAGCACTTTGTCCAGCAATAAGCTGGTCATCTTCAGTCTGGACACTTGTCCTGCTGCGAGTATCATAGTCCTCCTGTTCAAAGTCAGAGTCATCTTCCAGCTCCTCTGGTGTCTGTGAGAAACACAAAGACAAAGTAGATCAAACAATCAAAGAGAGAAAAACTAAAAAAAGAAATTGACAGTTAAAAAGAGCAACTTTGACTTCATGCCCCTATTGTGTGGTAATCCAGAGTAGCAGACAACATATGTTACCGTGTTGTCATTTTCACTGTACAGTGTCTCATTGGGAATTTTAGCTCAAACCAAACCAAGCGCAGGACAGACAGAGATGTCACATAATAAAAATGAAGTCTTCATCCTAAACTCATATGTCAAATGATGAAGGAATGAATTATCTGTATCTGTATCTGTACTCGGACTCGGCGGTGCCTAACCCGGAAGTGGGTCGGGTTGTCTTGAAATGGGCGGGGCTTTAACCTATATGTTATTTTAAGCACGCAATTGATATGAGTTGATCAGAAATTGTTATATTTATTGCTGATTAGAAAACTATTTACATGACAGCATTGAGCTTTAGATCAATGATGTTGTCATGGTAACAAACAAACTATATACAGAATGTTTTGCAACAATGAATACAACACATGCGGTTGCAATTATGAAGTAAAATGTAATGAACAAGAGTTGTCATACTCAAATAACTTTCTTTTTGTAACTTTTAATTTTTTTATGATCAGTGTGATTTTAAGTTTTGTTTTTGGTTCTTTTTTCTTTTTTTTTAATTCCCACACCGTGTGTGTGTGTGTGTGTGTGTGTAAGAGAGAGACAGAGAGAGAAAGAGAGAGAGGGGGCGGGGGGCAGCTGACAGTTAAAAAAAAAAAAAAATCTCCGACGGCAGAGACACAACAAGAGTTGCATTTAAACCAAGCAACATGTCTGAAACCCCACGTTCACCAGAAATCTACTGGTCACTATGTAAGTACTACAAACCCCACGTTCACCAGAAATCTACTGGTCACTATGTAAGTACTACAAACCCCACGTTCACCAGAAATCTACTGGTCACTATGTAAGTACTACAAACCCCACGTTCACCAGAAATCTACTGGTTACTATGTAAGTACTACAAACCCCACGTTCACCAGAAATCTACTGGTCACTATGTAAGTACTACAAACCGAAGTTAAAAACAAAGCTGAAGCTGAAGAAACTATAAACGTTAATGGAACAGACCCGCGGCCCCGAGTGTCTGAGGGACAGGGATAGAGAGAGGGAGAGAGAGAGAGGGAGCGCTGTTCTCCGTGTTCTGTGTCTGAGCAGAGCGTGTGTGTGTGTGTGTGTGTGTGTGTGTGTGCAGGTGTGTGGGGGCGCTGTGACTACTACTATTACTCGTATAATAATTGTACTCGGAAAAAGTGCTTTATCCGTACCGGATACTCGTTTCAGCCGAGTACTCGGCTCATCCCTACTCAACCACACTAAATAATGTCGGTTTTCATCATAAAAAAAACAAAAACTGGAATGTAATTGATGTATATTTTTTTGCATCTGAACAAAGTGAGATCAGAGTGGTTGATGTGGCTCGGGAAAGGGAAGTTTGGGGTTCCCCTGCTGGAGCTACTGCCCCCGCAACCCAATACCGGATAAGCGGATGAAGATGGATGGATGGATGGACAAAATGAGAGACTAAATAATTAATTTTCTGCTGTTTTATTATAGGAATATGGGCTGTAGTTTATGGGAATAGGAACGAGTGTAAACATATTGGTTATATTATAGTTGCCAGGCTCCAACCACTGTTCAATTTCATACAGTATATGTTTTATTGTAACCAGTACTTGCTACTCTCGTGTGTGTGTGTGTGTGTGCGTGTGTGCGTGGGGACATAAAAGCCAGGACAAACTGCTTTTACAAACTTTCATTATAACATTAAACTCTTCTCAAGACCTGCCTCAATTTTTAAACACTGTGGAGAATTGGTTTCCTAATCCATTGACTGTTCATAAGATCTGTGCTGTACAAATCCAAAAGGAGGCATTCTTGGCTTAAGTGTGAGAAAAATACCACAAACGCTTAAAAATGTGTGCACAAAAAACTACATGTTGCACTAACATTTGCTATCTATATGATGGAGATAGACAACAGAGAAAGCAAGGATCTTCCAAGTTGTCTCCTCAGAAAGTAATTGAACTTGGATGGGATTATGAAGCCAGCTGGTCCCGGGCAGTTCAAAGCTGCCTGTTTTACATTATTTACCAACATCAAATTATTTTCCATAATTAGATTTTTTCCAGAGCTGCACTGGGAAGCCTTCCAGCATGCATAAAGTTGAATAAATGAATTACATGGTAAAGAGAGAAGGGCCAGTTTGGGTGAAAAATGCAGATACTGTAACATCAGAGTGGGCAATGTGAGGCAGTAGAGCTGTTGATGTCATATTGTTATTCAGAATTTTTATAATAGCATGCTGTAAAATGTTCTGTCTGCTTTGTAAAACAGACCATGTTAAAGGTGTGACGCCTCAAATGGTAATTCAATTAAATTTTACATTTTAATTATGTTTGTCTTCATCCTTAGGGCAGATATATTTTTGAAAAGGAACACCATCGATGTACCACAGATGTGTAGCTGGAATCAGAAGAGACACAAACTGGAAAGGTGTCTGTGAGTGTGACAAATTTGTCTCATGAGTAATGGGGATGAATCCAGTGACTCAGGAGATTTTATTCACTCAAGGTTTGTGATTAAATACTTTGATTTCTACCTTTGTATTTTCAAAGTATTAATTAGAAGGTAAAAAAGTCAATAATAAATGGCTTGAAGTGATTGTAGATTGCAAAATTTACTGACTTATCAGCAACACTTGGAAACAATGTATTTAGATGTCTATATTCACAACTACCAGTTGCTAATATATGGCGGAAACAAATTACTGAACTTTGTCTAAGTCAGCATTTCCATTAGTTTCTGTCTAACTCTTGCTGAGCATTTAAACCATTTCAGAGTATTTTAGTGATTGTTTTATATTGGACATACCCTTATCATGAGAACCGCTTTCCGGATGTCACGGACGCCGTCGTAGACCAAGCGTGATGCATCAATGAACTCATTCTCCTCAAAAGCCTGAGGAGGGTTCGTACTCAGTGCCTCAATAGCAACCTCCACTTGTTCCGCAAAACGGGGCATGACTGCAGGGAGAAATAGATAAGGGAGGTAGAAAGAGAGAACAAAAGAAAGATATGAGACTCAGGTGTATCACATATGTTAATCTTTTTAGAATGGGTGCAAGCTTATCAATTAGAAAGGAATGATGACAAGCATGTGATGCAAAGTTGTGTTTATTGTGTGTTTCTCTAGTTGAGGCCATGATCGCAACCTTTTCCTCTCACATTTTACAGCAGCTGGGTCTCTACAGCAGTCTCACTCTTGTGCACTATAGGAAAAGGCAAGATGTCCCTCTACACCTCTGTGCATGCGACAATAACACGTTCGCACATTGCACGCCAATTAGCTATTTTACCCCCGCTTACCCAGCAGGAAGATTGGCCTGTCTGTCACAGATCTGTTTGTGTGTACGCTGGTGCTTGGCATGTGCACGCATGTGTACTTGTGTGTGTGCATGTGTGTAACCTGTGAGGAAATGGCTGTGCGTGCTTTAGAGTTACAGTACAAGGACGCTAACTTGCAAGCTCAGCCTGTCAAATCACAATGAAGGGAAACAAAGTCTGTTGAGGCGAACAAAAGACAAGCAACAAAAGAAAAGTCCCTATTGACCATAAAAATGGTTGGTTTTGTTGCCAGTATCAATTGGCCAGACCCAATGGAAGAACTTTATGCTCTTTCTGTGTTCAAATGAATCGTGCTGAATGTGAATAGACATTATTAACGAATGCGGACAGAATGTTTGAATATTTAGCAGGCTACCTTTCTACGTAATCTCCTGTTGAGTCACAATAATTGAATGCAGAGTTTAATAATGTGTTTTTTAGGGACTGTGCTGTCCCAAATTATCATAACAAAAGCTATGGTTTACTCGGACAGACAGTCAGAAAACTTTTTCAAACACTACAAATGCCTTTAACACCACCATTACTTATGACTGTACTTCATATGTGAAGACTCTCTCTCTCTCTCTCTCTCTTCCCCCACCCCCTCCACCCCCCTCCCCCCAACCCCCCAACACCGTCGTGTCAGAGCCAGGTTCTGTCCGAGGCTTCTGCCGGTTAAAAGTAAGTTTTTCCTTGAGTGTGGTCCAAACCTATACTCTATGAATGAAATTTGAATTGATATTAAACTAAATAAAAGGTTTTACAAGTATATTTTTTGGTGAAAGCTGGATGCTTCTCATACATCTTCAACCTGGCAGCACAAAAAAACACAAAAAAAGGTGGGCACCAAAGATTAGTGTCACCAATTCAGTATCCAAAACAAATGTGAAATATGGTCACAGTCTCCCCTTCTGTTCCTGAGTTGTGGCGTTGAATAATGGCTAGAAAGTTTTTATGCAGAGCATTTTGATTTCACAGTGAAGTTGACTTTTGACCTTTTGGATATACAATGTAATCATCATTGTATAGATATGTTAGTTACTTAGACATTTGTGTGAAATGTTCTCATAATTAACGTAGGAATTTATGAATTATGGCCAAAAACACAGTGACCTTAACCTTTGACCTCCAAAGTCAAATCAATTCATTGTTGTTTATTTTCAGTTTTTGTTAAGTTAGACAAAAATGTCTCTTAAATAATGCTCAAAAAATGTGTATACATAAAGAGTGAATTTTTTGAAAAGTATATACTTGGACTGATATAAGCTATTTTGAGAGGAGAAGACAGGTTTAATGAGCAAAGGTAGATAGGAAAAAGAAAAAATGGGGAAAAGACATTATAAAGCACGGCAGCTTGGATGATGAGCCTCCACCAGAAAGCCAACTGTGTGATTTTATTATCATTCTCCCCACTTTCCTCCTCTTTTACATGCAGAGGAAAACTAAATCAATTAGCCAGCTTGCACTAAAGGTGTGTCTGCAGTATACTTATTTGTCTGATATAAAACATGGGCTGTATTTCACCAAACATAAAAGGCACTACAAAAAGTCTCTGCCTTTTTCTTTTCATTTTTAATTCAGTTTAATCCACTTACCGCGGAAGCGTAAAATAGGCTTTTGGGAATTGCTGGGAAGGCGTTTTAAATAGAAATATTTAAATGTTCTCCAAGCTCTTAATGAGCAAAGTTGCTGATGGTAAGGAGCAATTTCACTCATTCCAGTTGAAAAATGATGAAGGGAATTAAATGTGACCATGTAAGAATGGATTCTTTTCACCCCCTAGGCTTAAGCATAGTTTAAGTGAGAAGTTATGGAAGTACAACGAATGCTTAAAAACTCACAGCAGAGAAGGCGTGCCCCAGTGAGGCGTTTAACAAGCTCCAAACACCATAAACGGCACCGTTGTTAATGCCTTAACCTTGATTTTGTACAAAAACAGCTCAATTTAGGCAATATATTTAAAGTGATTATAGAAACAAGACATGCACTAAATCATTAACTGCAACTACCAAGAGATGGATGTGTCAAAAGAGTTTGATTTGTGTTGTATTTGGAGGATACAGTTTTAACTCCTTTGTTACAATGACATGTTGAGCAGCCAATCATTGTTTAGACTAATAACTAATAACCTTACATTTTACTAAAATGATACAGAAATAAAGTATCCCATGAAGACATTGTAGTTTTAAGTATTATATTACTTACATCACTTCAAATAATTATAAATATACTATATTACTATTATATTGTTATCGATATTCTTGCATTTTTGTTATTCTATATTATGGTGTATTTTTCCATTTCCGGCATCTTTACAACTTACGTAAAAACAGAGCTGCAGTAAAAGGAGAGTGAATATAGGAGTTAAATTCATCAGGTTACCAGAAACAAAATTTAAAATTAATGCTAATGGTACACACAGCATCAGGGGCGGAATGGGGAGCAAATTCCTACCTATGATAAGTATCTACTTATGATTAGTTGCTTTTAGTCAGGCCAGCCACAGAGTCTGGTCCTCAGAGCTATTATTTTCAAAGTAGACAGTGTGAAGTATCTTTACTTCTTTCCCTCATTTTTGCTGCACTTCTTTTTAGTGCACTTGATCCATTGATTTACAGACATCATGTGGGTCATGTGGGTGGCAGTGTGTGCATGTGTGTTATTACTCACTGCAAAACCATGGCTAAATCCCATTTACTGTGCCCCAATGTAATAACAAGGAGCAACGCCACCCTGCTTCTCTAAATGGCACACTGACTTAGGCCATATATCAGTTTTTTAATCTACCCTCTCCAGGCACCACATTAATGATCGACTTTAAAATTTGTCCCGTTTTTTGAGGAGATTAGTTTAAACACAGGGAGTTAGTAGGCAGAAAAGTGTCGCAGGGAAGAAGGAGGGAAAGGGTAAAAAGAGAGAGAAGGCATAACCACTTTCCCATTAGGCTATTGATTTTTTCCCCCCTTTCAAGGACACGCTTCAATCCCAAGCCCATGTGTAGACTGTCTGTCAGGAATCTATGGCTCAGCTTTAGACCGAAGAGTTGTGTACCTTGGCTGCTTGTATTGGGCCCCACCGTAAATCTGACCACACTCAATATGAGAAAGAAGGATGGGCAAATTGAGACAAGGTCAAAGGGCAGGTAGTTGTGATAAGCGTCCTGTGTTGATGTGGCAGCTGTCAGAAAAACAGGCAAGTGATTGCGATTGGCCGCGGGCATAAACACAAGGGCAATCAAATAAAAACACAAACAGCTAACTCAAAAAGACAAACACAAACACACATACACACACACACACACACACACACACACACACACAGGATAGATGTTTTACTCATACACACCCCTGATAAAAGAAAAAAAGGGACCACATCAATGGATTCCACTAAAATCCCTGCTCAAATCGCTTAGTGAAATCCTTGGTGACAGCTATTGACTTTTTGGTAGAGTCTAGTTAATTGGACTCAGTACCCTCTAAAAAGTGTGTGGTCCTATATCCTTTTCTTTTGTTCAGCAACACTTAATCATCTTTCCCCCAGCTATAGATTTCTCCTTGACGGTGTTCAAATCCACAAACATCAGGTTTGTGAGGACTGAGGGGAGAGGGAGGCAAAAGTTCACGAGGATCAATAAGTGCTTTATTGTCTAGATCAGACGTGCACAGTAGCCCCTAAAAAAACCCAACTACCACACCTTAGAGGGAAACAGAACGGGGAAACACAACAGCTCTTCATCAAAGAGAAATATGGAGCCAATAAAACACTGGTCTAACACAGGTGCCGGTTCCCTGCCTTAACATCTCAATTAGCACCCACAATCAGGAGGACAAGAGACCTTGTTAAAGTGTAAGACAGGAGTTTTTCCAAAGGCCATGCAGCCAGTGAGACTTGCCTATTTGCTGCATCTGTATAAAAGGCATCATCTTAGCCCTTATCTTAAGTCAGACAGGACACTAGCCATCCTAAAATCAGATTATTGTATCCATTGTCTTGTCAATTTTATGTTAGGCTTTCTGCTTAAGTATAGCCTACAACATACTCAAAATATGGCACTGGCATTTGTAGGACTCCTACTGCAGCAGCATCTAAGTTTTATTTGTTGCCACATACAGGCAAAAATGTCATACTTTGGCGGCTGAAGTCTCCAATCAACAGATGTGTAAATTAGTTTGTAGTTTAAGGACAGAAGTCCACCCACATTGGTCATTTTCTTGTTGGTATCTGCACCCTATCACCTCTGTTCTTCAAACAGCCACTATGAAAAAGAAAATGCTGCAGCTGTAAGACTCATTTCCTGCAGGTAACACAAGGGGTAAATTTGCTGAAGCTATTACTTTCCTATAGATGTCGCACATCAGCATGTCTAGATCTGCCCGTCTGAACTGTTGCAACTATTACTTTTCTTGTCGACAAGGTAGTAAAGATTGGACTGAAACTGCAAGTCTATTGCAGTATTGGCTGTGTCTGGTTTCAGGGTTTATTTTGCATCAGTGGCACTGTGCATTATTATTATCTCTGTAAAATTGTATTCATATGAGTTGAGACCAAAATATCTTGGCATAAGTTTCTTAGTACTAAATGTGTTAATGTAGCCAATGGTGCAGCTCTTACAGGTTCCAAACTGTAAGAAGTACAGTACAGTATCTAACTGTGTAGGGGGTTGAACTAAACCATATAGACAGTTGGCTGTGTTTCACATTTAGCAATCAAGTATATTACCCTACAGAGAGTTTTTAATGCAAAACAACAGCCATGCTAAAAAAACAACTTCTGAATGTCTGAAATATAGTCAAGTAAAAGTACAAAGTAGAAATGCTTCTGTAAAGTGATACTATCTAAAATGTCAATGTTATATTGTGTATCCCTGGTCTAATTAACACACTTTGTTTTCCTAATTTCTATAAAGCATTTAGTTACTATACTTCTCATTTTGATTGATTTTAACTTTACATTATAATGTTAACAAATACACGATAAAGAAAAATCAGTGGGCAATCAATATTATGCCAGTTTCCATTCGTCGTTCTCAGTAATGCTGACATAATGCTTCTGGGGTCCTGCTGACTCTAGCAACAAGCTCAATACTCCATGGAGGATGAATAGAACAGCAGCACAATTAAATAGTCTTCGTGTGTGACAGGGTTATGGTCATAGGAAATTGACCTTAAGTGTCAACCGCAAGATATTGCCACCGAACTTCATCAAATAATTACCCCAATTAAACTATATTATGTAATAATAGCACAGAATGGGCTTAAGATACCATATAAGTAGCACTGTGTGTAGTCCATTATGGTGGAGTTGAGCGCCAGGGGGGCTCACACGTGACACACGTGATTCACCTAATGCTTTTTGCGACTTATCAGCTAGTGAATGGAGGCGGGGGGGGCTGTGTCCCTCAATTATCCTGGCAGATGAAAGTAACGGGCAAAACAATAGATGTAGCACCTCACTAAATGGGCTCTAATGGGAGAGATAGGAACCGGGGGAGGGATGGATGTGCAAGAAGGTAGAAAAAAGGCTGGTGTTAAAGAGGGATTGTGGTCTGATTTGATTCTTGTAGACAAAACGTATCTAAATTACTTCTTTCCTTTTATCCTGTGTTTTTGTTTGGCCATATTTCATAATGGTGCACAAAAGTATACTTTTAAGACATTTGAGGAGCTATTGCATTAAGCAAAAATGTTTCTCAGGAAAATAGACACCGGGTCCTTTCTTCT
The DNA here is from genome assembly GCA_026937815.1 of Etheostoma perlongum. NCBI lineage: Eukaryota > Metazoa > Chordata > Actinopteri > Perciformes > Percidae > Etheostoma > Etheostoma perlongum. Next base: position 15,520,512 of record CM049372.1, read on the forward strand.
TTCCTAACATAATACCTTGAACAAGATTGCATTAATGACAAAAAAACACTGACTTCTCAATCTCTGAACAACCTGTGTGTTACATTATACATTATAAATGTATTATAACATATGACAACATAACCAGTGCTAGCAAAATGAAATAATTAATCTTTTCTACTGAGGCTTACTGCTTACAGGACATAGCCACAGCCTCGCACTCCAACATTGAAAAAAGTTTTTACACTTTCCAGCCTTCACAGCTTTTGTGCCTACATCAAACACCAGTGATCAACGTGGAAGATTTACAACTTTAAATAGTGTCAGTGATCTTCTTCCCTGCCTTTGCTGGTGCATTGCAGCATATTTTGGCATGTTACCACCATCTGTACTGTAATTCAGTTGAATAGTTCATTGGTAGGAATGTGTATGACATTTGAACGAGAAAAACAAAATGGGATATCATAGAAAAACAGCTCCATAGTGCTACAATAGGTCAGCAACATAAAAGGGGAACATTTAATGTGGCCTTCAACTTAATATTCTGACAGGATAATGAAGCATACATTGCTTTTATTTCATACACCCTGCACTCTTGTGGCCTACAATGCTTTATACTTGAAAACAAGTAAAACTCCTCAGCATACTATATATATATTCATAGGTCTGAGCCAGCATATACTAAGCCATCATAACACTTCACACTTTCACAGCACTAAACACAAGGTCCCTCTTTACTCCCCACTGTGTCCTCACACCCCCATAAACTGTGAAAAGTATTCAGTCAAATGTGGGGGAAGCCAATCTTCACTGGTAGTGGGACTGAGACGTGTGTTGGCCCTGAGTCTGGTCTGCCACAGGGATAAACACACAGTGATGGAGAAAATGGATGAGAGGGAAGAATGGCAGACGAGTGAACAGGTGCTGTCCAAGGTTTATGTCGGTGCCAAGACACTGATCCAAATTGTGGGACGCTGGGAATCCAGGCAATTTAGGTGTGTATTTAAGTCACTGACCAGACTGGGAAGCTAATGTAAGCGCTAGCATGTGTTAATGTGTGTGTGTTTATGTGTGTTTATTTGTGTGTGTGTGTGTGTTTGTGTCTGTGTGTGTTGAATGAAAGTAGTGTAACTTGCAAAAAGGGTTTTAGCAAAATGTTGGATGCAAGCACAGCACAAGGGTGAAGGATACAGTATTAATCTCTACAATACACTGTAATACATTCAGCTGTGACTTCTGCCACACCAGCTTTGTGTACAGTGCACTAACCAGTCTCAGACAGGAGCTTGATGGACTCCAGCACACGCTCGGTGTAGACCCCAGGTTCGTAGTTTTCCATCTCAGCGTTAATGATGTGGACCACACGAGCAGCTCGGCCCCGGATAGCTCCAGCAGTTCGGTCAAGAGTGTCCACGTCTCCCTCTTGCAGAGCAATTACGCATTTGTTGACATCCTCAAGGATGTGGTTCTCTTGAGAGAGGCAAAAAAAGAACGACAGTGAATGGAATTGGAGGGACCCAAGGCTTTTTCTTTTTCGGAGAACGAAAGTTTTGATTCATCATGTGTTTTTGTGATTCATTTGTGAACAGTTACAATTCATTTTATCTAACCTGCTTCTTCTTAAAAACATGCCAGTAAATGTACCAATGAACCAAAATTGAGCCTCTTATGAACTTAACCCTCATGTTGTTTTCATTTTTTTAATCACAAAAAATTAGCCTTCAAAATGCCAACATTAGAAATGTCAAATAACTTTGGAAAAAACATTTTAAAAAAAAGCACCCACAACACTGAAAGAGTGACAAAAATGTCGGAAAAAGCGTTAATAATGTTTCATGGTTGACGGGAAGACAACACAAGGGTTAATGAATGTTTAGTAGTAACATTATAGATTAACAATTACAATGTTATACTAAAATGACAAACAAATGGGAGATGTTTGGAAAAATATATAGAACAAATTGCAAAGAAAAAAGTTTCTTCCTTTTTCAATCTAAACAGAAACAACCATTGCTTTCTGACGTTGTGTTTTCTCTGACTTGCTCTAAGTGTTTTTGTTGTAAATTGTATGGTTTCTTAGTTATTATTTATATTGAGATTTTGTTTTTTATCACAGAGAAACCCCTTCAACTTTATGTTTGAAGCTTCCAGTAAATAAGTAAAACTGTGACTGTGAGTGAGTGTAAATCAGGAACATCTTCATTGTTTTCTTCAATTTGCCAATCATTGAAGAACATGAGCTCTATTGTCTCATACCTGACACAGAAAGGAAGTCATCCACAGAGGTGATGTCATCCACGGCCTCGGTCAGGATGCGCACCTGCTTCTCCCACTGATCCTTGAAAACATCCATGTTGTCCTGGGCCACCTTGCTCTGGGGGCGGGCAGCCAGTGTGAGAGCAGCGTTGATAACCTGACATGAAAGAAGAGCCAACATTGTAACACAAGGTATGTAAAGAACAACACATACTGTAATATGTTAAAGGATAAGGCTGGCCTTTTTCTATATGTTCCTTATTGTCTACAATTCAAAACCAATAATAATCATGCATTATGTATTAGTTTCATTAAACATCTAGGCTTGGCTCTGTGAAAGGTGCATATGCAGTGGAATGTTTTCAGCGTTTATTAAAGGAGCAGGGTGGTGTACACTGTCCATGTTCATCTTTATGAAGATATTGAGGGGAGGGGCTATGTCAGGCATTGGCTTGAATTGATTGAATTGCTTGTTGTATGTTTTTTTCATGGAATTTGTTTAAAATAAGAAAAATGTAGAATATCACCAAATCATATCAATATCATGTAAACACATTGCAAGTACCATACATTGTGTCAGAAAATATCCCAAATGTGTGTTGTTCAGAAAATCCATCCATCAACATAAGATTTGGCTTTAGGCTAAAAACTCCAATGCTTCACAGGATTTTACAATAAAATGATAAAAATAAATGAGGTAAATTATGTCCTTGTGTTCTTTTTTTTTTAAGATTAGCAACGTCCTGCTGGGACTCTTTACATCAACAGACTTGTGGGACAGGTGGCATGTGTACTTTAACCCAAACTAGCATGCTTTTTTACTCCCTATTCCTTGTCAATTTTGTTTTTTAGATATAGATTTAGTAAAATTAATCTGATTTAGGAAAAGAGTGATCTGGACATGGCATTCAATGCAATTGTGTGTTTGTCTTTGTGTGCGTTTGCGTGTGTGTGTATGTTTGCATGTGTGAAGATAAGGGACCTGGGTTAACACTACCCAGAACAGATTGAAATATTTCTCTGTGTTACACCCCCTCTTTGTTCCTCCTTCCCCAGCCACAAAGTCTGTGTTTTTTTTTTTTATCTTTCTGTGTTGAGCTTTGCCAAGAGGTATCAGGAAATGGTTCCTCCTCAAGTATTCTAAGTATGTGGGTCTCAGCAGGTGTGCATGGTGGTGCCTGCAGATTATGTCCTGAACCTTAAATTCAGTCTTCCTATTCCATTACTATGTTGGGTCCTGTGTGAATAAGGCCTACTGTTAACCTTGGAAACAAAGGATTTTTTAAACTCCTCCTTTGCTTGCATACTGAGAAACAGTACAACAAGGTCCACCTCCACATGATTCATAGCTCTTTCTCCCATTCCGGCAACTGTAATTCTTTCTCTGTAATTATCTATCTATTCCAACTTTCTAAAAACACTCTAAAGAGATGTATGTATTCAGAATTTTATAATTACCAAAACATTTTGATTCATGCTGGTGTAAAGAGTGCTTTGTTATGGAGTGAAAGCGGGTCCTCACCTGTGGACATAGGCTGTCAATTTGGGTGGCAGCCATTCGAACCAACTTGACACCCTCTTCATTGTTGGAGATGGAGCAAGCCAAGTTGGCCACCTGAATAAAGCAAGCAAAAGCAAATATACTTAGAACCAAGTACTTGTTACCTAAAGGTCATGAGCACATTTTTTTCCCGTTCCCACTCTGGCAGACTCCCCACTGAAAAGCATTGGTTCATATTTAGTTCTTAAAACAACATTCACACACCCGTATGCACGTTGAAACACTTGTTCCTTCTGTCCTTATCAGCTGTAGAGATCCCATCCCAAAGCTCTTCTAATGTAAGTGATGGGACAAAATCGTCCACATCCTGTCCAAAAATACATTCTAAAGTTTAGTCCAAGGTACTTTTGCCAGCGAAAGCCTTATAATGCAGGAGGATTGTCGATTTGTCCCCCATTACTTACATTAGAAATACATTAAGATGGATTTTTTTTCTTCACAGCCATTTCATTCAGATCCAAAACGGCCAGACTCATACGATATGTATACAGAAAGCCTAACTCATTAGGTTGACATTTCCTGCATGCCTGTGATGCATGACTAGCATGCCTAAATCATTGTAAGGCTTGGTGGTGCAAAGAGGAGCTTTATTGTATCATTAAGGTGCCAGATGGGTTTTATGTATGAAACAACCGTTACTTTGATTTATGTCTGTCCTTTTATCTAGGTACGGTTTGTTGATAACATGTTTCCAACCTCACTCCTTTATTGAAGACAGCTTTTAATAGTCAATCTTTGAATAGTACATCAGGCTGAGTGGCATTAGTATCTTAGAAAATGTCCTATGTGTATCTGTCTTCATATTTTGGTAAACTAATTATATTTCATTGATGGATTTGAAGATTTTGTGATTTGGTATCTGTATGCAGTCCATCATACAGACTGATTGGTTTACTGGGACAGTTTGAGTAATTTAAAGTAATTTTAAAGGTAGAGCATATTAAAGGTGCTATATGATATTTGAAAACACAACCACATCTATATCAACTTTTTTCTGACAGTAGCACACACACACAGTCTTCTATATTACTATGTGAAGCCATCATACTTCTCCACAGTATCACTGCATTCACAGTTAATTTTCATAACTTCATAACTCTATATAATCCAATACCATCCAGTAAATCAGACTGAAGCATGAGGTTGGGCTTTATAACTGAGCTAAACAGACACATGTCTGTTGGCAGCAAAAGGTGCCAGTCTGTATTATCACTTCTAGTGCTTGCATGTCACTGTTTGAGGCAAATTGAAGTAAATCAAATTTGTGTTAGAGGACTCTTGCTTAGAGCTCTGTCTCTTTACTCGTGACAGCAATGAGCACTTTGATGGATTGCAGTCTTTTACGTGAAGCAGTGTGTGTGTGTGTGTGTGTGTGTGTGTGTGTGTGTGTGTGTGTGTGTGTGTGTGTGTGTGTGTGTGTGAGAGAGAGAGAGAAAAGCAGACTGTGATTGAGAGTCTGTGTTCCAAATAAACATGAGTGGCTGCTTGCAGAAGGTTTGAACAAACATACAACACATACATTAAATGACATTCCAGCATTATTGAAGTTCCCTGCATTCAATTACAATTTTACATTACAGTAAATTATATAGAGCATTTCCTGGAACCTATATTATGTGGTGAAATATTTGCAAATGTCTCCTCATCTTTGCAAAGTAAATTTGAAATGAATGCAGTGTTGTTTTTACAAAATACTCCTAGTAAAGAAAAGTTCTGTCCTTTTACTTACTGTAAATGGACTCCAGCTGGAAGAAGCATCCTGCTTTGTTTGTTTTTCTCTGGGTTTATGGCTGACAGAACAAATGCTATTGTATTGTGTTGATCACTCCTAAATGCAATGGATCTATTTCTAAAATGTTTGTGGTTAATTTTTGTTCCAATATGACTACGTGTAAATTGGTCTGAAATAAAAATCACACTAAATGTCTCATTGAATAACAAAGCCTTCATGTGTCATTTGTAGGACAAAGGGTTAGCACTTTTGTTATTGTATAATTATGGCAGTGATTGTATAATTATGGCACCTGAATGGCAAAAAAGCAAGTCCCCTTTCTCGGTCTTTATTCTGTAGTTTCCTTTCTCTAGTTCTGCTCAGGCCCAGCTGCCAATGTGAGACTTCACTGGGCAAAGGGGCAGAGGGCTTTCTTGAAGCTGGAAACATGCCCAACAGGCCCACTCCCACTCTCTCTTACCCCAACACAGAGAGCTGGGCCAGGGCCAATGCTGCAATATGCAGCCAGAACTACTAATTGCAAGTATCTCAGGAAGTGCCTCTCCTTTGAGGTTTTTCTTTCATAGAGATGAGGGAAAAACCAAGACACAAGGTTTGGGACTACACCACGCAAACTTCATGCTGATATGGTCAAGGATGTTAGAACAGAACATGCAATTCAAAGAGGCGTGTGTATGTGCATGCCTGTGTGTGTGTGTGTGTGTGAGAGAGAGAGAGAGAGAGAGAGAAAGAAAGAAAGAGAAAGAGCGAGAGAGAGAGAGAGAGGGAGCAATAGAGAGAGATCCCTACTGAATGCTCATTCTTCATTTTAGCCTCGAACAAAGAACTATCGATTTTGTCCTTTTGCTCTGCCATGGATAATCACTTCAATTCTAATTTGATAAAGGTTTCCACTGCAGTTGAAAAGATAGGCATTTTCATGTATGCCATCTAAATCACCTAAATGGAGCTAAGTAAATGAAAATAGATCTGACACTGTCCTTTTTCTATTTCTTTATGCAGGGGATTGCTGCTGAGAATCAGGAAGCACTGATGATGGTAATCCTTAAAATTACATCTTACCAGTATCACTTTATTGGTATTTAGCACCGCCTGTGCACAATGCATATAATCAGTTTATCTCCATGTAACCACCTCTTTGCTGCAACTACCTATTATTCATTATGTAATGCCTAAAACATTTGACAAATAACCACAACCCCACCCCCTAGCTTTTTAAAAATCTTTAATTGTTCTGGATTAAGCAAACATTTGAGTGGCTGTGCCAAAGAGCAGGAAAGCTGAGCCAGAAGAAGACTCTCCTTGCTTCACTCAGGACGGTCAGTGGTGCCCAGTAAACCACGCCATTTCTACAGCCATTTTCGGGCAGCTACACTCAACAAATCTCCTTCCAGTTACGAACTCTCAAGAAAGACTAATAGAGCCGGTGTCAGCCAAGGTGCTGGGCACAACAGCTTTGCCCGAGGAAGAAGCAGGAAGAAGACTTAAAAAAGAAGAAGACTGGGAGTGTAAGAAACGATTAGTGGCGATGGAATTTAAAGTTATGTGATGTAACATAGGAGCACTTTGTTCTATTTACAGTCTGTCATCTGGGTGCTTACTTGTTGCAGGGGTGGTGTTGGCAAACACTTTATCGACATGGGCTAAAGGGTTTTTCAAATGCAGAAAACCACCAGAATATCTGACCGCTCCTTAAATGCCTCTCTACCGCTTGTGCACACATGAGCACTGACATGCAGTCAGACTGTCAACATAAATAGAGCAGAACATTAAACTAGGGAATACAGTATGCAGACTATGAAACAATTACAGGCCTGCCCTTGCAGGAGTACTTCTATTTATTTTAGTCAGTCAACAATGATGCCTGTACCAACAATGCATGGACTGGAGGTGACAAAAACAGGTTAAGGTGCATCACATTAGGTAACACCCGATGTCATGACTGAGTGAAGGTCAGGTAAAGAGGAGATATCAAAAGCAGGAAGCAACGACTTGCTGGATCTGACTATAAACCACGTCTTTGAAAATCAATCTCTATTAAGAAGTAAAGTACCTATTTCCTTTAGGAAAAATGCCCACCGGGCTCGTAACAACATCAAAAGGCATGCCAGACCTTGCAGCATATTAAACAATAAAAGTGTGAAATAGTAAGCACAAAGGTAATAGATTTCTGAGCGTGCCGCTATGATAATGGTTGTAATGTCTTTTCTACACTTGGATCTTGTTCAGATGAATGCAGTTCTTGATTGGTGGATTACTAATTTTCTGAATAATGCATTAGGTAGCCTTGTCCTTATTGAGTGACATACAGCTCGTCATATGTTCGTGTGTGATCAAACTGAAATCAAAAGGGAACAGTGTTTTAACAAAACCTCATTTGTACAATATTTCATACCTAAATTGCAAAATATATTGGAAAACAATGTAAGAGGCAATCAAACAGTCTATTCTTTTCTTCTATGGTGAGGATCTGAAATTATTGAATGGCTTTTTGAGTCATTTTGATTGCTGATTGATCTTTAATTGCTCCCTCTGCTACCTTTTTCCCAACCCCCGCCCATCCTTGCCTGAGAGACAAAGTGGACCTAAATTGCGAGCGACTTTAATGCACTAAGGAGATCTCTCTACACTTCCTAACTCAGAATGGAAATGAGTTCAAGTCACTGTTTACTAAGTGACAGGTCCACTAATATGTGGCTGACTGGGATACAATCCTACACTCCTCCACACCGCCTCTCTACAGACCCCTGGTTTGGTTCATCAACTCCATGCATGCAGACACAGTCTCTACCACAAATGCAGGCACACACACAGATACAAAAAAATGTCTCTTATTATTTATAATGCCGAACTCTTTGAGATGAAAGATGGTGTTCACCCACTAGAATGGCAATCAGGGGTTTGCCCTCACATTAGATCAAGAGGATTAAAAATAGGATGGGAGCATTTCTGTCTCTTTGTTGACTTTATGTGAATAGGAAGACATACAGTGTATGCAAGATGACAATATTTATTTATTTATTACAAGATGTCCTTTATATGGAAGACCAGGGAAAACCCACTACAGATATAACTCTGTGACCACTTTGAGGTATACCTGTAGAATCTAATGGGATCCAATACAACAGCTCAGCCATAAATGTTACCTTTACAAAGCTATGAGTTTATTGGCTGTTGAAACAGGTGATGTCCTTTATGTTCTCAAACATTGTTAACTTCTCAGAAGAAGTTAAATAGCAAATATTTATATATATATTTTTTATATATTTTATATATTTATATATATATTTTTTATATATATATATATATATATTTTTTTTTTTTAATGTTTAGATGTTGTTGAATTACCAACTTGAGAACTTCAGAACCATTTTATGTTCTGTGATATTATTTTATGTCCATCAGCATTTCATCTTGCACATGGTCTGATAATTATTTGCTATTGATTGAAAAGAAGCATTGGCTACGTCTCCTTTAAGTAATGGTTATTTTTATTTGTGTTTGTTTTTGGGATAAAGCAAAAGCTGGTTTGCTTTATTTATTATTTAAGAAGTAATATAACATAAGAATGTGGAATAAACATGTTGGTTTTGACCTTTTTATTTTGACCAAGAAAAATCCAGTGCAAGAATTTTCTTTTCTTTAGAGTCTATATGATTCTAAATTAAAACAGAATAGACTTCACAATCACATCATGGTCTACTTGACAGCCATGACTGAGCTTGCATGAGAGGCTGACAGAGTGTGATATACAGTGGCCGTTTCTCTAAAGCCGCATCTGAGGATTGGGTATTCCTGCTAATACCATGGTTGGCTTCTTGAAAAATATTATAATTTGCTGCAGGCTTCTAGGGAGGTGAACCAGCACTGCTAGTAGGGAGATGTTAGAGTCGTACATGAGACAGCAGCAAGGGGTGGATGACAACAAAGTTCAGAGAAAAAGAGACGCACACACCACCGGAAAGGAGAGTGGAGGCACCTGATGTAATACAAAATAAGATGTTAGCAATCTCTCTGCAACAGTCTGTACTCTGCTTGTTCAACCCTTTCTAGTGCTAAATGTCAAGGACCAAGGGTATTTTTCAATGACCACATACAAATAGGCTTCAAAATGTCATTTATTTACATTAAAATCTGAATTTGAATTCTTTAATCCAGAAGGCCATAGGAAGAGAGGATGGGCATCACAAGAATAATATTATATAAAATTGTATTGAGCTCAACAAGGGACACAGAGAGGTAATTGAAAGCAATATAAACTAATCATGAAGCTAGCTGGACAGAACTGACTTGGGACAAGAATATATTATGTGTGTCTGTGTGTGCGTGTGTATGTCTGCACATGCATTCAATTTAGATTTGGGTATTGGATTATCTTGTTCACATTGCTGTGAATGACAGGGCATTAAAGAAAGTAGGGAGAGGGGAACAAATGGCTGACTCACTTTTCCTCAGGCACAGGGCAACTATTCACACTTCCTTTTGGCCTCAGTGTCTTGCTGCTTTGCTGTGCTTCAGACTTGAGGAGCAAAGGCTGGCTAGACTGATTTCTGTTCATTTTGCTATGAGCGCTCACTTGCACAGAGGGTGTTGGTACCACCTATACCGTCAAAAAGTTGTGTCTTCCAGGTAGGTAGTACAGTAGTTTGTTCTTTTTACAACATATTTTGCCTTTGCTCAAGCTGGTGCTGTAGCCACAGGGGCCAGACTGTCTCCCTCACAGTTCCTCTCCATTCCTCTTTCCCCAGAACAAAAACTAAAACAAAAAGCAGCTAGGGCTGTTTCAACTGAAGTATTGATTTCTCTTTGCTTTGTCTCTCCCACTCCCTCCCGCCCTCCCTTTCTAAGAGTGCTAGCCAAGCAGTCAGGCTTGGCACCAAAACATAATTATGAAAATGGACCTCTGGGTTGTTTCTTTTAATCTATCTGTACATTCCACATTCCCTCTGCAACAGAAGCTATTTAAAAACTGTTTCAGGGGAATTGAAATGTTTAACCCACTGTATTGTAAAGCATGGTAGACTTATTGGCAGAGGTGGAAAAAGTACTCAAATATTGTACTCAAGTAAAAGTACCCACACTTTGATGAAATATTACTAAAGTACAAGAACAAATACCTATCTAAAACTTGACATGACACATGACATTTAAGACCCTTAGAAAGACATAATGTGAAATTTTAGTTCAGACCATCCCATAAAACGTTTTCAAACAATCAACTGAAAGTGAAAGTACCATACATTGTTAGTTCTGAGGGCTATGCTTCTTTTCTTCGCAAAAATAAACAACAGTGATAATGCAAATCAAGGCCAAATCACGTGTTTTGACTCCATAAATGGGTTAGACCCTAACATTCACAGCCCAGACTAGCATCTAGCTTTTACACAGTCCGTATGAGCTAATTGGATGTATGTGAATTCATTTAGCCAGTGTACTACATATGTTGTCCTACGGCAGGGTTGGGGCAAATGATTTTCACAAGGGGCCATATAAGGGTTCATATTTGTGCAGCAGAGTCCACCAAACACTCTTTAAAGGTGCTCTAAGCGATGTCAGGCGTGTTTTAGGCTACAACATTTGTTGTCACATACAGCAGACATTTGCTCACTGTAAAAAAAACGCGGTCTCTGTAGACGGCCCAGGGTCTACAAACGGCAACAAAAACAAACTGTGCCCACCTGCACCATGAAGCATACACAAACAGTGTTCCAGCGTTTCAGCCAGTAACCGACAAGAAGGATTTGGAGGTGGGGGTTGGGGGGGCTTAGTGCGCGGAAGCACAGAAGGGAGGGGGAGGGATGAGGAGGAGGGAGGGGCAAGCTAGTCTTGTCTTGTTTGAAAATACTTTGAACGTCAACAAGAAGTAACGTCACCTAACATCGCTTAGAGCACCTTTAATAAACTCCCCTTCAGAATATGGCTTACTGTTTTTGGTAATTTTGTGGGATATCACAAAGCTGGTCTTGACTGCTGCAATCCTGGATGCCTTGCTGCGTTTTGCTTAACTAGCAAAGCTTCAGGTGCCCACCCCCGCTATGTATCAGTCAAGCTGTATTTCTTTGTGTGTTTAGTATTGTAGCGGTGATTCAAATTCTAATCTTTTAACACAGCGATCTGTTCTCCGCAAACTAAGCACATGGCTTAATCTTTGACTTTAGTAAATACTTGGAAGTCCATGTTTGGTTAAAAACTTGGCACTCTGTATCGACCCTTTCTTTCTTTCCCATGAGCGGACATTTTTGAGGGATAACAGCTCAAAAAAAGAATGCCCAGGTCTGGTGTAGTGGTTCCGGGTGCGATTCTTTTATTCTTCTTTTCTGTTTCGTTAGTCAAAGTTTTTTTTTTTTTTACTCAGTAACAAATAGGATTTGTAATGTAACGAAATACAATCTTCACTCAAAATGTAATCAAGTACATTTTAAAATTACAACTTTAAAAACTACAAAACTACTCAATACAGTAACATGAGTAAATGTATTTTGTTACTTTCCGCCTCTTCTTATTGGTGGCACAACATTGATTGCTGTCTAAACCAGGTGTGTATCAGATGCATCAATACTTATAGCCAAAATCATCAGGAAATGCCTTGCATTGTATATTGTAAGCAAACCCAGCAGAGATCTAACTACCGAGACAGGGAGATTTTTGTGCGAGTTTCTGTCAAACGCTGGCATCAATTTACTATGTGTGGCACCCATGACAAAGTGCCTCGACTCAGACAGCAATTGCTGCTCTCTCCTCAATTTACAGTTCAGTGGCCAGTGAAACACAAATGACACAGCCAAAATCAGTCCCATTTTCAAGACATTAAACTCTGCAGCAGGACACGAGTTACAGTAGTTGCATCATTACAACGACTTCCTTGCTCAAGGTCTTCGTGTTATGTTTAAGTGCAAAATGCACAGCCAATTTGGTTATATTTGGCCTGTCTGTACTGGTTGTATGTACTGTTGTAAGTATAAAAAAGGGTTATTCTGAACAACAGGTTATAAGGAAAAAAAATGTTCTGCAACAAAGGTCATGCAATGTGTGATGCTTCTATATATAAAACTTTAGTTAATGATGTCATCTATATAACCGTTGTCCCATTCGACCACTCATAGATTGGAATATTAGCACCCTCTTTATTACAGGAATAGATTCTCAGTTGATCCAAAGGATCTAAACACCATTGTCCAATCTCAGACAAAATGCGAACACGGCAAGACCTTGACATTTCTCCACATCACATCCCTCTGCCTTCTCACATCTATCTAAGGCACAAGAAAAGCATGATTAGTCATGTTGGATGATAGATGCACGCAATGGGAAAGGTCAGCAGTTGTCGGTCCTTAATGCCTCAACCTTTAAATTGGGGGATGGGTGAAGAGAGATGAAATAAAAATAAAAAAAGTGAATGGGCATAGGAGTTGGTGACAATTTACAAGAATCAGTAATTACTCATTCTATGTCATACACATATGAGGCATGGTGGAGAAATGTAAACAGTACAGCTTAGGGGTGAGAAAAACATCCTCCCATCTGCTTACAAAAGAAAGACAAAGACAATATCAGATAATATCCTGAATGCTGAAATCAAAACCTGATACCTCAAAGCAAATATGAAAGCTGATGTGGTTCATTTTATTAGCATCACAATAATTTAGTTCTTCTGTTTCTCTGAAGAGCCTATATTTTCTACATTTTAAACATGTAAAAACAGCATATACCGTAAGTCCCTAAGACAGCCCAGATGCATTTCTTGATCTATCGGGTGTATTTCTGTCTTAGGAAGTCTAAATGTGCCAATGGAAATGTCACATTCCTGTGCTTTTAATTAATGCTAGTGTGATTTTCTCCCAGGTGTAAACAGGGACGTGTGATGTGAAAGGCCATCATGGCACTGGGTGTGAGCAGAATCAACCGCAAAATTAAAATACTGTCCATCACGATGGCCATTAGTCCTCTTAGACTATTATTCCCAGGGTGTTAATAAATAACACCTTATGTGTAATGCAGTGTCCACCTAAGATCTTGCTAATATTCTTAAAGTTGTGTATGATGTCCGTGGTGATATAAAGTACACTGTATATTTACTGTAACTACTTTTTTTGCATAGTGACAACGATGTGAGGTGATCGCATATAAGAAAAACATTTTATTTTCCACTTTACTGCATTTATGAAGACAAACATTTTGTACTGGGAGTGTCAGTGTCAATGCACATCTATCTCTGATTGATGTCAGTTTTACGAAAGGGTGTTAACGTGTTTCAGATTTCAACAGAAATGTCTTGGCACCCTTTTTGGCAGAGGACATTTACTGAAATAATAGATGAATCCCACCAAGTCCAAGGGCCCAGTGACCAGACAAAATCAAATTTGCAATCAGCACAAGGCTTTGATGCAATGGCTTCAGCTAATTACTTCATTAAGGGGAAGACATAACTTTTGCCCTGGGGTGGCCAATTAATGTGAACCCTGGAACCAAATGTGTTATAGGTGCTTTTCTTACGTAGCGATGATAAACTATAAATTGTGAGTCCAATTAATTTAGGATTGGTGTAATTAAGCTTTGGGAACTGAACACTGCTACACCTATTGCTCCTTGGGGAGAAGTGTCTGGACATTTCCACAGTAAATAATGGCCACAATCTTTACTTTTAACCTTGAAAATGCTCTAAATTACTCATTAAAACATGTTGCTGTCATCAACCACTTTTGGGAAACAGTTGCCTTAATGTTGTCTTATGAACAGCTGGGGTCCAACCTGTATCATTTAAGGTTATTTCCATAGTATAACAGAGAGCAGGTTGTGGGAGTCACCATCAGGGCATATTCACATCTGCCATCCCAGAGGTGTTGCTCCACTGTGTAATTGGATATTTGTCTTAAAATCTGTTTGGGCTTCACAGACAAACCTAAAATGACACTAATTTATGTTTATATGTACAGATCCTGATCATATTTACAGTTTGAAAGGGATCTACAACTGCCTGTTCTTAACTAATACAAACTACCAATAAATGTGACAATAACAGCACCTTTGTACTATGTAAACAAAAGTCATCTTGCTGCATTTTTCTCTCACTGCTTAGATTGAATTTAGATTACCCTATCCTGGCATGGTTTAACTGTCTAAACACTTCTGGTCAGCCAATGCACTGATGCCCTATAAAGAGGTTACAAAAAATACTGTGTATGTTTAAAGGTTAAATTCTCGTATCAATAGTCAAACCCATTCAAGCTACATCTTACGTAGACAGACAGACAGACAGACATTAAATGAACAACACAAATATTTAATTTGAACTCTTCCCTGACTAGTTAAACTTTGTGATAAGGGATAGTCTTTACTCTTACTACAATGAATAACTAAGTCTGAACAAAGTTTGCACTTTATTATTTCCTTTGTGGCAAACAAAAAACACACCAATAGCATTATTGGTGTATTGTACTGCTGATCTTAGTGGGACAGCTTACTTGTTTTAATTTCAACACCATAGTTCTCTTTAGAGTTTTCTGAATGCCAGTCCCACCAACACACATTATTGTTCTCTCTCATATTATGTTGTCTAAGGGGGGAACTAAAGTAGCTTCTGACAAACAACCATCATTTCAAGAAAATATAGAAAAATGTTTCTTTTGTTATTGGTTTGGAATTATTTTGAAGTCATTTTCATGACTGTACATCAGGCCATAATACACTATCCAGAAAAACAAACCATACTGAATGTTATTTACTATGTAGTGCAGTAGACCTACTACTACTTCCTGTCCACCATTATATTCGAGTGTCCAAATTCTGTGTGAAACTCTCTCTATATAGCAACCCTCAAGTTCCAACAATAGAGCAGTAGTGTCTATGGCATGTATACAACACTTGTTTTGTTTCCAAATTACCATTGTAGGACTCCACACCTGTCGTTGATGACACATTAAATTATAAGAACTTGTACTTTAGCACTGAACCCGCTTTTAATTCATTTGTTTAAGAGGGATACACTCTAAATTTTGGATCATACCTACCTCTTGATTCTATGTGGTTTGAATGCACTCAGTGTAGGTCGCTTTGGACAAAAGGGTCTGCCAAATCAATGTAATAAAGTTATTCATTAATGACCAAAATCTAAGAGTATCTATTATAAAGTGAGTATGAATGAGTAATGAGGTAGTAACTTCGGACACAGCAGTACACATGATTACACTCCATTCAAGCACTAAACTTAAACATTGGCTGACAATGCTTGACCCTGACACCACACCCTCATCCCCACCACAAATTACTGCTACATTGTTAAGCACATTTCAAATGCAGTCACTTAAAAATGTACAAGTGATACTGCAGTCTGGCATTGTAACACTTGGAAGTACAGAGCAACCAGGCATATAATCATATCATTTTAATGGTTCAGTGAATAGATTGGGAAAACATATGCTTTTGTTTGCCAAGCTGAAGGTAAGTAGTTGAGTATGATTTAGATGTGCGTTTGGAAAAATGCACCTAAGTGTAACACACAAAAATCATTAGCAACAACTAACATTTTTAAAATCATATGAGAATGAGGTACATGTGCTGAATTAGTCACCATAGGTGAAAGAAAATCTTCTGCCAAAAACCTTTGCTGCCCAGATGAGACAGAGGTTTGGGGTAATTGGCTGAAGATTGTAAAGCAAAGGATTTCTGGATTATTTGCCATGGAAACAGATGTCTCATCTCTTCAGTCAACACTGTTTTCAACTTTAGTCTCCTCTGGTTTCCTCTTTATTGCTGCCCCTCTTACCAGAATTAATTCACTGGAGCAAGAACTGAATTGTAGACTGAATGAAGTGTGTTGCTATGACTTTATATGCTGTGGGCAAAGCTGTGAAGTTGTGCTTTAAGAGCTTTTGGGTAGCACTCCATTTGACAGCACAGTAATTACAAAGAACTCACTACTTAATGAACAGTTAATGGATGTCCAAAAGACAACTGCATGTCATTCACAGCAAGAAATATTGTAATTACAACAGTAATTTAATTTTTACGTATTTTTAAAAACATGTAATGACCTGTTTTTAACATGCAGTGATTTGTGAAGCAATTATCTATTAACAAGCTGCCAAGTGCAATTAGTAACAACCTATATAAATATAATTCCCCAAAAGTAGCTGTATGTTTCAGTAATGTGAACTACATAAACTGGACTGTAAAGTTATGTGCAGTATTTTGTTGCTCAGTGAAATTAAAAGTTTGGTTAGGTAAAATAAAAGAAATAAATATGAATTTGTTTATTTTTTGGGTGCCACACAGTCACAATGTCAGAGACCTGAAGTTCCCTAGAATCAACCCAGAGAAAATCATTGGGGTTAAACGAGCAGCAGGAGGCGTGATCAGAGAGGGGACGGTGCAAAGTGCCAAATCATCCTCCATATGAGGCAGAGGCACATCCTCCCCATCATTTTCTCCTCTCCCCACCCCTCCCCAAATGTAAAGCTCCCCTCTGGAGAGAAAACGGATGGCTCCTTCTGCTCCATTAATCTAATGACAATGCCCTGTGACTAAGACCAGCTTAGCAGGCATTGCTCATCCCCATTGGCTCCTCTCTCACTTAGTATGCCATCTATGCATGAATGCAACAGGGGCAACGACAGCAAAGGAGGAGGAGAAAGAAAACAAAGAGAGATGGAGTCACTGCAAACAATGGCCAGATTATATTGCACTGGTGTCCATGGTTACAGAAGGATGTCACATACCAGTACTGATGAACTGTATTTAGAAAAAAATAATGTTAATTCAAAATAGTGTTTAAAGTCCTCAGATTTCTCTGAATTTATATATGTGAATGTCAGTGTACCGGGAATAGTAACACAAAGAGAGACAAGTGAAGTAACACTACTAACAGCAAATAATTGAGAAGGCAATTTGATGATTGAAATTAGATAAAAAATAAAACTACCTCTCATAAATTGTCAATTTTTGTGGTGTCTACAAAGCCAATGTGCACCTCTTTAATAATGTAACTATGGCTACGTTAAGACTGCAGGCAAAAGTGACCCAAATCCGAAAAAAATAAAAATAAATTGGGGGTCAGACTTCTACAGAAGTAGTGTGAAAATCTAGCACAAATCAGATTTTTTCAAATCAGATTCAGGCCACTTCCACATGTGGTCTTGAATAAGACCCAGGTCTGATTATTTCAATGCAGAAACAGTGTGAACAACCAAGGCCCCGCAGGGCGGGATGGGGATCCCTGCTGCCGGTGCATCTGTCAGTGGGGCGGGCTGTCCTCAGTGCGCCCCAACCGTGTTGGGTCGCCGGGGCGCGAATCGGCTCACGTAAAAGGCGCCAGGGGTCTGGTGCAATGTCGGCAACCCACCCAACCTGTCTTTTCACAGACATTTTTATGAATTTGTAAAACCCGCCGGACGCCCCAGACAGTATGTAAAAAGTGAATATGTCCGGGCAAAAGAGGACGTATTTGTTGCTACTGTGACCACTCTGCATCACAAAGTGAAAGGGAGAGAATTTACATAATTACTATTTTCTGACAGAACAAGTGAAACAAAACTGCAATCTAGTTTTGCAACAGTGCAATAATAGTCAATAGGTACAGTCTACACAGATTAACACATCACTAGCTACTCAAGACGGCAAGCAATGACACTGCCTCAAGTTTAATTTAGACTTGAGATGGCTGTGATGATGGGCTTTTAGTTCAGCCCTGTGGAAGGTAGAAACATCCCTTTCCATCTGACACTTCTGGGAATGTCACTGCTCTGCAGTGTATGTGTTGCTTGCTGATGTCTGCAGGAGCACAGGCGCTGCGTATGTTAGTCCAGCGTCTCATAGGAGAGATGTCTGCTTCAGCCTAACCTTCGGGGAAATAGCAACCAGAAGTTGGCTGTCAAGAGCAGAGCTGCTGGCCCAGAATAGTACGGGGTCAGTGTGGGAAAATAGGCCACACAAGAAGAGCAGACGGGGCTTCTTAACTAAATGTGTGACGCTCTGAGTCAAACTAACTGCTAAATAATCGTACACACATTAAAGGAGCAGTGTGTAGGATTTAGTGGCATCAAGAGGTGATGTTGCAAATTTCAACCAATGGAATACCCCTTTCCTTACACTTCCTTGTAGGAAAACCTATGGTGGCCTTCAGGTGACGTATAAACATGAAAGGCCCTCTCTAGAGCCAGTGTTTGGTTGTCCGTTCTAGGCTACTGTAGAAACATGGTGGTGCAACATGGTGGGTTCTGTGGAAGAGGACCCGCACCCTATGTAGATATGAAGGGCTCATTCTAAGCTAACAATAATGAAAACCTAATTATGAATATTATATTATATTTCTGCCAATATATCCCCCTAAATCCTACACACTGGTCCTGTAAGTTGAGTTAAGGAACAGATCTGTTTGGGTGTGACATTTCCCGATAAACCCACAGCAGTGAATGGAGTTATCAATGGCAATAAGTAGCTCTCTCACCTCTAAGATTGAGGCAATTCAACTTTATTTGTATTACCCTAATTTGATGTCTCAAAAGCTTCATAAGCCTGACATTATGAAATATGTAATGACAATAACACTATTCAACTTTCTCAAGAATTAATGATCAAGAAAATATATTTGAAAAGCTGATGTAAAACCATTTCTTTTTCTTCTTTTTGATCTATATGAATAAAAAGAGCATACGTTGGTAGACTATTCCTCTTCAGCTTGTCAAATTTTGAAATATAAAGATGGGACTTTCTAGTGTCCTCTGGGTTTAGATTGCTTAACATTTTATTGCAATATCTGGTCGCTATCTAGTAAAGCAAAAATGTCCCCCAAAACCCTCAATACAAATTGACATAATCACAGGTAAGATTATGAATAAAATGATGCTGTTAACAGTTGATGAAGGTATCTGCATTCATAGGTACTGTATATGCCAAAAATGAATCTTTTATGCATCTAAAATGTATTTTTCTTAACCTTTTTTTTTTCTAAAAAAAGGTCATTTAACAATAAGAATGAAAGCAAAGTTGTCATCTTTTTATGATTCTTTAGCCAATAAATAAAGTTTGTCACACAAATTATACCTGGATCACTTGAAACAACCTCTTGCTTATTTCAGCATTGTTTCGGGGTTAAAAAATGTCCCACCTCGATGACTCAGTCTTGATTGAGTGTTCTTCTGCTTTATTACCCGGGGGCATGTTTGTTGCCATGGTGACAGAGAAAGCAGGGGCTGACACAGTGTTCCATTACTGACCGAGCAAATGAAAGATAATCTTCCATTCTAAAAGACAGACAGACAGACAATGATTAAAATGATCACCTCTCTATGTCATTTACCCCATCTACAGCTACAGTACTGTAATAATGTGCTGAATAAAGCCTATATTAAGGTTTCTTTGCATTGTTTATGTCAGCAATTGCAGGAAATAATGACAGAGGTACACTTAGAGATGCATGTACATTATATACATTGTGGAATACATCTCACTAGTTGTATCCAACTGAAAAATGGCATGGTCCATGTAGTACAGCTATTATTAATTCATTATTATTATTATATTATTACAAAAACGTGCCCACTATCTCTACCACTAAGTCAACCTCACTTCCTTGTCATTACAAAAATGTATAGGAAAAATATTTGTCTGTACATGTGGGTTAATCTGTGACTGTGTGTGCACGTCCTTCTGTGTATTTTAAAACTGTACGTTCAGCTTTTAACCAACGTACTGTGTTATATAGGTACGTTAATAGGCTGTGAATATATTAATAAAATATTAATTATATTACGGCTTTACTTCTGACTTTATTTGAATGCATACCATAATATTTAAGATAACCATGAACTTGTAAATATTTCTTCATGCTCTTACATTGGGGAGGTGAATGCCATCATGCACCTACCACTGTCTGCCATAAAAGGAGTTTTTACAGTAATATAGGCAGTGGCAATTTTCTGTTGTACAAGAGACACTTTCAAATTGGCTTTAGTAATGGTGAAATGTTATTACGTATCTACTAACTTGCTATCCAGTCCACTGTCAAATCCAAACAGTGTACAGTTATTTGTATTGCATTCTTCCACACACCACAAAAAACAGAGATAACTAAAAAAACATCTTTCTTTCACACACATGAATGTTTACATATACTAATAAAAACAAACACATACGTACACAAGTGAATCTATTTACAAACAAGTGTATGAATTCACTGATGTGTATGCAAGCAGTCGTCCAGTTGTGTGTGGGCAATATTTAAAACTAAATTGTCTCATGGCTTGGCAGGTCACATATCAGCCTACTGCCAACCACATCACATCTGTGTGAGACAGCTGTATGACACCCAGATGTATGCACTCATGTCACATTGCTTTTCCAAGTTACTTCTTGTGGCTGCCTGTAATTCAAGAACAGATGAATGCATATGGATCAAATGAACCCAAAATAACACATATTACACTCACAACACACAATGTATCACATTATACTATATGCTCTCATCAATGCATATTGCGTGCAAATTGCACAAACAAAAGGAACAGTTTGCACTAAAAAGATTCGATAGTCCAATAAACTGTGTTTACTGCATGCATCTGTGCGAAGAGTGAACTAATGTGGCTAACTCTGGGTGGTGTGTTCTGATGATCTGAGCAGCGAGCAAGACTCCGAGAAATGCCTTGTGTACTTCTGTGCACACATGCATTTGATCAAAGACAGTGTGATGAGCCGTGCCTGCCTCATGAATATGCACAAGGCAATGTTCTGCTTGCATTATGAGTTTGTTTAGTTCTGAGCTGCACTCCGTGTTCTCACCCTTAGTTCCACCTTATCCAGGATTGTCTCTTCAACTGTGACCTTTGCTAAACAAACCACAACTTATCTGGCTTAA
This sequence comes from Etheostoma perlongum, assembly GCA_026937815.1. Classification (NCBI taxonomy): domain Eukaryota; kingdom Metazoa; phylum Chordata; class Actinopteri; order Perciformes; family Percidae; genus Etheostoma; species Etheostoma perlongum. The sequence goes on from CM049372.1 coordinate 15,541,887, forward strand.
AGTCTTGAAAGAAACTAGGAAATGGAGAGGAGAAAATAAACAGACAAAACACAAAAAATGCTGAGGAGAGAGATAAGACTACATTGGGTCAGAGAAGAAAGGAAATTAAATTAGGTATATGTCCTGTTTGTGCTTTGGTGGATTTATGTTCCTGCTTTATTTATTTCATTTGAGTAAAAAAGCGGTGGCAGTAGCAGACGTGGGAATTTTAAGAGCTATGGTCATGAATTTCTCAGGCAAAAATAGGATTTGACTGAACATGGCCCCAAAAGCAGGTGAATATATGAATGGTCAACTAGAAACAACAGAAGACACAATGCATGTGGGATGTCATATGCCAAAAGTGGGACAAACGTGACAGGCAAAAATATGTTTGTAAAATGTGTTTATAGAAGATATTGAATGTATAGTATGGTTACAGTGTCAGTATTTTTGTGATATACTTTTGAATATATATTACACAAGTAGTGGTTTAGCTTTTAGAAGATGAGCTGTCATATGAACCTTTTTTACTTTGAATATTTCATCATAAGGATAGAACTTTTTTTACCCTAATGACCCTCTTCCCTGCCTGTTCATCTAAAAAAAAAGTAACACTGTCTTAATCATCTAAAAAGGAGGATCCCAATTATCTATAGTGCTCCTCGCTCGAGCACTGCCTCTGTGTTTGTGCCAGAATTCCTTCACTCTCCAAACCTGTCACTCCACATTTGACAAGGAACAAATCCCTGTCTTTCCATCTACTCTATTGTATCATGGTAATTGAACAAATGCCAATGTGTGTTACATGATGTCTTTGTATTGCCATGGTGATTAAAGATTAGGACGGTGCTTCTCAATCCTAATTTGAACTCTGGGACGCAATGTAAGGTCACTTGACACGCAGATCCCATATTTCACCAGACATTTCCAAGAATCACACTATATTCATATTTTTTAATTGTTATATGATATATATATATATATATATATATATATATATATATATATATATATATCATATATATATATATATATATATATATATATATATATATATATATATATGATATATTTAATACATTTATTGTTCTTTATTTTCGTTGTTGCTCCTTTCACAATTATTAAGAGACACACAGTGACGCACATCATAAAGGTGTTGGAAATTATATTTCCGCTTATATCTTCACCAAGGACCTAACACTGCAATATATTACGCTTCACCTTTGATATGCTATCTGGGGCAAAATCACAGGATCCTTGTAGGTTTTTTCTCTCTCACCTAATTAATCAGCAATGGGGGGCGCCTGCCATTGCTAGCTTGCATTAGTCTGTATTTGTGCTGTGGCAAAAGCCTTGGCTCTAATTAGGAGAGATGATCTATTTTCCATAATTAGAATTGATGGCTTTTCTTCTGCACCCCAAATATTTTTCTCTTTCTCTTACTCTTCCAACTGAAGACCTCATTCTCTCTTACCCCTACACACAGATATAGTTCAGAGGCGTGTAGAGAAAAGGAGTAAATAAAGTACTATGTGATTAATGGACTTCATTTCCAGCAGATTTGACTTCACAGTGACAGCCTGATTATTAGATTTAAGCCTGTCTCAAAATGTCAAACTGTTTGAAGAATAATGTGTCTTCCTGTCCTCTCCTGATCACCCACACAGTTTCTACCTTTCCTTCTCACAACATTTTACAAATTTTTTTGTGTGTTTCATGGACAGTATGGTTTGTTCATAGGTAACATTTGTGTCACATGATCATGTTAAGAAAACCAAAAACAGAATAAATGAATGCAAACATTAGGAAAATAGTTGTCCTACTACTACTTAGTTTAAAATATTAAACAATTTGGGGGTTAATCTGCAAAGTTGCTCCTGTGCAGTACAGATGCACTGAGCCTAAATTAGTCACCTTGTAAAACAAAAAACCCATATATACTGTAATCTTGTCCCCTCCCATGGGTGTCAGAGCCTCCTAATCTTTAAACACAAAGACAGCCCCTCTCTATGTGGCTTTGAAAGCCTGTGCTAATGCTGTGTAAACATTGCTGCTGCTGTTTGCTACTGATTTAGCACATGTTAATATTACATGAGACAGTGGGGGCCTTTGATGATGTAAGTGAATACTCAAACTAGGGCTTTCTACCTCGGGGAAGGGGAGCAGCTCCTTCGGGATTTGTTTCACATCCACATGCAATCCAGCTTGGTGCGATTGTTTGCGTTTTAAATACTTAGGCAAAAAGTAATAACTAAATGTATAGTGGAACATATAGGGGCTGGCAAGATAAGTGATAGCTTAAGAATTTGTTAAAAAGAATTATAGTGGCCATTGATATGTTTTTTAGGCATTAAAGCAGACCAGTTATAGTAGGTTGTACTTAAAAATCAATGATGTGTCCTCAGGCATTTAAACTAATTGCACCCAGTTCCTAGATCAGTGTTTCTAAACAAAAATTGACAATTTTGCTCACTTTGATGCACCTGTATGATATCAAATCCATGGATACACAGGGCAAGTTAGGTCTTGAAATGACAATTTTTTTTCCAGAGCTAAGAAAGTCTGGCAGCAGCTATTGACGGCTTTTGGAATCAGGAGAAGATGGTTAATAGCTGCAAGCAGCGATTGGATGACATGGCGTTAGTATAGCAAACCATTTCATATTTGGGATTAAAATGTTTTCAGAATTCTGTTGAGTTTTCAATCTGAAACTAGTTATTCTCACATTATGCATGCTCTTTTTTTACAAAAACACATATACAATACTGACATACTGACACTGATACTTGTTACTGAAACTTTTTAAAATGTTTTTGTATGTAACATGTAACAATATTATCAAAATTTCAATTTGCTTAAATGAATCACAACTGACTGAACATGAAATCTACCATGTATTCAAAAATCATTTAAGAAAGTCAAGAAAGTCTACTCATGGCCATATAGGGCATGTTTAGAAATAGAGGGCATGTTCCTGTTTTCTTAAAAGGAGAATTCCAGCCAATTTTTATGTTAATCTTGATCGCTATAAAAATATAAGTACTTTCAATTGAAAAAAAGGGGCACATTTTAGAGTGCCTTCATGCCTCTTAACAGACACACAATGCAATTAATATATCTGTACAACATCCACAGGGCCTTTACGTCACATCCAGATTTCTTTTAAACTCAGGCTGAACACACATCAGTAGCAGCTAACAGCTAGCTCTAGCAGGTAACAGCTAGCAGCTAGCTCTAGCAGCTAACAGCTAGCTCTAGCAGTTAACCAGGCAAACAAGCTACCAACCAGCAAGATCAAGACAGGGTAGGTGAATTAAAACAATGTCTGGTGTTGAAAATGCATCTTGATGTTACATAAGGGTCCTGTTCATGTTGTAAAGACATATTAATTGCATTGTGTGTCTGTTAAGAGGCACAAAGGCACTCTAAAACTTGCCCCATTAACTGCCGTTTTAGCTCCGTGGAAGCTTGTAAACGTAGCTGCCGCTACTCAGTGTTGCTTGCACCAATTCAAGTTGGGGTTTTTCATTCAAAAGTACTCACATATTTATAGCGATCAAGATTAACATAAAAATTGTCCAGAATTTTCCTTTAAGTAAAAGTTTCAGAAATTTGAAACATGGTTTAAAACAATATGGAGGTTACAATATTGCATTTTAAGTGGTGTGCTATTGAGAATTAACCAATATTTATATCTTCCTGTAGAGTCCCCTTGAGTTTTCCTGTAACTCACAAATTAAAAGCCATCTTAAGCCAAGTGCAGTAACCTAAGCAACAGCCCACAGGATGCAGTGATCTCTATTTTCTTCTTCTCTGTTTCACCTGTGTGCTGGAACTAATTCCCCTGATCTATCAGGTGCCTGAGGTCAGTTTATGCCTTCTGGGAGATGTCCTTTATTATTGCTGGACCAACCTCTGATAATCCCACACCTCCCACAGCCACCTGGACAGTTCAGCGATGATGATCTTTCTCTGACTTCAACCATATACCAAAACCAAGCTTGCCAGCTGGCATCGTGTTACTCTAGAATTTACAACAGAATGTTTATGCAAGTGCACACAAAAGTACAAAAAGGGGGCGCATGAATATAACTCGTCGATTTTGCTCACACATACAGCACAATTTCATCAATAGAGCCGTATAAGGACGAGCAGGCACAAGAATGAGAAGATCAGTTTCAGGAAAGAGAACAGACTCTTGATGAGCCATTAACCTGCTGTCGGTGAGGGAAAATGGCTGTGGGACGTGGTTTAATTTACCCTTCTATAAAGAGGTTGTTGAATTGATGAGCCATAGGAAAAAGAGTCACACCCCTGGTTTGGTGAATTAGCAATGCTGACAGTGAACAGGTTGAGTGAGGAACTAGAAGAGTAGTCAATACCTTCATCTATGTAAACATTCAGAGAATCACTGCTCAAATCTATAAAACTAATAATATGGATTTGGGCAGGCCTATTGTGAATGCATGCTTTCGCAAAGCAAAGGAAATCATTTGAAATCTCTTCTGAAGCACTCTTAATTGTTTTCTTTAGCAAAGGTTATGGAAAATGGAGCTGTATTTGACACAGTAGGCCAAATTTCAATTTTTCCCCTTTTTTATTTTCGCAGCCAGTGCTTTATTTATCTATCTTTGGACTAGGCATTCTCAGAATTAGTTCAAAATCTCTCTTTAAAAATATCCATCAGCGGGTACAGAGAGTCAATTTTCACTTTGAAATCAGCTGCTGGAGATTTCTATAAGCTCTCTTAACTGTCCATTACAGCTTCAGAAATGCAAACCTCTGATGCGGCTCAGAAGTGTATTGCCATCTGCCCAGCTGATGACCCTGCAGCTGGCCCAACAGAGGTGCAACAGACAGCAATGCCTAGCAGGAAGCTAATACTTGTGATTTTATCCAGTAGCTCTATGGACAAAAGATGACTAGCAAAGGTCTCTCCATCAATAAAAGAGAATGGAAAATTATGGCCTGCTCTGTGCGTACATGGTCTTTCAGGATGTCTGCTAAACTATTTCAAATGAATATACCTATATTTTTGCTCATTGTGGCTTTTTTTAGACTATTTTGGGGATTTTTAGGCCTTTATTGACAGGACAGCTGAAGACATGAAAGGGGAGAGAGAGGGGGAATGACAATGGCAGCAAAGGGCCGCAGGTCGGAAATCAAACCTGGGCCCGCTGCGTCGAGGAGTAAACCTCTATATGTGCACCCGCTCTACTACTGAGGTATCCGGGCGCCCCACATTCTGGCTTGTTAAATCTAAATTAGACATGGATGTTCTCCAGAAAACTACAGATGCCCTGAGAGGCCTACTGGCAGTAACAAAACAACAAAAGACAAAACAAAAGACACTATTGTACACAGATATCCACCAAGGGGCATTAGCATCTGCATACAATGTCATGCTTCATTCACTACCTCTTGACATCAGAGCTGCAGAAACCTTTTAGACATAACATCAGTAAGAAGCTGAATGTATCTGTGTGTACATTGTGTGCTTATGTGAGAAGGATGGAGTGATCTGATGTCCTCTTTATCCTTCACTGGGAATAAAACAAAGACAGGCATTAACTGAAGTCTCCTAGCATGCAAGAACAGAAGGTTTTGGCATGATGGGTAATAACTCCAGTGGCAGCGTGCTTCATGCTGACTGCCATTTGAGAGCTAGCATTTCCTGCTCCCCTGCTATGCTGTAAGAGCAGAAAATGGGAAGCAATTAACAGTACAGTATATGAGGAAGGGCAAATACAGAGTACTTATCATCATTATAACTTTTAATATATAATGCTTAGATCAATTATAAAAGATAACATACTGAACTGTTGACCTGCTAAAGCAAATGCCCTTTACAGAATTAATAACTAACTGAGGTTCAAATTCGATTGGCATACAAACAAGAAAACTAAAATAGTTGCCTCCATTGTATGGTTCTTTAAATGTGTTTACATGCACGCACACATTTTCCATGCTATTTTAAAAATGTATATCAGGCAAGAGTACAACTACAAAGTGACTGCATTGTGCAACTTTGTGCAATCTCCTTTATTATTGACATTATTACTATTCCAGGTTGGTTGTGCACAGTTGTAGCATGCTGGGGGTAGGACTGGGGGTGGGATGGATTGGGACAATGAGCCGGATGGGCCAGAAGGTTGGGAAAGGGGAGGGCTGTTTTATATTTTGTCTAGGCTATTATATGGTTATTAAATGTTAAAAAAGTGACTAGTCAAACACAATAGTGTACATTTAATAATGTTATGAATCATTCAATAACATAACATGGAGTTTAAGGTCATCATCTAATAAATTCTATACTACATTTTCTGAAATTATGTATTTGTATCTCATGACTAATAGTGAGATAAAATCAATTTTATGCGCAGTCTCTACATTGAGACACAATGGGACCTGTCAGAACATTCTGTACTTTGGAACACTGCATTGTTCACATCCTGGAAAAATGAAGCTGATACATGAATCAGAGGCAAAAAGGCATTATGGGATGTCAAATGTGATATGACTAAGCCCCCATGGGCACATGACATAATTGAGGATTTATGCTGGGCTATATATCATTTACCATATGAAGTATATGCTCACAGAAGCATGGTGCAATGTCAAGTCTTATTCCCCTTTTGCTTTCTCTTTTGTCGCATTTAATCTTGTGTAATCCACTTAGTGTCATATCTGAATAACATGACAGGAATTCCTCCGCTCCTTGTTGAGTACCACCTTTACAGAAGCTATCCCAGCTCTTAGCGGGAATGCTGATGGTTTTTGTCTCTGAGCTTTTCTCCAAGGCAATTTGTTTGTGGAAGGTTTTGGAAATGTGTCACACAAGCATAGCCACCTATTCATGCATTCTGTGAGAGATAATGGACCCTTGAGTTGACTCCTGTTAGCCTGCAGGGGACGGTTGGGGGCAGTCTTTTTGTGAAGACGTGCTTGATGACATTTGCTTATCGTCCCCTTTTAGAGACAGTGGAAATGTAACACAACTAATGTAAATATCAGCTTGAGGTTAAAAGATTGGTTGATTGCATCCCAGGGCACAGCTGTAATTTTTCAGAAAAAGGACTGATGACCAATTCCCTCTGAGAGTGTGAACTGAGTCACAGTGGAATTAACAAAGAAGCCAAGAGGAAAAAAGTGCCAAATGTCAGTGCATATTATTAGAATCAAAGTTCCACAAGTTATTTATGGATGTACCAGTTTGTTTGTATTTCATTTGACTAGTACAGTGAACCCTTGGTTTTCACAGGGATTACGTTCCAAAAAGAACCCGTGATAGGCGAAATCCGTGAAGTAGTAACCTTTATTTATTTATTAATTATTATACGATGAAATACTCCATAATTCATTGAAACCAAAGAACAAAACCTTTTTACAGGCCCAAGCATTTGTTTAACAAATAAAAGTACTGTATTAACGTTTTTTTTACAAATAACTACTGTACTGTAAAATAATAATTTTAATCATCAATACGAACTGAAAGCTTCAAATTGCGGAGATCAGCACCGCAAGTGCCGTTGTCGGTGCAGAACGTTATGTCGACATTATGGGTTTTAGAGAAACTTGAAATTGCAAGAGAATTTGCAAAGTTACATTTGGCAAGCTGTTTCACGTACGTGTATAAACCGCAACGTTATTGACACACAGGTAGAGAAGAAGCTGAGAGACTGTTTAGCCAATCAGAATGCAGAACACAATGCACGATGCAAATCCGTGAAGCAGCGAGACCGTGAAAGGTGAACCGCGATATAGCGAGGGTTCACTGTATAGCAATGGTGTGTTTTAATGTTACTTGGTGATCTGAATCCAATAAAATAACTTTGAAAATGCCACAATACGACATATGGTATCATCTAGCAACCCTATGCAGAAAGACAAATCATGTTATTATTTGTGATTATATTGAATTTACATTACCTTTTAAGTTAAAGAGCAGGATAGCGCTCGGTGCACATAGCTTTGACCCACCCATGCCTGTAAAACTATTTCCGGCAATTTTTTTAATACTGACAACTAAAAAACAATATGGAATACTAATGTTGTCAGGTACTTACATCCTTTACTTACAAAGTACAAATATATTCATATTAGGGCTGAACGATATTGTGTTTTAGCATCGACATTGCGATGTGCGCATGCGCAATAGTCACATTGCAGGACGTTGCGATGTTGACACTAAACCTGTTTTGCTGCTTGATAGAAAAGTAAATTTTTGGTAGTCAGTGAAGCTACAGTAGTCAGTGTTTTATGTTCGCTGCAAATACAAACTAAATCACCTGATTAATGCAACATAATCACAACGTCTCCCGGCCATTTCCCCCCGCAGAAAACTGCTACCAGCCAGGCAGCCAAACCATAAAGAACCAAGGGGTCCATCTGTCCCAACTAACGGTTTGGAGCCGCGCCGCTGGAAATGTAACAATAAACTAATACAGAAGTCTGTGTCTGATCTAACGTCATTTCCACTGATTTAATTGTTCTTGGATACACAGAGTTATGTTACTACTGCTGCGCGTAACATGCAGGTCTGATAAATTTTTCAAACTAACAAGCTGCCCCCGCTAGTCAACCACAACCTGAAATTTAAAGGCAGAAACATGCAGTCACTGTCATTCACGTTAGCCTGTATTGATTATTATATGAATACAATGGTGTCCTGCTAGTCAACCAGCATATTTCTACCTGATTTCCCTCTCCAAAATCACTGCAGAAGAGTAACGTTAGTCACAGCGCTTACTTGCTTTAAAGCATTAAAGTTCAACAAAGAATGGGTCGATTAGAAAAGATTCTTTTTTCATATCGCAATATATATTGCAGGGGAAAAAAATATAGCAATGTCAAATTTTTCTGAATATCTGACATTTTTCAGAATCGAGCAGACCTAATTCATATAAAAATACATTTAAAAAAAAAAAGTTATTCTGTAGAAAAAAATCCCCTTGTGACTGATATTATACAGTATATTACATTGTTAATACTGATTGAACAATGAGTATGTAATACTTTTGTTGCACGTCAAGGTGGAAGTACTTTACCTTAGGAACTATCTGCTGCTAACAACTAATAGACATCCGAAACATGACATGGACACTACATTTTATGCAAGGGGACACAAGCCAAAGAGGTTGGAAACCACTGGTTTAGTCTTTAAAGGAGACCCATAATATACTGTTATCACACTCATACTTAGGATTAGGACATACATCATTGATTCCACAAAGGGAAATTACTTTTTTTTATACTCTGTTGCTGTTACACACAAGCCCGAAAACAGACACGCGTGCCTAGGACTTATACATGCACTAATGAAGAGACGTCAGAGGGGGCTATTCTTGACCGGCGGCCTAAGCAATTGGGGTTTAGTGCCTTGCTTAAGGGCACCTTGGCAGTGCCCAGGAGGTGAAATTGCGCCTCGCCAGCTTCCAGTTGCATGGGGACTTGAACGGACGACCCTCCGGTTGCTACAGACTAAGCTTCTGCCATCCTTCTTGTATTTTGTGTTTCTACCAGTTTACATGAAATTTAAACAGATTTTGATTTTGATGATGTCATCAGAAATTGGAAGAAATTAACAACATCTACAGCCAAGATTACAGGTGTCACTGACGTTGACGTCATACTGAGCTAAGAGTAGAAAAAACTAGAAACAAGAGTGTCCAGAACAGTGTGAAATCTGAGGTTTTGGCTCACACCTCATTTGAAGCTCTGGCCATGATTAATATGAACATCCGACATCATAACATTATAGACATGACAGAAAATACAGAAAAGCATAATAGGTCTCCTTTAACGATGTGTTGTTTTATATGATATCATATGCTTTTATTGTATGTAATCAGAAAATTATCTACGTACTGCTGTCAGATAGTGGAGTAAAACATTTCCCCAGTGAACTGTAGTGGTATAGAAGTATTAAGTAAAACAAACAAAGTAAGTAAATAAATTACAAATACCTCAAAATTACAGTACAGTAAAGGCAGCAGTAAGACAGTACTTTTCAATATTTTGATCTAGCTCCTGTAGTTTCAGGCTGCGATGCTATTGGTATCAAAAGTTGCTTCATTTTGCTACTTCAAGTTCCTTTATTACTACCTCCATGAGCCCTGTGTCACAGCCTTTGCTGCAACTACTACTGTTGACTGTATTGGTAAGTGGGCCAAATCAGTAAGCTAGACTACAATAAGTGACTTCCTATTGTTTTCAGAACACCAGCATGCACCTGTCTCCCATTCACATCACACAGTATATTTGCCTCGTCTGTCGTCCTCTAAACCCACCTTTCAATGCTACTAAGCCCATCACATTCTGAAAACCTCTGATGTGAAGTGATAACTGTATGTTGTCACTACTGTATCTCACTTAATGGCTCTTAATGATACAGAACTCAAAATAATATAAGTATAATTCATTCAGTTAAGTTTGCAATTAATTACAGACCTCTTAGCAGGTCAGTGATCAAGCATGACTGTCTTCATTTTTTATCCATTTTCATACAGCTCATATTTCATAAACGCTTTACTGGACAGCAAGATTTCTTGTGACAGAAAAAGAAATCTTTAGTAATAGAATGGCACATGGTCTCTGAAGATATCACCATTGACCAAGGACCCACTTGCCCATTTTGGTTCAATCAACAGTAAGTCTTAATCCACAATTTCATTTATATTTCCTAATGATGGAGCCTACATTGCTTTTTTTTACACTCTAAACTTTAAAAATCCCTTTTGTACTTTTTCTCAGTGTGATGCATCTTCACAATTCTCTAAATTCTAAGGGAGTGACTTCACTGTACACTTTCTGTTCTGATATGCCCTGCAAAATCTAAGAAACACAGATGTCAGTCCACAAGACATCTTTGATGGGCAGAAAAGTGCCAACAGGCATTAAGGAGCAAGCACTAGAAAACACTCAGAGGTGCTGGGTAAAGTCTGTATGCTACAGCACTACAGTACAGTATATACAGTGTATATTCTGTATATTTAAATACAGTATACTGTATATATATATACTGTATACGTAGATACTGTATATATATATATACACACACTGTATACACTGTATATACATATACTGTATATATATACACAGGATATATAAATAGATAAGTAACACTGATGAGCAGAGAGTCAATCTTAAACCCTGAGCTGATTTCAACTTAGCACTCAGACGTGACCACAACAATGAAATGGGTATCAAGAAAATAAAACACAGGAAGTCAGTGGAACCTTAAAAAAAACTTGAAGGTAAACTTTAAACTTTCACTTTAATAAAATGAAAGCCCAATTCACCCTTAAAGTCCATGTTGCAGGTTTAATTTTACAACGAATTTGTGCAATTTGCTTGTTGGTAGTAAATATTTGAACTGTTATCCATTGTTTTTGATGGTGTTGGATATCGCAAAACTGAATATATATAGAAAAATGGGCACAATTTTACAGTGTTTCATTTTCCCCCCACATTGCATTGCATGACGTCACGCTGGGGAGATAACAGAGCAGCCTGCGTTGTATTTACCACTGGTCTGGCCTAATGTGGCTTCTAGTCTTTTAATATTAACAGTCTATGGTCTCGATCAAGTCCATGTGACTTTATTATATTTATAATAATATTGGAGGGAAAGTGAAACACAGCTTAGACGGGGGTGTTGTTCGGCTTTTCACAAGTTTAGACTGCTAGCTAACGCTACGCCGCCGGACGTTAGCACAACAGCGTTAGCCTAGCCTGCTAGGTAAATATTATGACTGCCTTTGGTGTTGCCTATATATGCGTCCATGTTGTCAACATCATACATGTGGCGTTAGTGCACCTGTTGTACCATAATTGTATTGAACAAAATAGTAAGCTTCGCTCCTACGAGATGGGGGGGGGTTGTTACGTTACACACAAAGCTAACTGGCTATAGTTAGCCTGTACAGATGCTAGCGGATTAAGCTAACACGACCGCGTTGTCGCCCACAATCAACCTGCAGTGATGTTTGAAATATAAACAATTACAATACTGGTGCGTGCTGGTTGGGGAGGACCATGATTCTGTCTGAAATGTCACAAACGGATTTAGGCATCTTCAGATCAGCTTATCGCGGGGCTCGCTCCCCGACCGGAGGCGCTCGCTCCCCGACCGGCGGCATGCTCGCCTACAGCACCCGCTCTCCACCGCAGCTTCGCCGCCACACACACAAGCACCGGCCAAACACACGTTTTCACCGGATGAAGAGGTAAGCACTTAGAAATAACACTCGGGGATGCCTTCTATTACTATATCTAGATAAGTGTACCAGTACTTATCTGAACTAACGACAGGATCCCTGTCACTAGATCGAAAGAAAACGTTGACGTTCACTCGGTGCTATTCACTGACAGTAAAAAGTAAAGTCATTGTATGCACTGCTGCGTTGCTAAAATAAAGGAGATAAATGAAGAAGACTTCCCCACAATCTTGACAATTCCTCATTTGCCCTCTCACGTCTGGTAGGTTTGTAATTATTCAGCTGCTGGCCTTTCCTCCTCTTCCTCCTCCCAGTCAGTCACCGTAGTTCCAGTGCTAGGCTGAGACTTAACTCCCCACGATGACGTCATCGCCGAATTCACTTCATAAACCCGCGAACACCAAAAATGACCCAAAACTAACTTTTAACACTATTTGGAGACATTTTTAAAAATGATTTACATATCATGAGTGTTTTTTGTACCCAATAATCAACAGTGGTGGTTAACTTGCAACATGGGCTTTAAATTGACAACAGAGATTCATACTACATAATTGACAATACTTATACTATAATACTAATACGACAATACTAATAATAAACTACAATTTTACTTTAGTTTTATCATGTACTTTACAGACTCATAACAATTGAATGCATTCATCTACTTTAGCATTTTGGGTTATTATGTTTAGATCAGTAAGAAAGATACATGATTTACCCATTCCATTGTTTGCGTTATGTAACAATGCACATACACACATATCGTATGCTTGAGAGCTTTTAAAATAAACAAAATAAACAACAAGAAAATGAAAGGGGAGTGGGGGAGGTTGAATGCTTTATGAAGACAATATGCATAGATACTATGTGCTTAGTCACAGGCTTTGTTGCAAGAATTTAAATTACAGAAATCTATTGTACTGAGACAACAATTGAATAACCACATTATTTTCTGTCTGACTTTTTTTTCTTTGGGCTGTAAACTCACCTAAAAATAACTCCAAAAGGGGCATACCTAAGGTGAATTAGGCGGGGTATGATGTATCTTTCTACGTACCTCCATGGCTACATCATCCAAAGGCAGATTTCCTCTGAGGCTAATAACTTTGTATGAAAAGAGGGGATTAATGTTGGCTTAAAGGTTTGGGTCATCACAAATAGACCTGTTCCAACAGTGATCCATCCACTTCCCTGTTAACTGTCCAGTAAAGCTCTTAATGCAGTGGCCCCCAGAATAATATTTACTGCTGCAGTCTGTCTCATTTCGCTGAGCCCTGAAGGCCAATTCAGTATTGGTTACATCCAACTGTGTATTGATTATGCATAATCACTGGAGGTATGTCTTTCCCCTTGACTCTGCTCATGTCCAAAGTAAGGTCACTGCCGTAAATCCAAAGTAGGAAAATCTAATGAACTGATGAAGGTAAACTAAACAACCTATGTTAATGTAGCTAATGTATAGAGAGCACTCTATCATCAAACACAATATACTGCATTCCTGTAATAAAAAAATACTAAATTTGCTGTATCTTAATGTATTTACAACTTAGTGGATTACGCTGTTTTTGCAGCATTTGGGACAAAAAAAAAATGTAAACCAAAAAATACAGGTATCAGAGAAAGCTAATTTAGTAAATTAGGAAAGGGAAAATAAAAAAGACTGCAAAGTAGGGTAGTGAGGATGCAAAAGCAAGTACAAACACACTACGAGGGAGGGTTAATCATAATCAAAACAATATACAGAGCTATGCATAGATCAATGTAAGCAATAATAGGAGCCGTAGAACAATGCACATATGTACAAGTAAGACTTGTCACGCATTATGCAACTCTGCTCTTGATTGCAGAAAGCATTGCAGAGATAGGGCCCTGTTAGAGATAAGGCAGATACAGAGGTCATCTTCATAATGCCACAGCTGTTAAAGAGAACTACTCCAAGACGGAGTCAGGGTCAAAGGGAAACTTCATTTTGACATTAGAATAGTGATGGAGTGCAACAATTGCTTGCACGTGTTCATTCTCGCTGCAGTGGCAATAAAAGGAACCACGGTAACTTTAAAAGATTGGATATTCATCGTTTGTTTGAATTAACAAGAGCATATCCATGTGGGCAACACTAAATTAATGGAAAGCTTGGCCTGCAGCATCAATGTAAGAGAAGGAAGGAAGTTAAAAATGACATATGGTGATTATACATGTGTATGTGAAAAAGATAATTATTTACAGTCGTACACTGTATATACCTTTCCAAAATGTATTTAATAATTAAAAACACCACCTCTGACCAATCCTCAGCTACAATAAATATCTCCAGTCTCTCAAGGGAGTTTGTACTCTACTCACTTAGCAATGTTAGCACATAGTGACAAATGGGGTGTGATAAAAAAGTGTACTATGTTGTATGAGAAGTCTGGACTCTTACACCTAAATTTACGATTTTGTAAACGTTGAACCTTTTAATCATTGATCAGTAGGATTGCATCGAAATGAAGCAAGACAAATGAGAAGACATGGGTTGTATAGTAGTGTGGAATGTATAGTTGTATGTTGTCAGTGCTTAATGTCATTGTTTTTATTGTAGACTGTGCGTGATAATGGTGGATTTGGCTTAGCTAAGAGTACTCACTTTTATATTATGTTTTGTTCTTAAACAATGGTATTTATTGTAACCATTTATATTATTATTATTAGTATATTGTTATATGTTATGTTCATCATCTTATTAAAGGTGCTCTAAGGGATGTCACACGTGTTTTAGGCTACAACATTTGTTGTCACATACAGCAAAAATCTCCTCACTATCCATGAGCTGCCTGTCCCCAGAACACACTGTAAAAATAACGCGGCTTCTGCAACAAAAACAGTGTTCCAGCGTTCCAGCCAGTAACCGAACAGAAGGACTTGGGCGTGGGGGTTAGGGGATTTGGTAATTATAGGTGTAGTACTTTTTTTTTTTGTCTCTCTATCAAAATGTCATTGTTCTGCCGGATTAAAAAAAACAAAAACATGTGTGTTAATGTGGATGAGTGTTAGTGTATAAATGTATAAAGGTTGTAAGTGACTACACACATAGACTGTGGACTTGTGAGGTTGCAACTATTTGTATAGTCTAAATACTGAACTAAGAAGACATGACTATTTTGGGAGTCATGGACAAAACTATTGCAGGTAATTCCATTCCATTTTAGAGATCCATTACATGTCTTTAAGCCAGTGATATACCCAGCTAAATAATTAGTGATTTCCATTGGTGGTCAAGATGGTGTAATGAGTATGATGTGATTAAGAGACCCTAGGGGTAAACCTGGTCACTAAGGTGAGCAGAGAACAGTGGTGGAGAAAAGAGAGATATTTTACACTGTGAAGCTAAATGGAAGAAAATCAAATGAAAACAAAGTAGACAGACCAAGGGAACTTTTTACTTTTACACTGCTGATCATGTCCAAAGTCCAGGCTGATGGCTTAAGGCAGCTCCTCTCTAATAGGATAGTGCTGTCTCAGGGAGATGACCAGCAGTGACACTGATCAGGATGTTAATTAGCCTAAAATATTAGAGGATTGTGATGGTGGTGTGGTGGTATGATGACTGTGTCTGTGATGGCGCAAATAATGATGATGGCAACAATGACAATGATATTGGCAAGTAAATAGGATAGCCTTGAGTGTATTAGCTATTCAGCTAGCCTGTGCCAGTAATGTCCTCGCTAACCCTGACAAAAGAATATAATTCTGCACTGCACCTCCTTAAAGCTTGTGCTCTATATTTGCCAATATTTGGTATGTGTACATGTGTTCTTGGACTATTCTTAAACAGTGACAAGGAAATAGTTTGGACATCAGAGGTAAGAATGGACAGTATGTTCTGGAGTTATCAAGTATTCATTTGAACTGAAAAACCATCATGGCCCAACTCTTTAGTACAAAGCTGCAAAACAATGCTCAAATAAAACCTGATGAACTTTCTCATCTGCAGTGAATACTTAAATCTCAGTTCTCTCTCAACACTTTTGTCATATTAGCATGAATGGAAAACCGCATTTAACCTGCAAACATAAAACTTAACACTCACTTTGTGAATAACAAGTATCACAGTATAAACAATCTAATGAGATGACCCCATAGTAACAGGGATTCCAGAAGCTCCTTTAATAAGTTTGTTTATTATTTAATTCTCAAGGCCCAAATGCACTGAAAGCATCTGATTTCTTATTCAGCATCTATTGTTACTTCAAAACGCCAACCTTGTTTTGATTGGGTCAAATGAAGACCCAGCGAACAATGTTTTCCACAGCCACGCTACCTGTTTGGAGACAGCTACTGTAATGATGTGATTGTAATCAAAATTTATGTTAAATTATTTTAATTCATTGCCCAAAATTGTGCACTCACTGCACGTCCACCTCTCTCTCTCTCTGTGTTGTGATGTGTTTACAATGTTTTAGAAGCCTCAGCTAACACTGCAGAAAAACTAAATCATCTGTTTCTTGTGATATTGATGAAAAGTGAATGCACAGTGTTTATCTTTTCTCTCTATGCCTTTAAAAATACATAATCTAGCCTATTAGATCATTCTGTAATTATTTTTAAAAAAGTGAATTAATGACAATGAAATGTCTTAATATAAAAAAAGAAATTTAATGGGTAATAATTGGTTAAATAATGACGAACGTTTCCGACGTTATCTAAGGAGAAAATACTAGATACTGTAATTATCAAAACATTTGCTTAAATAGCAACCTTTTCTAAAATACTGCTGGTTGCACTTTATATTGGATGCATGCAGTGTGCCATAGTAGCATCAATTAAGGCGCATCAATTATTTACTTCAGTGTGTTTGGACATTTAATGTATGACAGCCAATCTCATCTCATCATCATCTCAGCGGATTACACATTTCCATCACTTGTCCAAACTAGAATTCGCACCCTGTAGTTGTAAGCCTCTGACAACCAGTCATGTTCCAGTTTATGTATGTCCACACTCATATAATATATGTAGTGAAAAATGTAAAGCAATTTAATACAATGGTATTATGTATTTTTTGGCAAAACATTGATACTTAAAACACATCTTCAATCTGGCAGCACAGACTATCTATACAACCACCACAGTTTTAAAGTGGGAACCCAAGATTAGTGTCACCAATTCAGTATCCAAGCAAATGCGGAATATGTTCACAATCGCCCCCTCTGTTCCCGAGTTATAGAGTTAAAAAATTGACAGATAAGCATTTTAGATGAATATTATGATGTCACAGTTACAGTTTGACCTTTGGCCTTTTAAATCTACAATGTCATCAATTCATAATTTTCTCTTATTGGATATTTGTGGACTTCTTGAGTTATGGCCAAAATGTGTTTTGTGAGGTAACAGTGACCTTGTCCTTTGAACACCAACATATTACAATAACATTCTGGAGTACAAGAGGATGTTGGTGCCGAAATTGAAAAAAAATTCCTCCATAGGATTGACAACCCAAAGACATAATGCCTACGTCCACAGCTGTCGCCTGTCCGTGCAATCACAGCTGGAGATCTAATCTAATATGATATTAGACTTTGACTTTGTCTAATATATATATTAGATTTAGGTCATATTAGACCTAATATGACTTTGTAGACGAAGTCATATTAGATCATCATCTCATGAAACCAAAAATTGCATGCATGCGCTGCTCTGCCAGTTGCAGTGTTGTGAACCTATTTAACCCTGCAGAACTTACTAGTTTACTAGTCTCTTCCAATGAATCTGCATTGGCTCGTGGAACAAAAATTACTTATTTGTGGGCTCTGCCTTTTACCACAGAAGTTTTGTATTTGAAATTTGCTTCATAAAACAATACACAACTATAGGCTTATTGAATGAAATCCATTCACTCCAACCCCTACCATGACATGGATGGTAATATGTTGTATTACCAGCCCAGTTAACTGTGAACCACCATGTAACAGACAAGCCAGAGAGGCGTGAGGGGACCAAGGGAATGTTACATCTTGTTAACAGGAGTATACTGTACTACCTCTGAGACTGTCGCTGTAGTACACCAACACCTTGAAACTCAAATTCCTCACTCTCATATCCACTGTAAAATCAGATGAAGGGACAACATGTTAGCAATGATGACTCTGTCCAACTCATCACCACTCTAATCCCTTTAAAGCAGGCTAACAATGCATGTGGGCTGTGTAACACCAATTTACAAAAAAAACATTATCACCCACCATGTTTTTAACAAACAGATTTCTATTTTGTTGCCACACATCTGCTGCTTCACAGGATTCCTTGTAATGAACACCGCTGAGGGAAAGCACCCAGTAAAGTTAAAGGTCCCATGGCATGAAAATGTCACTGTATTAGGTTTTTTAGCATTAATATGAGTTCCCCCAGCCAGCCTATGATCCCCCAGTGGATAGACATTGCGATAGGTGTAAACCGAGCCCTGGGTATCCTGCTCTGCCTTTGAGAAAATGAAAGCTCAGATGGGCCAATATGGAATCTGCTCCTTATGACGTCATGACATCATAAGGAGCTTATGACTTATGATGTCATAAGAGGAAGGTTACCTCCCCTTTCTCTGCTTTGCTTTCTCTCTGCTTTGCCTGCCCAGAGAATTTTCCCCGCCCATGAGAAAGATATCATGTCTTCCAAACAAGCAAAGCATGGCAGTTGGTCAAGGCCACACCCCCACCCCCACCCTCCACTATGAAAAGCTCATTATGGGACTGGCTCTAGTAGCTGTAATTCTGCCCCAAGGCTGAATTTCGGGAAAGAGACTTAATATACAGTATTATGGGACCGCTAAGGTCTATATAAATGCATCCAAAAAGCAGCATGTCATAGGACATTTAAGGAAAATATGCAAATAAGCTAGCATGATTATGCAGCATACTTCATCTAAGTAACATTTCTGTTAGAAGACATTACATTAGAAGTTTTTATCAAATTCCCACAATGTTGACTATTATTAAACACACATAAGTTTTTTTTTTAAATAAATAAAATAATTTAGAATACAATTGTGCACAAAAGGGTGTACACACAAGCCATTGCACAACCAGTGAGCTAGTCTCACCCCCCCGCCCTTTTATAACTTTATCAAAATAACAGAATGCATTAGCCTTAAATGTCCTTAGGCTAAACAAAGTTATAACATTGTTGGATGCAAAGGACATATTTTAACTTTAGCATCAGTCAGATGCTCCCTAATCAGCAAACATCTGGGGCAGACCAAAAGGGCACACAAATCACTCACTCTCTCACTCTCTAGCTGATGTCAAATGAAGCAGCAGTGCTGTTTTAAGTGAAGCCCACATAAAGGCTTCTAAAGGGTCCTTTGAAAGGGCTTGGAGAACAATAGGCAACGCCCACTGAAAGGCAGAGGAATTTATCACAGGACTTTTTCTCCTACCACAGTGCAGATGGGGATGACCAAACTCCATATGAGAGATAGTAAATGTATAAACATTGATGAAATGTGTCAAAGAGTACATAGCAGACCTGTGTCACTTTTTTTCAAGTTTGTAAAGATGGACATGTGCCTATGAATCATGGATCAGGCTTTAAACTGCAAGGCCACTCCACCACGTTTGGAAAAAAAACAAAAAACATGATAAATGAGAAAATAAAAAAATAATAAGGAATGATGTTGCATTTTATAAACAATGGTGACATTTTAGCAACTCGAGTAAAAATAAAACACTAACAGGCATCTAAAAATGTAGATTATAATGGAACAAAATGAAGAAAAATATGGAGACACAGCAGGGTTAGACGAAGAAGAGTAAACGCTTGTTATAGTCTAAATAAAGCTCAAATACTTAATATGTAACAAAGCCAAGTGACACCAGCTGCTTTATTTACCTGTTCTATTGGCAGTATGTCAGCGTGCCTGCAGTGTGTGGCAGTAACATGCACTGTAACTTACTCCTGCTGCAAGATTCTATCTCAACTTTGACTGAGGGGCTATGGGTTTTTTAAAGATTACATTCAAATTTATATGAATGCAACATACTTATAACATTGAAGTCAGACTTGTTCATAGCGTCTTCTTATCGGTATGACTACTTTCTACAAACTAAGCCGAAAGAGACAACAGTAGGTATGTGAGTAAACAGACCCTCAGTGCCTTTAGTCCCACACAGGTAAACAACACCACAATTATACATAGATACATATTATATGAAAAAATCTCCCTGAAAGATTTATTTACAGTTGCTGTGATCATTATTTGTTAACATTTACATACATTAAATGTGTGTGGGACATCTCAGGTGCACAGAAATATAGTTTTAATTGGTTCATCCATAGCAACAAAAAAGCCACTGTCACATGATGCACATGCAAACAGTTTAGTCTGAAATGTATTTAATTTTATCGGCGTTTCAAAACTTAAATTGTTATCCGGGACTGTTTAAACTTGTAAGGTTGAGCTGTGATTGGCTAGTTGCATCACCACAATGAAACACAGAAAGAAAATAAAGCACACTGATTTATTTTTCCAGCTGCAAGCAGCAACATTACTCAAAGCGTCTAAGATCTGCACGCCGAGCTGCACACCGAGCATGTTATTTGTAAAGCTGAAATAAAAGTCAATGGTGTTTAAAGCTTCGAGTTGTGTGTGTGTGTGTGTGTGAGTGTGTGTGTCTAAAAAGTGTAAAGATTTTAAAAGTGTACATGGGCATAGTGTATTCATTTTTGCAGTTTATCTTACCACTATCAAAAATACAGTGAGGCTCTAAAGTTTGGGCACCCCAGGTACAAATTTGTATAATGTGCATAAAGAAGCCAAGAAAAGATGGAAAAATCTCCAAAAGGCATCATGACAGATTAGACATTTGTATAATATTTCGCAAAAAGTTAGATTTTATTTCCATCATTTACACTTTCAAAATAACAGAAAACAAAAAAATGGCATCTGCAAAGGTTTGGGCACCCTGCAGAGTTAATCCCTTGTACTGCCCCCTTTGGGAAGCTGAGACCTGACAGTGTCATGGATTGTTCTCAACCATCGTCTGGAAAGACCAAGTGATGTCAATCTTAAGGTTTAAATGCCCCGACTAATCTGACCTTGCCCCAACAATCAACACAATGGGTTCTTCTAAGTAGTTGTCTAGAAAACTGGAACTGAAAATAGTTGACGCTCACAAAGCAGGAGAAGGCTATAAGAAGATGGCAAAGTGTTTTCAGATGCCAAAATCCTCTGTTCAGAATGTAATTAAGAAATGGCAGTCATTAGGAACAGTGGAAGTTAAAGCAAGATCTAGAAGACCAAGAAAAATATCAGACAGAACAGCTCGCAGGATTGTGAGAAAAGCAAGTCCAAACCCACGTTTGACTGCACAATCCATCCAGAAAGACCTGGCAAACACTGGAGTTGTGGTACACCATTCCACTATAAAGAGATACTTGTACAAACATGGTCTTCATGGAAGAGTCATCAGAAGAAAACCTCTTCTACGTCCTCACCACAAAAAGCAGCGTTTGAAGTTTGCAAATGAACATATAGACAAGCCTGATGCATTGTGG
Source organism: Etheostoma perlongum (assembly GCA_026937815.1). NCBI lineage: Eukaryota > Metazoa > Chordata > Actinopteri > Perciformes > Percidae > Etheostoma > Etheostoma perlongum. The sequence goes on from CM049372.1 coordinate 15,563,615, forward strand.
AAACAAGTTCTGTGGACCGTTGAGGTGAAAGTAGAACTTTTGGCCGCAATGAGCAAAGGTACGTTTGGAGAAGAAAGGGCACATAATTTAATGAACTGAACCTCTGTCCAACTGTTAAGCATGGGGGGGGGGGGGAGATCAATCATGCTTTGGGGTTGTATTGCAGCCAGTGGCACAGGGAACATTTCACGAGTAGAAGGAAAAATGGATTTAATAAAATTTCAGCAAATTTTGGATGGTAACTTGATGCCATCTGTGAAAAAGCTAAAGTTAAAGAGAGGATGGCTTCTACAAATGGATGATCCTAAACACACCTCAAAATCCACAGTGGATTACATCAAGAGATGTAAACTGAAGGTTGTACCATGGCCTTTATTATCACCTGACCTCAACATAATTGAAAATCTATGGATAGACCTTAAAAGAGCAGTGCGTGACAGACATCTCAGAAATCTCAAAGAACTCGAAGACTTTTGGAAGGAAGAATGGGCGAAGATACCTCTAACAAGAACTGAAAGATTCTTGGTTGGCTACAAGAAGCATTTCCAAGCTGTGATACTTGCCAAAGGGGGCAGTACAAGGTATTAACTCTGCAGGGTGCCCAAACTTTTGCAGATGCCATTTTTTTGTTTTCTGTTATTTTCAAAGTGTAAATGATGGAAATAAAATCTAACTTTTTGTGAGATATTATACAAATGTCTAATCTGTCATTTGTTTTTGCCAATATCACAATTTTGCATATGTATATTTAGACTTTTGACATACAGGACAGACTAAATTTTCTCTCTTTTTATTTAATGAGGAAGGTTTGTATTGCTCAATAAGAACAATGCCTATGTGCACTATATGAAATCTTAATTCTAGGCACGATTATGGTGACCTGCTTTGCCTTGCTGATATATTTGCACATGGCTTGCACATACCTATTCAAGTTTTAAACAATCAAATAAGAATAGCTATATGTGGATATATATGTGTTCCCTCATGTATAATTCATGACTGACCTCCACCAACTTGTTAGCATGTTCACGGAACACCTGGGCGTACTCCTTGACCTCCTTCTCGTTTCCACTCTTAGCTGCTTCAATGAGCACCAACAGAGGGACGTTGGTCTCCAGGAAAGAGTCTGAGATGTGGTCCATCACTGCCTTTCGCAACTAGAATATAGAAGAGAGAGATGGGAAAGAGATCATATTAACATTATGATGATTTACGGTATTACATACATACATTGCATATCAGTTAGCATTGTGATGAAATTGATATAACAAAATGGGGTGAACGGACAGCGAGAAAGAGAGAGAAATAGAGAGGCAAAGAAAGAAGTGAACTCTCAACAGGCAGTTCAGTGTAAATTGCTTGTAAGGTGTCCTTTTCTCATAAGGCCTTTTACTAGGGTAGATTTTGTTTATGGAATCGTTTGGAATCAAACTGGCAGGAGACTTGGTTGTTTTATAAGACAGTAAAGGACTCTGATGCTCCTCACTGGGATTTGAGATGAGATGCCAGAGGGAACAGTATAGAAACCACAAAAGACAAGTCCTTCATCATACAGAAATAGGGAGTTAGTAACATGAGACCAGTACTAAGACAGACAAGAATACACAATTCTTGTATTCTGGATTTCCACACAAGTAACATCACCATTGATTTGTCATGAAGTAACGTACAGTCTTAAAGCTTTCATGGTTAATGAATTTGTTCAAATTATCTGCAGTACAAAAATGCAGTGGTATGCGTGCTTCTGTAGAAATTCAGGACAAAGCCATATACATTATTATTTTTATAATTAATTTAAGCTTAATTTGCTGTTTAATATGCTACTGTGTTATTTTAATTGTAACATTACAATAGCAATGTATTAATTCCACTTTATTAGAATTCCTTAAACACGTCAACATTGTGAGTATTGCAAGTTTTAGTAATTTAGTAATTCAGAACAATGCAAGTCTATACAAAGTCTGACAGAGTCTGAGATGTGGTCCATCACTGCCTTTCGCAACTAGAATATAGAAGGAGAGAGATGGGAAAGAGATCATACTAACATTATTGCAGATGATTTACAGTATTACATTTCGCAATGATTGCATATCAGTTAGCATTGTGATGAATATGATGTAACAAAATGGGGTGAACGGACAGCGAGAGAGAGAGAGAAAGAGAAGCAAAGAAAGAAGTGAACTCTCAACAGGCAGTTCAGTGTAAATTGCTTGTAAGGTGTCCTTTTCCCATAAGGCCTTTTACTAGGGTAGATTTTGTGACTTCGTGAGTATTGCAAGTTTTAGTAATTTAATAATTCAGAACAATGCAGGTCTATACAAACTAAAATAAACACCACATCTGGCCGGTTCAGCTATCAATTCACCACACATTCAAATGATGACATTAAAGTGAAAAGTGTTTAATTAACAACATGGATGAAATAAATTTGTTTGAGTTTCAAACAATCTAATATAATTAGATTTTAAGCAAACACTTTGAACATATTCCTGAATTAATAATGTTTAAGCAAGGAAGATGGTAAAGGGGGCTAATAGCTGTGACTCACAAGGGAAAAAAATAATTTAACAAAGAAAAAATTTGTAATGTAATTCTGCCAATCGCACTTAAATAACCTGCACCAATTACAATCTTAATTTCCAGTCCACAGAGTGGATGAGTACAACAGTGAATTATGCCTTTGTCTGGGAGGATAATCCATCACTATTGCCTCTGGAAAGTGAATAGATTTGGCCAGTCTAGTGAACATGACAGGTCTGCAAATGCTGTAAACAACCTGAAGCCCACACTCTGTGTAAGCACTCCTTTATCCAGAAGTCTATAATCCTGGATCACCGATTTGATGAGATGTGTACAGGCTGATAAACTTTGACATTTTTTGAAGTGTGAATATTGCATCTTTTTCACTCAGCAGAGACAGACTTGCATCAGTGCAATTGTGTAACCTTGCTATCCTGTCACTTGGTGGGAACGGTGGGGAATCAGTGATGATAAAAGCATTGCCAGAGCTATCTCTAAACTATGTTAGTGTTGTTGCAGCACTGGATAAAGGTGTGACAGAACACACTAGCATGCTGGGACAGGTGAGGGGAAAAAGATCTGGGTTGTTTGTAGGCCTTAACTGTGATTATTTCACCATTAATGTTACTGCAATAAATAAAGTAATGGAGAGTGATAAGGGAAATGTTGTTTAGCTGCATTTTGCATGTGGAAAATAAAATGCCCTAACCACATCTTATCACTCTGTCCTAAATTAATACTTTATGCTAAATCTAACCAGGTTTTGAAAGTGGAGTGTTGGGATTTGGAAAAGTGACAACGTTAAGTTAAAACTCAAAGGTGTAAATATGCATTCTGAACAAATTGGAAAAGCTGAAAGGAATTGTCACACCAGTAAAATATTACTTATCTAATACTTAGATCAATTAGCTAATAAACAATACAGTGCTATTGATGTGTCACAACTTGTATAATTTTATATAATACAAAACAGTATACTATAATACAGAACAGTATACAATAATACATTAATTTCTTGCGAACATGGCTGGAATAGGGACACAGCATGTTTTTTTCTGTCATCAGGATCAAGCGTGAATGATGGAGACTTTGACAATGATACGAAAATTCTGAAAATAGACAAGAAGCAAGAGCTAAAACTACCTGAATTATGGATGGGCATGATTAACTCACTGTTATGAACTCAGGAAAACAAGTGCTCAGATTTTTTAAATCCAATAAGTAAACAAAATAAGCTCAAAACTCAACTAATTTTGGTCGAAATTAAACCCAGGCAGATGAATGGCACCCAATCTTCTTTTGCCAGCATGTAAGGCCCGTGCTGCAGTGACACAAAGCTCGTTGAAAATTCGCAACATTTCCCTTTAATGTAGAGTTAGATGTAGGAATATGCTGGCTACATGCTGTCTCTTTGCAGTTGCCGAGTGAGAGTGGTCAGTGGCTCAGCAGGGCTTATTCATTAAATCAGCATTCAAATGTTTAAATTTAGAATTTGAATGTCAACATTATTAATAAAGCTTCGAAGCTTCGAACTATGCAGTACAGCCCTAATGGTATCTATGACTGTTTTGATTGAAAATAGTTATTGTTGATGCCATGCTCTTTAAGATTTGTTCTAAAAAACTATTTCCCTCAAAAAGAATCCCCCCTCGAGTAATTCATGCGATTACTTGATCTGGGAAAACTGGTTTACACGGGCACAGCCCTAAGCCAAATGCAGTGAATTGCATTTAAACAGACTAGCACAGACTATACATTTAGCCTATATCTCATTGATAGACAATGTCAAACTTACAGAATGCTACATCAAAAATGATCAAAAATCCAGCACTTGACATATCTGGCATTCCACTATTTTCAGTTGTAATGCAGATAACTAGGGTATGAAAAGGGTATCTAAAAAGATTTAAAAAAAACAAAAAACTTTTTAAAACATAATTGAAGGGACTGTTCAGAATGAGGAACTATTTTTTGGCAACTTTTGGGTAAAAAGTAAGTTTTATACAAGTTGTTGCATTGTTATTACTAAGAAGCAATTCCTTGTTGATGGCACGTACAAGTGCGTATGCATAGGATAAGTGTTAAAGAGTGCTAGGCCTCAAGATACTCATGTAGGTCCAATGGTTTAACTGATTCTGATGGTTGGTTGGAGTGGAGAAATGATGCAGACGATTGATTTCCCAAGTCAGAGTCTCCCCTGCACAATCAGCATTCTAATGCCCACACACCACTCCCACTGAAATCCATCTTCAATCTTTCAGATCTCACCTCCATCCATGCTCCGTATTTCACTAACACTTAAAAGGAAAAAGCCCTGGAATTCTAATGGATAGAGAAGGCTCTTCTCATTATTAGTTAGTGGGGCAGCTATTTTTCCCCCCGTCGTGCAGTGCCACAATGGATTCAAGCACTGAATGCATCAGGTTCTTGTTTTACATATAAATCTTTGTGACTTTTACAAAAAAATGATATGGGTTATTGGTATTGCATCATGAGTTGCATTCATGGCCATATTTTTTATTTTTCCAAAAATGCTATTGGCAGCACAGAGGCTGAAGAGATGTGTTACAAATTAAACATAGTGTAGCAGTGAGCCAAGACTGCTGTGACGATACAGATATGCAGACAGGTTGGTAGAGAGATAAAAAGATACAAGCCATGTGGGTACATTAGAGCTTCTTTCATGATTTGGGCTAGGCCACTTAAATTCAACCAGGGATAAATCTTAATGTTACAACACACTGATATTTAAGACAATAGTGTGTTTAAAAAGTTCAACAACATGCCAATTCCTACGTGCATAAATCTAGGTCCTTTACACCCCTGTTTAAAGCAACATTTTTCAAGGGCAAAATTGAACTTTATTGCACTGGGTCTATGAATAAATAGTTTTTTTGAGTGTTGTGTTTGATTCTTGTCTAGATGTAGCCCTGACCATAACACCATTCAACATCTAAGATGAATTGGAAGATCAATTGTAAGCTGGGCCTTTTCTCTAAACGTCTGTGCTGAACCTCACTATGCTGTAGCTGAATGGGAGCAGATCCCTGCATAATCTTGCAAAATCTTGTGGAAAGCCTCTGGAGAAAATTGGAGGTCTTTACAGCAGCATATTAATGCCCATGGTTTTGCAATAAGATATTCCAACATTTAAATATGGGTTGTCTTGTTTGAGTGTCTAGAAATCTAAGTGGTGGAAAGTAATGAAAAATACTGAAATCGGTAATGCCAATTTCCCATTGCAGCCCATGTAAAGGCGAGACACCACAGTAGAAAGACAAATATGTTAGTGTAATTACACTTCCACTTATCCCTTATCCTGTACAGCTCTTTACTTTTGCCACCTAAACATTAACAGCAGTGAATCTCACCTGATACTTAAGGGGTTCTAACAAGAATCACTCTGAAATAATAAAGATGATGCAGACAAAAGTTGACAGACAAATAGCTGTGCTGCTCATGGAGGGCTGTTTGATCTTCAAAGATGAGATTAACAATAATTTGGCACAATTGCTTTTTAATGGGGAAAATGTTTTGATTTTGTGGGATAAGACACCTGTTCAGTCACAAAAACAGATGCATGAGAAAAACTGTTTCAAACATTCTCTACAATCAGTGTATGACAAATTCACTAATTCATGTTCAAAGGATTGCAAAAACATGGACAGTATGATCATGTTTACACACATGCGTTAGAAGACAACTCTGCCAACTTGACTTAACATTTAACACCACCAGTTTGAAATTTGGAAACTAAAATTAATTAAATAAATGAAATGATATCCTGGATTTTTGAATGTTTACAGTTACGCTTTGGTCTCTGTTGTGTTTCACTTGTGATTCAGAACACATATTGGTGAGTACCTTGGGGTCAGCACAGGAAAGTTTCTTATTAAAATGTCAAGAGCAATCACAGCATGAATGGCTGAAGTCACGGCTGAGGGAAAACAGCCTGAGTAAATACAAAATTAAGTAATAGCTCTCATATATGATATCTATCAGGGAGCACTGGAGAAATGAAAGGAGAGAAGAGAGACTGACTGATCTACAGTCTAAGGACAAATACATTAAATCCCTCATCTCAGTCTTCATTTAATGTGTCCTGCAAAATAAAACATGGTGCCAGGTGAATCCAGTTTTGACAAACAAGAGTACATAAATGGTGGTTTGACATTAAAGTGTTTTTGTTCCCAAAGGAGAACTGGCACTGGCTGATCACCTGCAGTTACTGCAATTATAGTATTCTGATAATCTGATCAAAATCTGTAATTGAGTGTGCCATCTCAAGTGTTATTGAATAGTAAGTAACCAAACTCCACTACAATCAAATATAAGAAAATGTACAAACCCTGCAGTGTTTATGGTGGCAGTCGAAGCCATGGCAGCCATGCTTACTGCAGGACAATACCCAGGGATTATTAGCCAGTTTAACACCAGTAGAGGTAGCAGAACATTCACTGGTTAGTGATTTATCAGTGAGACACCCTTTGCAACCTTCAGGGCTGTTTGATTCTTACAGAGTGACCAAGCCTTTAGGATAGTGTTTGTAATTGTGCTTTTTATATATATATATATATATATATTTATAATTGTGCATATAGTGTGTAGTGTGTATATGTAGTTTAGCTATCAACACGTGTTGCTCCAAAATGGCTGTACATAACAGAATTTACAATAATATAGCTAATGATGCTTTAACGCACATCCTCAAAACATTGTGCAAGAAACAAAAAAGGATCGAAAGACATTTTTTAATTCGTCTGAACAAAGAGTCACAGCTGACAAGTTTCATAGCAGCTGTTCCTTTTTAACATGATAACCCTCAACAATTAAAAACAGCTGTCCTAATCAACAAACTAAAGGCAGAAATGGAAATGAGTGGATTGGATGGAACGTACCAAGACAGAAGGAGAGGGAGAGAAAGAGAGAAAAATATCTGAGGCAGTTTTGATATAGGCAACCCTGGAATCAGCCATCAGTCAAAATACAGCCCAGAGAGATGACTTGACAGATGCATTCATTACAGACAGGATGACAGGGGGGAGAACACATGGCTCATTTCCAACAACTTTGTCAGGTTGGTTTCCTTGTGAATACTAATTAAAGGGGGAAAGGCATTTAAATCAGAAGAAGTATGATAGTTTAAAGGTTTTGAATATTTTATTTTTATTTTTATTATTTAAATCTGCCCTCCATGAAGTCCACCACTCATATTTTTTTTTTATCTTAAGTTAAAAAGTTCTTCTTCTTTGTTCTTCTTTTTTACATGGACTTAACACTGTTCATTACAGACATGGTTTTAAAAGCAATATACAAACATGACAATGTTTGGAATATGCGCATGTTGTAGACCTTGTTCTATATCAGCTGTCGCTCGTTGCGAGACTCTCAAAAAGGCTTGCCGGCTAAAGCATATTCATGTCTGATATTTCATGTCATATTTTTGTGAATATAGACATATCTCTTGAGTGAGTACACACGTTGTACCTTATACTCTGTACTCCATATTAGAAAATATTGTTTTGTCTTTTTTCTTGTGCAGCATAAAGGGACTACAACCCACATTTCGTTGTGCAAACCTGTGTTGTACAATGACAATAAATGAGGCTAACTGAGCTTTTCTCCAAGAGTCCTCAGTAAAACAACCATTGCTTTACATTTTTCAACAGAGCCCTAACTTAAACAGCACTTTATTAGTACAAATAGCCTTCAGTTCATACTAATATGTCTGTTTTAAAAAGCAACTATTACTGATTACTTCAAGCCACCTACAAAGAAGCGCCAACTGGAGCCGGAGCCGAAGAAAAGAGTTTTTTCGGAAAAGTGGCTCCAAGATGTGCAGTGGCTTGAAGCTAACGATGAACGCACTGAAATGTGGTGCAAGATTTGCCACTCAAATACACATCTAGCGGAAAAAACAGGTGCGTTTTATAAAGGCTCAAAGAATTTCAACCATGTTTTATTTGACAAACATGAAAAGAGCAAGCCATTGCTACTAGACAAGCTAGCCGAGACGAAATGTCCAGTCGCCCACTTGCCAGATGGCGAGACAAGCTGAATGAAGATCAGCGGCAAGCTCTGTTTAATACTTTTCTTGTTGCCTTCCATAAATCTAAAAACGCACTTCCCATGTCTTCATATTCTGAGGATGTTCCTTTACTAAAGCGGCGAGTAAATGTCGGAGGTGCATATCATTCACATGAAGCAGGCGCACGGATAATGCAGAGTATCGCTCACACCATCAGAGGGGAGTTATGAGCCAGGTTGCAGTCTGCTGAATTTTGCGGGCTACTTTTTTGATGGATCTGAGGACATCACAAAAACTGAGCAGGAAATTGTTTACATCGTGTCTGTGTCCAGCAACGGAGAGTTTAACTCTGACTTTATTGGATTGATTGAATTGGGTGCTGACTGAACCACGCAGGCCATAACAGACGGACTTGTGAGACTTTTCCAGGACACAGGCTTGGATGACTGGACAACAAAGTTATGCAAGTGCACTTAAGCAGTATACATGACATAACTACGTCCTGTCGTCATCACATACGTGAGCCGTGTTTCTGGATACTTTTAATTGATTGGTTTGCAGACGGGCTTTCCTGTCCACTTGTATCCTCTCTCGGGTGTCAGGGTTTTTCCCAGCTGACTCCTGCTTTCCCCATACTTTTGTTTTGTTGTATTGTTAAGAAGCTAGACACAGGAACTTTACCAGGGTTTTATGGAGCTACAGCATTTATTCAGAGACAAACTGAAACCTACACTTTATATTTACTACCACTTACTACACTTTGTACCACTAGTAAACTGCTAATTTATTCTCTGCTCTGAAGGCCGACAGCTGTCTGCTCTGAGCACATTCACTGTCACTCTCTATGGCGTCAGGATTATGTCATATCTTGTGAGTGCGATAAAACTTGCTCACAAGCAAATTATACTACTCTTTGCGTACTAATTCAACAATCGAGAGTTGGACAGGCAGTGTGAAACACAACATAGGAACAGGGGAAGAATGGCGCCGGCATGTATTAAACTAAGCATCACATGCACGCGTGCTCGTGAGTGTCTGCTTTGCGAGTGCTGGAGGGCATACACGCTCTTGCATGTAAACTCTCCTCTCAAAATCTATTTCTGCTCGCTCAAATGAAACTGAAAATTTTGGCCGCGGAAACCAAGGAGGCACTGACCCTCTTATGATTGGTCACTTTCACATGATGTCATCCACGCGGACCTTCTTAGACTACCTTGATTGAAAGCTATTATTTAGGAAGTCCGGACTGTACCTGCCAAAATCATCCATTGTGAAGCAACACTTGCTTTGTTTGCACTGAATTGGAAATGGTGATATTTTACAAAAATAAGTTGAATTACAAAGCTGTAGAGAACAGTGCACTACTGCAGAGTTACAGTATGTACTTAGGTTTATATATATAAACTACATTTAATATACAGTCGTCAAGTGAAGAGGGTCGGTTCAAGGCATTAAACTCAAAGGCTGAAAATGAGTCCTTGTCCTGCCCTGGTCTAGATGTTTGTTATTTTTTTGGTTAGTAAGAACATATGCAAATGTCAGTTTGCTGTACTGCTGAGAGGCATGGTCCAGCCTTCAAGGAGCCTCGGGGGTAGTTTTCAGTTTTGGTTTTTATCTTCCTTTTACATTTGTCTGTGTGTGTGTGTGTGTGTGTGTGTGTGTGTGTGTTTTTGTGTGTGTGTGCATGTGTGTGTGTGTCTTTGTGCACATGGAACTACAAAAAACATTGGAAAATGGTATGCTTGCAATTATATGAATCTCACCAAACAAAAAGAAAACTACAGAGGGTTCATGGCTTTAAATTGCAACACGGTCTCACAGCAGTTCGGGAAATTGTCACGTTATTTTTAGTCTATTGATTTGTGTACACAGAAACGATTTTCTCGTTTTATTTGAATCAAGGTCTCTCATCAGGATCTGCAGATGATAAATTTCTATTTTAAATAAAGACAAACAATGTATGGATGGAAACAGGAATAACAACAGATCGCCAGGCAGTAATTTTTAGTCAGCTGGTTCAACATTTGCTGGCACATCCTTCAGTTATCTTGTTTGGATGGAAAATCTACTTGGTTAACAAACATTTGTATGATCCAAAATGCTGCATGGTTTCCATCTGTCTGTGTAGCGTTGTTGAAATTTACATTAAAAAAATATAGAAATAAGGGGGAGGGTTGGAATGCCATTCTTGACATCGACCGAATTTGGCCTGGATAACAGACACTTTAGCGTTGACGTGTATGTACACACAACAGCATGAAAGAAAAAACAATGGCGCATTCCTCTGGTGGTGTTATCACAAGACTTGTTTTGTCTTACCTGCTCCCATTTCATAAACACGGTCTGTCACTTGTGCTTGTCTGCTCTTATATTTGATCCCTCCTTTTTACAATGGTGACAGCGGAGGCTGAAATGCTCAAATGCGAAGTGTGCTCCTCCCCTTAGGAAGGTCTTGTGTCTCTACACGACACCATTGACTTGCTAAATTCAAAATTACAGTATCACAGCTCTATGTAATGCCTGCATGTGTGCTGCGAGTTTGCCCTCCCATCTAAACTCAAAGCTCAAACAGACCGCCCATTCTGTCAAGGCAAGCCTTGAGTCAATAGAACATCCTGTCAGAGTGAGTACCGACTGCCAGCCTGTCAGGCAGCTCCACCAAACGCCTAATGGGAGGGTGAGTTATAGCCTCCCATCTGGAATGATCCTGCCAAGACCTAAGAGGTCAGGCAGGACACAACCGCTTCTACTCTGTGCAGGTAGTCACTATCAATTTTGCCAGAGTCCCTCTCCTGCAAAAATCTTGTACTGCAATACAGGAAACGGTTGTTTGGGAAGTGAAACTGTATTCAGGGACCACAAATGATGTCCTGATCATTCATGAATGGGTTTGCTATTTCTGGGGCAAGATCCCTAAAATGAACTTCAATCTTTACTAAAAGATGTGTGAGAATATGAATACCTTTAGAAGCATGCTTGAATTGTTGTTACATCACAGGCACTTATGTGTACTTATTAAGTGTTCTTGTCATGTTATTGTCATACTCTGCAAGATCCAACAGGGGAAAGCGAGATTAATCTTCTCCTCAGTGAATATGAAAAATAAATCAATATTGCTTTGAAGTTCTGACGTTACATTTCACAGCATGAATCATCTACTTATTCATTACTGTTGGAATGTAATTTCACTGCAGCTTTCTGATGCAATACTTCTGAGTTTGAGAATCAAAAGTGGAACAGAGATCAATATCACTGAATTCCTGAAATAAATTTGATTGTTCAATATTAGTTTAGTTCACCATGTCTAGCTACTTAGATATAAAATGTACGTTTTGAATACAGTTCAAAGAACAAATGATGAAAAAACAGTTGAAGCAATTTAAGCAGTGCTCTAATAGGTGCTCAACTGGATATTGACAGCAAAAATAGCAAAAACTATCAAAACTAAAGGCCTACTGTTTCAGAGAATAGCTCACAGTAAACCCATTCTGGTTTTGAGTCTTGGTCTGCACCAGTCTTTGTGAAGCATGTATGATATCTCCATGTTTTACTTTCCTGAGTAAATTCCTGGTAGTGTTGTGTTTGTCTGTCCATATTAACCTGTCTGTTACTGGTGACCTGTCCAGGGTAACTCAGAGCATAGTCCCCGATGAATGTAATCCCTAATAAGAATGGCTTATCACGGCTCGGGCGAGTAGCTGTTTTGTTCAATATATTAATGTCTATGTAGAATGTGCAATGCTTCTGACAATGTGAACAGTGACTGTGAGGTCAATAATATGTTTTGTTACATGCCATATTGTTGTTGTTGTGAAATAACAAAAACAGATTGTATTGTCATTGTTGTACAAAAAACCTTTTAAAAACATATTAGTCAGAAACAATATTCCACTGTGTGACATGTTTCTAATCAAGATAGGCACAGTAGTTTTTATTATATCAGATCCATATATACTGTACTCTAAATACCCATTAGAGCACATAATCTGCCACTGAAAATAGTCCCCAACAAAGAAACTACTTTCTCCTGTTTGACCAAATGCTTGCTCTAAGGAGGAATTGTTGGGTCTCTAAAATATAGTGTGGTCTAGACCTACCCTATCTGTAAAGTGTCCAGAGATAACTTCTGTTAGGATTTGACACTATAAATAGAATATAACTCAATTGAAACGTTTGCTAAAAAACTACAGTGAACAGATGTTTTCAGAAAATGATTTAGCATTTAAAAATGTCTATATTTTTTAAAAGATGTAGGTCTCCAGTATGAAAAAAATGGACTAAATGCTGAGTGCCAAAGGCAGTGTAAGAATTATATTGTCAGTCTTAACCTTTAAAGTGGCATTTCATTTCAGAGAAGGTAGATACAGTGTTTAAAAGGGAGACTGAGATGTAGCAGGAAACATGCACTCACCTGTCTGCGCAGGTCCCTGGTCTTTTTGGTCATTTTATCAATGGCTGAGTTCAATGGGTCACCTTTCTCTTTCCTGCCAGTCTGTGAAAGGAAACAAAAATAAAGTGGAAAAGTGGACTGACTTGCTTTGTGCAAATGTTTTTTTTTTTTATTTGAAAACAACATTAGCATATAGCCTACTGTAGTGTTATCATATATTATATCATACTAACATTCTCACTTAGCGCAGTCATTCACACTTGGAGCAAATAATCTCTCACACAATGTAACACTGTCCATCAATAAAAGGGTGAAAAAAACACTTTGACGAGGGGGCGGAGAATTTGCATCAGCTGTGTGCTTGGTCAGCAAGTGGTATTTCAGATTGGACGTGCTGCAATGATAGCTCAGTTCACACCAACAAAACACATAGATCAAATTAATCAGACAGCTTATTCAAAACGCTGCTGCTTACGTCCTCACTAAGGAAAGCTGATCACATCACTCCAATTCTGAAGTCTTTACACTGGTTTCCTGTGCCCCAAAGAATAGATTTTAAAATTCTTCTGCTGGTTTATAAGTCACTAACTTGTTTAGGGCCAAATTATCTGTCAGATCTACTAGTGAAATATGAACAACCACAGAGGCCTCTTAGATAATCAGGGACACGTCTGCTTGCCATCCCCAAAACCAGAACAAAAAGGGAGAAACAGCATTAAGTTTCTATGCTCCGTATATCTGGAACAAACTCACGGTAAACTGTAGATTGGAACCTCCGCTATCCTTTTTTAAAACAAGGCTGAAGACCTTCCTTTTCAATAATGCTTTTGTTTAATTCTTTGCACTGCACTGTGCTGCAAATTTTATTCTGTTATTCTGGTATTTGATCTGTTTTTGTTTAATTGTTTTTAATTTTGTATTAATTGTTTTTCATTTTCATTTTAATCTTAATTTTGTATTTTTGTTAAACAAATTTTTAAATGTGTTTTGATGTTTTATGTAAAGCACTTGGAATTGCACTGCTGCTATAATGTGCTGTACAAATAAAATTCCCTTGCCTTGCCTTGTCAATGGAACCCTTTAGCAACTTTTAAAAAGTAAACTTTCCATTCACAATCTTAATGGCATCCATGTTGGCGTCTCGCGCTCGCCATCAACTCAAAATGTAACGTTACTATTCTTTGGCCGGCTCGCAAGCCCAAACAAGTATGTGCGGCGTGCCTGTTGTTTTATTTCCGGTCTAGCTAGATGTTATAGTTTTTCTAATATTACTAGTTGTTGCAACAGCATGTGAAAAAAACAACAGTGTTTGCTAGGCCAAAAAGAATGTTAATCTCACAACAAAAAAAGTGACGCCGTTAAAATGGGTTTAATAATGCATTTAACTGACAGCACTAGTATTACTTGTGGATTGCCAATTCTGAAAATACACTTTATCACAGTACATGTGCTGGCATAACAAGTGTTCACCAATTAGAACGGAGTCAGTGAAAACATGACACAAACTGTTTTGTATGTTACCTAGCAACTACTGTAGCATATCTGGCAAGTATCAATTTAGCTGTCTCCCATTCCCCTGTGCACAGCACTTCCTGTCACTGCCAACTCCTACTGGTGACTTTAGGAGGATGTAGACTACAATGTGCTTCACCTGCCACACACAGAGTCACCAACTGCTTTTTTTCACCTGACAGGGGGGAGTACCACCGGGAGACAGCACGGAGCTTCTCACTTTTCACGCATGCATCCAAACAAACCAGTAGGAGTCACTAAAAGGCAGATACAAGGACAGTATCTCGTGCTGTCTTTCATACAGAAGTATTGCCAATTGTTTTCATTAAAACACCAGGCCAAGAAAGACGCTCTATTTTCCGCTACGCCACCTGGGCACCCCATTTAACACTTACAGTGTTTGCTCAGAACCCATGGAAAAGAGTAGGGTGATTTATACTACTGCAGTTATTAGATTTCCACTTTTACTATCTAACTTGGGATGGCGGCTTGGTCCAAAGGTTAGAAAGCTGCTGTCAGTGTCTTGGCGTGAACTATATCTACTCCAGGACACATAAATGATCCGGTACTTGGATCCCTCAAGAGAAATGCATACGTGTTTCTCAGGCAGTGGAGAGTGGTAAAATCAAGACGGGCTCTAGTGAATGAACTGTATGTAAATAATGTTTGTATTATACTAAGATAAATGAAACATTTTGTCACAAGCGTGATAAAAGATGTTCCCTAAAATTCTCTGCAAAGGTATTATAGTCTCTGTTACCATCAGAACAAGACAAAGACAAGGTTCGAATGACTGCAGTAAAATGGCTGTTGTTTAACCCTTGTGTTGTCCTTGGGTCAAACTGACCCTTTTCAAAGTGTTTTATATTAGAAATATGGATTTCTTTCAACCAAATTGACCAAAAACAACATGAATGATTCCATACGTTCTGCAGGTGACATTAATGATTACTTTCATTTAATTTTTGGGGTGTTTTATTTAAACTTATAGCATTTGAATTCTTTTTTTTAATGGTTTCAAAACAGTATCAGGACTAAACTTTGACATATACCCACCTGTGATCCACTCAACATCCTCAGATCTACTAACTATTAGTCTAAATAATTCATAATTTCTGCCTTTTTAACTAAAAACGTATGTATAAGTTGATATAAATGAGGTTTGTTGACCATGAATTCCAAGAATAAGTGTAAAACCTATTATTAAACCAGCTCAGGTTTTAAAACAAAAAGTGCCAAAAGCTGGAAAAAGTGAGAAATAACTCAGAAAAAGCGACAAAAACATTGGAAAAGCACAAAAACATATTCATTTTCAACTTTGACCTGGAAGGAAAAATTCATGGTTAACGGGAAGACAACACAAGGGTTAAACAATTTGCAATTTTGGGTGCATTGATTACTAGGATATACTGTAATTGTTATATACTGCATATAATGTATTTGTAAATTCTGTAATTTTTGACTATTGTACTCCATCTCAAGTCACAAATGTGCTACATTTGCGACTATTCAATGTAAAAGTCTACAAAAAAATCATTAAGATCAAATACAAAATAGTTAATTAATCCCCCAAGGGGAATATGAGTGCCACCTTACATGTAGGACAGATAACAGGTAAGACAATAGGAGAAGACATACACAGCTCAAGAAAATGCAAAATAAGGGGAGATCACAGCACCATAATAAATAATGTTAACATAAATGATTGTATATAACATCAAAATCAACATATTCATGGACACAAGCATTACCACAATCATCAGTATAACCACTACCCGAGTCGTCAACATCAGATCGTCAACAGTAACAGCTAGAATGTTCATTAAAAAACTTCAGCGCAGCAGGTATAAAGGACTTCCTGCATCTCTCTGAAGAGCACCTGGGCATAACAAGCCTATCCCTAAAAGACATTCATGTTAATTTTCATTTTATTTTGACAACTGACAAATGAGAATGTTGGGCTTGCTTTTGAAACCTGAGCCTTATAAAATCCTTTTTATAAAGATGAAGTTGTTTCTGGATAGTGTGATTGATGTTATGGGGCTCATTTTGAGAAGTTATCACAAAAGACAATTTAATATTAGCAAGGCAGATGTGGCTTAATTTATTGAAATACTTTTTGCAGAGAAAAATGCTTAGCAGGATCAACAGATTGTAAGACATGATGTGTGATCTTCTGTGAAAGCAATACCAGCATACAAAAATTAGTTATGCAGTTGCCAGGCAACCATCTGACAGTTCTGCCCAGCATAGCATGAAGGCAAACGACCAAAATGCTCATCAGTATTTTGCAGAAAAACACATACCTGTTGACATGGATTGCAGTGTATTCCTATTCATCCATGCCTGTTGACTTCTTAAATGAGGATTTATTTGAGACAAACTGACCACAGAACAACAGGGCTTTAAGTAGGGGGGCTATTTAGTTGTTATCCTGTTTAAAGAGACACAAAATGTGGTTGCTTAGCTTTGCATTGCTGCACTATTGTCATACCCTTTTGATCATTGAGTGGAACTGAGCGCCTCGTATCTATGTGTCACAAAGAACTATATGAGAACCCATCAAACACCCACTTCAGTTAATTTACCTCAAGGTTAACAATGATTGTCACTTTCAATACCTTGGTCAGGTTGTAAAATGACTGTTTACACATTAGTTCTGAATGTCCTCCAATCACAGAGAAAAAAGCAGAGAGCGATGACTGCTAGTTTAAACTCAGGCCCACAACATGGACTACCTGAGCTCTTCCTTTGAGGTTCTATTTTGGCTCAGGAAGTACATGAGCTGTAGCAAAGAACTTTAGTCTGTTTGCAATGCAAACTGTCAATGACCAGTCACCACTCTTGGAAGTTAAAAACAACTAGTCCAATGCCAATTTCTCTTCTATTGACTTACAAAAGCCTTGACATTCAAGGAGATGGCAACCTGAGGACAAACAATCACAATCCTTCAGCAATTTCTTAATTTTGGATTTGTCACAATCCAGCTCAACATGCGTTTCAATGTGGGTACGTGCTGTGGGGAATTCAAGTGTGCAAGGTCACTGATGTGAAAGTGCTGCTCAATGAAAAGAGCCTGTGGCCATAAAAACAGATATGATTCCTTTTTCCGGCTAATGTATTGCTGGCTTGCCCTTGGCCAAGGCTCATATAGCACGAGTTTTCTTTCATATGGATGTTAAACATTAGGAATGAGTCATTTGTCTCCTAGCTCATACTACAGTTAGTCACCCCCTCTTCTAATAGCAATCATACAATGCAGTCATTTTTTGTGGAGCAATGCACCAAAACTGAAAAGAAGAAAACTGGCTCTCATATTGTAAAAAATAAGTTTAAGATTTGAGCCCATATTGAGCAAAGGAAAAACCACCTGACCCTAACCCGACTACTGCAATGTTATGTGGTTGAATTTTATTTGCAAATTGTATTCTGAAACATACACTACATTTATTTTATTAAAGAATTGCTGATTGACACAAGGGGAGGAGAGGAAATGAGGATAGCATTCAGTTGCCTTCCATTATGTGCCATACGCTCATACAAGCACTCCTACCGACAAGCTCTTCTATGGCAAAACCGAGGACATGGCAACATTAGTCATTGTGTTGCCTAAAGAGCATGTGTCATTAAGGCACCAGAGGGACGCATAGGATTAAAGATGCTTAGCACCAAAAATAAAAAGGGGCTTATCTTCAACCTTTTGAGGACACAAACATATTCATATGATTTCATGTATATCTCCACTGAATATCCAACAAGCTTTACTGTACTAAGAGACAGAGAAAATTGTAAAGGTGTTGATGACACAAAAACTTCTCTCATTATTCAGATCATGGATAGACACACTGTTAAACAAAAGTAGTGAGCTTTTTTCATTTTTGGAATCAGAAATCCCAGCTGTTTTATTTCTCAAAACTTTGAACTTTTTAATCTGACTTAAGGAGATTAAAACAGCACAGTGATGTCAGTCTAAAGGGAAAAAACATCACCTGTTATTGTGAGCTCTTAATAAACAAGTAGTAGTAGTAGGTGATTTTGTTATATCTACTACAGCTCTAGATCAATGCAGGATGCTTTTGATGTTACAGTAAGTCAAGGGGCTACTATTACTAAAACTATGCTTCCCTTATATTGTAATTACTCTTCTGCTTTGATATGTCAGATCTTTCAATATGCAATGAAAAATGTATTGCTCATGTTGAGTTTTCTGCAAAACATTAAAAAAAACAATTAAAAACAATACGCATGAATTCCTCATCAAAAACTTTAGATACAAGGAAGCCCACAATGATGAATCATAGGTTAGTCAATGTGTCAGGCTCATATTCAGCCAGGATTGGTCAAAACTGTGGTCTTGCTATATTTGTGTATGTGCGTGCACATGCGGGTGTGTGTGAGAATCAAAGTGAGAGCGACAAACTGAGTCACATTATGACGATGTGACTTCCCTATATTCCGATCCAGAAGTGTCCTGTATGTGCAAGCAATTCAGCTCTTAAATTCAAAGCCATTAAAAGCTTAACAACACTGTTGGCTGTTGATTCAACTGCCTCCCATACAGAAACATTGATTGCTTAGTTTTTGACTGCCACCAAATGGAATGTGCATGTTCTTTTTGTTTTACTGGAAAACACAAATCCCTGTGGTGTTTTGCAGACAATGTTCCCAATTGTCCTCATCCATTATTTTCTACCCCCCCAGTGTGCACTCTCAGTTGGGGAGAGGAAGATAGAAAAGGGTGCCTGAAAATACGAATCTAGTGTGCGGTGTAATGGAGGCAGTAGCAGTGGTGTTATTCTTGCCCACTAAGGAGACAACTGTTGGACAGTGCATGCAGGTGGAAAGGCTGAGGGCCCTGAGTGTGTTTGCTCTCTCAGGCCCTCCCAAGGCAAGTTGTGTAATTCAGTGGTGCACTGCAGTGCAATCTGCTTCACTGCATTTCTGACCCTGTAATGACATGATACTGTAAGACATACAGTATTGTCTATGCAAGCTGAATAATGTAATAGTGGCACTTGGTTTCAGGTAGGTCAGTTTTTTATTTTGATTTGAAATATAAAATAAGAACCAGCACAAATTAAGTATTGTTTCACTGAAATTGAATACATAGGTGTATTATATGTATTTCTAGCTGGATGCTGTTTTTATAAGCACTGGGAAACAATACTAATTTTACCTTGTGCTACTTTGATTTTTTAAAATCCAGACTATTGTCTATGTTTATTTTTATGGTATTTGTGAGCATTATAGGAATAAATGTCCAAACCTATTATTCCTGGCAACAACGGAAAGAACAGAAAATGCAGGCAATAAATATATTTCTGACACATTAAAATGAAAATACAACTGCATTTACTCATTAATTAAACAAAATTCTGTTTTTTATCTTTTTATCACCACGTCTCTGTACCTCCTTTGAAACTAATGCAATACAGAATGACAAGAGCAAGAAGACGCCGAAACCGAGGGAAGAAGTAAGGAATGAATCTGGTAATTCATAGGCAATAACATGGCAAATCAAAGGAAAGGGCAGATAAATCAGCGGTAAGAAAATAGAAAAGAGGTGAGAGGGGGAAAGGGGGGGGGGGGCATGAGGCATTCTGTCTCATTGTCTCCCAAGATCAATATGTTAAATGATATCAATTCCGGCTACTTGTCAATTCAATTAGGCAGGAGCGAGAGGTACAATTACTGTCCAATGTGGTTACACTGTCTGCAGTGGGCTTAAAGAGAAAGGCAAGCTGATAACGAGAGGGTGAGAAAGTGTTTGTGTATGTGCAAGCCCAGGGGCGGGGGGGTTGATGATCGTGGTAACATGTTGGTCGGGTTACCAGCAGATAATGGGTAGCCAGATCCTCATTAAGATAAGTTGTGCTCCCTCAGTTGCAGTGCCATAGATCGGCCAATTTGACTTGTTCTCATTAAGTGGAACTTAAAGAGGTGCAGCGGTGGCTATCAACTAGTTTGATTACAGGATACTAAAAGAGAAAACTCACTACAATGCCTGCGGGTGAAAAAAAACTTCCAGATGAGCGATTCAGATTAGAATTGTTTTTTTCCCCCTAAATGAGATGATAGACCAACATAGTACAGAAATAGATGCCATATCATAATCTCATTATAGCCATTATAACCCCCTAGGAATTTAATAGATATAAAGTGCAGGCACAATGCAAATAAGGACAGCAATATAATTTACGAAGCGTGTGTTTGTAAGCGTGCACACAAAATATAACATGTTAGTTAGTCTAAAACATTCTAAGGTGATCAAATGTGGAAAGGTTATAAGTTATTTTATTTTCCCATTTATACATTATCTATACCAGCTTATCCTGTGCAGTGTTGTGGGGGAATGACGCCTATCCCAGCACACATTGGGTGTACAGCCAGCCTGGACCGCTCGGCAGCTTGTCACAGGGCTGAAACATGAAGATAGACAACCATTCACACTCACACCAAAATGCATTTACAGTCTCCAATTCACTTTCTGACTCAATAAGGGAGAAAACACCAGGAGGAAACCTCATGTTGACATGGGGTTAACATGCAAAATGAGCCACCATCATTTTTTTTTACTTGTTTAACAATATGTTCTATTTTCTGAGCTGAACATCTGAAATCCTGTCCTAGGAGATGCTTGGGCTCCAACTAATCACATGTTTATAGATGGAACTCTCAAACAAATTAAATTATTTATAGTTATGGCTTGTCAAATGTATTCATGGTCAATGTTGAACAAAAGTTGATCATGTAAAAATAAAATAATAACTAAAAAATGCAAGATTAGCTGCAACTGTTGTTGCATCTTCACCTCCCACACAATCACAAAACAGGTCTGGCAAGAAAGTAGCAGAGGTGCGACATAGCTTGACCTTTATTTGTTTTATACTTGATCTAGGAACTGCAGATTGGTGTGCAGCACGAAGATACACATGTATTTGTGTGTGTAGGTGTAATTTATATATATATATATATATCCTGTGTGTAGCCAGCACACTCCCAACCACCCTGTGCTGCTTATACGAGGGCTTCATGTCTATTCTCCTCTCACATGGTTGCCCATAGTATCTATAAATGTGCTGTTTGAGCCTGGAAGTCTCTCGTAAATTAGAGTTAATGCAGCTGAGAACGGCGCTGCCTAAGGAGGAGCCGAGAGGGCCTCCGGGCACAACTCTCTTATGTTTAATGGCTGATGCCGTTTGCTTACCCCTCTACTAGACTCGTTCATGTTTAGACTGAGGGCCTGTCACTGACTATTAGCATCCATGGTCAAGCAGGCTGTGGATGAGAAGAAGCATCTGGCTTATCATCAAGCACATTGTATGTTTATTTAGGATTGGGATGAACACAGAATAAAAGATGAACACTCTGTGTGCACGGCTACATTGTTAATTGCTAGATTGATGCAACACAACAAGAAAATCCTGAGTCATAAAAATTAGGATTTTAGAGTTTCTTTTTTTGGGGTGCATTTTTAACTTTCAGTTGAGATTACAGTAGTGACTAACAGGAGACATGGAGAGAGCAATGAGGATGACATAAAGCACAGGTCCCAAGCCAGAATTGAAAATTGCGGTGTTCCGCATCTGTGACCCCCCTCAATTCTGCGTAAGTTAATATAACGTTATCATCCAAATGTAGCTAGGAGTAGGAGCTAATTTAAATTACGTAGACATTTTTTTAGATATTTGCTGACGGTTTCATGCCACCTGGACGAGATTTTTATTAATAGTCATCAGTGCACATATAAAAATCTAACTGGGCATAAAATAAGAGAAACAGTGAGGTCAAAGAGATGAAGCATGAAACAAAAAGGAGGTGATGGCAGGAACTGACAAAAAAAATAACAAAGACAAAGCAAATGAGCTATAGCAAATGACAGATGTAGTTGTCCTTCTTACTGTATTCTTTGTTTTATTTTCAGACATACCCAGAACATTTTCAAGAAGTTTACAATTTTTTCTTTTTAATTGGAGTAATAGAGAAAGTGAGGGTACCACACAGTAAGTGTTGTTGCAGAGGAAACAAGTAGTAATGCTTAACGTAAAGTTTGTAATTGTGTAATTTTCCTTAACCTGAACCAGGATTTTGAATTCTCAGACAAAAGCTAGTTCTACAAAATTCATTCTACAGCGTTTTCACATACAGTGAGGAAAATAAGTATTTGAACACCCTGCTATTTTGCAAGTTCTCCCACTTAGAAATCATGGAGGGATCTGAAATTGTCATCGTAGGTGCATATCCACTGTGAGAGACATAATCTAGAAATAAATAAATCCAGAAATCACAATGTATGATTTATTTACTATTTATTTGTATGATACAGCTGCAAATAAGTATTTGAACACCTGTCTTTGAGGTTGCTGCATAAAGACACCTGTACACCCCATACAATCAGTAAGAATCCAACTACTAACATGGCCAAGACCAAAGAGCTGTCCAAAGACACTAGAGACAAAATTGTACACCTCCACAAGGCTGGAAAGGGCTACGGGGAAATTGCCAAGTAGCTTGGTGAAAAAAAGGTCCACTGTTGGAGCAATCATTAGAAAATGGAAGAAGCTAAACATGACTGTCAATCTCCCTCCAGAGGAGTCATGGGAGAAAGTCATGTGGTCAAATGAGACCAAAATAGAACGTTTTGGTCATAATTCCACTAACCGTGTTTGGAGGAAGAAGAATGATGAGTACCATCCCAAGAACACCATCCTTACTGTGAAGCATGGGGGTGGTAGCAACATGCTTTGGGGGTGTTTTTCTGCACATGGGACAGGGCCACAGCACTGCATTAAGGAGAGGATGACCGGGGCCATGTATTGCGAGATTTTGGGGAACAACCTCCTTCCCTCAGTTAGAGCATTGAAGATGGGTCGAGGCTGGGTCTTCCAACATGACAATGACCCGAAGCACACAGCCAGGATAACCAAGGAGTGGCTCTGTAAGAAGCATATCAAGGTTCTGGCGTGGTCTAGCCAGTCTCCAGACCTAAACCCAATAAAGAATCTTTGGTGGGAGCTCAAACTCGTGTTTCTCAGCGACGGCTGGAATTGCAAACAAAGGCTACTGTACCAAATATTAACATTGGTCTTCTCAGGTGTTCAAATACTTATTTGCAGCTGTATCATACAAATAAATAGTTATATTATTATTAAAATTATACATTGTGATTTCTGGATATTTTTTTTTAGATTACGTCTCTCACGATGACAATTTCAGACCATTCCATGATTTATAAGTGGGAGAACTTGCAAAATAGCAGTGTTCAAATACTTATTTTCCTCACTGTAGGTAGGTTACAGACACCATAAATACTTTATTATCCATCTCCCTTAGTCAGAGTCGATAGGCTACAATGGCATCAGGAAATAAACTATTAACCTCCATATTACTGTTGTAACATTAGGAAGGAGGTTTCCCAAAACAGACATAAAGGTATGTCAGTGACTGAGCTAACACAGACAGAGGTAGCACTGGAATATAACAAGGATCTATGAGGGCTCTGAAGTCCACAAAAGACTCCTTGGAAAATGTAACTATTGTCTGACTATACTGAACTCTTATATGGCATAGAAAATAAAGAAGGTAGGCTACTGGTTACTTAAAAAGACACTTTTCTGCTACACATTTCCGGCTGATCCAAGTCATCATAAGAGTTAAAATGGTTGAACTGAATGGTGGAAAATGCCAGCCCTGAATGTACAATGTGAAATGTCTCAAAGGAAAGACAAGGTCTGGTTGATTTACTGATCCTTAGATTGTTAATGCGCTCCTGAAAAACACTACAGTACGTATACAGTGCAATGGGACATCATGCAGCGATGCAGGGGTTTGAGACTAGAAGCATGAAGAGAAGGGGGTTAAACATTAAGTGTGTTGGGCAGTAAGCCAAGGTTTTAGGTGCATAGTTTCAGGAGAATAAGGAAAGGAGTGAAGGGAGATGTCTGGTTATCAGACAGAAAGAGAGAGAGCAGGGGATAAAAAGTCTAGTCCTGCAGCAGCAGTATGGGGAGCTAGTGCAATGCTGCCTGCAGCCTCCATGAACTGAATAGCAAGTAGTTTGCGAGGGAGGGACTGAAGGAAGGGCAGCAGGAGAGAAGAGAAGTGAGGGAGGGAGAGGCTGAGAACAGGTTAGAGAGGGTGAGAAAATAAGAGAGTGGTGTGATATCTGTGAGAGCAGAACTGTGGTAAAGAGAGAAAAAAAGCAAGTCAATGGGGTGAGAAGAAGGTTTGAATATCATTGATGTACTTTTGTTTCACTGCAGAGCTGAAAAAAGTCAATTTATCACACACACACTTGCCTACACATGGATACACAAACATGACGTGGCTGTCTGTGGTACTTGGTGTTGTTTTTGAGAAGAGCAAAGCCTCAGTACAAGTGATATGCATCAGATCGGCTCGAACACCTGAAACAGGGACTACTGTAGGTCAATCCAATTTGAGGACCTGTTCTTAATACCAGGAGATATAATCCCATTGCATCATAACTTTCTATTTCCTGCATTATATAATTTCCCACCGCTTTGTAGTCGATCAGACCAAACAATGACATGTTAGGAATTATGCGATTTCCGTGCTTGAGACAATGGACACAACATAAACATTAGTGTTGACTGTGAGGGTCAAATTAATGGGTCATAACAATATTCACAATCTATAAATAGGTTCTACAAAAAACATAAATCCACAAACTAAAATACTTCCAAACATACTGCAGTGTTTGAAAACAGTAAAATGTGGGTAATTCTATGATCACTTCTGCATTTTTCAGAATTTTTCATTTGTTGTGTAATACTCTTACACTTCATCAAAATATGTAAAAGGTACATTTTATGCAAATGACATCATGAGGACATACAAAGAAACACATTTCCTGAATGAATTTAAGCCAGGAAATGAATGATAGAAATGTGTGGAGGTTTAGAAACAAGATAAAAGACTGACTTGTGTCTAGACATCATCCACCTTCACACCTGCATCAAACTGTCAAAACTACCCCTCACTATGTGACCTATTAGCTATATACTGTGTAGAGCAGTATTACAAGTCGGCGAGGCAGCCCCAGAAACCTGAAATGACTGACGAGAAAAAGTTTTTCAGACGCTGACAGATTTTAGTACCATTCCATCTTTCACACACCGTTTCTAAAAAAGAGAAGTAATGTGGATGTGGGGGGTGTCAGCATCTAGATAACTAGTACTTCCATATAGTTCACTGCATAGTCACACAAAAATGAGCAGAATCAAATGATTCAAAACACGTGACCAGCAAATGTGTTCTCCAGAGCTGGCAGCCCTTTGCTATCAATGTGAAGGTGGTGGTTGTCAGGAAAAGCGAGGGCTATAAAGAATGATATACATGTTTTTGTAAACCGGGATAATGATGACTCAAGCTGCTCTCCTGGGTGGGTTGCTGTGTGTAGGAAGCACTAATCAGGGATTAGGGTGGTTTGGGAAAGAAAAAATGGCTTTAAGTCTGTGGGCAAAACATGGCCAGCACTGGATCAAATAAAAACATGTTAATGATAGCATAACACTAACATACCTACTGCCTATTGTGGCTGAGTCCAGAGACAGCTGCCGTGTGCACAAACAACAGATCCACTGTACAGAGCTAGACAACCGTGTGTTCCCTGGCTGTAATGATCCAGGGTGTAACAACTTCAAAGACTGCTGGAGCTGGCTGAACTGGTAAAATGATTATGTCTCCCACTATCATTTCATGTGGGTTTTATCAGTCCAGCCACGCAGCAGCACAAGCCACTAACAGAGTTGTTGCTGCTATTAGTTACAAGGAATAAGGAACAGTAAAGCCACAGAATATCTGGACATGATGTAAGTGCCCTGCATGAGGATGGATTAGGGGATAGGACTTACTGTCATGGTGGGTGTTTGGGGATTGATGTCTTTTCAAAGGACATCTATTCTCTTCCTTAAGCTGACTTTCAAAATGTATTCCTACAATGGTCACTGCTGTTCGAGTCCGACCAGTATTTTCAGGAGATGACATGTAGACATCACCCTTGAAAATATTGGCAGTCATTTAGCAAACGTCTTGGAAACAGCACATATTTAAGCACTCAGAGAGACATATAAACCTCTACGTCTGATTCATTGAACTGTCGCACAGTATCTAAATGAGCACTGATTTGATCACAGACTGATGAATTGATTCAGCTGTGGAAACAAGGAATGCTGCACCAGTCCCTAATTTACATACCACAGACCCTAATTTATGTGCGTTTGGCAACTCTTGGGTTATAGAAAAGCATGCCTGGTGCTGCAAAATGCCCATATGCTACATTAAAAAGAGGGCACAGCTAAATATCTGCCATGGTTACTGAGATTCACTAGAGAGATCCATCATCAGATCTGCTCAAAGGCATTCCGAGTGCTTCCATAGAGACTGCATGCATCTCCATATTGATCTCCGCCAAGAAGGTTAGGTTTCAGTTCGGTTTGTCTGTCTGTCAGCATTTATTAAATACAGTGTATTTGTCCTAATCATTGGGTGGATACATACATTATCTTACACTTTTGTTAACATTGCAAGAAGCAGCATTCAAGTGGTGTCGGAATAATCGTAAAAATTAGTTATCCGCGTCGAAATTCAGGTGGGGGGGGCATTCTCAGGCAGTATCCTAGCTACGGATCCTGCATGCACACTGCAGTCACAGTGGAAAGCATTTGCAATGCACAATTACATGAATCTATATGCAATCATCAACAATATGCCTGCAATACCTTTGTGAAGGCCTTTGTACTGAGTACTGTGTCTGTGGTCATAAGTGGCTATTTGAGGTGTTTTGGATTGCATTATATTGTAAAGGTGTTCACATCACTGTACAGTACAGTGGCAACTGTGGCTCAGGAGGTTGAAAGGGTCGTCCTTAACCATACGGGTGATGGATTGATTCCCAGCTCCTTGTGTCTGCATGTCTAGGTGTCCTTGAACTGAATCCCAAGATGCTGCCAATGGCAGGCCAGTACCTTGTATGCAGCTCTGCCACTATTGGTGTATAAGTGCATGTGTGGGTGGTTGAATAAGAGGCAAATTATAAAGCGTTTTTTCAGCTAAGGTAGAAACACCCTAGAAAAATGCAGTATAAAAATCTTTTTTCTCCCAGCAAAGTTGAGGGTTATGATAAATAAGGCAACTGATAACTATATATATATATATATATATATATAGTGTCATACCAAAATGTAAGCATTTCTATCCAACAGAAAAATTTAAAATAAACAGATAAAGGCAAATGGTTTAGAGCAAAATGGACATGTCAGTTATTTTTAATAAAGGTTTTATCAAAATGTAGTGTAGTTTGGAAAGCGTCGGCCATTGTAATACTACTGTATGCTCTAGCAACAACAGTTAGGTTAGTCTGGGTGCAGCATGGCAGGAACTTATGGGCATCACAAGGAGGTGACGTGTGCCCCATGGGCAGGCCAGCCTTGTTTTCAATGCTGTGACAGGGTCAGGTCTCTGCTGAGGGTTATCGTCTTAATTATGCATGGCCCATCTGGTGGACAAGGCTCTGGTGCAGGTGAGCAGCTGCACCATTGTTTGTATTGAAAATCTTTTAGATAACACAAAACCATGGATGTATTATAGCCTATTGACCACACAAAACATTGAGCAGCTGCAGCCCTTCTCTCTCTCTCCTTGCCCGCTCTTCATCCATATACTTTATTCATAGACTATAGCCTACTCCGGCTCACATGAATATGGGTGGCCATCAACTTATATCGACCTCATCCACACTGTTGAAATCATTTAAATATTGAGCCATTACATTGGAAATCTTTTAGGTAGGCTAACAGGAGCCTATAATTTCTGTAGCCTACTGTGAAACAACAGACCAGACACCTTTTTCTTGTCACGTTTTACTCTCCACACCGCTGTCTTTGTACAAAACGTAACGTTTTGAGATCAATAATGTTGTCAGGCACTTTTAGTAATAATCTGAGCCTGTCAGTAGCAAAAACAATCTTTTCAATTGGACAAAAAGCAAGGCTCCACAATTGCCCTATTAGGTTACATTGTAGCTCGGTTTGCACCGGCCTGTCCAGCCTGTGCGATCTCTCTCAAAACTGGACCAAATTCAAAGATTTCTGGTCACGTGAGTCTAGACACAAATGCATTGGCCCAGGTTGAAAAAACGGTAGTTACCCTTTAAACAAACACAAACACAACACAACACACACACACACACACACACACACATATATATATATATATATATATATATATATATATATTCATCAGCTGTAATGAAACACGAAACACCCAACCACAGAAACAGTCAAAGAAATGTGCCTTACATGCCAAGAAAATGGAGCTAAGCTAAGCTGTATTTAAATTTAAATAAAAAATTTAAAAAATTTAAATTTGAAATTTTGTTGATTTAACTTTATAATTTACATTACATTTGTTAAAGAGGGTACTAGTTAGTAAATATTACTAATGATAAAACTGGACACAGCAACTATACACTCAAATACATTTATTTGACGTACAAAACTACAATTAAAATGAAATGCCTTGCTAAGGATAAACTTTGACTATACTAGCAAAAAGGACTCTACAATGCATTTTGATACACCAGTTACTGTACATGTACTTCAAAAAACATCTGCCAAACTTCTGTATTGACCCTGTTTCCTGCAATTGTTTTGCTCTATCCAGTTTGTCTCAAGTTGTATATTTGTACATTGCATATTTTCAGTAAAACATCTACAGTCAATTGTGCCCCAAAACAGCACTGGTGCTCCATATGTAAACAAACACCAGCTGCCAACAAATATGCACACTAGCCACTGAAATGCCCTAAAGACATTACAATGGGATGTACAGTATAAATGACAGCTCAATGGTTTTTCATAGCTGGGATAAAGATTGACATCCGGTGCATCTCTCCCTCCCATCTCGCTATTTACGCTGTTGGTGGATTTGCGCTGCCCAAGATAGTTGTAACTGGTATAAAGAAATGCACATATAGCCAGTGTTTTCCAGAATAGGTAGGTAGTGAGGCCAGACCATACTCCAGCGCTGAAGAGATAGGTCTGGCAATGTAAGACAATGAATACTGTGATCTGTGAATGAAAAGCTCAAACGACAATGGCTCAGTCGTTGGAGTCAGGATGTCCTCCCTTTGTGCATGTGTGTATAGGTAGCCTAGTTTCATCACACACATCCTTTCATTGCCCGTGACCTAGGCACTGTTCAAAGGATGGGAGCTGAGGACCCCATGAGGATTAATAAAGTACAACTTTAACAACCTGCTTAAGTTATTATAAAGATTTGTTGTGGGGATTCCCCTCTGAACACAAAGGACATCCTTCTTTTGTACTGAATAAGGTGTGCCAGAGATTTGTGTACTGCAATCTACTATGTTACTGCACAGTTCTTGTGTTGCATTGTTACATATGTAGACATGACAGATTGATCTGTGCGACAATTATATTAGATGCTACCTTGACTAAATACAGCCCACAGGCTACAATTAGCAGGAGTGTAACATAGCCTTACATTTCTTGTGGATTCCACTTACTATAACATTTATTTCAATTTTGCTCAAAGGTATATGAATGATTTTACCTTTCTATATTATGGGAGTAGAGTAAAGAATGAGGTCTGTATATTAACTGTTTTGACAAGAAATACCAAGTAACTTAACACATTGAAGTAACATGCAAGCATATGCACACAAACACACACGTGTCCCCAACAACACAAATCCAAGCACTCTCACATACTTGAGTATCAGATTGCAGTGTTTAACCACTAAGTTGATAAGTGTGTGAGTGTAATTTTATCAAGTGATATAGAAATTAACCTAACTATTGAATTCCACTCGAATGTAGTCTTCTGCCAATGTGATGCTTCTTTATGTTGCATGTGGCAACGCAGCATTATTTGAGCTTTTTCATTATTATCAACAATTTCCCCTCAAGACTTACCACAATTCTCAGCAGACTAACAGAAATTAATTTATCATAGAAAATAGTCTGTGTAGCGAGATCCTGACATTACATATGCTTCTGTGCAACCAAACTCCACTGTCACTCAAAACCCATTAGAAACACACAAAAGAGCAACACCAGGCGACATATACCTTCAGCACAAATGTTTTTTATTGTGAAATGACACTGACTGCATTTCCCCCCTCTAGTATACTGTAGCTGGGCATACATTACGCTGGGGGCACAGTTCTGTATTTACACAGCTTTGCTAGTTTGATGAGCTGGGAGGAATAACTGGTACAAAAAAATACCCTATAACTCTGGGTTTGGAAACAAAATGTCTAAGGATGTTTATCAAACATGTTTGTGTGTATGAAGATTTATATATAGTATATATGTATACAAACACACAGTATATACAGTGAGGAAAATAAGTATTTGAACACCCTGCTATTTGGCAAGTTCTCCCACTTAGAAATCATGGAGGGGTCTGAAATTGTCATCGTAGGTGCATGTCCACTGTGAGAGACATAATCTTAAAAATAAAATCCAGAAATCACAATGTATGATGACAATGTATGTAATTTATTTGTATGATACAGCTGCAAATAAGTATTTGAACACCTGAGAAAATTAATGTTAATATTTGGTATAGCAGCCTTTGTTTGCAATTACAGAGGTCAAACGTTTCCTGTCATTTTTCACCAGGTTTACACACACTGCAGAAGGGATTTTGGCCCACTCCTCCACACAGATCTTCTCTAGATCAGTCAGGTTTCTGGGCTGTCGCTGAGAAACACGGAGTTTGAGCTCCCTCCAAGGATTCTCTATCGGGTTTAGGTCTGGAGACTGGCTAGGCCACGGCAGAACCTTGATATGCTTCTTACAGAGCCACTCCTTGGTTATCCTGGCTGTGTGCTTCGGGTCATTGTCATGTTGGAAGACCAAGCCTCGACCCATCTTCAATGCTCTAACTGAGGGAAGGAGGTTGTTCCCCAAAATCTCGCACTACATGACCCGGTCATCCTCTCCTTAATACAGTGCCCTGTCCCATGTGCAGAAAAACACCCTCAAAGCATGATGCTACCACCCCCATGCTTCACAGTAGGGATGGTGTTCTTGGGATGGTACTCATCATTCTTCTTCCTCCAAACACGGTTAGTGGAATTATGACCAAAAAGTTCTATTTTGGTCTTATCTGACCACATGACTTTCTCCCATGACTCCTCTGGATTATCGAAATGGTCATTGGCAAACTTAAGACGGGCCTTGACATGTGCTGGTTTAAGCAGGGGAACCTTCCGTGCTATGCATGATTTCAAACCATGACATCTTAGTGTATTACCAACAGTAACCTTGGAAACTGTGGTCCCAGTTCTTTTCAGGTCATTGACCAGGTCCTCCCGTGTAGTTCTGGGCTGATTTCTCACCTTTCTTAGGATCATTGAGACCCCACGAGGTGAGATCTTGCATGGAGCCCCAGTCCGAGGGACATTGACAGTCATGTTTAGCTTCTTCCATTTTCTAATGATTGCTCCAACAGTGGACCTTTTTTCACCAAGCTGCTTGGCAATTTCCCCGTAGCCCTTTCCAGCCTTGTGGAGGTGTACAATTTAGTCTCTAGAGTCTTTGGACAGCTCTTTGGTCTTGTCCATGTTAGTAGTTGGATTCTTACTGATTGTATGGGGTGGACAGGTGTATTTATGCAACTAAGGACCTCAAACAGATACATCTAATTTAGGATAATAAATGGAGTGGAGGTGGACATTTTGAAGGCAGATTAACAGGTCTTTGAGGGTCAGAATTGTAGCTGATAGACAGGTGTTCAAATACTTATTTGCAGCTGTATCATACAAATAAATAGTTAAAAAAATCATACATTTTGATTTCTGGAAGTTTTTTTTTTTGATTATGTCTCTCACAGTGGGCATGCACCTACGATGACAATTTCAGACCCCTCCATGATTTCTAAGAGGGAGAACTTGCAAAATAGCAGGGTGTTCAAATACTTATTTTCCTCACTTCTGTCACTGTGTGACAGAATTTATATTCATTATACTCACAATCCAAGCAAGATGTGTTGGACTGCAGATGAAAATTAGCCTGTATGGCTAAATCTGGCACGTTTACATGTTTCTCATAAGAGATCTAAAAAGAATAGTGTTGGTAGAATTTAAAAATTTTCTGGTTGGCCTCCCACAATTTTTTTTTAAACGCTTGGATTGTTATGGTGAAACAGTGAATTAAAATGAAATGTCATAAAGTTCTTTTTTTAAATGTATGTTAATTATTAATAAGGACAGATGCTTAAACATAAACATTTGTGCAACAAATCTCCAATGTAGAGCATCACAGCATTTACAGCTATTGCTGATTTCCAATGAAGGGCTTTTAAACAGTAATGAAAAAAAAACATTGCCATAATTAACCTACATAAAGCACATACACATACAAGACACCTACATCCGTACCCACCCCCGCGCCAATACACCACCCCACCCCTATCTTTGATTACAGGTCTGATTATCAATTGCAAACTTCTTAAGTTTATTTTTAAAAAGCTTATTAATTCGTATTGCTTTTAGCTCAATGGGCAACTCATTCCATGCTCTAGCTCCCTTAATAGAGAATGGCGTCTGGCTAAAGGAGGTTTTCTGAAAAATATTTTACAGTTCCCTGCAATTGTGTACTACTGGACAATCCACTGGCCTGTAATGGTTGTCATAGAGAGCCTGAGGTGCCTGTTCATGTAAGCACTTCCAGATGAGATTGGAATTTGCAAATGCAAGGTAGCTGTCAAATAATGTTCAGATCTCTCAGGACATGACAATGATGTTGGCCTTTTGCCCAATATTTTCAATGTACGATTGTAGAGTCACTCTAATGGTTTAGTCACCTATGGACTTGCCTGCGACCCTACCCAACAACCATTCTTTTACTTGTTTACAAAGCTTTAAATTACTCTGAGGTTCCCTACATCAGAGATTTTATTTCATTTTATGTTCCAATGAGATCAACAGGGTCCTTTCTAAAATGTTCCTCATGTGTTCCATAAAAGTACTGGTGAGAGTGCCTTCTTGTGTTATACCCCTAAATCGTGGAACTCAATGCCTCTGGATATTTGAATAGTAAGCTTGGTGTTTACAGTATTTTTTATCCCTAGTGTTTATTCATTTTATTCTCTTAACTTGTATTTATTGATTTTTAAAACATTTTACTTATTGATTTTTTTAGTCTTGCAAAATTCTCAAAATTGTATTTATTGTTGTTTTATTTTTTGTCTGTGTTATTTCAAGCATTTGTGTTGTTTTAACAGTAACCATGACTCTGTTCTATTCAAATGTCCCAGTAAGCCAGCATGCACAATACTAGCACAATACTAAATGGAATTCTGCCTTCATTCATTTTATTATTTCCTACTGTGAAATGTCAAAATGCCTTCCATGAAAAAGGTCTATGATGGGGCATAATGAAGTCATGTATGATATACATGGTGGCTGTACAACATGATGAAAAGAAGAACATGGAGGACAAGAAGGAAGAGTTTATGGAAGTGCATTAGGGTAAAAATATCTCAAACCAAGGAGTAAATAAAAGCAAGTGGAATTAGGTGAACTCATTATGGAGTTGTTTTATAAAACCTCAAAAATAATGATGAAACTTGTGTTTATTACATCATACTTTTAAGATATTTTATTATGAGGTCCTAGTTAAGATAATCTCATAATAATTAATATATGCTCAGTAACAAATATTATATATTAATTAATATTACAAGCTTAAGTTACCAATTAGAGTTTTCATTTATTTGATAAAAGCAATGAGCTTTCACACTGCACTTCTGGAATCTGCCGTGTATTTTTTATATCAAATTTGAATTTGATCAAATTGCAGTGATATACTGAATGTTATGTGTTTGTTTTTAGGTCAGTCTGAAGTGTGAAATGATTAATGTGTCGTTGGGTTCATTCCAAAGTCAAAAGACCTGGGTCAACCCTCGCAGCGTTTTTAATGAATTTAGGTCTCATCCTGTTTTTCGGACAACATGCAACTAATTATTACTATCAAGGTGAAACATCAACAAAAAGAGAAAAAGAGCTCCAGCCATCACTTGTGGCAGTGACACTAAATGCACAGAAGGAAGGATCTTGGCACCAGACTTTTTCATCATTTTTCAGACATTACTCAGTAACAGTATTTCTGATGGGTTGTGGACATTTCCTGTATCTGTACAGTAACAATTAAATATATTTAAATTTTTAACATTCATCAATAAGCCAAATTGTGTTTGGCTGAATTAAACCTTGAAAAAGAAACTTGTTTGAAAATCTTGGAAAGCAAAAAAAAATGTTTCTAGTACATAATTACTATATGCACATTACTAACAAGGTCAAGATATAGGATTTGAATGCGTCACATGTAAACCACAAGGCCCTTTTTTGTATTAAGACAAGAACATATGCAGAGGTGCAGTAATGCTTGATTTTAACCCAAACCACAATATTTAACTAAACTTAACTAAGTAGTTTTGGAGCCTAATATAACCAAGTAGTTACTGTGCCTAAACCTAACCAAACTGTGAATGTTTCACAACGCTCCTGTGGGCTTTACCAATTATGAAAAACTACTATTCCCACTACTCTCTAATGGAGATGTATTCAGCGTTCTAGGCCAGGGCTCTTACCTTACCTTGCAGTAGGGATACTAGGGATGATGGCCCAAGTAATTTTCGGTCCAAATTTACAAGTGTTTCAGCCTTTTGCATCAGAGATGCCTCTGTTCGCTATATTTTGCTCAGCTTCATCCCAACATGAGAGAGGCTAGTGGACACATGAAGGATGTCGAGGCTTGTTTGGCTCTGGATGAGGCAATAGGCCAGGGTAGTCAGGGCTATCAAAAGTGGGGGCATGCTGGAGAGAGCTGGGTTTTGAAAATGGGCTTGGTGGCTCTCAGTGGGATTTCTGCGTCATCTGTCAGCAGAACAAAGTTCTTTTGGCAGACAGAGCCGAGTCACAGGCGCTGTTTGAAGTAGTCTCTGAAGCCAAAAACATTACAGCCAGAACACAAATCCATAAAGACACACACTAAGAAAAAAATTTAAAACATGTAATTCAATTAAATACTGTATATAGCAAAAACCCCGCACACAAACTGCCAGATCTGGGTGAAAAAACGATAGGTAGCTACCAGCCGTGGTGGCGGGTGAAGAATTCAGATCATGTTACTATATAAAAGCATGTCTAACACAGAGAGTGTGACTGCTGTGTATAGTGACATGGCAAAATCACTGTCTCTCTCTCTGCCTCTCAACACTTTGCTTTGAACATAGCTGGAAGCGATTTAGACCCACATTAATTCATTCTTTCACAGGCACACAAATACACACACACGGTTCCACTGTTGAGTTTCTTCCAATAAACAAAACAACACACAAACCTTTATAATTACTAGTTCTCTTACTATTTCTATTTGTAAGCACATAAAATATAATGTCTGTGATAACTATTATAATTTAAACTATTCCTAACAAATGTAACAAAGCATTAATGTAGGGCCAAAAGGCGTAGACAGTATAGTCCGACCGATAAAGGATTTTTAAGGCCGATACCGATACAAATATTTGGTTATTTATATACAGTATATGTTTTTAAAAAATCCAGAAACGTGTTACAAAACAACAGATATCCCTAACATTAGTTATTTGTAATTATAGAGGAACATCAAAATACATTAAAGTTCTGATAAATAAAATGTATAAAAATACAAACTTAAGATATGAAACTTGAATGAATGAATGAATATTTAAAAATATTTTAAATCGGCCATTATAAATGCTGATACCGATAGATGGGAAAATGCCTAATATCAGCCGATAATAGGCCCGCCGATATATCGGCCGGGCTCTTGCAGACAGGTAACAAATTTCCAGACAACTATTGTATCTAAAAGTCAGAAAGAGAGGAAATTGTATGGTTTGGTGACCTTAGAAACGGTGGATTGCGGTGATTGAACTTTTGCCCCAAGTGAGCTCAAATATGTTAACAAGACCCCGAGATATTAGATGTCGTGGTGCATTCAAAGCTCTCATCTATCTACAGATCTTTCCTTTTTACCTTTATTTCCTATTATCCAAATGAGACTGCAAGTTTTGTTTCTACTGTTTTATATTATGATCAGAAATAAAATTACATTGCTTACTCAAACTCAGTACTTTCACCAGTGTCACAATAACGGATACATAGTACACTACATATGTCTTTTCTGGTCTTTGTCTACTGACAATGTGCTTTGTTAGTCTGACTTACAAATAGAGAATTTGACTGGCCCCACTCATTGGTCTGTATAGATCCTGTCAGTCTGTTATCTATCTGTATTTTTTTTGCATTCCTCATCTTTTGATTAGAACTCCATGCTTGTCTTAGTCTTTTTCTAGTACCACTTGTACTTGCACATTTGTTCTTCCATTCCCTCTAGGCTAAGCTGTGACCTTTTAATCCACATTTCCAAATATATAATCAGTAAAACTTTATTAGGAATACATGCTAGTCAATGCAACAAGCCAAGTACTTCAAATAGCAAATAATGCCACTGGAGCTCAGAGGAGTGTTAAAAGGCAAAGTTAGTCTTTAACCTAACATTAGAATGGGGCTGATTGTAAGATTCAGCCACCCACCTTCAATGTTTGAATACTACAGTGTACAGAACAGCGCAAGGAGTAAGGAGCTGTTCTATGGGCAAAGCAACAGGTCAATGAAATGAAGGACAACATGTTTAAGACAACAAGGAGGCCACAAGTGCACCAAGCAGCTTACATATGTGGTATGGGAGGGAGCGTTCCTGAAAGCACAAGCAATTCATCAAACCTTGAAGTAAGACGCTTAGAGCAAGAGAAAAAGGCTCCAATGAACAAATGATAACTGAAACTGGGCGATAAAGAAGAAGCCAAGCCTACAGAATCTTGATTAATACTAAATATTATGGGGTGTTAAGGAGAGTTATCAAGTCATTTGTGAGAAAGCCAGAGAACACTGTAAAAGTAAAAAAGTATTTTCACATTTCCATTTCCACCTTGTAAAAACTAATACTACTAATGTAGTGTCTATCCTAGAAATGCCTGTATGTTTTGCAATATGTCACACTTAAAATACAGAAACAAGAGGACAACTCTATGTTGTAGCAACATAGACACTGTGATTGTTAGACTATGGACTATGATTATTGGACTTTTTTGGCAATGTCTTTTACTCAACCCACACTAAAAGCTTTGCTGTTCAAACTAAAAGTGAAAGTGTTGCATTGAAAAAGGTACAGCCAAAACTAGTCAAGCAGTCTCAGATACAGTGGGTACGGAAAGTATTCAGACCCCTTTAAATTTTTCAATTGCAGCCTTTTTCCAAAAATCAAAAAAGTTCATTTTATTTCTCAGTAATGTACACTCAGCAACCCATCTTGACAGAAAAAAACAGAAATTTAGAAATTTTTGCATATTTATTAAAAAACAAAAACTGAAATATCACATGGTCATAAGTATTCAGACCCTTTGTTCAGTATTTAGTAGAAGCACCCTTTTGATCTAATACAGCCATGAGTCGTTTTGGGAAAGATGCAACAAGTTTCTCACATCTGGATTTGGGTATCCTCTGCCATTCCTTGCAGATCCTCTCCAGTTCTGTCAGGTTGGATGGTAAAAAGTCATTTTAGGTCTCTCCAGAGATGCTCAATTGGGTTTAAGGAGGGCTCTGGCTGGGCCATTTTCACTCCTTCGTTATTTTAGCGGTGTGCTTAGGGTCATTGTCTTGTTGGAAGGTAAACCTTCGGCCCAGTCTGAGGTCCAGAGAGAAAATGCCCAGGAAATCCCTGTACTGTCGATTGCAAAAGCTGAAAAACAAAGCATGATGCTGCCACCACCATTCACTGTTGAGACTGTATTGGACAGGTGATGAGCAGTGCCTTCCACACACCGCTTAGAATTAAGGCCAAAAAAATCTTGGTCTCATCAGACCAGAGGATTTTATTTATCAATCTTGGAGTCCTTCAGGTGTTTTTTAGCAAACTCCATGCGGGCTTTCATGTGTCTTAGCAAGAGATCGGGCCACCTGTAAAGCCCCGACTGGTGATTTTGCAGTGATGGTGACTTACACACTTTTCCCAAAATACATTGGGTTCTTCTTTGCCTCTCTCAAAGGCTCTTCTCCCCGATAGCTCAGGACAACTCTATGTTGTAGCAACATATGGACACTGCTCTTGATTGCAGCAGAAATTTTTTTGTTGACCAGACTATGATTCTTGAGCTCTTCAGGCAGTTTTGACCTCATGATTGTCATTTGCTTTTGACATGCACTGTGAGCTGTAAGGGACAGGTGTGGCTTTCCTAATCAAGTCCAACCCACACTAAAATCTCAAGGATTTGCTGTTCACGGCAAAAACATGTGATATTTCAGTTTTTTTTTTTAAAATAAAAAATTTCTGTTGCTGTTTTTTTTTGTCAAGAAGTGTACATTACCAAATGAACTTTTTTTTGAGTGCAATGAAACAGTCTCAGATATAGGGGGGCATAAAAAAACAGCACAAACATTTAGTTAAACTTTTAATCATGTTGTGGCCGGCTTGTATTCAATAAAGAAAGTTGAAAAATGTTTTAGCATGACTGGCCAATTTACACAGTGTATTTTTGTGGTGGGAAGGAAACCTAAAACTAGAGGCAATTTAAGATCATGCTGCTTTCAAAAGCTACCCCCAGATTTATTGGATACACAATTTATGTCCTACCAGTGATGATACACACACTCTTTACTTTACCCCTGTTGGCCTTTTCAGAGACATTCTTAATTATTTCTTTCTTTCTTGATATATACACTATATATGCAGATTCTCATGCACATCACCACAAAATATCAGAGCTTTGCCAGGCTTGCCATCCATCTTGCTCTATAAATCCTATAAAAAACAAATACTCACCTACCTCTAAAGCCTTATATGGCAAATCATGATGATACGCTATGTTGATTTTTTTCAATTTGAGCAGTCAAAGCTTTTTACTGAAGCAAACTTTAAAACACATAAAACGTGCTTCAATGAGTTGGAACCCATGGTGGCACCCATGTTCCAACTGACACATGCTCCAGTGAATGTTATTATGGTATGTTTTCCCATTGGGTTTACCACAGTCGCAGTTAGTATAACTCCTTTAATATCATTGGAAGATAGAGATCTTATTTGATACACTGTGTCGGAAATCCAGGGTGTACAATAACACAAACCTATACTGGGGAACTGTCTTCCCACTTCTGAAGTTGATATATCTCTGAGATAAGGCTATGATGTTAATAATTAGAAATGCCCACGGCTATCTCAATTTATCTTTGAGTACATTTCCTCCATTCCTCAGTTCATCCTCAGTTGTTGATTATATAATAGCATTATGTCATTTAAAGTACCAAAGAAGATAGAAAATAAGCAGTACAACTGAAATGAATAAGCTCAATGTTAACTCTCTGTCCGCTTATTTGACCCTTTCAAACTGAGAGGAACCTCTATCTCCTGGAGGTCGCATTTAATTACGGGTGCAGAATCATCTCTTGCTGTTTCCTCACCACACCAATGACAGCCACTCTATGGTGTAAGTGTCTGCATCGACCC
The DNA here is from genome assembly GCA_026937815.1 of Etheostoma perlongum. NCBI lineage: Eukaryota > Metazoa > Chordata > Actinopteri > Perciformes > Percidae > Etheostoma > Etheostoma perlongum. Next base: position 15,603,666 of record CM049372.1, read on the forward strand.
CCACCACAATCCTTTCCCAGCTGCCCATCAACATTATCTCTGCAGTGGGCCAATTAGTCATCATCTTCCTTGTTTTGTTGGGCTCACACAGTCAGGCCTCCTCTTATTCAATAAATGATTTAAATAATGTGCTTGTAATCAAAGATGCTGATAATTTTGAGTCTTATTTGATCCCTCGAATAAATTCCGCTGACAATACACCACAACCTCTAACCATTTTATCATAAAAACTATCAAATCAAAATGATCACACAAATAGCTAAGGACATGAAATCGTGCTTTATAGTTTGAAAATGCATTTTAATGTTGCATGTTTGATTACACACACAACAACTACAACAACTTATTCTTACAAAACTCCAGACCAACATTGTCACAAACTAAACTCTAGACCAGGGATTCCCAAAACTTTCAGCCCACGACCCCCAAAGTAACGGTACAAGTGACTTGCGACCCCCCCACTATAAACGTATATAAACATTGCGCGCAACCACACACGCACTATTGGCGTATCGAAACACAAGCATATTGACAACACAAAATAACACAACATCCATAACATTATTCTACAGTAATTTACTCATTACTTTAATTTGAACTTAACCTCACCTAATGAGATGGATGTGCAACATGTTTGGAGCACAGCAAGTCCAATCTTGGTTTAATGTTGGAGACCGCTACTCGGAGATCATCCTCCACATCCAATCGCGCTGTACACTGACCTGCTACAACTAATTCTGTTGTAAATCTGTCGCAATGACCTCAAGGGTCAGAGTGGTCAAAGAAAATCAAAAGAGCTGTTCCCATTTTATTTATTTGCTTGGTTTTATTTTAAATTTAGCCACTAGTAACTAACATATGCTATTTCTAATCATTTTAAAATTTTTATTTTATTTCTGGAAATCAACTTGCGATTCCCCCTCGCTGGCTCACGACCCCCCTGTGGGTCCCAACCCCCACTTTGGGAATCACTGCTCTAGACCAATGACTGCTTATCTTCTGAAAGTCAGTCAGACATAGCATGACATGTTGGGGGGTGCTGCACAATGTTCTCTTTCCTAAAACAGGTAAAGTACTGGTCACATGAGAAGCCAGTGAGGCATCATGTTCTGGTAATTGCACTACCCACTAGCAATGGGGACTACATTTTTTTTCTCAAATATACTATTTGACTTTACTTAATTGAAATGTTCTTTTTTCAAGATTGATCCCCAGCTGCACTGCACACAAAATAGCCAGCAATGCAGCACCACTGGATGGATAAAAAAATAAAATCTAATAATTATACGCATAACAATGCTTACTCAAATCTTAAAGCATTCCTTATTGTCAATAGACATGAATTAGCCTTAGCCCTCCTAACCCCAAAACCTGCCGGCAGGGTTTGAAAAAGCAGGTTTTGTTTAACAAAAGAAAAACCACTTACCCTAGAAAGAAGTTGGAAAAAGTTAATTGTTTGTCAGATTCTCAAAATTCCGACCGCCTTGAAGGCATCTCGTCAAAATTTGATAATATTATGTTTAAATCAACCTTTGCATGATCAAGAAGCTGTAAAATGCATAACGTTCTACGTGTTTTCCCCTACAAAAAGATACAAAGCGTTGCTTCCTGTGAGTAATGGTCTTGTGATGAAAATTCATCCAATCCTTGACTGAGACTGCAAGCCTAAGCACCAAAACAGCCTAGTGGTAGAAGTATACAGATCCTTTACTTTATATCCAAATACTACACTGTAATAATACTCTGTTACAGTAAAGGTTCTGCATTTACAATGTTACTACAATGTTACTTAAGTAAATGTCTGTACGTATCATCAGGAAAAAGTACTTGAACTAAAACATTTGGGCCCACCCAGCGCAGCGCAAAGCCCGACGCAAGTGCACAGCGCGAGCATAGGCACACACACACAGGGACGCACAGTAGAACACAAACCTGCAAAAGATTTAAACAAAAAAAAATTACTACATGAAATAGTGGTATGATATGATCTGCTTGCGCACTTTCACTTCCCGTATGAGCAGATCAGTTTCTTCTCTCCCTTCTACTTAGCTAATCAGCCATCATAATAGCAATGCGCCAAGGTACAAACGCGCCTGGCTTTGAAAGGGAATGGGAAATGACACTGATTGGTTTATTACATGTTACGCCCACTACACACCTATGATTAATTAAGCCACAAATAAAACCATTTTAAACCATGCGCTCGGCGCACATACCATATTTTCCGCCATCAAACTAGCAAAAGTGGATTTGGACACTCCCTAAACGCACTTGTGCCACTTCACGCCATGCGCTTTGATTGTTAAAATAGGGCCCTTGGTCTTGAGTACAGTACTTCAGTAAATGTACTTAGTTACATTCCACCACTGTTGTAAAATTTGTACAAATATAACATATTCTTTGTGTGAATGATGTACAGACAAAATTCTTTTTTTCTTGTATTGTATATGGGTGATTCTTTAACTATGGTACTTTTCTTGTCCCTGGATGAAATAATGAAAACTAAAAAAACATTTCTTAATTTTTGTTTTTGTCAAACTTACTTCATCCTTAGGGGAACTTGTAAAAAATGTATCATGGTTCAATCATTCTTTTTATTATATGATATGAGGCCTTTTATGCATGGTTTTTACTGTTTTCCTTCTGTCCCTAAGCCCGACTTTGTATCGTCAACCTCGCCTAATTCCAAATTAAATATTTAAATAATGTAGATTTCAAGAACAAATGATTAAACAATGTCTATTTCAATTATACATATAATATATTGCTATATTTATTCACATTTTCCTATATTTTTCATAAGTCAAACCATTGTCCCTTGGGTTCACCGTCATTTCTACCACACTGTACAAAATAGACTCCTGGGATCATTGTTTTAGGTTTGTCTACTTAGTAACCATAGCTAAAGAAACTCCACAGTGTAACATTTGGCTGGATGAAAGGCTTACTTCTACAGGGGGGTAGTGAAAAGAAGAAAAATCAAGGTAAATATGAGTAAAACTGAGAGTATGTTTATTGGTCGTCATTTCCAAACAGCTCATATTTCGTATGGATGTAAAAATAACTGGATAAATTTAATTTAATAACGTGTAATTTGTGTATATGCTAACTCTAAAACAAATATCAGCATGCTGATAAAGCATGAGATTTTGGAGGAAAAGGAGGGAAATGTCATTTCCACCACAGTCATTTCCACCACGGTGTTCATTGTGGTGGTAAAGACAGGTTGTGGTGGAAATGACATTGTTCGTGGTAAACAGCAAATTATTTGGGCTATATCACTAAAACGTTAATGTAAAAACATAATTAATTGAGTTAAGGCAGTAAGGAAGTATTTTATTATTTATTATTATTATAATAATGTTGGTAAATAAGAGAAAACGTTTGACGTGATGTATTGGCTCTTTCTTTAAGATGGCAAGCAATACTATAGCAAAGAGTTCAAGATCAAACAGAGAGAGAATAAAATCATCCATCCGTCTTAATCCGATTATCCGGGTATCGGGTCTCGGGGGCAGCAGCTCCAGTAGGGAACCCCAAACTTCCCTTTTCCCGAGCCACATTAACCAACTCTGTCTGGGGAATCCCAAGGCATTCCCAGGCCAGGTTGGAGATATAATCCCTCCACCTAGTCCTGGGTCTTCCCCGAGACCTCCTCCCAGCTGGACGTCCCTCTACCTAGTCCTGGGTCTTCCCCGAGGCCTCTTCCCAGCTGGACGTGCCTGGACCACCTCCCTAGGGAGGCACCCAGGAGGCATCCTTACCAGATGCCCAAACCACCTCAACTGGTTCCTTTCAACGCAAAGGAGCAGAGGCTCTACTCCGAGCTCCTCTCAGATGACTTAGCTTCTCAGCCAGCCCCACCTCCTGAGGAAACCCATTTCGGCCGCTTGTACCCTGGATCTTGTTCTTTCGGACATGACCACGCCTTCATGACCATAGGTGAGGGTAGGAACCAGAACCGACTGGTAGATTGAGAGCTTTGCCTTCTGGCTCAGCTCCCTTTTCGTCACAACGGTGCAATAAATTGAATGTAAATGTAATTCTCCGACCAATCTCACGCTCCATGGTCCCCTCACTCGCAAACAAGACCCCAATGTATTTAAACCCCTTCACTTGGGGTAAGGACTCACTCCCTATCTGAAGAAAGCACTCAATCGGTTTCCTGCTGAGAACCATGACCTCAGATTTAGAGGTGCTGATCCTCATCCCAGCCGCTTCACACCACAGCTGAGACCCGATCCAGTGAGTGCTGACGGTCACAGACCGTAATTGACGACAATCCCCCATCATCCTCCAGCTCTGCCTCTACCACAGAGGACGTGTCAGCTGGATTTGGAGTTCCTCAAAGTGCTCCACCTCTCTATTACCTCCTCAGTTAAGGTCAACAACGTCCCAGCCTTACTGTACACAGCTTGGATGATTCCTCGCTTACCCCTCCTGAGGTGGCCAACGGTTTTCCAGAAGCACCTTGGTGCCGACCGAAAGTCCTTCTCCATGTCTTCTCCGAACTTCTCCCACACCCGCTGCTTTGCCTCTGTCACGGCAGAGGCTGTAGCCCTTTGGGCCCGTCGGTACCTTGCATCTACCTCCGGAGTCCTCCGGGAAAACATATCTTGGAAAGACTCCTTCTTCAGTCGGACGGCTTCCCTGACCACCGGTGTCCACCAGGGTGTTATGGGGGTTACCGCCCCTTGAGGCACCTAAGACCCTAAGACCACAGCTCCCCGCCGCAGCTTCAGCAATGGAAACTTTGAACATTGTCCACTCAGGTTCAATGCCCCCTGCCTCCACATGGATGCCCAAAAAGCTCCGCCGGAGGTGTGAATTGAAAGTCCGTCGGACAGGGGCCTCCTCCAGACGTTCCCAATTTACCCGCACTACGCGTTTGGGCTTACCAGGTCTGTCCAGAGTCCTCCCCCATCCCCTGACCCAACTCACCACCAGATGGTGATCAGTTGACAGCTCTGCCCCTCTCTTCACCCGAGTGTCCAAAACATACGGCCTCAGATCAGATGAAACAATTATAAAATTGATCATTGACCTTTGGCCTAGGGTGCTCTGGTACCACGTACACTTATGAGCATCCCTAGAACTATGGAGTCCCCCACTGGAGCCCCATACAGGACTCCATTCAGGGTCTCCAAGAAGGCCAAATACTCTTGTTTGGTGCATATGCACAAACAGTCAGAGTCCCCCCCCCCCCCCCATCACCCGCAGGAGTAGGGAGGCGACCCTCTCGTCCACCGGGGTAAACTCCAACGCAGTGGCGCTCACCCAAGTTCCGGCTCCTTCCCCCATAGAAAGGTGACATTCCACGTCCCACGTCCGTCGAAGCCTCCACAGGGACCCCCAGCTTCCACAGAGATGCCCAAAAAGCTCCGCCGGAGGTGTGAGTTGAAAGTCCGTCGGACAGGGGCCTCCTCCAGACGTTCCCTATTTACCCACACTACCCGTTTGGGCTTACCAGGTCTGTCCAGAGTCCTCCCCCATCCACTGACCCATCTCAGCCCCTCTCTTCACCCGAGTGTCCAAAACATACGGCCTCAGATCAGATGAAACGATTATAAAATCGATTATTGACCTTTGGCCTAGGGTGCTCTGGTACCACGTACACCTATGAGCACCCTATGGTGCTCTGGTACCACGTACATTTAAATGAGCATCCCTATGTTTAAACATGGTGTCTAGTTCAGCATTTAGAAAGCAGTGAAGAAATGATTTGCTGATTTTTAACACAAATTCATGTTTTTCATTTATTGTATTGCTTTCTATTTAAAAATATTGGTGATATGTTTTTGTTCACTGTTTATTGATTTGCTCTGGTTCACCACATAGAGCAGTAAAAAACTAAGTTTTTAATTGGAAATTGCCTATCTATGTCATTTCCGCCACACACTGTCTCTTCCACCACACCATGTCATTTCCACCACAACACATATTTTGAAGTTAAACATATAAAAAACATATAATAAGACCAACTATATTCAGTGGTGTTGATAATTGTACAGTTAGCGGTAAGATATGTGTATAAACTTTTAGAAATACATGATTTTGAGCTGTGATAAGTAAATGAAATGTTCCAGTGATACAGTTTTAGGTGTTTTATAGTGTAAACATTGTAAAATCTTTACAGTTACATTTATGAAAAATAAATACATTACAAATTTGAACAAAGATGTGTGTGCTATTTAATCAAATGTATTTTTAATTGAAGATATTTAATTATTTTCTCTTAAAAAGACATGTTTTGTTATGTGATGGAAATGACTGTTTGTTTGGACTGTCAGATAAAAATGGCAAAAAATATATATTATTCAATAGAAATCATCACAGCCAACTTCAGGGAAGGTTTCTAGACAGATTGAGCAACTTACTGATACTATAAAACTGTTTGAAGAAACATTTTTATTTTCTGAAACTTTCTAGCTCAAAAGGTACCATAGTTGAAGAATTACCCATATGCAGGTGTACCCTTAGGGTAATGTTGAATCATCAATTGTTTTTCTATATTTTAAAAATGAATTTATAATTAAAATAATTCAAACTTTGGTTTTTCCTTTTTTATGTTTTATGCCATGATAACTTTGTCATTAATTTTTTGTGTTAATTTAAGATGTCAGACTTGCAGATAGAGTGAAAAATGAGCTCACAGTGAATAATAATATGACAGGGGCAACACATGCTCAAAAATGGCTTGGGTTTCAGAGGGTCGAGTCATGATTAGTCAGGAAATGATGCAAAACGTTGTGGTGAAAGCTCAAAATCATTATTAGGTGCCAACTTGCTGCGATATAATTTTGCTGCTGCTTTACTTTTATAGCAATAATAAAATCCATTCATTTACCAAACAAATCTACAGCTACATGCTGAAGGTGACAAAGATCCTGAATGATTTTGTTGACATCTTTGTTTATTGTTTGATATGAAACATATAACATATAAAGATAAACTCTTAACAGAAGGCAGATGATTAATGCTAACAGGAAAAAAATCAAGGTTACTCAAAGGTTATTCATTAAAAAAAAAATCCATATCCTTATCAGCCACCAATCTGTAATAGGGATGTATCTGTTTATATAACTGTGTTCATGTGAGTGTGTTGGTTGGCATGTGTGTTTCACCCACACATACACAGACACACACTCTCACTCACACTTGTGCTGACCTTAACTCCAAAGCAGGGAGCCAAAGCTCTTAACGTCTTAAAAGTGATGGTCTGGATACTCTCATCTCCTGTTCGCTGTGTCAAGTCATTAAAGCGCACCAAGTCATTAGCTGATGGTGTAGTCATCCATTACAGCTAAGAGGGAATATAGAAAAAGTAAAGCAGAGATGATTCCAACTTCGAGATATCCAGATCATGTAAAGGACAATTTTTCTTGTTTCCTTTTGGTGCTCAATATATCTTTGTCGCTGGCATACCTTTACTAAGTACTTCAATGATCATGGTGGAATAAAACATTTGGATCAGATCTGAAGACATAATAGTTTCAGGTAAAACTGAATTAAACATGTACATCTAGAGTTTTGATGTGTCTGTTAACACCAAATTAATTCTCAAAATGAAATTCACAGAACAGTGTATTAACCAAGGAAAAGTGGGGCTAAAAACTAAAGAAAATCACATTTGAAAAAAAAACGTTTTTTTAAAAATTGGTTTCAATTAAAGTAACATCAATGCAGTAGTTGTCAGTTCTGTAACTGTAACAAATGTTAAGACCTTTACTGTGAGTGTTGTTAAGTCCCTAGTGGCAGATACAGCATTTAAAATTTAACTGCCAAGTGCCACACAGGTCTAGAACAAAGTACAGGGCTGTTAGTTGTGGTTCCTTGGTAACTGTATTGTATGTATATATATTGGTATTAAAGAATGAGCCAAACTCCGACCTCATTTGCAGGCTTACCTATGTTCTACTAGATGCAGCAAGACAATCCATTTAGCCAAGAAACACATTTGCTTTCTGTATAGACGTGAACAACTGATGCTAGATAAAGAAGTTAAAGAATAAAAAGAACATGTTGAGGAAAAGAAAATATACTTTGATAAGAGATTGATTATTGAGAATTGATTAGAGAGATATTTGTTTGTCAAACAAACAAAATACCTTTGGACCCCATACATGTAGTAGCATTTTTTTTCATTCATGGAAACGTTTCTGACGTGGTGCATACATACAACAGCATTTAGCGATACATTGGCATAAACCCGGTCGGCATTACTTGCCTATGTAATCAAATAACATGTGTACATGTATTCAGTGATTAAAATACAACCAACAACAAAAAAAATCTACACCAAATCTTACATCTATGTCATCTAGGATAGTCTAAGCGGTGTTCGGGTGGGATGGCGGCAGTTGGACCAATCATGGTCACTCTGTTGGTAAAAATGCAATGACCTCAGTGAGGAAAAAAAGATCAGATGTAAGAAACTTGGCGACATGAGGAATGTAAAGCGGTGTCACAGTTCATTGTCTCTGAAAATTAATGGAAGAGAAGATGACAATGCTGATTGTAGTTAAATGCAAAGCAAGAGGAGAACGGACCTTCAGAGAAGAATGTGTATGTTATAGCTTAATGCTAATATTTTGTGGCAAGCAATTACATCTGTATTCAGAATGGATAGCCTAGCCATAATTGACAATGACATAGCATGCCTGGCTACAGGACAGTTTGATCAAATGAAGAATGTCATTTTCCAGTCTTGACTCACTGTATGGATATCAATAGACAGAGATTGGAGATTACACAAAGTCATATTTGAAATCAAAAGATTCATGACCACATTTAAATTGTATCAATACTGAAATTAATTACTTTTGTGTTAGTTGTAGTTAGTTGATCTTGTGAGTGAATATGAAATATTCAGCAAAAATGTGTGGACTCATCTGATTGGTAAAATACAGTACATGCAAATGGATGTTTTATGGATGTAACTAATAAAAGACACCCTTTGGTTAAATGGATGAATGTTGAATTGCAACTCTAAAATCAAAAAACTGCTTTCTCACAGCAACGTCAAAGGAGGCAGACATTATATGGTCCAATTCATTACAGTCAGTGAAGGAGGGGGGCGGAGAGAAAGGGGGATAGAGAGAGAGAGAGAGATAGAGAGAAGAGAGAGAGAGAAGAGAGAGAGAGAGCAAGAGAGAGAGAAGGCAAGCGAGAGAGGAAGAGTAAGAGAGAGGAGGGAGAGAGGAAGATACAGAGAGAAAGAGAGGACGAGAGAGAGAGGAGAGCGAGAGAGGTAGAGGAAGAGAGAGAGAGAGCATGAGCGAGAGAGAGAGGGGGGGGCTTCATTAAAGCTCCTGGTTTAAGCTCAGCCCACTCTGAATATGTAAATGTCTCAGGCACAGAGAAAAACACAGCAACAGAAAAGCAACGAGGAAAGAGGGGGGAGAGAGAGGAAGAGGAGGGGAGCAGCATGAAAAAGTGAGTGAGCGATCAAGGGAAAGAGAGAAAGAGAGTGAGGGAAAGAGAGCAAGCACTCTGAAGTGTGAGTGGCTTACGACACTCAGTGAACAGAAGGTGCTTCTGCATGCGCTGTCAGTGTACTGCTCTGCTGCAAGGGATTGCGCGCTCCTTTGCTTCCCACATTTACCGCCCCTGTCTGCCTACCAGCACCAGACTTCAGCAGCCTCTTCCAGCTGTCTGAGAAAACACTCGGGGAGCAAGGGAGTGAAGGAAAATTTCAAGCCACGGGGGATGCAAGCAGCTTCTTAACCGAGATGAGCCACTGAGATGACAAGGAATATTGTTACAAAAGACAACAGTGAACAGGGTTCACCTCTTTAAATCCTGCTTTTTTTTCCTGCATTCGTCACTGAAAGCATCATTATCCGTTGGAATGGACTTAAACCTTACAAGTTAGTGATTGCTTCCAGAGATGGACAATAATATGTGTTGACAGATCTGCTAAAACTTAAGCAGGAAGGGGAGGAGAAAAGAGCAAGACAGATATTTAAAAAGATTTTTCATTGGTCTTTTTTTTTCTCTCTCTCTGGTTGTCTCTTCGTCCCTCTGATCATTGCAGCAGAGGACTGCAGAGGAGCAAAAGAGACTGAGCTCATGCATGCAGACAGGGGGACTTGCACTTCCTACCATCTAGCTGAAAGCCACTTGGAATCCTTCTCTTTCTGGCTCTTTCACTTGAGGAGAACTAAGACATTGTAAGCCTGCCAAGGATCTGGTGTCCACTGAAAAGAGAGAAGGGAGGGGGGGGGATTTGTACCACAGTGGGGTCTTTTTAGTTCGCACATAATTAGTGTTGGGGCACAAAGCGAGACGCTGAATGGAGATTGTCAGCTTTTGAATAGGGGTAAGTAGGATTCTTTTAAAATAAGATCAATCAATGAAGATAATTTAATTTTTTCCATCCCCTTTACTCTCCACCCACTGCTTGATATCAAACATAAGTAAAGAGACTTGCCCATACTCCTTTTGCATTTCCAACCAGGATTCCTTTGGCTGACAAAGTAAACGAAATAAAAATATCATTGTTGGCAGCTAGAATACAAAAACAGCACAAAATACATTTTTAATTGATTAAATATGAAGTGATAAATATGATGTGATAGGTGCAAAAACAATATCCAGCGTGGTTCAATGGACATTTTCTCAGAGACATCCCTGGATATTTATGCTAATGGATTTCCTTCTAATTGGACTGTACTTAAAGTGGCCACTGAAGAAGCCCCCTGGGTTGATACTGTGTTTATTGGGAATATTTCTAAGAACGGTTCCCTTGGTTGAGGGGGTTTGTCCAAGGCTGTGCCGCTGCGAAGCTGCTGTACTGCGAGAGGGGCTCAACCTCACAGACATTCCTCGCAATCTGAGCAGCGCCATGGGCCTATCCATGAGAGAGAACAACTTGACTGAGCTGCGTGAAGGCCAACTGGTTGGTCTGTCACAGCTCACCTGGCTCTATCTAGATCACAACAACATTGACATTGTAGAGGAGGGTGCATTTGACAGGCTAAGACGGGTCAAGGAGTTAGACCTCAGCAGCAACCGCATTGAAAGTCTGCCAAATGGTACCTTTAGGCCCCTCCCAAACTTGCGTATCCTGGACCTCTCATACAACAGGCTGCAGACACTAGAGCCTGACCTGTTCCACGGCCTTAGAAAGCTCACCAATTTGCATTTGCGCTACAATGCTCTCAAATTTGTGCCAGTGCGGATTTTTCAAGACTGCCGGAGCATGCAGTTTCTAGACTTGGGATACAACCAACTGCAGAGCCTGGCACGGAACTCCTTTGCTGGCCTCTTCAAGTTGACTGAGTTGCATCTTGAGCACAATGAGCTGGTTAAAGTCAACCTTGCCCACTTCCCTCGCCTCATCTCTTTACGCACCTTGTACATGCACAACAATCGTGCCACTGTTGTTGTCAATACACTGGACTGGACATGGCATTTTTTAGAGAAGATTGACCTGTCAGCCAATGAAATCGAGTACATGGAGCCACATGTTTTTGAGAGCGCACCCAACCTCAAGGTGCTAATGCTAGACTCCAATCGGTTGACCTCTGTGGAACAGCGCATCCTGGATTCGTGGTCATCTTTGGACAGCATTACCCTGGCAGGGAATGACTGGGAGTGCAGTCGCAATGTGTGTGCCTTGGCCTCTTGGCTGAGTGCCTTCCGAGGCCAGCGTGATAATTCCTTGCTGTGTTCAAGCCCCGACACTGCACAGGGCGAGGATGTGTTGGATGCTGTCTATGCTTTTCACCTATGTGAGGATCCCCAAATGGAGGTAACTACAGCAGTCCTGTACGCTTCTACAAGGGATCTGGCCCAGGGTGGTTCTGTTTTCCAGGGCCCAGTTACTCCTAACCCTTATGAGGGTGAGGGTAGCGAGGTGGTTACCAGTTCTTTCACTGTCACTGTGGGCCACGATGACCTGGAGAGCACCATGCAGATCCACAAGGTGGTGACTGGCACCATGGCACTCATCTTTTCCTTTCTCATCATTGTGCTCATGCTGTACGTGGCATGGAAGTGTTTTCCAGCTGGAATAAGACAATTGAGGCAGTGCTTCAGTAGTCAACGCCGTAAGCAGAAGCAAAAGCAAAGCATGCAGCAGATGGCTGCAATTTCTACACCGGAGTACTATGTTGACTATAAACCTAACCACATTGAGGGAGCTCTGGTAATCATCAATGAATATGGCTCTTGCACTTGCCAACAGCAACCTTCTCGGGAATGTGAGGTGTGACCCTGCTTTGTGAGTAAGTCTTTACCTGTGATTATCTGGATATACAGTAACATCACTTTTTTTGGATACATTGGGGAGGGGAATATTGCGGGACAGAAGGATTAAAGGGATCTTTTTGGACACTTTTTACATAGCTTCTCACTGTGATGTGAAAGGAGTGTGCTTTATGCGACTATTTTGTGGTGGATTTACTGCTACTACTATCTACTGCTGATTTTAGGCCACAGGGAATAAGTGGCACCTGACTCTTGGACCTGTTGATGCTCTAAAGAAACACAGAAGGATACATTGTGGGCACTGAGGCTTTTCTCTCATGGGTGGATATTTGAGCTTTAATGTGTCTTTTTACTTCAGGACATTTAATTATTGTTTGCAAATAAACTGGTGACACACAAAAAAAAGAAGAAAAAAACCATTTGTATTATGGTAAACACAATATTTGACAAGCATTTAAAATATTAAAAAAATGTTTAAGTTGGATTACAAATGTAAAAATAAAAGTCTGTGTAAAATATGTTAAAAGAAGAAGTGCAAGTGTGGAAAAAATGATACAAGATAATCTATTTCTTTTGTAAACTACAAGAAAATGTTTAAATAAATGAAATGCTATTCACAGTAAATTCATTTGTACGTGAGAAGCCTGTCAGAAAGGATGAATGACAAATGACGCAGTCTTTGCGCCTGTAGAGCCATGTCTTTGCAGTGTGTCAAACCAAAAAAATTCAATATGAGAAAAAGGGGGCAAAGGGATAGATACATCTCATCTCCAATGTAAAAAACATGGTCTGAATTTTAGATCTCTTCTCTGTTTTAACTCATATTTGTTGTTTTGGCATTCACTGTGTTGGCTCACTATCAGTGTAGTGTTTTCCCCTTCCCATTCCCTATCTGAGAATAGATTCAAATGATCTATCACATTCAATTGGATAGCATAATTCCATAATATTACATCACTATTTGTGCACCATCCAAGTAAAGAAAGCAGAGTGTCAAAGATCTAAAGCTATGCCTGTCATTGCCTCTCACTCTTAGGCTCGATGTCTCCTTTTACTGAAACAAGCACACTAAAGGCAACAATCATCAAAATCATGCATACTTAAATCAAAATACAATTCCAAATTGTATCAGAATTATGGAAGAAATTATCCAGCAGCTTAAATGAAGATTTGCACATACAATATTCTTCACTGTGTTTCCATGTGATGTAAAATGTTTGTTGAATACAAGGCCATTTTGAAGTGTATATATATCCTTCTTCCTCTGGTGTTCATTGTGTAAATTAGTGCACTGACAGATGTTGTTTTTCCTGGGTCCTTTGACATGAACAGTATGTTGTGTGAGACGGGGGGAAGTGAGAGTGAGATGGAGGATCACAACAACTGCGGAAAGAGGGAACAGACTGCTCTCTAGTGTGCATATCCTCATACTGTGGCTGCATTTGACCTATTGTGCACCATATTCTGCAAACCTCCGCAGCAGGGGCAACATCAATACTGAATTTGCAGCGGCTTTTCTGAAGAAAAAAAAATCAATTTGCCTCATTTTTGTGTTATTTTGCGATAAATTAAGATAATGTTTACAACTTGTAAGTCAGCAGGAATAAACATGTTTTAAGAACTCACTGACAATCATTACATAACTAGTTCAAATAAGAGTAAAACATTATCTTCAAACTTATCAACAACATTGTAAGTGCAGTTGGTGTTCTGATGTTCTTTGAACAATATGCAACAAGGTGTCAGAAACACAGGTAAGAATTGGTTCTTTTAGAATTATAGATGAATTGGTGAGGTTTAAATTGTTGGAAAGCCTGGGAGTATGTCCTGCCTGACAAAAAATGCATATGTCCCTCAGGCAATAATGTGTTAGATGTTTTCCCATTTATTTTATTTGACCAAGTTCCATAATGAGTGGTACAGCAATTAAATATGTTCATCTGACAATTGAAGTGAGTGTCAAAACGGGCAATTTGGGGGAAATATTGCTGGGATTAGATAAAATTGCAAGCTCTCAAAAAATAATTGATTATATTTCCATTAATTCCTGTAATCACAAAATCAAGGAGGATCCTGAATGGATTGACAAAGTGAGCCATGGGATATACATATCAAATTACATTCTTTTCCTCAAACAGCTTGTAAGATTTTTCTCAGGTAAAATCCACTACATCCAAATCATTTTCTTTAATATGAAGATAACGCATTCTCATGAACGATGGACATGCATTTCACGATATATAATATAAATACATAAGATAACTCTAATTTCAAACAATAAGATAAAAAGGTATCTTCAAAACGTTCAACATGGAATTCCTCAATCAGTTTTTAAAACTTTTACATGTCTGTATTTTAGTTTCTTCCTACAATTGTGTTCAAGGAATTTGTTTTCACCCACAGCCATCTGAAACTAAACTATGCTGTGACAGTAAAGCAACCCTGTATCAGTAACCAACGTCTCAGGAAGTGACCCATGTAGGATGAAAAATAAAGGTGCCATGTGAGCAATATATCCATTTATTTTGGCTATTAACAGGTTGATTATCCCTGGGGAACATCTGAATTAATAACCTGCCAAGTAACAAAAACACTAAACTTTGTGGTTAATTTTAGGGAAGACATTTTGGGGGGGATAATGGCTTAAAGTTGTCATGTGGGATTTATGATCCATTTCCTATTTATGGTACCAAGGGCATCCCACTGTAAGACTAAACATAGCTGTTAATCATAACGTGCCGTATCATGTGATTGCAAATGACGGCGGTATGTACAGCAGGGCATAATGATGGAGACAGATTTATTTCATTCTCTCATCTTCACAACCTGTCTAAAATCTTCACCCCCTTAAACATGCAACTGCCAGGTACATTTGAGGTTGTGAAGCTTCATTTGTATAAATATTGGATGATTCCTGACATAGAGGCCAGCACTGGCACTACTATTGATTTAATTGCACTCCTTTCTTGAACAAGCAACCAGGACAAAAGGTGATGGAGAATGGCTCTGAATATTTTAAAGGCTTTGAGTCCTGTGGGTTGACGTTAAACTACTTTAGAGTTATCTCTATCCCTATTCACCTTTACATTTTCTTTCTTTCATTCTCTCTCTCTCTTTCTCTCTGTGTGCCCATAAAACACAGTACATGTAGGGAAAAACATCAATTCATCTAACTGACAACAGATCAAATCTCTACTTGACCTAAGCATGGGGTGATAATTCCCTGAGTGGAGATATGTGCCCTCAGACATTATATCCATTATAAGTATGTTGATTGATGAGTGTAAATCTCAGTAAATCAATACAGATGAGTGGTAACGAAAATGATATATTAAGAACAAAAGTAATCATCTCTCCCTTACATTTTCAAGCATACATTGATGGATGAGCATGATATGTTATATTTATATGTAAATCAAGAATTGATTCAGGAGATGATAAGTGGATGGCATAGCAATTTGCAAGTGTCTTACACAAACCAGATCTCTGTTAAGTCATTAAAAGTGTGAAATTTGGCTTCTTTTAAGAGCAGTTGAGCTGGCAAGTCTGACAGTTGTTCTGTAGTTTGCAGAGCTGCAGCTGTCTGCTATCTGCATATGTACAATGCACATGCTAATTATGTCTTTAATTACTGGATTGTAGCTTATGTGTGCAAAATTGAGCATGCGGTGTATCTGTGCATATGCAGTTAAATGTGTGCAAGTGGGGTTGTAAATAAGCCACACAAACCTTGATCATATGATCTCTAGGACTAAATTGCTGCAATGTGCAAAGTGCAATGCTGAGATGAAAATTCACAATAGGAAGATGGATGTAAAGGTAAAGTTACTGCCACAAATTGTAAAGGTCACTACAGTGAAATGAAAAAATACAGAGAGGGTGTGCAAAAAGTAGGGCATTCCGTACATGAGGCTTGGGTCAGATCTAACGGTCAAACACTAACAATGAAGGGACACTGCAGAATTAAACGGCACAGGTAGTTGCTACTGTAGTCGAGATCCCAATAAACACAATTTAGCATCACTATCCCTCGGCACATACTCACAAATATTGTTTTCAGAGTGTTTAGCATTGTTCAAACAGCAATTGATAAAGAAAACAGCATAATTGGTTTTAACATTAAAAATAAACCAGTAGAATACAGTAAACCAAAATGGTGTATGCGTGTTTATGCTAGAGTGCCTGCATGTATAATGCCTTCGCCTGTGCAGTGG
The DNA here is from genome assembly GCA_026937815.1 of Etheostoma perlongum. NCBI lineage: Eukaryota > Metazoa > Chordata > Actinopteri > Perciformes > Percidae > Etheostoma > Etheostoma perlongum. Next base: position 15,620,093 of record CM049372.1, read on the forward strand.
TGTATGTGTGCATCACTGATAAAACATCACTCTGCAGATTTCTGGGAAATAGCTTGCATCACAACCTGCAGGGAGGGGGGGCCCTTAGAGACGCAAACAAATCCTTAAAAAATAAATTAACCTGGCTTCCTGTGAGGGGTATCGATCGAGCAACATTCTGCCATCTCATTGGGACTTGGATTGTGCTGCATAATAAACGCTTAACACCCCCTCATAACTGGATGGAGAGCTAAATCATGGGTGGCAGCATGTACTGCAGTAGGCTGTAAGGAGCTACTGATGACTAAGGACAATGAGTGGGTGGCTTTCCAGTGCCTCTTTTATAACAGGTAGGTTATTGGGATAAATATTCAAATCATCATCAACATTATATTTCAATCCAAAGCCAGTGACACATAATTTTATCTCTTGTTTTACGTTACCTTCTCTTCCTCCTTCCAAATACTGCTGCTGTCATTGTTATAAATGTGATATTATACAAGAAGTAGCTCCAACCAGGAAATCTGATTGGTCAACTAGACATTTAGAACGTGCTCTAATCAGCATGATAGTACACCCAGAGCCATTTATGCACACAGCGTCACACTATAAATATTAGTCCTCTATTTTCATTTATTAATGAAAATAAATGTAGGAACCACAGTGAAACACACCAAAACTCTCTCCTACATATTTATATAAATGGATTTATCAGAATAAACAACTTATTTCTTACAAGGCTCTTGAGTTGACTGTTACTCAAAATGTGTGGATCACATCAGCTGTGCTGGTGACATGGCGTTTTGTTAAAAATAGCCTGCTACATGACCAAGATGGAGCTAGGAAAGCAGTTTTGTGTTTATACAGTGATGAAAATAAGTATTTGAACACCCTGCTATTTTGCAAGTTCTCCCACTTAGAAATCATGTAGGGGTCTAAAATTATCATCGTAGGCACATGTCCATTGTGAGAGACATAATCTAAAAAAACAAAATCCAGAAATCACAATGTATGATTTTTTAACTATTTATTTGTATGATACAGCTGCAAATAAGTATTTGAACACCTGTCTATCAGCTACAATTCTGACCCTCAAATACCTGTTAGTTTGCCTTCAAAATGTCCACCTCCACTCCATTTATTATCCTAAATTAGATGTACTTGTTTGAGGTCGTTAGCTGCATAAAGACACCTGTCCACCCCATACAATCAGTAACAATCCAACTACTAACATGGCCAAGACCAAAGAGCTGTCCAAAGACACTAGAGACAAAATTGTACACCTCCTTGTGGTGGCTGGAAAGGGCTACGGGGAAATTGCCAAGCAGCTTGGTGAAAAAAGGTCCACTGTTGGAGCAATCATTAGAAAATGGAAGAAGCTAAACATGACTGTCAATCTCCCTCGGACTGGGGCTCCATGCAAGATCTCACCTCTTGGGTTCTCAATGATCCTAAGAAAGGTGAGAAATCAGCCCAGAACTACACGGGAGGAGCTGGTCAATTACCTGAAAAGAGCTGTTTCCAAGGTTACTGTTGGTAATACAAGACGTCATGGTTTGAAATCATGCATGGCACGGAAGGTTCCCCTGCTTAAACCAGCACATGTCAAGGCCCGTCTTAAGTTTGCCAATGACCATTTGAATGATCCAGAGGAGTCAAGGGAGAAAGTCATGTGGTCAGATGAGACCAAAATAGAACTTTTTGGTCATAATTCCACTAACCGTGTTTGGAGGAAGAAGAATGAAGAGTGCCATCCCAAGAACACCATCCCTACTGTGAAGCATGGGGGTGGTAGCATCATGCTTTGGGGGTGTTATTCTGCACATGGGACAGGGCGACTGCACTGTATTAAGGAGAGGATGCCATGTATTGCGAGATTTTGGGGAACAACCTCCTTCCCTCAGTTAGCGCATTGAAGATGGGTCGAGGCTGGGTCTTCCAACATGACAATGACCAGAAGCACACAGCCAGGATAACCAAGAAGTGGCTCTGTAAGAAGCATATCAAGGTTCTGGCGTGGCCTAGCCAGTCTCCAGACCTAAACCCAATACAGAATCTTTGGAGGGAGCTCAAACTCCGTGTTTCTCAGCGACAGCCCAGAAACCTGACTGATCTAGAGAAGATCTGTGTGGAGGAGTGGGCCAAAATCCCTTCTGCAGTGTGTCAAACCTGGTGAAAAACTACAGGAAACGTTTGACCTCTGTAATTGCAAAGAAAGGCTACTGTACCAAATATTAACATTGATTTTCTCAGGTGTTCAAATACTTATTTGCAGCTGTATCATACAAATATATAGTTAAAACATCATACATTGTGATTTTCTGGATTTTTTTTTTGATTATGTCTCTCACAGTGGACATGGACCTACGATGACAATTTCAGACCCCTCCATGATTTCTAAGTGGGAGAACTTGTGTTCAAATACTTATTTTCCTCACTGTATGTGCAGTTTTTATTCAGTTTGGGAAATCCCACAATCTCTACAAAGATAATATTAACTTAAACTGGCTAGAAATTGTCTATTGTCTATGTTGCTTTTAATATTTAGAGTGTGAATTGCCTCACAATATGAATAAAGATTAATAATATATTGTATTTTGTTGGTAATCAACTTTGGCCAAGAAGTATCACAGTCATGTCAATAATGGCGTTAAATCACACCATCAATTGATTGTAATCAGTCAATTGTCTTATGCATCCAGTACCGAAGAAGAAGAGTGCCGGGGGCCTGAATGACTACAGACTGGTGGCCCTAACATCAGCGGTCATGAAATGTCTTGAGAAGTTGGTTCTGTTCAATCTCAAACCCATTACAGATCCCCATCTTGATCCACTGCAGTTTTCTTACAGGGCAAACCGCTCAGTGGATGATGCAGTTAGCTTAGGCCTGCACTATGCTCTGGACCACCTCAACTCTCCTGGCTCCTATGTAAGGATGCTGTTTGTGGATTTCAGTTCCACCTTTAACACCCTTTTACCCAAGCGGCTGCGGTGGAAGCTGTCACTAATGGTGGTGGATCCCTGTATCTGCTGCTGGATTATGGATTTTCTCAGCAACATAGAACAGCATGTGCGGCTCAGCCAGTACATATCTGATCCCTAGTCCACCAACATTGGCGCACGGCAGGGGTGCATGCTGTCACAATTTCTCTACTTACTATACACCAATGATTGCACTTCCAACAACAGTTCCATCAAGTTGATTAAATTTGCGGACGATACCACCTTGGTCGGCCTTATTAAGGGCAATAACAAGTCTGCTTATAGGCAGGAAATGTCTCATCTGGTTGTATGGTGTGACAAGAACAGTCTGGAGCTTAACCAACAAAAGTGATAGACTTCCACAGAGCCTCCTCCTCTCTCCCAACCATCAAGAGCTCTGTTGTTAAGGAGGTGGAGTCATTCAGTTAACCAAACTGAATGTCTTTAGCTCTGTTCGGTCTAGGTTTTACAGAGCCAGTGTGGAAAGCCTTCTGTCAAAATCCCTTACTGTATGGTTTGCCTCAGCATCGGCCCAGGCAAGGAACAGACTGCAGCGCATTGTGCGTACAGCAGAGAGAGGCTGACTGGACACAGGCAGCTGTCAACCAGTGACCTGTATGAGGCCAGAGTCAGGAGGGTAGCTAAGATTGTTGCTGATCAGTTCCATCCAGCAAGTGAAATTTTTAGGCTGCTTCCCTCGCGAAGAAGGTACAGTGGGATGAGGACCTCACGCCACCTCAATGGCTTTTTTTCAAGAGCCATTTCGCTCCTGAATAGCTGATCCACTGCCCCTCCCCCCTCGCTATTTTATCTTTGGACAATTTTATTTATTTAATTGTTTTAAGAATGCTTTATGCAGCTATGCACTACTGTTTGTTTGTTGAGCTTCTGTGTTACTGATTGCAATTTCAAAGCTGTGTGTCTACTGATGCATTTGGCGAATAAAGTGATTCTGATTCTGATCTTGTGTAATATTGCTTAATTAACAAACAAAAAAAAACAATAGAAAAAATCTTGGTGTTTGCATAACCCACACAATCTGGAAAATAATTAAAAGCAAATGGGAATTTAACTCACATTATATACTGTAGAGAGAGCTCCTTCTGAATAATATATTTTGATGTTTAACTAAGGAAAGCTTATCATTTAATTGCAAACCCTGCCCTTATGACAGTTAAACAAACTTGTAAATAACTTTACTAAAACAGAAACAGGTACAATAGAACTTGTAGTTCTCTACACCTCCACTGCTTCATTTACATGCACTATACTCGAGCAACACTGAATAATAATAATCACTGAGGAGTCATTATTCTTACCTACATATTGTACTGTAGAAGGTGAAACTGGTTAGAGAATGGGGGCAAGGTTAGTGTATATTCATTACAGTAAGTCTGAGAGGGAGAGAGTAACAAAAGAATAGTGGCCATTAGTATTATCATTACAGTGTATTTTGTAGTTAAGGTTCTTGCTATTGCTCGGTTGGATTAGCCGGAGATGGTGTTTTGTCTTGCATTTAAAATTACATATCAGGGTCAGTCAGTGGGATAATACATTGCAACAGCTGGACCTGCATCTGGGGCTCCATGTAACCCTAATAACAGCAGATGTGGGTCAGCGCCTAATATTCTGAGTATTATGGTGGCTGAACTACAGCTTTATCCAGGACTGGAGTCAGGATTTTTTAATCCATGTATTATTGTTATTCATATCTTTACAGACCCTGGTGCAATCGAAATATTAAATGTATCCAAGATGATATAGGCTAAAATATTTGCACAGTTTTTACTCTTCAGACAGGTCCTGCATGTTTTGATATATTTTTCCAATCCATTTCATTCCTCATGTGTCAATAGTCCTACATCATTTAATGCCTAAAGACATGTGTTACGGTACTCCAGCATCCACACAAGGAAAAGTAGATCAATAAAATACACATTTCTGCAACTGAATAAGTACTGTAGTCGTATAGGAGACTGTTCTGTACAAAAATAATGAATAATTTAAATATTTGTTACAGCACTGACCAGCACAAGCATTAAATAAGATCAAATATCAAACTACATTATCTAGTATTTGTTAAATATATGTGTGCCTTTGAATTTACAAAGCTAGACAATGAAAAAACAGAAATTTAATGTTAAAAAAACAAAAAGTATTTAATAAGATTCAAGTAACACATTTTTTGATCATCCTTCATGGTTCTACACCTTCGTTCTGTGTTTGAATCTGAGGTCAATATTCTGTATAATGGTTTTGTAACAATCAAGATTCATACAAATATGACTAATCTGAAGATCAGAGACAGAATTTCAAGGCACAGATCTGGTCAAGGTTACAAAAAAATTTTGCTGCCCAGGTGGCTGTAAAAAGTAATACCATAACAAATCTAAAAATAACCAAAACTGAATCGGGGGAGAACAACACCCAATTTTTTTTTTAGATTTACCTTATGGAGCCTCACTAAATCCACCAGTCGGGGCTGCATTGCCATTCAGTGCAAGTTGAAACATGGATCATGAAGGACTCCAAGATGGTGATTTCTGGTCTGATGAGACCAAGATAGAACTTTTTGGCCTTAATTCTAAGCGGTATGTGTGGAGAAAACCAGGCACTGCTCATCACCTGTCCAATACAAGGTGAAGCATGCCCTGGTGGCACATTTAGGTACTGGTTACGAGGAAAGATGAATGGCTAGATATCCTGAGAAAACAAGACCTCAGACTTTTGAAAGAAATAAAACAAACGAAAACAACATTTAAATGACTTAAAAATGCAGCACTGGGAACAAAAACCATCCAACCTGACAGAACTGGATCTGCAAGGAGGAATGGCAGAGGATACAAATCCAGATGTGAAACTTGTTGCATCTTTCCCAAAACGACTCATGGCTGTATTAGATCAAAAGGGTGCTTCTACTAAATACTGAACAAAGGGTCTGAATACTTATGACCATGTGATATTTCAGTTTTTGTTTTTTAATAAATATGCAAAAATTTCTAAATTTCTGTTTTTTTTTTCTGTCAAGATGGGTTGCTGAGTGTACATTCTGAGAAATAAAATGAACTTTTTTGATTTTTGAAAAAGGCTGCAATGAAACAAAGAGTGAAAAACGCCTTTAGCCAGTATGTGACTTTGAAACAAAGCTAGACAATGAAATTATAATGTTAAAGAAAAAGTATTTAATAAGATTCAAGACACATTTTGCTTCATGTCGTTCTAATCTAGGTCAATATTCTGTGTATATGGTTTTGTAACAATCAAGATTCATACAAATATGACTAATCTGATTATTTCCCAGGTGGCTGTAAAAAGTAATACCATAACATCTAAAAATAACCAAAACGAATACAACATATTTTTTATGATTTACCTTATGGAGCCTCACTTAAATATCAGCTGCATTGCCATTCGGTTGACATCATGGCCTTTTTCAATATAATACTATAAGGTAAGCAGCCCTGGATGGACATTTAGGTATACTGGGCTAGATGTGAGAACAAGCAGCTTTTGAAAGAAATAAAACAAACAAACAACATTTAAATGAATAAAAAATGCAGACTGGGAACAAAGCCTTTTTGTCCTCTTGGTTGATGACTGTGTACGCCTTTAGCCAGTAGACAAACATCACATCTTATTAACTTATTCACAATGTATGCTAAATAAGTCATCGGGACAACTGCAAGATGTTTCATTATTCATAGTCAGATTTCAAATAAAACTAAACCCAAAACAACACTTTAATTAAGCGTGTCATAGGTATTGCACGGCAAGACTGCCAGAGTTTCTTTTTGAATAAAACGTTAACACAGGTTAAGTGAAGTAAAAATAGACAGCATTTATCATTTCCCATTTATCTGATCAGTGTCAGGATGGATACATGCTATTCTACTCGGTCTCCTTGCTCCCTCTTTCGTCCCTATCTGTGAGGGTAGATTGCCATCTCTCCAGTAGCCAATGAGATTGGCTGCATAAATGGAATTACCCCATTCTCCAAGTGTCATCTGTGCAAAGAGAATGTGTTCACTGTTTACAAAACCATTGTGTTAAAATGCATCCTTGGTGCAGCAAGTTTTTAAGATGCAATTTTGGTAAACATTCGCACTGTGGCAGTGCATAGAAGTTAATCCGGCTCGGAGGCATTGAAAGAAATATATAAACGATGGACTTACCTGTCATATTAAATGCAGAGCAGAAGACCAATGGATCCACAAAGAATGCCAAAAGAGAGATAGAGAGAAAAAAAGCTTGTTAAAATCTTAAATTTCTGACATCAGAACAGGCTTATTTAAATACACTTCTGTTTAACTGTGAAGAACTTTTACTCAATTAGAGAGCACAGATATTTTTCAGACAATTTGAAAGTGTAACAGATTGCTGTGAGATTAGACGTGCTATGGCAGAGTGCAATTGTGTGTTTGCACTGCATGGACCAGAGAGCCTGGAGAACCATAGTTAAACTGATAATGGTGCACTTAAAGTCTAACTTGCGACAGCAATCAAAGTCGACAGTGAAAAGAGGAAGAGCAGAAAGACACGTTTTTATTGGGAGACTATGCTGACAATGAGCTGACGGTGAAACTAACATCCCACTCTGCCAACCATGCAGCACAGCACAACAAGGCTATACAACTTTACAGTATAACACCTGCCCTGGTTTTGTGCAATCTAACAGTTGCATGGATGTTAGGGCTTGATTCCATCATTGCTCTTACTTCCTTCACACTTCCTTCACACAAACTGTAACAATGCCTGCCACTGGATCCGTGATTTTTTTTAATGACTTGCATGAGACCTCTCCCGGGTGCCTCAATGAGTATAACCAAATACAGTATATACTGAGACAGTGGTGGAAGTACATACTTATGCTATACATACTTAACTCTTCCAGGCAATTGCTTGTAGCCAAGGAGGACACAGAGGATTAAAAAACATGATGGACTCTTTACTCTCTTTAGTTATCTTTACTGGAGTTTCTGCACGGGAAAGTCACCAGACAACACAATCTTCTTTATTCCATTTTTCAACTTTCTCACATGATTAGATAATGAAGCATTTGCCTTCAGGGATTAATAATGCCATCAGCATATATTGACAATTCCAATCGCAATTAATTTTAATAAAACGTGACATTGAAAACAGCTCCTGAATTACTAGCCATGAGATATTCTACTTCCATTTGTGTGCATCCTGTCCCAGAAATGCTTGTTACTAACCTGGGGAGTTTGCTCCCCCGAGCCCTTAAATTTCTTTTTGCCCAGCATTTTTCCTTGGATTAGGATGACAACAAGATCTTGGTTGCAGCTGTCGCCGTGGTCCTGCTACACTCCCTGCCACACCGTGCTCCGCTCTGCAATGCCCTGCTGTTTCCTGCTGCATCCTGTTGAACCCTGCTGCATCCCGCTACGGCTACCTATGCTCTGCTATGCCTCGCTACACCATGTAACGCCCTGCAGTGCCCTGCTATGACATGAACTACTACGACTACCATTTGTAGTCACTGATCCATTATCTTTATTGTAACTATTATTGCCACTCTTCATCACACCCCCAACCGTCACTGTCAGACTACCAAGAGCCTGGGTCTGTCCGAGGTTTCTTCCTAAAAGGCCGTTTTTCCTCGCCACTGTCGCACTAATTGCTTGCTCTTGGGGGAATTACTAGAATTGTTGGGGCTTTGAAAATGATGCATGGTTTAGACCCTAATCTGTAAAGTGTCTTGAGATAAGTTTTGTTATGATTTGATACTATAAATAAAATTGAATTGAATCTGACCACAACATCAATCTGTGAATGTGTAAACTGCTCTAATATAGAGATTTAACCTGTTTCCAGGAATGTGCAATTTCAATATTAGCTAATGACAAAAAATAAATGTTAAATGTTTGACAGTACATTTATTTAACAAACTATATACAGTATATATGCTTTGATCCATGCTTTCCCAAGCCTTTTCATTCAAACATACTATTTACATGTTGGAGGTGATGGTTGGATATATGTATATATGTTGATGTTTAAATATCACTAGGAAAATAGGCTTATAAAAAACAAAAAGAGCTGATTGGCTAAACCTTTATAAATGAGAGCTTATTTTCTCTTCTTGATGGTAAAAATGCATACAGAATCAATCACTGTTAAATTGATCTGTTTTGGCATTGTCGCCACTTAGTGGATGGTAGTATAAGACCAAATTATGTGGAATATACAGTCAATTTATAGTCAATGTCAGCCTTGCCAGTATGTTTCCTCTTGGCTGCTTTAGTAGAGTCCGCCATGCACAACCATCCTTTCCTGATTATTTTTTGAAAATCAACCTACCAAAAATACCTTTTTGAACAAAATACATTTACAATCAGATCACTGAAGCTAATGTTTTGTGACAGCGGTATTGCTTTTAGTTAATGGGTTACAAATTTCCATTGGCTCCAGTTTCTCAGCAAGTATATTAATGACAAATGAGAATTCACATTGTATAATTGAAGAGGAAAATAGGTCTGATTCAAAAAGAAATGTGCCTTCTTTGTTTTTCCTCAATTTTGTTCATTTACTGTGCAAACTGTAAGGTTGCCCAATAGAGCACAAATAGCTAGCTGAACCGTAGGAATGCAGAGAAAGGGATTACATTTATAGTTTTAAAAATGCTTTAGAAACACATGCAGTATATGTACAGTGTATGTACAGGCAGGGGACAAACCTATGTTTAAGGGAATTTAAAGAGATTAAAATAAAACATATTGCCGCTTTAGCATTACTGTACGTGAAAATAATAACTATATTAATAATAAACATGCAGGTCTTGGTAGAGTAATTGTCATGCAAATACTGCAAAAACAAAAGAGCACAGATTTGCACAACAACACTAGCTTACAGTATACACAGTATACAGGAAAATTAATTGGTAGAAAAAACAATTCCAGTCACTCTGGGTAATGAATTTCCAGACATAGTGCTTACATGCTAAAAAATTAATTAAAAGATGACGGTAGAAAATGTATATTTAAATAACATTTAGTTGCAATAAACTGTTATGTCACTTCCTAACTCAAGAAAACCACAATGATTTCATATTGACAACTTTGCTACAGTAGTGTGCCATTGACAGTTTAGAATCAATCCAGAGAAGGCACAATTTTATCTTCCAGTACCTTATGATTGGACTAATGCTTGTTGTCGGTATGTGTTAGACCTAGTTTTTAATAGGTTGGACTTTGCACGAGATAAGCGAGGTTAGACTTTAAAACCTATTCCCTGGGAGTGTGACAAATTAAGGGGTTCAGGATGTTTTTACACAGATCTGACTCATGTGTTTAATAATTCTGACCACCATAATCTATCAAGTGTCAACTTTAGGAGCATTAATTCAATCATCCTAATAATCAAAATGGTGGCTCTGAGCCCCTGCTGCGGGGCTTAGTGATAGTGTACGGAGTATGAAAAGGCACATTAAAATGGGCTGGAGCATGCAATCCCCCAAAAAGGCATTTGCTGCGCTCTGCATGCACCAAGGACATGCAACAGTAAGGTCAGGATCAAACATCGGCAGAATACTGAATAAGTCAGCCTCCTGGGCTGGGATTCCTGTATCCAGCTCATCCTCCCTTGTCCAATGGTAAAACGTCTGATCGCTCTAGATACGCTATCCCTGAAGGCTTGCTGAACACTTCCAACATGCAGCACAAAGTCTGAAGTTTAATCAGATACAGTTTATGCTCATACAAAAAATAAATGTGCGTATTAAAGAATTCTCAACATATTGTGACACAACATTAGTTTGGTGAATTTCCCCACTCCACACACCTAATTTATCACTTTTCTAAAAGGTCCTCTCTGGCCAACATTTGGTCACAAATAAGTAACCTGTAACATAACCAGAAACCAACCAATGAGGGTTACATAATATACATTATACTGTCAGTGTCAAACAAAATCTCTGGCTGTGATTTACAGGCTCTCTTAACATTAAATGCTCTGCCTTTACTTTGAGAAGGCAGAGGCCCTAGAAGCATGATTATACTGTTGCTAGGTAACCACAGAGTCAGCTGCTGTCCACTACATTACTATTATATCAGTTAATGTAAGACTAATTGCAGGAGGGAAAAAAACACACATGTAACATTTGAGTCACGACGATGCAAATCTGACGCCAATTTTTTTTATTGTGATTTTCTTTTATGCTGAAACAGTGGGCTGAAATGACCAATAATATATTTTGTCACTTTCCCTTATTACAAAAACAGCTCTGATGTGGAAGAAAGAACAGAAGAAAGCCTCACCTCTGTTGTCATTTGATTAGACGGCAAAGAAAAAGCTGTGACGATGTTTTTTCTATTCTATTTTTTCTGCACACAGTTGAACACTTTTTAACTTGGGGTGCTCAGGGCATGTCTGAAAAACATGTAAGGTGTGCTGGGTGGATAAAAGTGAGGTGCTCTGGGTACATAAGCAGCATACAAAGCCCCTCAGATCCAGTGAAAACAACTACAAACGGCAGCTCATTGCCATAAAGGTGTCCGGTGTGACCACCTGCTCATTGCAGCACCCAAAGTCTTTAATTTCAGTCAGTCTCTAAATGTTGAACATAAAATGAATGGGTTGGGAGCTTAAGTTGGCGTATTGCAAATCTCTAATCTTACCTGTGATAAGCACACATGTAACCATATAACTAGTTGATGTAACTTTTTGTTAGAATAGCTCAAGAGGTAAATTAACATGGGAGCTGATCCTGTTACATTGTGTTTCTTCTGGGGCAGTCAAATGAGAGCAGAGAATACACTATTTCTTTGTGGAATTTCATATGCACGTACCCTTCAGGCAAGTGTTGTTTCCTCCTCTATTGAAAGCATTTGAGACTAGAGTGTGGGAGTGGGAATGAGAGTTGTTGTTTTAAAGCTGGCACTAATGAAACCCATGGGTCTGTAATGACAATGGGAGGATGCTTGATGATAAAGTATGTGGTCCAGTCTGTGCTTTGTGTTTGGCCTTGCATGTGTGTCCACATGTGTTTTTGAAAGCTAATTTTTGAAAGCTGCCATATGTTCCTCTTTAATCTTTAGATGTTTTGGGGTAAATGATGGTAGGATCTCACCACACCTCAGGTGAATTCCCAACTTAATTTCTGATGAAATGAATAAGAAAACCTTTCACCTAATGTAATAACCTCTTAAAGTGTAACTCTTGCCAAAATGCAACCTAGGGTCTTTTTGTAAATGTACCCAAGTCAAACTTTCGGTAGAAAATATAATTAGAACAGAAGCGCCACTTGACCGTAATTTTGTTTTGGGTCCAATGGCCTTTTGAATGGGAATGCTAGGGGCACTTCTATGATAGCATCAAAATCACTATTTTTAAAACCCTACAAACACTGACAACACTTAAACTTTACTTAAAGCATCACCAGAAGCTCTAAACACGAATTCAAGCATTGAGACCATTGTTTGTGTACTCACACTCCTTTTGACTGGTGAGATGGCAGCAACCGGAAAACCAACAGCTAAAATGAGTCGTTCAAAAACTCTTACAAACAATGTTCTCAATGCTCAAGTTCATGTGTAGAGCCCCTGCTGATATTTTGAGCTAAGTTTCAGTGTTTTCAGTGTTGGTAGTGTTTAAAAAAATTGTGATTTTGATGTGATCATAGAAGTGCCCCTAGCACTCCCATTGGACCCAAATCAAAAATATGATGAATCTTAAAAGTGGCGCTTCCGTCCTAATTATGCTTTTAAACAAAAGTTTGACTTGGGTACATTCACAAAAAGACCCTAGTTTGCATTTTGGCGAGAGTTACGCTTTAAAGCAGGTTATCCTTTAAAACTTCCAGCTACTCACAATGGTTGAAAATATGTATATTTTAATTTCTTAACCCTCATGTTGTCCTCAAGTCAAACTGACGCATTTTCCTATATTTTAATGACCCAGTTGTAATTACACAAAATAACATGACTGATTCCACAAAACGCTCTTTGGCAAGTACAAATCTCTACTTGCATTCAATTTGGGGCGTCTTATTCAATGTTATAGCATGAGGAAAAAAAAAATTGAAGTGGTTTTGAAATAAAAAATTGACATATTCCAGTCTGTGATTATCCATCAACATACATTCCTTTAATTTTAGTTAAAATAATTCCTAATTTCTGCTATTCTAACTCAAACATTAGGTATAATTTTAAAAGGTTTATTGACCATAAATTCCAAAAATAACTGTAAAACTCAAGTTAATAAGTGTTAGGTGGTGTTGAAAACGTAAAAGAAAGTGACAAACATTGAAAAAAAGCATCAAAAGTGTTGAAAAAAGGGACAAAAACTTAAAAAGTTAAAAACATCGATAAAAAGCATCAACAAAAGTGTTGATTTTAAATTTTGACGGGAAGACAACACAAGGGTTAACTTTGTGACTAATATTCAGTGTGATAGTACACAGTGTACATCTTCCATATTGGAAATAATCTAACAAATAAGGAATATAAAGTTATTGTATCCTTAATATAAACAGGTGCTGGCATTATTCCAAGACCTATGGCTCATTACATGGTAACCTTATTCCACATCACATTTTTAGATTTTAAAATATATATCATTTCCTTCAACGCATATGTCAAACAAATAAGGCTTAAAAACAACACCCTCATATGAAAACAACACAATTCTACCTCAACAATTACAAATCAATATCCTGTATATACTTTAATATAAAAAAGCCTTACAAAATAATTATTTATTCAACTCTCTTAAGCTTAAAGTATACACTAAATAAGCTGCAATCTTTTTAAATCCAAGCCTCTCTGTCACAAGGATAGCTCCTATTCATGTATAAAGGGAAGAGACTGAATTCATGTCTCACAGTCTATTGTGTCTTTTTTATTATTAGTTTATTTTTATTTTGTCGTCTATATACTTCCAAACTCACAGCTCTGTCAAGCTCTGTCAGATACAAGTTGCTCCAGTCCTCCTCTAGCTCTCCCCTATCTAAACCGACATATTTCAGACGTTTTAATGCCCAGATATATGACAAACATCTCTAATTCATAGAATCGTACCAACATAAGTAACTCATATGTAGTTTTAATAAAAAGAAAACACCAAGGAAACAATACTTCATGAGGCTTGACATTAAAATCTCACATTTCAAAGTGAAATTGAAAAAGCACAACCAAAACTAAAAATGACAGAAAATCACTTTGCTGCCATTTTCATTTCCTTTCATTTTGGATCATTTTACTGAGACATTTACAAGCATAATTCTTTCTTGTACCTATGAGATTTAAGAAACATGTAAATAAAACAATACATGTTGCTGGTAAATAATGAAACAGTTATTTTAACCTTGACATGAGATGGAAGGAACAATAGAGATTGAAAGCAAGTTAAAGGTTTGGAGGACAGAGAGTGAACAATGCCAAAATCCAATACAACCAGATGGTCATTGGAACAAGAATTGCCTAGAGCAATCTAACCCCCCCCCCCCACCACCACCACTCCCCCAATTTACTGTATATTCAAGCATGGACCCACACCAGACGTCCCCTTGCTCCATTCTCAAATTTATCTAAGAATGGAACTAAAAACATCCACTGTGCACTGTATACATGCTGTTAAAGAGATTGATTTGCAAATAGGTGATTATGAGATATTTTTTAGAGCAAGAAATGCTGTGGTTGATACATTGATACTGTTTTGATAAAGCTATACATTGAGTTCCTCTCTCTCTATTGTTTTTATTGTGTTTTAATAGGCATTTATGTTTTCACTCTGCTTTGATCCTATTAAAAAATAAGCATTTTTCAGTAAAAGGTGAGGGCACTGAGGATAGAAAAAAACATATCTAAATATCCTGAACAAATGGTTTTTATTTCCTTGGATGAAGTTAAGCACAAAGTAATCAGTGAGCAACCTCTCTTGTCCCTCTTTCACAAGCCAACGCACCAACACATCCCACACTTGCAGTTATACTGAGAGAAGACGGGTTTGTTATTGGCCACAGTGGAGACTCATCAATCAATCATGAATTAATGGTTCGGCCATCTCATTGAAACACATGCACCCCTGCAGTCACACAACCATACACATACAGGCTCTTGGCCTTGTGGACACACATGACTCAAAATCAAATCACAAAATGCCATTTTATAACGCTGAGCTGTGATTCAATAGCTGTGATCATAACATGTTATTTGAAAAAAAAAATCTTTCTTTCAGACCCTGTTGCTATGCTACAAATCCTATAATTCGACAGTGTACCATATTAAAAGGACACATACGTACAGTATCTGGACATAACAAAAACAACAACAAAAGCACCTTATCGTCACAAAATGAGCTTACAGTGTTTTGACCCTTAAGCAATATCATGGCGCTTATTTGTCCATTGAACAACAGCTAGAGGGCCATGTGCCAAATGTATTTTATGGAGAATACTGGCATACATGTTTTGGTCCATACCAGCCATAAGGGTGTCTGTAGGGGGTGGTGAGAAGGGATATGCTCTCCAGTCATTGTTGTTTGCGAGGCCACTGAGCCTCTTGATCCCTGGGTAATCTCCAGCTATCTGTCTGAGTTATCACCTCTCCTGATTTAGGTCACCCTGGCTGCTTTCGGTTTTTAGGTTGTCCACCAGCCCCCACAGAGAACACGCACGAAAATCCCACATGCAATTGAACAAGAAGGTAAACAGGGAGCCTTACCGCATTGAAAGCATACACATTAGCACACTGTTCTCCCCGGTAAAAAACTGAATTCATTCGGGGAAAGAAGAATCCCAATTTACTGATTTTTTTAATGTCAGATAAAAGATTTCAAGAGGTCTAACCCATGCCTGATTTTCTATGACACTTCAGGAAAACTAAGTCATTTTTGTCACAAGTCAATAGCGCAAAGTGAAAAGGTCCCTAAAATTCACCATTAGTCCTACTGTCTGGCAGCTTGTCTATTGTTTTTGGTATGTTGGTTTATAGCAACAGTTATATGTAAGTCTTGTGAGATATAGTAATGCTGAGGTAGTTGTATAGTGTTTATAAAAACAGTTTCACTAATATGGTATATAAGAAAAAGGGCATCATTGTTATGGCCTTAATTGAAAAGATAAGATGAAACTGTTCAGTGCCATCATGTGAATAATTTATATTAATTTATTACAATTCAATTACTGTTATGCAAAAAATAACTTGCAAGCACAGTATTAATACATTATCATTAGTGTGGTCAATTTTTCCTATTCCTCATTTTAAATGTTAAATGTGTACTGCAGAAACAAATGTGTTATGTCTGAGGTAATTCCTTTTTTAACATGAACAAAAACAGTACTTTGTCAGACACGTGGTCCAGTTTTGTGGACACTTGGTGTTGTGTAGGGAATGAATGTTTAATTTGTCATATTAACCAAAAACATCTTGATAAGCCTCATTTTGCACAATTATGCTGAACTAATGTGACATCATTGGTTACAAAAATGGTTGATCCACTGACATATAAGTAACATTATTTCCTCATATCTTTCTTTTTAAATCCTTTAACAGTGGAACATGATGTGCCTCATTTTCAGATCCAACTACAGCTCAGTGTTACTCACCCAACACCTCCAACCCCACCCTAAGCTACGTGGCTCTCTTGCACCATATCATCTCCTTATAGCCAACACTTCTCAGCTCTGTGACTAACAGTTCGCTCCCCGGCCCTTGAGGAAGACTAATATCCTGTCCTCTTGCTGTAATGAAAAAACGTCGGCCATGGAAAAAGGATGAAAAAGTCTGGATAAAGCTGCTCATGGATCCGGCCTAGGTGTGGTACCAGCTTATTTTTGCAAAATATTTTTTAAGCAGGGTTTAAATGGATAAGATCTCCAGCTGTGCTGTGGAAAAATTTATTGTTCTAACTTTTGGTGTTGGAGAGGGCTTTGGCCCGGTGATGCAATGCCTTTTTGTAGAATACGGTATAATTCATGGTGTACACAAATTATAAACAATATGTTGACTATGATTGATTACGTGTGAAAAACTAGTCTAATTCAATAGATCATTTGAAAACTATGTTTTATAGGTTGTTTTCAATATTTTGCAAATTTCTTTTTAGTATATTAAAACGGTCAGTCTAAAATTGATTAGATTGCCAGTGTTGTGGAAAATATATAACGACAAATGGTTTACATAAAGTTACATTTAAAGATGTTTAACCCTCAAATACAGAACTATTCAACAGATTAAGATTGTAAGGGAAATAGTAACCCAATTGTTAATTCTGAGGAGGCATACATTCATTCTGCAGTTTTGAATGGAACTGTTCACACACTGTATCAGTGTGTTACACACACACACTGATACAGTCAGTATCATGCCTGACTTGAGAACAAAACCAGCAATAGTTTGGGACAGTGTGACTAAATGCATCCATTCTTTATAGATGGAATTACTGACCTCCTGGGTCAATTGCAGTCTGTTGCCCAAGGCCTTATTTGAAAAGCTACCAATTGGGGTATGTTCTCATGAACTTGACCTCATTGTTAATGTCTCAAAGAATGGGTGAAATAAGCCAGTTCCCTCTTGCTTCCCAACATATAATACATCACTTCCCATTATGCAGTCAACATCCAAGTCTTTCTTCAACACTGGACCATTGTTTGAGTAAAATGGGTGGCATTGGTCACAAAGAAATGATTCATCATCCAGGCTATCTTGACAGTGTGACATTTCCCACAGCACCAAGGGTCTGTTTAAGGCCCTTCTCAAATGCACATGTTTACAAGACCCTAGACAAAATCATCATACTTTTTATATTTTCTCATTACAGTTGAAAGGCAAGGACTTCATTTAATGCCTGCTTTATTTCATTCTTACCATTACTAGGAGAAGTCATAAAATTGCTTCATGTTGGCATTTTATGTATTTCACTATGAATGTGGTTTAATTTTTTCATACATATCTGTATACACTGTACATGTACAGTATATCAGTGCAGAGCTAGTATGGTTGACCTATACTGTGTATTGTTGTTCAGACCGGCTGTATTATAAAGTTGCCATCATAAGGATAAAAACACACTCCAAGTTACTGTACACTTACAAAACGTTATGTTGTAGTTCACACTGTTACCACACAGCATCTGGCTTTTGGCCTTTCATAGCTTAATTTGCAAACAGCATTTAATTATAAGGAGGAGTTGTCCTCAAGTCATCCAAGCCAAGTGAAAAAAAAGGAAAAAATTGGTAAGGAAAATGAGTTTGTGGCATGTCAGATGCCACAAACTCTCCAGCTAAGCATAGGTGACAGTGGGAAAGCACTGAATAAAACAGTCTATGTCATCTAAACTTACCAATCAAACTTTCATTGGCATAATCTCTGCAAAAGGCAACAGTTCTTGACAGCCTCACCCACACATTGTGCCTCAATTACCTGCCGAAAAGGGCAAAAGTTAAGCCGGGGTTCTCTTTCTGCCTGCACATGCCTTAGAGTGACCTGCAGCAGTTTGTGTTTGCAAGATGGTTTGAGTAAGTTTAGAAATGCAAAAAAACGCAGGATGAACAAAGAACAATGCAACAAAGAAACTGATTCCCTATCCTTATCCCTCACACCCATAGCAACAGTTATACTGTCTGCAGTGCAGTGAAATCCACTTTGAGCTTGAGTTTATTCAATAAGCCTCTATACACATAAATCATTCATAGCTTCATAGCTGATAGAGCTGCTTTAGAACATGATGCAGGCTCTACTTTCAGCTGTCTATAATATGCTGACTGTCATCACCCCGAAAACAACCGTATAGGTGAGCACCCCCATACAGCCAAAATGGCATGATCCTTGTTTCATAACTAAATGAAATGATCCATAATACATTTACTTTCTATGTTTAATTTCTATTTCTATGAGTTTTGGAAGGAGGTTCAACGAGCGCTTGCAAACACAATGTGGTCGAGCTAGAGAGTGACTAAAGAGAGCAAGCGTCGTCAGGACAAAGCAGTGAATCACATAAATAAAATGTTTGCTCTGTTTCAACTAGAATTGCAGCTGTAGCAAGAATCACACTCACTAAAATTATTCACATTCATTCATGTTAAACATGATACAAAATATATTCAGCTACACAAAGCCTGAAAGTCTGAAGTTACAACAGAAGTACAAAGAGCCATTCCTGTGAAGATAATACATTGCCTTGTTTTGTCTCATTGGTGTGGACTAGCATTGCTGGATTGCATGCAGATGTTGCAGCGCTTCTGAAATGCAGCACTGTGGCACATGGTGGAAATAAGGGGTAAGAACGCCAATAACACATGCAAGGAGGGATTCTGATCAGATTCAAAAAATAGAGCAAAGAGAGACAACACCAGTTCCCAGTTATAGCTTTTGGAGGATTCATAGTGGAATTCATCGGGAATTGGACATACAACAAGTGCATTGCTACTGTCGTTATGGAGGAAGGATTAATAACGACAATTGTTATGTCACTTTGGTAGTCACTTTTATTGGATTTGTGAAAGAAATGTAAATATGGTTGTTTGATCATCTAATTGCTAAAGCTGTTCTGTGAGACAGGAGGACTTATCCAGAATTTTAGTACACAGTTGGTGAACGTGAACAAAAGTAATGAATAGCAGTGGATATTTTAAAGATCCCATATAATACTCCTTGGGCTGTGCTTGCTGAGGCCGCACCAATGGGCAGCACACATGGAAAACTAGGCAGGCATTCTTAATCAGTGACATCACTAATTGAGGAATGTGGGTAAAGCACTTTTAGGCAGTTGAGAAAAGTGCTGTCGGTGGGAGAGAAAGCTCCATTTCCAGTAGCATGTGTTTTTCTATACATCTATTGCATACACTAAAACTATACTATATAACACTAAAAAGATGGGACAAATCCAAAAAAGCATAATAGTGGGCTCTTTAATGTTTTGGAGTGATGGCTTCTACATCAGTAACTAAAGCAGTAGCTTTGGCAAGGCCTCTTATGTAGGAGCTCCAGTATCTACAAATATGTTCAAAAGAGCCAACTGGTGATCTATATCAGACCAGAAGGCTAATATTCTGACCTACAGCTTATATTTTGCCTGGAACACGATCAGTTATTAACAAATCTGTCTTTATGTATTCAAGGGGGAATTTTGGCTTTGCATTTGGAAACATTATTTTTTAGAATGACAAAGTGACCTGTGTCTGACCTTACAGTAAATGACATCCAGCAGTAAACACATAAAAGAAATGCTTTTCCTGGAAAGGGGTGATATCTCAGCGTACTTATGAATGATTGCTGGAAAGGCCAGAAGAGCCTTTAACCGAATCCTGAGAGATCCATGGCTATTTATCTGATAACGTGACCTGCTATGGCACAGTGAGTTCTGTCCGTCCTGGTTTAAGAAGCAAAGCTAGGGCTCTGTGGAGCTGCCTTTGTAAAGGCAAATTATACAAATGCACTAAGCTTAGTAATGGTATTAATGTGCTACGATAAAATGACCTCAAGAGGGGCTGCAAGTCATGGCATATGATCAGTGTGTCTAATGAAAATGGGAGAAAAAACAAAGTGAATGAATGGATGCCAATGACCTTAGCCAACCATAAGAGATAAACAGAAGTGTATTTTTTATCCAAAGATTATTTAGATAGAGTGTGAGACTAGAAAAAAAGTTTTAAAAAACATGTGACATTAACAAATGATAATTGTTGTATCACCATCCTTTGAGGATCACTGTGCGGGCAACAAGGATCCTGAGACAGATGGAGGCCCATCTGAGCAAACCCACAAACCAAAAGGGCCATCAATCAAAGTCTGTCTGTTTTATTGGGGATGCGCTGTGATTTGAGTGTAGGCATCATCCTGTCTCCCATCAGAAAAACAATTTCACAAACTAACAAACACAGGAGCTGTAAAGCAACCAACGTGTTTATGGGAAGGTTGGGAGACTGAAGAGTGGATGACCGAATCAACTCTGTAACCTCTGCAGACCTCAATCAAGCTGAATATTCACCCTTGTCATAAGTAATATTCAAAGTCTCTCATCTATTGCATTCTGGGTTTTACATCTTGAAAAGGACTCCACAATTAGGCAACCATAAGCTTTGCAATTTAGCATGTCAGCATCCGTAGGGAATTCTAGATAGTTGTTCAAGTTTTGTGCCTTGCTGCCTGGAGGTTGAGGGTTTGGCAGTGCTCTCCAGTTGGCTAATTAAAGTCTAAACGAATGCATAAATAAATACAGATGGGGACTGCGATTCATGGGCAGCTTGGGCTCTAAATGGGTGGTTGGATTTACAGTAGGGTCAGAGTCAGAAAAGACTCATCCAGTCAGTCACATGAAAGACTGAAAGAATGTCTGTGTGTGTGTGTGTTTGTGAAAGAAAAAAAGAGGAAAAAAAGATTAATGAGAGAGAGGATAAGAAAGACAGAAGAGAGGAACAGGATGAAAAACTAGCATTCCCGATGCATAGCAATGACTTGCAAAGGCCATATTTAGCCCAAGCTGTATGGCATCTCAAGTCAGAGACAATAAACCATGATACCCTCCGAGAAAGCTGTAAAACATTCTGCAAACATATTGTACCTTAGGAAATGGTATCCATTATTTTCATTTATTAAGGCTTTTGTGAGGTCAAAGCTCCCTCATGATTAAGAAAGAAATTATCTATCAAGATTTGTATCTGCATCAGAAAAATATTTCTGACTCTGAATAAAGTCGGCCGGCACATACAGTATATGATCAAAACAAAACATTAATTAGCTTAGCTACACATGTAAGACCGGAAATAGAGGGAAACAGCAAGACTGGCACTTTCTAAAGGTAACAAAATCCACCTACCAACACCTCTCTCTCTCTAAATAAGCTCTCTAAAGAACATTGTGGTTTTAAGGGTGTTATGTGCCAGACTATGTCTTGGCTGGGCAAACTCATTGTGATGACAAGACTCCAGGAAATGAGCTTTAGATGTGCTGGTAAGTAGATTGTGTTACCTTTTGACAAAGTCAGGCTGTTGGTTAAAAAAAGCAAATAAGTGTATTTTGTATATTGTCAAACTAGTAACTGGCAACTGTGGTTGCCAGTTATATGTGAGCATATTAAACTGTAACACATTGCACAGATACAATTTCAGTCTAAACCTTTGCTTGTGTGAGTGTGACCTGCCTGACTAAAGTGGCTCTATCTTCTAAGACCAATCTCTATAGAAAGGCAAGATATGACACAAGCTAATACCTGCCGCCTGTGTTATAATGAGCTCGTTAAACTATATGGGTCCTTGTTTCCAAAGAGGGCCACTAATCAGCCTCTGCAACATGTACAAGTCCATAAACTTTTACTGGTTTCCACCCATTGCATCCCCAGCCATTAATTGTCAGGGTGGGCGGTGTGTTTCATTACTAAGTGAAATCTAACCTTGTTCAAAAGTAAATAGACCAAGAAAATAAAACATGTCTGATGACTCACAACACAAGTTAAGTGAGAGCAAAATTTCACAGAGCTATGATTAAAAAATCCAATTCCATTTCATTTCTCATATCTCACACAGCTACTTTATTACATTTACTACCCTGTACATATTTTAATTTAGTTTACTCACAGCCTTTAATAAATTAACACAATTAATTAAGTTTGAACTGTTATGTAAACCACAGGATATTTTGTTTGTATGCTGGTAATGCATTGCGATGTAAAGTATGGATAGAATAAAGAGGTCATTCTAGAAAAACAATCAATGCAATTCTGGTTGACTGGATCTAGTGTTGAGTGCTCTCAGATCAATGGCTGTGAACAACTTCTACATGTTGTACCCCACTTGATAATTTTGATCCTTTAAGGCACTCATTTATAGTATGAACACACACGCCTCACTCATTAATCACGACACAGTAACTGCACTGCATACCATGTTTAAATAGGAAAACAACTTTAGATCATATTATATAGAAAGCTATATATCAGATTTTTCAGACTTGAAACTTACAACAGCTAGTGTTATGATGTGGAGGTGTAGAATTTGAAAGGCATGGGCATTTAACAGGCAGAGAGGTTCTAACAGAAAATGCTATCCAGTTGCATTTTGGGAAATGTAGGACCCAGTGTTTGTGGTGCTAGACATATAGAGTCAGAATATCTTATAATAATGTATTTTTTAACCAATTTGGACTATTCTTTATTAAAATCTGTTTCTTTTAAGTTCCCTCAATTTCATGGAATTGCAATACTATACATCTTGGAGTACCTCTTCAAGGTGCAAAGACCCCTATCACATATTATTATTATTATTATTAGTAGTAGTAGTAGTACTACTACTACTTATGTATGTTTGTTATCTGTTAATAAGCAATATATCTTCGCCTACTTGATAGAGTTTTGGAAAACTTGAGTGAAAAGAGGTTTACCCAGATAGCTCCGTTGGTAGAGTGGGCGCCAATATAAAGAGGTTTACTCCTTGACGCAGCGGGTCCAGTTTCGACTCTGGCCTGTGGCCCTTGGCTGCAAACACTAAAATGGCCAAAAAATCTTTAAAAAATATATCATCTTAAAGTGTCTCTAAGCAAGACAGCGAACCCTAAGTTGCTTCCCAAATGTACTGTAAGACGCCTCAGAGACAAGTGCTTGATGAAAGTAATGAAACCAATGTAACCAAACCAAACCAAAGTATAT
Organism: Etheostoma perlongum; assembly: GCA_026937815.1. NCBI lineage: Eukaryota > Metazoa > Chordata > Actinopteri > Perciformes > Percidae > Etheostoma > Etheostoma perlongum. The sequence goes on from CM049372.1 coordinate 15,643,652, forward strand.
ATATATATATATATATATATATATATATATATATATATATATATATATATATATATATATATATATATATATATATATATTGTTTTTTGGGTGTGGACAGCAACACCATGTGGCCATTTATAAAGCTCTTTATCTTTTGGCTCATTACTACTAAACCATGAAGTGCAGATAGGTAGCACAAATGAATTCAGACTTAGACTCAGTGAATTTACTTTTTGCAATATGCATTCTTGTACTGTAATGCTGCTCTCACCATTAGCCACTCTCAGTTTCATCACCTCAATTTGATGGAGATCCGCATCAACATACAGACTATAAAATTCTAAACATTTCAATTTATTAAAATGGCCAATTAAGATGATTGTGTGGCCTTGGTGGAGATATGCACTCTGACTGCCTTCTAGCTTCCCTACATTTATTTAGGGTTTGTTATTGAGGTGTGTGCCGCTTTGGAATATTTATTCCAAGTACAGAATCTTTGTCCTTCTTTTGCAGCCTGTTATTTGCATCCACTGACTTGAATACAGAATCATACTTGTTAACATTTTAGCCCTGAAGCATGGGGATGACTTGTGTGTGTGGAATGAATACACTTCTGTCTCTGATAGTGATTTGTGGCCTGAAGTCTTTTTTGGCTGACAAAAGATAGACAGCTTGCTGGCCTGCTACCAACATGCCCCCAATACACATCTCTAATACAACTAATACTGTAGCCTCGAAACTTTAAACTTAACATGTAAACAAACACTAAGTCTGCCAGGCTCCATGTTAAGCTTTTAAAACCCTATCACATGTGAAATGCAGTGCTAGCAATAAGATATGACAAACTGTCATAAACAGAAGTCTAAAACATGGCAATAATTCAGTGATATCCAAAAGGAGTCTACAAAGCCCAGGAAGTGATTGAGAAAAACAAAGTGAAACAGATTTTCCTCTTCCAAACTGTCTTTCACTCTCTCACCAACCAAAGCTGCAGTCCTTTATGACAAATATACAGTAGTTGTATAGGTTAACTGCTACCTCCATCCACAAGTCAATGTAAGTTATTTTCTTCTTTTTTCTCCACATTCTAGCTTGTGGACAAAAGCCGCAATCTCTGTTGAGGTTCGCACACAGACCTCTCACTAAACACTTCCCCTGATGTACATTCAGCTTCTTTCCTTTTGCTTCACAATTTCACAGTCTGGGAGTCAGTTAGATTACTATATTTTACCAAGTATGCTCACATCACTGAATAAGTAATACATTACAAGCATCTCCAAATTAAGAATTGTTTTCTTTTTATTTTGCTGTTTCTAATCTACATATCACGCATGTTGACTGTTTAGATTAAGCTGGACTAATACAATCGTTTGTTTTCTTTAGTCCATGGGCAGTTCTCTCTGAGCCTCCATATGCTGTTCCAAAACACACCTGGTTAACGTGCCTGCATAGCCACGTCATGACCATATCAAGTTTTACTGTTTGGATGAGAGGGTGGTATTGTGGTGCACAACCCCCTCAGAAGGCACATAATATTTATAAACAGACTTTTTTTTAAATATATTTTGAGATTCATTTATCCAAAAATGTCAAAAGTGTATCTGCTCCTTTTGCAGCAGCACTCAAAGGGAGCAGATTGGACTCTGACTGTAAGTAATATAGCTCAGTTCAGTAATAATTCAGACCTGCACGCCACCACTACAATGTTAAAAGATTACTACTGTTTATGTATACTGAAATAAAATTACTTTAAAACTTAAAGTGACTACATGTAACTTTTAAATGTTTATGATTATAAATCATCTGTAACAGCAAACGGTACTAACGCTATATTTATATAGTTTTAATAATGCCTTTGCCCGGGTCCAATTTTCCCTTCAAACTCACAAATTGATATGGCAGGTAGACTATGGAGCCAGAATTGTTTCTTTATTACATGCAAGAAAATAAATGATCTGAGAGAAAATATATTTTAATAATAAATTAAAAATTAATTATTAAAATATTTTTTTTTCATACATACTAACCAACCAGCCCGCTTATAAATAAATATATTTTAGTTATTCTAACACTTTTTAACAGTCAAACTGAAACACTGGAACTGGAGCTCCAGGTCCTGCAGCCGCCATACCTGGAGCTCACCGCCAGTGATTCAGTTTGACTATTAAAAGTGTTCAGATAATTAAAAGGTATTTATTTCGAACTGGGCTGGCTGCTGCTCAGTCATCCGAGAGGAGCTCGGAGTAGAGCCGCTGCTCCTTCGCGTCGAAAGGAGCCAGTTGAGGTGGTTCGGGCATCTGGTAAGGATGCCTCCTGGGCGCCTCCCTAGGGAGGTGTTCCAGGCACGTCCAGCTGGGAGGAGGCCTCGGGGAAGACCCAGGACTAGGTGGAGAGATTATATCTCCAACCTGGCCTGGGAACGCCTCGGGATCCCCCAGTCGGAGCTGGTTGATGTGGCTCGGGAAAGGGAAGTTTGGGGTCCCTTACTGGAGCTGCTCCCCCCGCGACCCAACTCCGGATAAGCGGATGAAGATGGATGGATGGATGGATGGGCTGGCTGCTAGTTATCTATCTATGATGGTGACAATGGTGTTATGATTCAGATGGGCTCCCAAGACAAGAAGGGTGCTCACCCGACTGGCCAATAGGAACGTGGCCCCGCCATTAACACTATTTTCACATTAAGAGAAAAATCCTGAGACAAGAGCAAAAAATTGAATTGAGAGCAAAGACTTAGGTTTTGAGAGTTTTTTTTGAGAAAGCAAAAAAAATATATATATATATATGAGAGTTTTGGAAGGACTAATGGCAGACAAATGGCAGAATCCGAGTTACACTAGATTGGCCTTTAAACTATGGGATTATAATTTATTTAAAAATGTCCCAGAATTTGCCTACAGGTATGTAATAAGTGTATTTCATTCATAAAATAATTTTAGATTGCGCAATGTGGTTATACATCAGTAGCAGACATTATATCACGTCCCCGACACAATACAATGTTAAATGAGCCTGCAGTCCAAAACAAATCAGCATAGAACTACACCCCCTGCCCTCACCCAGCAGCCTAGAAGCACCAGTAACACTCAAAAGAATTAAGGGCGCCATTCTGAGCAATTATGGAATTTAGTGGTCACATTGTCAGAATGATTTGGCCGAAGAGGAATGATTTAATTAATACATCATGGGTCATTAGCCATTTTTATCTTTGGCCAGCAGTAGAGGCAGTCCGGAAGGTACTAAATGACCAGTAAAGTTGAATGTAATGCAATTTGATTTTAGAGTTATTAGATGATGAGACTGAGACAAGGAGAAAGAGACAGTAAGACAAGATAGAATGACTAAGAAAGACAGAGAGGAAAATGGAGGGAGACAAATTGTTTTCCTAATTGTGTTTTTTTGCCTTTGCTGTTCCGTTGCTGCTCTATTTGTGATTTCATTCTCTGAGAGTATCTGTCTGTAGCAGGGAGAGGAACAAGTGGAGGGATAAGTGTCGCATCATATCAACTGCTTTATTTTTCTGCAAAAAGTCACCATTAAATCACAGATAAATAATGCCAAAATAAGATAAACTGGACTGTCAACTCAGCTCAAATGTACTGACAAGTCCCTGACATAAATAAGGTAGGCAGAAATCCTGCACCAGCTTACACACACACATCCACATGTGCACTTACACAAAAAGCTATCTCGCCACACATATGCATCTATCTAGCAATGCTAACAAAGTCAAGGACAGCGCAAGCAGGGCTAAATCAGAAATAATTCAAAGCAAATATCCACTATTGACTCCTGTTTCTTTACAATAAATTACATCCAGTATCTTGCATCCTTGTGGCTGCGGGTGAGGGCATATGTATGCTGATGGCAGCCATGCTGCTCCCTTGTGAGAGTTCATTATACTCTGATTACCCTTACTCCAACTGTTCCCCTCACTACCAGGGCAGACAGACAGTCAGAGGAAGCAAGCCATGTTTACTGACGAGGGCTGTAGGCACTTCAGAGCCATTTTTACAACTCGCTGTCTGTCTGGTTTTACTTTCTAAAAAAGCTTTTAAAATATCAACGCTGTTGTCTACAGTCAATCTATAAACATCATTTTTTTCAGGACAAACCGGGTTATTAGAATATGTGTGCTGCAGTGATGTCACTTGAATATGAAAAAGGTTGTGGGGCCATAACGAGAAATAAATAAAAACGGAACATGAATCTCACAGATATGTAATGATATCACACACACAGCAGTAAAAGCTAAGCCAAACTTCTGTCTAAAACACTTATCATATGTCTTGGGAGTCACAATGAGAAGAACATAACATTATAAACATTATAACTTATACAGTTGACAAAATATCTACATTTGTTAAGAAAAAGTTCAGACGCTTTTGCCCTCATGACATTCATGTATGCCAATAACCCAAATAACAATGTCTTATTTATTGATATTACACCCACAGCAATGATACACAAGCATTTGTGTTGTCTAAAACAGTTCTCCTCTATACTTGGAGTAATCCAGTGAAAAAAAATATAATGAACATTATAACTCATGTAAAGGACAAACTATTTACATTTCTTCAAAAAAGGCCCAAATGTATGCCAAATCCTCAAAACAGTGATGAATTCTTCTTTGTAGAACGGTAATAGACAATCTTTAATCACATTAGACTTTTCTGAGTTGGAGTGATCTATCTATCTCACTATATACTATCTTTATTCTCGCTCGGATGCCCATATAAGGCGTAATGTGTGACGGACCTGCCTTCCCATTTGTTGAAAAAACATCAACACTCTTGCAAAGCTTCATGAGAAATGTACACAAGACGATAGCATGGAGCTAGCGGCAGAAATGACTGAAAACGGGGATAAATTATGGACATCAAGTGTATAAATCTTGGCTGTAAGAGTTTGGATTTATTGCGCAACAACCCCAAAATGGCCCACATTCCAGACTGGATAGAAAATCTCCTGTAAAGGCTAGAAATACACCAAAAACACCACCATGACCGTCAGAGCGTCAGCTTTTAGCTGGAAACATTGGTGTGTCTCTATCCATTTTCGTTTTTAAATGATTTAAATATGAATAAGAGATGACGTTTTCTATTGTGTACGATAGTCCCGGTCTCAGAGGGTTCATATATTTTATCTCATTCTTGTGTGCAAAAGCCAACAGGAAGTCAGCCGGCTTGGGCATGTATGCTCTCAACCGGTTTGGCAGGAGAGGATGCACATGCTCTATGGGCCCACGAATATGGAAGCATGAGGAAGAGAGACTTTTTTCATCCAAGGGCCCAGTTAGCAACTTTCACAGAAATAAATAGGGTTCCAACTAAACCTTTTTATCTCAATCCTACAGGGTCATTTTTGACAATCTGGTTTTTAGTGTACCGCCATAAGTATGTGAAGGATAATTAAGGTCTAGTTGGGCTCAGGCTTCAGCACACATAGGATAGTTAAGCGAATGCTTGAATTTTCAGGCCCACTGAAACCTGTAATTTAGCTCCTCAGTCTAATGGCACTCTACATCTACATCTCCAGAGCCCTGCGAAGGATCTGGCTGGAGGAACTATGATTGAAAGAAAAGTAATCTTTTGTTAGGAAGAGCAAAAACTCACACAATCACAAAAAGCCTGCTTAATTAAAGGACTGTGGACACATGGCAAGCTATAAGCTCACTACTTACAGACTTTCATTTTAAGAACACATCATCAGGAGGTTTGTTAATGTCCGTGGTTAGGAAGGCAGCAATGACCAGTGATGACAACCCCCTCTCCTCTGCCCAACAAACACATATCTCTGCCTCATGCCCCTTGAGCATGCCAAACTAGCAGCTGGCAGGGAGCTAATGAATGGCAGACGACCAGCAACTGAGGCAATGCTGCTCTATTTTGTTCAGTCCATGATGTCTGGCTTGACAGTTTCCCTATTTCTACTTTGTCACTGCTCAGCTGTATGTGTTTCTTCCTCTGATTGAATATTTTATATCTGTCCATTCTTATAGATCCAACCTCATTCAAGGATTTAACACACATTTGTTGCAACGTGTGTTGTTGCATCAAAGGATTTGTTCCAACTGCTGCACCCCCACAACCCATCCATTCTCCTGTTAAACAGTCTGCCCCCTTAGCCCTCCCAGTTGGCAAGTGTCCTCTATTTCCTCATTCCTTCCTGTTTCTCTGTAGGGCCTCCATTCCTGCTGATGTGTGTGCTTTCGGCTCATGGTGCAGCCCCCTCACAGCTAGATGCAGCTCAGCCATCACACACATCATATCAGAGTAAAGACCAATCGATAGCATGCGGTCTGTTTATCAAAGCAACACACATCCATCTGTGCATGAGCTACTGCACACTGAAGACTGCGGTGGTTAACGTACACAGAGGCTGCTCCTTTTGCCTGGTTGTGGAAATAAGCGAGAGAGATATTGTTTGAAATGCAGAGAGATGCTTACTTTTAATTATGTATTTAGTTAGAGAAGGGAATATAATGACAAGTCAAAATGTATTTGCTGCCCCCAAACAGAAGAACAAATTTGTACACAGGGAGTAATTAACATTATGATCATGTCCCTCACATTTCTTTTGAAAATGCAGTACTTTGATCTTGTGTAGGCGCACATTTACATTATGATTATATACTATCCTTTCTTTCAAAACAACCATGCTTTGATGTTATGTATTAGTAAGGATCAGTGTTCACGGTCTTTTATCTCTTTTGAAGCTGTGGACACTCACTTCTCCATTATTCTACAATAGCCATGTCCTAAACTTGCACCCTTTTGGAAGCATTACTAAATATTATTAACGGAAATATCACCATATTATTAATGATCGCATCTCAAAATTAAAATAAAAAAATACAGTAATATCTGGTTTTACTGCATAGAACAAACAGATCATCTCATATTCTCAAAGCTCTTTGAGCCACTATCCAGTATCTATGGACATGAGCCACTTTGGGAAAATCACATATGGATTTTCAAGTGGTACAACTGGAACTTTGTATTGTAGCCTGATTACTCACACAATAGCCTCCAAACTGAGTCTTATCAAGCTGGAGAGGTTCTAGGCTCTTATTCAAGAGTGCTTACTTGCTAACCGCATTTAAAGCTATAGAAACACAAAGAGACATCTCTTCCTCACGTTTCGTCTTTGCATGCACAAGGGCAAAGGCATGCAAATAAAAATATTTAGCAAATGAATTCATCCCATGAGCAATAGTGTAGCAACAGTTCTTTAAGTAACACATTCAAGCAACACAACAGCAGTGGGGGTGGGTTGCAGCAGGACACAAGCCCCTGGGTCCTTGTCAAGTTTTATTACTTGCTGCAGTATGCTGTCTACTGGCAGACAAGCAAATAACCATATGATAACCGTTAAATCTGCTCTCCTGCATGTACTTCTCATGCTCTTTTTATGCTCCTGCGAAGTTCCCTGTGAAAAGTTAACAACAATTGTGTCACAGGCATAGGGGGGATGCATCTGTGACAGAAGGGACAAGCACTTGTGTTTGTGTGTGTGCACGTTTGATGTGCACATGCACACATCTGTTCATACACTGTTTGTTAATAGAAAATGCCGAGGGCTCACTTATAGTGGCAAATAGGCTTTGTTGTATAAGATGTAAAGAGAGTATGAGCGAGAGACAGATAGAAAGAGAGAGAGAGAGAGAGAGAGAGAGAGAGGGGTATTAAAATGAAACATGCAAATACAAATTTTTCAGGCGGCGCATGACCCACATGATGTGGACCACTTTCTCAACAGCAGACAAAAAGCAATCATTATTTTAGCACTAGGGCGGATTAGCAAGGCTTACCAGGAATTTTATCACTCTCCCATAATGTGCTGCATGGTATTAGCATAATGTGGAAAATGATTAGACACTCTTTATCTCTGAATCACATAAGGTAACTATGCAATTATTATTAGAAGCTGTCCCAAGCATGTCCTGATATATGTGGAGCTTACTATGACATTTGATAAAAAAATGATATGTTTGTTGCAACTTAAGGACAGAATCAGGTTGAAAGGAACTGCTTTTGTAAAACCCACTGAAAAGGATGCACACATGCATTGAAAGAGTCACCAAAACTCATCCACACTTTCCCCATTTTCTGATGCGATGGCAGTTTTGTTGCTGTTAACAGTCAGATACAAGTCTGCCAGTCAGGATGGTTCATATTACTGTAAATGTGTAAACTACCAGAACCCCTACCAAATATTCTTTTTCTGCATTTGCTCTGACATGCACTGTGAGCTGTAAGGTCTTATATAGACAGGTGTGTGGCACCTAATCAAGTCAATCAGTATAATCAAACACAAGCTGGACTCCAATGAAGGTGTAGAACCATCTCAAGGATGATCAGAAGTAAAATAGACAGCACCTGAGTTACATATTATTCAAGTATCCCAAACAGACAAAGGAACAGCATCTCAAGGATGATCAGAAAAAATATCATTGCAGCAATAATGCAATTGAGTTAATGCTCAAATAATTTAAATAAAGTAAATAGATCTGGCTAACGATTGAAAGGAGAGCGTTCTATCGATGAGAATAATGAGGAGAATCAGGGAATTGAGAAGGAGATAAAACATGTTTGTTGTGGAAAAATAGTATTTTGCCTCAAAAATATATTTCCGTATTCACGTCTTTCTCTGCTTGAGTATTCCTTGATGGCTTATTTACTGCATGTTATGTATCATTTGATCAATACAATACTCATACTAACAGTAAACCATTGAGAATAATAAAGGAATATGAAATGCTCCTTTGATTTGACATGATCGAAAAGCAAGGCCTTAGTACTGTATATCAGTCACTTAACTGGTGCCAGAGGTGGTCCTTAGCTTTTAGAGCATTGTAATTGTTTAACATGCTATTAAGAAAATATGTCCCAGAGAGGACATAATGCTACTTATGATCAAATAAATCATTCAGAAAAATCAAGCGATCTCTGTGAAAAGCACATGTACACATGAGTCAATGGGATCCTAAACAGCTGGTTAAAAAGCCCATGGAGACTTTCTGCTAGCTTGCTTTGATTAGTGTGTAATTTACTGTGAGACTGGGAACTCCTGACTCTTTATGGCGAGACTTCTTTGTTATTTTGCTCCCTCAAGATGACGTGTGACAGCTTAAAAATATAAACAAAGAGTATAGAATCAACAGAAAGATATGATAAGATATTTTCCCTCTCAACTTCACAACTTGAAAACCAGCTGTCTACCATCATTTTAAGTATAGGGCTTTTACATCCCAACCTCAGACCTATTTACACAAATAATTCAGCTTTTTTTAAATTGTAGTTGACAGTGTGCAATTCTTGCTCTTCCTTGCCTGGTTGCAATTTCATAAAGAAAAACTTGAAACAGAGAGGCTCTATGTGTCAAGTGAAGTGTCATAAAAAAAAAGTGGAAGGTGACACTGTCTAAAATCATTGTGGCAGCGTCAAACATGTGTTTATAACCGTGAAATGGAGCATAAAAAAGTAATCAAAACTCATGTCTGATGCTATTCTCACAAAATAAATGTAACAAACACCATGAAGGGCACTTTCAGTTGACTAGAAAACTACTGGAAGTGACACCATCTGGTGATGCAACGCAGCTTCATTAGCATGTCTTTCGATGATAGCAAAATTCAAAATGTTTTTTACCCTTCTTTTCTTTCTCTCTCCTATGTGCTGCGAATGCTGATTCCTGTGTCTTTCAGTGATTCCCCGAGCTTAGCTTTCATCAGTGGTAGGTGGCCTGTCTGACTGACCTGTTTGTGTAAAGGTGAGCAGCATCACATATGGCCCAAGGCCAGTTCCACAAAAAAAGAAATGATTAAAGAGGTACGGAGTGAGAGAGATCCACCAGCAAGCAGTCTGCCTCAGTCCTCAATTTCTTTCTCTCTGTCTCCACCTCTTAGACACTAATTCACACCTTCTTGCTAATACCTCTCTCAGCATCTTTTTCTCCACTGGTTATATCTACAGAATCCCTTTTGTCCTTGTTTCTGTACCTCTTCTGACTCAACTGTTCCCCCTTCTTTCTGTATTTTCCCTCCTTTACTCATATAGAAGCACAGATGGTTTTCTTTGGAAATTATTACATTTATTTAAGTGTGAAGCTTACCTTCTTCAAACCGAATGTCATGAAATGACAAATATTTACCATATATACATATAGCTCCAATATTCTATTTGTATACCATAATAACAACAATAATGTATACTAATGATCAATCAATCAATCCATTTTTATTCGTCACAACTGTATGAGGTGCAATTCCTGTAAAATGTTATCTTGTAAGCTTCTTCAACTTGTGCATGATTTATAAAGCATATTTGCAAACAAGAACATAAATGACTTAGGTCCATGTGGCATGACTCATAAGGAAATATTATTATAATCATGGTACAGAGGAAAACAGCGTTTAAATTATAATATAGTAGAGCAAAGGGATTTGCATGGGTTAGTCTGGGGCTACTGAGCTACACATTATTACAAGCAAGGTCAGTAGTTTGCTGTGTCACATCAAAACATTCCACCCTTGACAAAAGATTGATTTTCAGTACTTTCTGCAGTAATGCCTGTTGCAGTGTATTTTGGATGAGTCATATCTATATCTAGTCAAGTATGCTGATGATAGCCTTTTAGAGGAGTTTAACCAAAGAGATAGTAGTACACACTTAGTGCCAACTTGTGCAGTGACAAGCTGTGCTTTCAACCAATACAGCGCCTATATCCTTTTAGATGATTTCCTTTAATGTGGTGTTAAAGTCTGCTACTATATTTCTACTTTAATTTTGTCCAAGAAGGATAAAGTATGGCAGATTCAATTATAGAGATGATATAAAGTGATGATGTTCAAAATAAATGCAATAATATTTAAAGTAAAATGAGATCATTAGGCTGAAGAAATCTGGGTAGACATCTGATAATGGATAGGATTATATCCAGTGACATTTTCTCTTTCTTAAAGCTACATTGTGTAAGAATTTCTCCCATCTAGCATTGAGATCATATATCGCAATCAACTCTCTGTCGCCAAGCAGTTCAAAGTAGGTATTGCAGCTACGGTAGCCGTCATGCTTCAAAAAGCAAAAGTGTACAAAAGGCCGTCTATCAGCCTTGGTTGTTGGAGTGCATGTCAGAGAGTGGTGCGGATGCGCGCTTCACACCACGAGCAGGCACGTGTGCCACCCGATGGAAAGGAGAGAGAAAGAAAAAGAGACCACAGCGGTCCGGAGGATAATTATCTAGTTGGGATTTGGTGTGTGCGTCCAAAGCAGCTCTAATGTTCACTCTTTTTTCCGACGACGCCAGTCTCTTGCTCTTTTCAATCTTTCTTTTTCTGGCCAATGAAGAAGACTCCTGTTCCTGAAATTTAGATTTTGAAAACGTGTGGCCGGGAAGCGACGATAAACATTAGCAGCAGCTGTGAGTCGAAAACGCGAAAGGCGGAGTAGTATAGCCTGTATGTCCCTTACCGGCTAAAATATTTTAAGATGGCGCATGACTATGGAGCGTCTACCCCAGTTCATGCAAGCGCAAATGTAAAATTTCAAGCCAATAGGAATACTTAAAACTTATGGTGGTGGTCAATATTTATAAAAAAGGACAAGTTTGTGAATGGGCAATACAGATTTTGATATTGAACAACTAGGTCGCATCCGCTGCCTCTCCACAAACTAAGCAATGTTGTATATTTGGATATGGTTTCATTTTACGTTACATGACCCATTTCTTCTGTAAAGCCGTGCCTGTGTTTGGATCTCTCCTCTTACTCTCCGTGCAGCCCCGCCCCATTCACTCACACATGGCTCCCCAGCAACAGAGACAGAGCGGCGACAGCGCCGGTGTCACGCTTCTGACATTTGTCCACAGTTTTAATTGTTATTAACACAACTGTATATTGTTAAGCAGGAGAGGCAAACCTGTATTTATACCAGTGTTTCCGTGGGTAACGAAAAACACAGAAGAAGTTATTGAACACAACTAACTTCAGTTTGTAGAGTAATAGCGTGTAAGATGGAGCCTGCTGGACCCATTCATAATGAGTCAGTCGTCTCTATGCGAGTAGCGTCCATCACACTCCCTCTCTCTCCCTTGCTCTTTTAATCAGTTATTGTTGAAAACAAGTGAAGGAGCTTTCACAGAGATACTTTTTTTTTCTAGGCTATTTATTTCAGATAATTTTCATTTACATGTGTTGCAGCTGTATGTATGTACAACATACAACTTCAACATAAGAGGAATGGAGCACAATATGGATGTGAAAGCAGTTATAAATAGCCTATGTGACAATAATGTTTTGGTTAAAATCAACAAATAATCGTGATCACAATACTGATCAAAATAATCGTGATTATAATTTTGGCCATAATCGTGCAGCCCTACTCCAAACTTTACACAATATAGCTTTAACATCTCTGTCAATGTAAATTTGTGTTTTTATTTAAGGAATATCACTAGTAGCTGCCAATATTCAAAATGTAATGTATACATCTTGGGGAAATATAAAACTAAACTAAACATTCACCTATTCAGGGTATAATGAGTAACACCTAATTTTGCACAATTCTTGTAGAGTACTTGGACCTTGTTGCTTGTTGGGAAGGAGACAGTGACAGGAATCTAATTACATGCAGCAGAATTTACTTATCAAAGCAAAGTGGCTATACAAAACACAACTACTACCATAGGCAGGGACTGGAGATAGCCAAGGGTTGAAAAAAGTTTCAAATAAAATAGATCTATACACACTACGTCTGGGGACAGGAACATGGTAAATGTTGTTATTCCAAAACAACAATTCATATCAGCATAAGTATCTACTTATGGTAAGAAATGTCCCCTGGTTGCTTTTATTATCGTTGCAGCAAGTAAAGATGAAAGGCAGTAAAAAAGGAAGATAGCCATGACAATGGCGCAAGTTAGCATTTCAGATTTAGAGAGAAAATCAAAGATGCACAGAGTTTCAAAGAGTAGTCCTGTGTGGATCTAATATTGTATGGCATCACATAATCTGAAAAACAGGCATACAGCCTAAACAGAGGACCCCACATGAATGTCAATGGTAAGGTAGATATAACGGTGGATGAGGGAGAAACACAAAGGATGAGGAAAAGGAAGGAACTTGAGACAGAAAGAGAGAGGGAAAGATTAAAGACGCAGACAGAAGACAAAGATGAATGAGGCAAAGCTTTACAGAGCATGGTTGAGTATGGATCAGCTGATTGATTGATGTCACTTTTGGGATATTAGAGAATATGGATGAGTTTAGGCTCTGAGGCCATTTGGTAGTCAAATGTAATGTGATTACCATGACACACCGATATATTACTGCAATTAAAGCAGAAGTATTGGTATAGTCAGGGAAAGGAGAAGAGTCAATTTCAATCACGATGGGAGTCTAAACTATCCAGGCCTGTCTAGCATGTATAACTTTGACAAATTGTCTTACAGCTTTTACAGACACAAGTGTAAAGATGTGAAAACAGTTCATTAATAAGTTCTTAATGAGGACTGACATTTGATAGTGTCAGACTATTTTCTACAGATGCCATCGTCAAAGCTGATAAATCTTTTAGCATCAATACACGATGTGTGACAGGCTGGAATTACTAAGGAAGCCTTTAGCATACGTGCACTTGCATATGGCCTCAGGCAACTCTTATACTGGAGATAAAACTGACCTTCAGTGAGTACTGTGGAGATGAGGCATAAACAACAACAGCAGTTCCCTAAGTCAGCAGACCTTGGACAATACTAGAGTGAGTGTCATCCACATTGGTGGAAGGAAAAGAAGGAAATGAAAAACGGAGAAAGATCTTCCGATTCAGGACCACTGGAGCATGGAAAAGGCTGTATAGAACAGCTTACATATGGACCATCGGCCATATGGTTGTTTGCATTAATGTGTGTGTGTGTGTGTGTGTGTGTGTGTGTGTGTGTGTGTGTGTGTGTGTGTGTGTGAGAGAGAGAGAGAAAGAAAGAGAGGCCAAAAACGATGGTGAGACAGAGATGGCGCTTGGCTGTGTTTGTACATGGTCGAACATAGTGATTTCCAAAGGATATTTCACTACTGACCAAGCGTTATGTCAAAATCAATCAACTGAAGCTTATGTAAATGCTCTTACAGTATAAGAATGTAACAAAAAAACGGTTTACCCCAACAATTCATGCAAATTCAACCAATCACCGTGAATTTGGTGCGACCCGCAATTTTGACCAATCATTGCAACTTTTCCCACAAATTTGACCAATAACCGGAGTTTCCTACGACTCCAACCAATCCCATCAGTCCCATGTGTGAGACTTCTAAGTGTATCTTCTGTGAGCAAGACTTACAACCTGACAGCATATAAGTGAATAAAGACTTTTTTAAAGACTTTTTTTAAACTTTTTTTTATCATTTTTGGAATATTGCCTTATAATATCACAGTATACTATAGTTGGAAAATAGGGTAGCTGTAGTTACTTAGTATTAGCCTGAAACAGGATCATTCAACTTAGTTCACCCTTGTTTCTGCAGTTGGCTCTGAGGTTTTACAGGACCCTAAGAGTTTTGGGTGGTATGAAAAAAGTGGAAGGAAGGTGATTGGGCTTCACAGTGGGTGTTGGAATGGAGCTATCAGGGTAGAATAATCAGTTTTCCAGTTTTGGAGCTGTCCCTCTGGAGGGACTTAGAGAAAAACACACAATTTCAGTGACCTTGCCCCCAGGTTTTTTCTTTTTAAATTATTTTCTTATACTATAAGTTGGTGTCCATCTCTGTCCTTTATTTCTCCTACACAACAACTATTCTTCAGCCCTGTCTATTTAAAAGAGTGAAGGTATCATTGTCACTTTTGATGTGTGTGGTTTGGTGTGTTAAGCTGATATGATGCTCAGCATCGCAGAAGAAAAATAGGTAACAAGCCTAGATATATTTGAAATACAATTTTGTCTCAAAGATGTTTTTTTACTTAACAAATGCTTAAAGTGTAATGATCTAGATTTTCTGGTTGCATAGTTGGCTAATAACTTTCAGTTTTCATCATGGGACAATTTAAAATATTCTCCTTCAAATATTTTGTAGTGGAACATTTATGTCCCCATGTTATTATTTATTGATTTGGAGAGGGAAAGACTGTGAGATATATAGAGTGTGTGTGAGTGTGTGTCCAAATACTGTGTCTAATCCCATACTGTGGCTAGCCTGTGGCCCCTCTTCTATTCCAAGCCTAAATGATACAGGTGAGGAGCCTGAGCCTCTCGGGGCAGGCCTCACACCTCAGTGGTGCCCACACTTAAATTGGCTTCTTCTCCTGCTGTTCCACATCAGTAATTACCCTCCCCAGCCCCTGCCAACAACATGAGCAATGAATGTAGACAGATAAACAAATAAATAGAATACCTAAGGGGCAGTCACAGTACTTTGCAACCACCTTGTTCCAGTATATAGAGAGGTATGGAAATTGGTGGGGCTGTAGGGGGAATTCAGCTGTCTGTTAGAACATGCACACGCATACACATGCAGTTCCACAGTCTGGGCTTTATCTAAAGACATCACTGTGTTATATAGCATATGTTATATAGTTTTGACAAAATATTTGGTGTATATTTAACAGTCACTTCAGTTGGACACCTATGACTGATTGGCAGAAACCTTGCTATGGCAACACACTGCCTCTTGGATGCACTTGTCTTGTCTAACAGCAGAAGTAACAGTAATCATCACTTTTTTTGCAAACTGAGGAAATAAGCACAAAAGCCTTTGTGTCTTTGCAGCTTCCAGGAGAGCTGTCAACACACCCTTCTGTCTCTCAGGCTATCAATTCTCCCCCTTCAGAATGTGTCATTTACTTAGACGGGCTGTGTTTAAAGGGCTTTGCCTACGCCACTGACACCCTGTCAAAGGCTCTGAGATTACCTTTGTCACCTGCCTGTCTGTGACAGACCTGATGGCATGAATGACAAAGTTAAGAAAGAAAGCATAGAGGCAAAGTGAGAGAAAAACTGATAGATTCAACAAATTCATAACATTGAGCAAAAGAAGAACCTGCATCCCAATGATTTACATCTGGACCTTTGAGTATACATGATCAGGTTATAGCATCATGCTATGCAGTGTCAGAGCACCAGGGTCGTATGGGTTAAACAATGTTAACATTTCTTCAAAGTTGTGGCTTTTGAATTAAGGTTTCTCATCACAATATGCATTCTAGTTCTGTCCAGGAAATTAAGATATGCTCTCTTATCAATTTGTTTTTACACTGTATTCATAAACACAGAAGAGGAAGATGGCAATTGTTAAGATTCAAAAACAACTCATGTTCACAAAGTTTACCCCAAGACATGTAAACAAACGACACAGCTGGATGTAAATTATTTTAGCGCACACATCTTTACATTTTAGTTTAGATATCTTGCCTGAAACAATAACAGCAAGCTGGATAATCATGTTTTAATCTGCTTTGTGTCTTGATGTCAGCAGATAATGATATTCATATTCATGGTTGTGTTGCATTGAGAAAAGCCTCCTAAATCAGGGTTTGCACCAAAGCCTCAAGCCGGTAATTTAGTGAGCTTGAGAAAGCTTGAAGGGAGAATCTGGCAGTGCTGCAGGAGATGGTGGGATGAGAGTGGGGGGGATACGCCAATTCAAACCACCCAAGCTCCACAATCTGCCCATCCATATTGTTCTTTGGACTCGCTGGCCTCTCAATTGGGAAATTATACTTCAGGTGGAAATGGAAGATTGTAAACTACTGTTTACTAAGATTATACAATATATAGCCTATAATTGTGAAAAGAATAAAAGTTGAGGTCAGATTAAATAAATTACTGTAAGACTAAAAGACTAATATCTTTCTGTCATTACACTTGAAAGGTTTAATGAAGGCATAACCTAGAATGTATAAGAACTTGATTTGGCTCTTATTCCAAGTGTGCCTGACATTGTCACTTGTTCTTAACATTAAATTATTAAAAGGGAACAATATAAAAATGTGATGTTGTAAACAAAAACTATGACAAAATGTATTACAACTTTCACCAGTTAACAATACCTAATCAATGTTGTTAAACGAGCACATATGGGTACTGACTTAAATACAACAATAAACAAAGCTAGTTTTGTTCTAGAATATCTACACTAGAACAACATGTGCAAGTAAGTGGCAGTACAAACCAAAGATGTTGGCTGTGGAAGCCTCAGAAATCATTTTAACACTATCTAAATGATCAAATCATAGAGTAGTCTGTCACACTGTGATAAACAAACACCCACATTGTTTTGTGACATCCTGTGCTTAAGGCACCACTCTACCCATAGTTTGGGGTATGAGTAACACTCACTTCCTGCAGACTTGAGAAGTTGCTTGCTTCTTTGCAAAGGGCAGTGGCTTTGAATTTTGCAGCAGATACAGTGGAATTATTGTTCACATTTACAGTGATAACCTAGTCTACTAGAAATAATGTTTGAATACAACTCATTTAAACAGCAAATATGTTTTGAAAAAAATGTAATGTGTTTCAATTATGTTTTCCGGTAGAATAAATGTTCGCAAGAGACAAAGATGTTGTTGCAGTGAAGTCTTAATTGAATATGTATTTTATTTGTTTCCTGCGAACATATCCATTCTTGCAATTCAATGTATGCTTGTAGTAACTACAGCATTTAGGACATCTCTTTGTTTAAGGTTAGGGAAAGATTATGTTCTTGGTTTTATATTAAATACTATTTAAATGTAATTTCTAGGTGACATGGTTAACAATAAACATGGCCAGCTGAAGGCAGTATATTCATATCCTCAGAAAACATTATTGTAATAGACATCAGATGTGTTTTGGTACAAGTGACTGTATATGTAACTTGGCTTTACAACTTTGTATTTGTCAGCACAGGAAAAGGTGTATGCTTTAAAAAAAAAAAAAAAAAAGTTAAGAGTTATTCCTTACTTTCCCCAAATGCCCTCTGGTGGAAACAGGGCTCCCACCATCCTTTGACAGAGAAGTGAGTGCTGATCATCACTGCACACCAATTCCACACCCTACCAGCACATTTTGCCTCAAAACATGACCAAAGTGCCAATGTGTTTTTCCAACAGGGGTACAACTCTCTTGGCAAGGCTGGACATATCTGGACTAACACTGCAGTAAAGCTAAATAATGAAAAAGGATCTATTCAATTATTGTTAGAAGTTAACAAACCATAGTGAAGCAGAGACCTGTTCTGACCTATACAACATTCCTTTCTTCTCGTAACTGACGAACTGAGAGAGACAACGTGCACCTACAGCCTATACTCAGACTACTGATTGACAACAAGTGACATATCACTTAGAATATTGCTAATTTGCCAGTACCTTATGTTTTATTTCTCCATTAACAATGAAGCTATATCTCAAACTATTAATTCTGACAGCTGGCCAGTCCTTGACGTCTTTACAACGAGTAGCGTCCTATACAGCATACTGATGCTCTACATATTGCTTATTACTCATCTTTTTGTGTGGTGACCATTCAAAATATCTGTCTTCTTTTGGACAGCTTGAGGCAGAGATAGTAAGGTTAATTGTTTGAAGCATGCCACTAGACCTACTACAGTACAAAATGTCCAAAAAGCTTGTGGCATAATTGTGGCATAATTTTAAATATACAAAACACATCAATTTGTGATGTTTTGTGTCACTGGATAGGTAATTTTATTTATTTATTTAGATCCAAAGACATTACTTTGAGAGAAAATAAAGATGTACTTTGTTATGGTACACAGCTCCATAATACAACCATTATTCGAGAGACTGGGACTTATGAATAGAAGCACTGGTGCTTTTTGCAAATGCTTGATTATTTTTATTATTTTTTTTATTTTGCTTTTAAGTTAACGTGGTATATATATATATCTCTCTCTCTGTTGTTCTTCAGGAGTGAAAGAGCAAATTTGAGTGTGTTTGTATGTGTCACTGTGATCTAATTAGAAGAGGTGGAAAAAGTACTAAAGTACTGTACTAAAGTAAAAGTTCCAATACTTTGATGAAATATACTCAAGTACAAGTAAACATACCTATCTGAAAAATGACTCAAGTAAAAGTAATAAGTAGGTCATTTAAAATGTACTTTAATTAAAAGTTACATTTAAAAAAATTGTAAAAGGGGGTGGGGGTATCTCTCCCTTGTAGTGAAAATAGGACAAAGGGTCATAAATCCAAAACTATTTTGTGTTTAGAAAAATCTATACAAATGTATAAACATCTATACAAATGAATACACATTTAACAACAACAAAACAGATGCCACACATGCCATTTCATGCTACAAAAAAAACCTGACCTCTCCCTTTACCATTCACACTGCTGATACATTTGACTAATGTTCACAGCCCAGACTAGCAACTAGCTTTTAAGTAGCCTTATGAGCTAATTAGATGTATTAATTTAGCCAATGTCATACATACGTCCTACAAGTTGCTAGTGGTAGACAAAAATTAGCAATGCCAAAAAACATGTTGTTTTGGTAGGCAGCCTTGGCTCAGCTGTGTGTGTGTGTGTGCGCATTGATGTACAGAATCCTGGCATTTGAACAGAGATGCAAATACAGGGGGATGGGTTTTTGTTCTACCTGTGTAATGTTACCTGCTGTAAATGCTTGAAATGCTGAAAACCAGAATGCATTTGACGATGGCTGCTGTAGCGGGCTTGATTTTCTCCATCCTTTCGGTGTTTGTTAGTCAAAGTTTTTTTTTTACTCAGTAACAGATGGAATTTGTATTGTAGCGAAGTACAGTACTTCACTCAAAACGTAATCAAGTACATTTAAAATACCAATTTTAAAAACTACTTCAAAAATACAAAATACACAACAAAACTACTCAATACAGTAATGTGAGTAAATGTATTTTGTTACTTTCCACCTCTGGCACTTAGCTGTCTAGCTAACATATGGTAGCCTGACATGGTCATACTCACATTCTAGTCAGAATATGAGCCTAAGAATGCTTCATTGGGCTGTGATTATGGGGCGTATTTCAACCGAAAAGGCCTCTGCACTCAATTGGAAAGACCTACAACCAATCAGAGCAACGGAACTCAACTCAACTGTCAAAAGAACTCAACACCAACAAGAAAAGTTCAGACTTTTAGACATTTTTGAAGCTGGATATATCATTTGTTCCTAGTAAATATGAATAACCTTAGTGATAGCGAGATGCTTGCTACAGTTGCATTTCTAGTGATGAATTGGCGCAAAACAGTTTTTTCTTTGATTCACGACTTTGTATTAACGCCGCTGGGCACTGCCTCTCTTCAGTCTCTCTCTATCTCTCTCCACCATAAAGTTACCGTGCTTTTAGGCGGTGGTTGAGGCTCCGTCTAAAACTCTTCCAATTTGTACAGCTGTTTGTAATGTAGAAATAAAATGGCTTATTGCTCATTTAATTTATATAGTTTATAGCTGACAGCTGAGTCGCAGCAACACCACCAGCTGGTTTGAGTCGAGCTGAGACAGGCCGGTTGAGGATTTTGAAATTAATGCGCTGTCGATATCTTCTATAAAAGACGCAATAGTGGAATCTACACCGCTCAATTCTCAAGCGGCAGCCATCTTTATTGTAAACAAATTCAACCAAAGCGCTCTTTGAGAAAGCTCTCACATTGTGAACTGTGACTCAACATGCGCAAAGGTAGTTGCTTTTAGAGTCAGCATCACATCAAGATGAACGACGACTTTGAATGTGTGAATGTGTGTGGCATAAATTTAAGAGCTCCCCACCACAGTCAGCTCTGTGAGTGTCTTGGTCAAAGGTAACGTTGGCATAACAAATTAAGCTAACATAATTACCTTACATTAAGGAGTCAAGTCAAGGACTCATGGGCTTGCAATTATGGTTCATTTTACGGCTAAGAGGAAAAATGGGCTTGAGCTCCCTTTAATGCAATTAATGATTTCCCAATGTTTGGCTTTTAACACACCAAAGAACACAATGTTAAACAAACAGGTAAAGATTAAAGGCACCTTTTTGTTATAAAGCCTCTGTTGACTTGGCTGAGGCCAACACATCTGATTTGGCTGCAGGCTCTCACCTAAGTCACTTGTCATTTTGTAAACAATCTCACGGAGCATGCTCTGAGCCTGCTGCAGAAGTTCGGACTCATTAGTGATGCCATGGTTGGTCAGGAGCTTTCAGAGTACCCACTTCCCTCAAGGACAGCCAGAAGTTACATTGGAGTAGTTCCAGAGCTAGATAAAACTCTCACACATCAACAAGGAGGCCCCCCTCCTCTTCTTTAGACAGCCATCATCCACCAGCAAGGAACCTCCTCTCAAATATGGTCCTCCGTTGACCTTCTACACTTTAGAGAACGTCACTCATTCATTAATTTTTCTCAATCGCCTAATTATTGATTCTCTGCCAGCATGTGATCTCCTTTGGTTCACCTCCTATGTTCCTTTGTTTAAGCTGGCAACCATGAAATCTCACAACACCTTTTTCTCCTAATGGCTGAAAAAGCACTCTACTTACGTTTGGTGTCTTGGACACCAAATGAGGTAAGTCACATCCTCCACTGCAGCCCAAGAGCACATTCTCTCAACCCTGCCAATCCACTCCCACTCACAGCTACATCCTCCCTTGCTCTGGCAATAAATGATTCGGCTTGAATCCCAAGATGTATGGCTTGTGGTGGGAGGGCATACCATTTAGGCCATATTTCATTTATTTCAGCCTGCCAGACAATAAAATGGATTTGTGACCTTAGTCTACTACCTCAGTGTATGGAGCAAGCTTGCATATTAGATTAGATAGATGTTGGATATTACATGTCCAACAAAATGTCATTCAAAAGTGACATGTATAATGAGTAGCCATGAAAGATAATTGTTAACCAATTCAAAACGATTGCTTCAATTAGTAACATACACATTATTTTTTTTCCCAACTCAATTTCAAAGATTAATAATAATCTAACTTAACTTGATTGTAAAAAAAATACAATTCATTTAAGTGTTACCATGCAATTGATTTAGGTTTGCTAACAAATAAATAATAATAAATAATTTTCAGTGTACAGCTTTTATGTGGCAACACCTTAATGATGACTTGAATATGGAGCTTGATATTCTGTCATGAACCCATCTCCTAAAGCTTGTTTTCCCTCTCTGTCTGTTTTGTGTTTTGTGTAATGTTCCTGAAGGTACTGTTCCGGTTGCCTGGCAACGAGTACAATGCGGGAATTCCAGTCACACCTGAACCTGCTCTCACCTGTTCCTTATCCGCACAACTGGTTCTGATCATCACGACACTATTTAAGCTGTGACCTGACATCCAGCCCCTGCTGGATCGTTACCCTATATGTTAGATCATTTACATAAAGTGCCTTTCATGGCAAACATATTTTAATAACTTGGGAGACAATTTCTTACTTCAAATATATTTGGCCCTGAAAACTCAACTGTGTTGGGTTACTGTCTGTGCCCAGTCCCAGACTCTCCCCCTCTCTTTTGTTATTGCAGCATAGAGGCAGACAAGGTCCTCCATCACCCTGACTTAGGTAGAATGGCTGGATCTATGGGTTGTAACAGGGTTGGGGGGGAGAAGAGGGGGTGTAATAGTTGAGAGCATAGCCAGACACATCTCCCTTTAGATCAATCACATTTCCCCTTTCTGTCCTTGAACCTCCCTTTCCTTCTGTTGCTTTCTTTCTCCTCTGTCCTACTTAAAGAGAAGATATTTGATAGGAAAGTTTAACAGTATAAGAAAGCACCTGCAACACTGAGCTTTTGCTGCCTTGAAGAGTTTATTTTTTTGTGCTTAAATCTGTTTGCATTCATTTTACCTGGCTTCTCGTGGTTGGTTTTAGTCAGCTATTGACAAAGTAGGTTTATTTGTCTTTGCAATGTGCGCATACATGTGTACATGTGTTCAAAAGCAAGCGTGTCTGTTGTCAAGTGTTGCATCAGCAGCTTTAAGTGATCAATTTAGCGTCAACACACTTGGTCTGCCATTACCACACCAAAACCAAGGAGCCATAAAGCCTGGCTGTCTGCCTCAAAGCACCGATCCATCCACATGCACTCAAATCTACCGGAACCCTTTGATCTTTTACAGAGACACAATGTGTGAATGGCAGGGCTTACAATGGTCACGTTGGTGTGGCGGTGGTGCAATATAATCTGACACAAACAAGTGCAGTCATACCATGACATTGTTTATGCTCTTTAGTATGTTAACATAAAAAGCATGATGTAGTGCGTGAGTTTAGTGTCACATCTAACAACTGACATTTCTGTTAGAGAAGAGTTTTTTCTTAAGGTTCCAAATTTCCTATCAATGACCAAATATAGTATTTTCTTTGAAGAGTAACTTGAGGATGACTTGAGTCCTTGTAACCAAAGTTAACAATGCCTCTTACATTTCAATAGAACAATATTGCCTATAAAGACAATTTTTGACAGCAATTGTTTTCAAGACTACACATACCTTTCTGCAGTGTCACAAACCGAAAGCATGTCCAGCATGTTAAATCTAACTTTACTTGATATACATCAAATATAAGTTGGTTGATCTGAATAATGTCACAGCACCCAAAGTAAAGTTAAAATGTAAGACTACAACATTGGTGCACACTATTTCTAAAGAATATTAAGCAATGTGATCTCAACTGCCTGCTTATCTATGCCTGATGATCAATCAATCTCCCACACACGACTTTTTTTATACTCTAAGAGATGTTATTGCTGATTCTAACTGCAATCATCGATTAGAAGCTGCTGCACCTAGGATTTGTATGTACTCAAGTCGTTCACTATTACTGCAATCACACTGTTGGGGTTATTATTTGCCTTACCAATTACAATTTTCTCATAGGGTGGGACAGAGTGAATTTTCTTGGAACTAAAAAGCCAAGGGCAACTGTATTTGCCATAATAACAAATTAGAATAGGAATATTTGTCTGAAATGGTCTGCAGTATTACAGTTTCACTCGGAGTCCTTTGGAGGTAAGTTCCACTGTTAACTTTCATATACAGTAGTTATTGTATTTGCCTAAATGCAAATTAAAAGGAAAAAAATTATATCAATGAATTGCCACACCAAATCGATCAACTATTAAAGCCACTTTAACAAGGTTACTGCATCAGTCACTCACTTTTCTGCAAGGAATTCACTCTACCCTACTCCACACTTGTAGAAGAAATCAATAAAGAAAAAATACTAACAAAATGAGCTGTATTGTTATGATAACCCCATGGTTCAGGTTATACAAGGGTTATCAAATCAATTTATATCATCCTTGCATCACTGCTCAGACAGACAGACAGACAGACATGGATAGACAGACAGATAGACAGAACCGCACACAATGACTTACCTAGAAAAGGAACCAATGGGAGGTAATCAGTATGCACAGCAGAACATAGGGAGAAAGGAAGAGAAATGGAGGATTATATGTATTGCAAAATTGAGTTTAACAACACTATTATCTGGTAATAGGCCACTTGATGGACAGAACAACAAAAAATTTTGTCATAGTGACAAATAGTAAATAGGATGATTCCAACTGCTCCCTATTGTTACTGTTAATGCAGCCATACTGAGACTTAATAATAATCTCTGGACAAACATACTGATTTATATGTACTTGCACCATCTGATATCACAAGGGAATTAGACACACACACTTGGGACAATAGAAATTTTGAATCAGAAAGTGGGAATGAAATTAAATGAGTCAGATGAGAGCTTGAACTACCAAGTTTCCATCGCTTGTGTGTTTGGAGTACAATTCCCAAGACCCACTGATTGAGCATTGTAATCCAGGTCAGAGCCCTGAACTGGCAGCCACAGAAGCTACCCAAGCAGTGAGCCGGCAAGGTTGAAATTGATCCTAGTGGTCTCCTGAATCAAATAGTGTCCAAATCCTCTGTGCCATGCAGCAAGCTGATACAATCGTCTGTTTGACCCCAGTGCAAAGAGATACAGTAAAAGAAAAACAATAAGAAAGAAAGAACAGACTATAGAATGCTGCATTGCCATCAACAGGTTGCCTCAGCAACAAGAAATCAACATGTCTAGATAATATTTTGGATAAATTACTTGATATTTTAGGACTGTCACATATCTTTTTGCTGACGACAGAGAATCATCAACATATCTACTTCTTTAAACGTTTATCTCTGACTTAATTACATTCTTAACCCTAAACATGAACCACAAAGCATCAGTGGATGTTTAGTTTCCCTCTCAGTAAACCTTAGTCCCAAACACTGAGCATTACAGACTATGTTCAAACAGAAGATAAGATAGTCCATTAGCTGGAGAGATTATTAATAATATCTTCCTACAATAACATAACAACTTAACCCAGGCAGTTTCAGAATCAACTGAAATAAACCCCTTAGAACTTTTGAACTGGCTTCACTGATGACACAAAAAAAGACATTTCATTTATATAAATGACATTTCAATTAATTACTTGTGAATGCTCTCTGTATTCTGTAATACAGAATTGTCAAAAGACCAAAATTTTGCAATCCAAAATAATACGGACTCCGGAGACATTGCCTACCAATTATCGGCCAGTAAATTGCTGGGCATGATGTTCGTGCTCCCATCTAGAATGATGCCAGAAACGACACATCTTTAATGAGAGCACTGATGTGCTTGGTGTGGGAGAACATTCTGGCAGCCTCCTCCTGCGGCCTTGGTGTTCTTTTACTTGGCTGAAACCTTGCTTTTAAGTAAAAAGTTGTTAATCAAACAGCTTTCTTTTAACTTTTTTGCAGGATATAACAGCTTTCACCTGCATTGTGATGTCCATCAATGTAATTTTATTTTGAGGTTGTACTTCTGCTGCTTGGTATAATTGCAACACTCTACGAACCTATGTCGCAATGGAAGAAAGCAGAATCGCGACACCCCCCTTCCAACTCCTTTCCAGATCCAGTGCTTCCACATCTTTAAATTACTAAGTCCTTTTGGTGATAGCTAGCTAAATTACCATTAGATTAGTTGTCTATCTATACAGTTAACGTTACTGATGAATTTGTGGGTTAGCCCAGAGTTGTTAACCGTGGTCAAAACAATCACACTAAAAATAAAAGAGCGTGTTGAACGGTTTCGTAATCTTATTTTACCCACCAAGAATTACATTAGCTACTTGTCAACCAGCACCTTTAGAGTAGGTTAGGCACCAGCGGAATTGTCCATTACTGTTACCATTACCATTATTCTTATGTTTCAACGAGTTAATGAACATCTGAAACGATTTTGGAAACATTATTTAAAGGTACAAAAGAATCTTTGGTGTTGGATCGATCTATATTGAAATCCATCAATATCAATGAATAAGGTCTCTGTATTACTGTGTTACAAAGTGGGATGTGATCAATGACAAAACAATGCCATGTGGCAGGAAAATGTATTATGTATACTTCCCCACGCCCCCCCCAAAAAAGAAAAAAGAATTGAGGTTTGTATCAAATCGTGGGTCAAAAATTGTGATACGAACCGAATCATGGGTTTGGTGTATACGAGTACATGTTTACAGCCCTAAGAAGTCTGGCTGTATTTTTTTGAATTGCCATCACTGAATATGTATCCCAATACACATAAGATGGGCGCCTGGGTAGCTCACCTGGTAGAGCGTGCACCCATATACAGAGGCGTCACCATTCCAACATAGGACGGGCAGAAATAGCACACTCTTATCCACACGTATGGCCAATTAGGAAATTAATGAAAAAATAAGGAAATTAAAGACAGCACTAGATTCCTCAAACACCGCCTTATAACTTACAGGTGTGTTGTTTAAAAACACAATGACATATTAAAAACTAAGAAGCACACAGCGATGTATTATGATCTATCTACATGAAGGCCTTTGTTCTGGCCCAAGAGAAGGTCACACCTAACAGGGCCATGTTTGCCATGGTGTCAAACAGAGTAATCCCATCAGTGTGCATCAGTCTTATTGTGTTTATCTGCAGGGGTTTCAGCTCAAGAGCACTCCACACTGATTGCTGTCCATGAGAAAATCATGGTGTCACAGCAAGTAAAACTGTGTAATATCACCTTTATGGTTGAAGGAAAAACAAACGAAGAAACCCTAAACTCTCAATAATCTCACAACTTTGTTTATCGTACTTGGAAACTATTGAAGCTTCTTTGTGTCTATCATAATAGCATCCTTGTGCTTTAATTTATATTTCCCCTCAGGCAAAAAGATACCTTGAGGATGATAGTTGTGCTGTACATGCTTTTAGCCTAATACAAATGCATGTGATTTTGATTTTTTCTGTGCTCAGGATGACTTTACTTATCTATTTCTGGTGCTGTTAGCGCATTCAGTAAAAGTTAAGATACACTTTGATGAGAAGTAGACATGCATTGGCTACACTGCATGTCAAGAGAGGTCATCAATTATTCTTTGACTCAGTAAGAAATTGTATGCATTCATATTTTAGAGCAAGCAAATAACAGAGCACTCCCTAAAACAAAACTATCCTCTATAATGTCATCTAAACAGTAAAAGGCAAAGAAAAAAAGCATTCTTATTATTGTTTCTCGCCATGTCTTGCACTGTTAATTCAAATCCAAATGAGGCTTTTCAACTCTCAAAATTAAACTGCAGTATTTAATAAACAAACTCATCAGCATGCAACCAAAGTGTGTATGTACCATCCTATTAATTAAATATTTAGTCCCCTCATCTATATGCCTGAGTGCTCTCATCTTAATTGCAATGAACACGAGCGTGAAGTCAGAGAGAGGAAAAGAAAAGAGTGTGACAGTCGTCTTGATTTTCCGAAATTTAACATGTAAAAGTGATCATTTTGACATTTTTCGCAAAGGCAACATTAAAGTCACATCAAGACGTTTATGTCTCTTTCTTTCTCATTATATGAGGAAAAAACAGAAAGCAGAGCAAGTAAAATAATCTCACGTATGGATTAAAGAATCCAGACCTTGTACACTACACAATAATGGGTGTGATGTCAAAGGTTTACAGCACATAAAAAGGACCAGCTGTGCCATCAGTGTATGTATTACCAATTTGTCGTTAAAACAGCCAAGACCTGTCTACTGTTAGGGCCCCTAATGGCATACATTATGATGCTGAATTGTATTTAATAGGCTAGCACAGGTGTTAAACTACATTTGGATATCAATATTGGACCCCTACCCGGGTAAAGCAGTAAAATAATGGACAAATGCATGCATTTTTGTATTGCCAATATACTGTGACAGAGTGGCCTCGTAGTTAAAGCTTTCCTGCATAACAAATGAATAGTCACGCATATATGCATTAAGAATGTGTCACTAAAATCTAAGAATTTAAGAAATTCAACTAAACATTTGTACAAGGAAATATGTAAAGCACACAGCCATGCAGCTTCATGCTGAAGCCAATATTCATGTTGGGAATAAAAACTTCCAGGACCCTGAGGATCAAAGGTGTCTGTTTGAAATAAAAAGAAAATCCCATTTAAAACTGCTGGGAAACCAAATAAACAAAAAGATTACCATAGGACTGAGTGCTCTGTCAAAAATCTGCATTAAGCACCCGCTTAGCTCTAGTGTGGATGGGAATAGATTTTCTGCCTATTTACAGTATTCAGTACATGGCTGTCAGGGATGAGTTAAAAACACAAACAACTCTCATTTTAAAAGAAGGCCAGTGGATAATAAGTGTCTCCATCACTGTGAAATTTGAAGTCAGGTGGGGAAGCCTATTCATCTTTGCCTTCACTGATGAATCCCCCGATTTGTGGCAGCAACAGGCTTAACCATTATTCTTCCTTCATTCTCCAGTTAACATGATGTATTACTGAGGCAAGGGCCAGTAACTGAGCCCAGTGTGTTTCATTAAGAATGAAACATGGAGTTTTACTTTGTTCTGTGAATTATGGTAAAGATGGAATTTCTGGAATGGAGGAATCATTGAATCATTGAGTAGGTAATGTAGGGAACATCATGGGCAATGCATAGATCTTTTATTCACACAAAGAGCTCTGTATAGTCATAGCTGCATAACTAGAGTGGATTAATACAAGGTTTTAATATGCAAGCTCTGATCATGAAATGCTTGACTAGTTCATTACAAATCTATTTATTGTATGTATTAGCCAGGGAAGTTGTTTTAATTTATTTTTTATTTTATAAATAAGATTAAACAGCTGTGATACAAATGCCAAATGTTTAGAATTTCAAACATCAACAGGCCCTTTTTGTTCTTTTCAAACCTTTAATGTGTTACTTTGATATTTTTGCCTTGCTATCATGTTTTCATTTATGTTCATCATGTTGTAATGGGCTTTCTAAAAGTTGAAAAGACGCTAAATTTAGGCAAATAAGCCTGAGGCCTGCTTTTGGATACCTCTTTCAGTATAGGTTTTAGACATTGCCTCTGCGTGGAACGCTCTCATTAGCCACTTATGATTTGTGCGACTCCCACAGAGGTTCTAGCACTGAGTCTGTTATGCATTACAAACCTCTGAAGAAGAACTTTCCCCCAATGACAGGGAAAGTTGATATGAAATATTATGCATATGTACAATATGTTCCTGTTGTCTCTTGTCAACTGCTGTAAACATGTATTTGTTAATGAAATGTCATTCATGGAGTTTGTGGCAAATGCTGTCATTTGGCAATGAAGTATGAATACCTTTGATTCTAGCTGAATACCAACCAACAGACTGAAAGTAATATAATCCTATTATATGTCAGAATTGTACTTCCCCGTACAGACATGATTGGACAGTTTGTCCTGATATATGAAACAATGACTTTCTGGCCATGAACAAACACAATTTTTGATACTCTGTTGCCTGAACAACTTAATGTTTCTGATTGATAAGTTAAATTAGTGTCATACACTGTAAAACTGTTGCATAGACAGATGCAGGTAAAATGATACAGTTTGAATGGAGTGGAAATTCTGAAGGTGAATGAACAAGTAAAAAGAAAACAGCTTGATATCAAAGACGATGGAAAAAAAACTAACTAAGAGGGCTAAAGCCAGATTAGCTTTCAAAGTACATTATTTTGAGATACTTTATAGAAACTGAGTGGTATTTGACTTGGTTGAAAAACACATCTTGAAGTTACTGTAACACTCATTACTCAAGCTTGACTGTTGTATGACAAAAAAATACAATATTGTTTTCCTCCAGTGTTGTGATGTTTTCTCCCCGTAACCAAAAAACAAAAATCACACTCAGTTTGCGACTTCCCCAGTGACAGCTTTAGTATAAGGTCTAAAAAATATGTTTGAATTTAAATGTGCTGTATTTATATAGCGCTTTTCTAGTCTTGGCGACTACTCAAAGCGCTTTTACATCATACAGGAAACATTCACCATTCACACACATTCATACACTGTGGCCGAGGCTGCCGTACAAGGTGCCACCTGCTCATCAGATAAACATGCACACACATTCACACTCCGATGCACAGCATCGGGGGCAACTCGGGGTTCAGTGTCTTGCCCAAGGACACTTCGACATGGGACTGCAGGGCCAGGGAACCACCAACCGGATTGGCAGGCAACCGCTCTACCACTGAGCCACAGCCGCCGTTTAAAGACAACATGTTTCATGAAGGAAACTTTGGGCTTCGGGAGAAAACAATTAAACAATATTTCACTGCAGCAAAATGCATTGAAATAACCACCAATGCAAAGAACACTGAAACAAAAATATAAGCAGTATATATAGTGTTTAAATTCTGTAAGTGGAAAAATCAATTTATTTTAAGAGGCTTTTACAGGCTGATCAAATTGTTGTTAGTAGTTTTTTTTTTTTTAAGATTATTTTTTGTGGCATTTTCGGCCTTTATTTTAGACAGGACAGCTGAAGACATAAAAGGGGAGAGAGAGGGGGGATGACATGCAGCAAAGGGCCGTAGGCCAGAGTCGAACCCAGGTGCGCTGCGTCAAGGGGCAAACCTCCATACAATTCCACTTTTTTTCATCACATTGCATAACTGCTACAGAGTTATGCAAATGACTGTAAGGATTTATGTACCTACACACCAAACTGGACGTAATCTAAACAATGTTTAATAGTTAGAGTCATACTAGTTGGAGACCATATTTTGTGTATTTTAGCAAATTTTCTCTGTTGGACAACATAAGGTAAGGCACTTAAATTTTCATGGACTACTTTATCCTGCAAGGCTTTCGGTATGGAGTCCTTTTCAGTAATTTTAATTGATATCCGGAAAATACAGTACTAACATATTAACATGTCTAGCTATCTAAAATGACAAAAATGAAGAATCTCCCAGGAAGGAGATATGTAAAAGGGGATATTAAGGCTTTTATTGGATTCAAGTTTTTTTTCTGCAGAATCTTCTGAAACCATGTCAGGAAAAGAAGTAGGAGCAAGCTCGACCTTTAACATTCATCAATCACAGTATGTGAGCTTCCAACTCACCTTCCTTACAATTTGATCCACTCCCTTTGTCAGTCTTATAACAAGGTGCACAGATAACTTGCAAGAGTCTACCTTTATCTTAAAAGAGAATTTCACAATTAAAGTGTCCTGAAGACGAGGGGAGATACAGTTTTGTAAGCTTTAAGTCCCCTCTGTCACAGGTCCCTGAAGCATGCATGAATTTGGATTTTAATTGGTCTTAAACAAGGTTCCAGTTAGTGAGGGACCTTAACAGCTCTTTATAATTTTACACTAAGAGATGTGATACATATTTTTAATTACAAATCACTTCCAGAGGAAATCATGTGCTGCAGAAAATGCTCCCTTGAAAGCCTTGTAAATAAATAAAGGCAACTTCTCTAATTAAACAAGAAATGGCTCTCATGCAAAAGGCATGATGCCTTTCTTTATCCCTGAGCCTTTTAAGGGAATGTGTCTCAAAGATAAAAGTCTTTTATAAAAATGTTTTTTTTTGAAAACTGTGAAAACACAGCCATGTATTAATAAATGCCCACTTAAATTGCAACAAAAAGTCAGCATCACCCTTGGGTCGTTTGCAAAGCACTTGGCTTTTGAGTTTAATTATAGACTGGGTAAAAATGTGGTCACAGCTAGAATTTGAAAAAAACGACATTCTCATTTAAAATTCACAGTATGTATTACAGGGTCTACTCAGACAATCCACCTACACTTCCTCTTTTGCATAACAGTTCATTAAAAAGAAAGAAAAGGTTAATTTTATGCATGCATTAAGGCTGCAAAGCATAACTGGCAGTTCTATAACTCTGCTTTAGAGTCACTGCAATAAAAGACTGAGACACAGAAGTGTGTCCTCCTTTACAGTGTTAGGATATATGGGAATAGACAGATGGCCAATACATTATCCCAGTATTGTACAATGAAAAATGTAGATTTGACCCCAAAAAATGACCTTTTATGGTATTGAGCAATCATTTCTAGAGATGTTTGTAAAGCCATGATTACTTTCACATTGTGCAATAACATTACAAAGAAAAAAACATAATATAAAATAATATAATACTATTTTCTACACTACTTTTCCTATTTTGTTTGGCAGCTTAACTAGTCTCAATGTATTCAGATGTAATGCAAGGTGAATACAGCATATAGAGTTGATGGAAAGACACAATGAGGTGGCAGGTTTCAACTTGAGTGAAACATTGGTGTTTATTCCAAGTCTTTATGAATCTACTTCATAAACATATAGAGATGAGAAGGGAAAGGAGAGAGAGTGGGGGAAAAGATATGAGTTGCCACAGAAACACTCACACACATAGTGTGCTCATGGCTAGCTAGCTTACAGCTAACATGAGAAAGGTTTGTACATTTGCTGTTTGGCACAAATCCACTCATATTTTTCTGTCTGAACAAACCTTTATTTAAATCTGATCTGAAATCTGAGTATTGCTTTATTTGACATTACACTGTGAATGGCTTAAAAAGCCTAAATGTTGACATATGTCTAATTGTTGTTTACATAAATATATATCCCAACTTTCTTGTAAACATTCACATTTTCCACTCAATACATGACAGTATACTTTTACTGCATTTACACAACGTAAAGGTGTGTCTGTATTTCCCAATCTTTTCTTTTTCCAATGTCTATTCACAAAAACAATATTGTAACAGGTGGACCACCTCCGGTTAGAAATCAATTAAAGTCCTTTCTACCCCTTAAGATAAAGCAGTAGTAACTAAAATAGGGCACTCGGAGAGCACAGAGCTCCACCAAGAGCATGCCCTATCTCACAATGTTAATGCAGGCTCTGTCGAGAACTAATCTTTCTGATTATTCCTACATCACATGAATGTGTCTTGCAATTTTAACAAAAGTGAAGAATAATTTGTGTATCTGCTGTTGATTTGGGACCCATTCTCCCTTTTTGTACCCTGAAATTCCCTATTTTTCTATGCTTTGTTTTAATAACCAACAAGAGCAGGGGGATCTATACATTAACTGCAGAGAAATAAACAAGACAGGCAGATAGATAAAGTAGATGGATCAGATGCTAGCTAGAGAGATGATTTGCCCATTTTTTATAATACAAAACACAGTGTGCTGTATGGTACAATGGCATCTGGTTCACTGCACAGCTTGTGTGAAACTGTAAAGGCTCGTAATTGAAATTTATATTGTTAATCTTTTTATGTTATTGCAACTATTACAGACATCTGATACACATCTCTGGGCATCGTAGAGCTTGTGGAAAAGGTTGTGGTGTGAAGAAGAGTGTTCTCATTTTTGTTTCATGGCTTTGCTTTCGTGCTGACTCAGAGAATGCCAAATTTACAGTGGTGTTTTTTAAGAGCTGATTTAAGGGAGAAGGTTGGTGAGGTAGCTCTTGTGAAGGTGCAGACTGTGACTCATAGCGGACATGGTCACTGAGTTGTACAGTATTTGCACCTTTAGTACTTTCACTCTGGGTGGTCATCAATGTCTGGATCTGCATTCATTCACTCACTTTTTTTGCTTCAATAATTCAGTCTCATAATTTGTTTTCATATCCTCTGTGGATGTGGAGGCAAACATTTTGCATAAACCAGCTATTCTGGGTTACATGAAATCTATTGAAGTTACAAGGACTGCATTGAATAGGCTTGCATTTGGCATACTGAACCAATTTAGACTGAACTGACATTGCAAAGAAAGGGCTCTGGCTGAATGGCCAGTCTGCTCAGATGGGCCACAAGAGACCATGAGTCCATTCAGTTATTCAAATCCATTATATATGCAATGCAAATCAACAACACAAAGACCATTGTTTATCTGTTTTTTGTTTGTATTTTTGTTTTATAATGCACAAGTTCAGCAGGAGAGTGACTGGCTGTCAGTGGGCAAAAAAGGTCAGCAATTCTAAATAACGGATGCAAAACACTGACAAAAAGTGATTTAATTAGAACCTACCTCAAAGCAATAAGCACCTTTCAATTTGTTATCATGGCATAATGTTTATTAATGTGTTTATTCCCCAGCTCAAACAGCACACCCTGCACGCTGATTATTATATCAAACCCACATCAGAGCCTATTCCTCTTCTAGAGCACAGACTAGTGGAGAGGAGGCGTTAGTTATGCTCACAAAGGGAAATACAGATACCGTAGATTAAAGCACACACACAATGTAAATGCCACTAAATCTACTAATCTACTATTTAACAGCATGGAAATAAAGGCAACCTAATACCAAATCAAAGATAAATTGACCTAATACTTATCTTTGTTAACACACATATTTTAGAAGATTAAGTCCTGCAGTTCTAAAGGCATGTATCCATATTAATTCATTCTTTGGATGATTTGATATTCAAGTTTTTTTGAATGGTGCAGTGTTCCATCACACTTGCCCAGAGAGTGACGTTAAATCAGGCATTCTGCCAGTGTTAGCACTGAACCAGATGACTGACTCCAATCTAATGGTAGCATCGCTTTCAAAACAAACTCAATATACACCACCCCTCTGGGACCCCCTTGGTACAAAAAAGAAATAGCTCGCTAAAATCTACAGGGATACCATTCAGGGCCCCTTTGATTTAATCTATAGTCTGAGGCTGTATATTTCTTTACTTTAGACTTGGCCCCAACTATGGAGATTGATATTCACTGAATATAATAGAGGCAGGATAAGCTTTAGATCCCTGTAAGGATTGTGATGGAGTGTCTAAACAATAAGTAACCAAATGGGATTCATGACAGTCTCACACCACTTTGACTCACCAATTCACAGCATTGACTCTGAAATGATCTTTCATGAGAAGAATATCTGATGACTCCCAGTATTAGGTGTATGAGAGAAGACATTAACTGTCAACTTACTGACTATAATTCATCTGTCTCAGGTGGTCCAAACTGACTATCTTCTAATGCTTATGTAACAGAAAAATAATTCAACAACACTTGCCTATTTCTTTTAGACGCTGTAACCCAAACTCTGACCTAATCCAAACTCTGGATGAAGAAAGTTTTATATCAGTTTTTATCTGCAAAATTAAACTATGTACAGCAATAGAACATATTCATCAGGAAACAAGATCTGAGTTAATTAACATTCATATTTAGACTAAATGTAACTGTACTGTTATTATCACAATCATCACAATTCTTCCAGAGAATAGCCTGATGTTTAAACTGCAACTTTTAAAAGACATAAATATGTTTGCTAATGAGCCTAATTCAAATGATTGTCTTGGATTTATAACACTAACAGATACTAGTATAACATACTTCTGAGCAAGATGGTCTATTCATACTTTCCAGTCACATGATCACCATGGATACCGGGTGGGCAAGAAATGCAGCAAAAATGGCATAGAACAGTGGCCAGCCGGAGGAATTACTACATACTACAATCATTCAACTATTTAGACCATATGTCAACAAATGTTAAAATTAGATGAAAATTAGCATGAAAAGATTAACATACTCAGAACTTGTGATCCGTACACAGCACCCGCTGATGTTTTGGCAAAGTCTCTACCAGACTTGGAGTTTGGAGATATTTACATCTTATAGAGAATCTGTCACCTTACATGGCCTACAAAAGTACAGATAGCTATCTTGTTTCAAGAGTGGTCATTGTCGTATGGGAGGTGAAAAACAGGAATATCTTCATAATCAAAGCAAAAGTGAGTGTTACTAGCTAGCTACCCGCTAAGATTTGTTAATCTGTTCTGTCGTGTGAAGTCTTCATCTGTGTACTGTACATGGCGCTACACCCAGCCTACGCTAAAATGTTATTATATAAATGATATACCCATCATTAACAAAACCCATGTAGAAATACTATTAAAGTGTCCAGTGCATGATTTTAACTGTGTGTGTGTGTGTGTGTATGTGTTTGTGCAGCCAGCATTACCATGTAGCCTATATTTGTAAACATTGTTGCAATGCCTGTTCTTATCTGTCTGGTTTTAACCAGTCCCTCCTGGATTTTGCTGCCTTTTTGAGATTGGTGCAGCCCAAAATGCCTGATTTTGCGGGACCTTTTGTAAAAAATTACAATAAAAGTTGCTGTCTTTTGTATGTTTGTGGACTGATGAGAGAAACCGCATGACCATTCCCACCTTAACCCCTTGCGTGGTGTTCGGGTCTGTGGGACCTGTTTTCAATGTTTGTGTTACAGTCTCTTTAGCTTCAAGTTCCAAACCGCACCTTTAAGCGTATTAGACACAGAAGAAGATTCAAAAGAGAGTGGCTCAAACCATGGGAGAGACGCTAAAACACTGTACAGTATGTGTGCGTGTCTGAGTCTGTTAGTTACGTTTATGGTTAGCGCATCCAATCGCACAACAACTATGTGGCATGTCTTTTTCACCTCAAAACACCAACTTTCATAAAGTAAAACTAGCGACGTCCTGGCAAGATGATAATCTTACTAGGTTTTGTTGCTAGGAGACTGATGTTCTTGCCCGCCAGCTAGTAGTTGTAACGTCACGTGCAAAGTAACTCCCTTACCATGTAATACTAAGAAATAGTTATAACTCAGCCTCACTACTGGCAACCTATGTCTTTGACTCTGCTGTCTACTGCAAAAACACAGTATTAAATTGCTGTAATGTACTTTTGTATGTATCTGTACATACCTCTGGGTGTCAAGACAGGATTTAATAGGAAGCATTAAATAAGCCACTGCAAAACATCAAAGTGGAACCAACAACATGTTCTATGTACATGTACATCAGTGAATTTGTTATTTAAATCATAATGCAAAGCTGTACTTTATATCTAACCCCATAACATCTGCTTGTGGAAAACAGTCACTATTTATGGGGTGTCTTTAAAGTTAAATGTCCTCATGTCTGTTTACAGCTTTAAGTGAAAGTGAAGGACTGTTAGAATTAGGGGGGATATTTGTATGTAGTTTACACATATCTTAAGTGGAAGAGGAAATTACTGCAAGTAGCATTAACAAAAGAAACATTTTAGTAAAGTGTAATGCATTGTAATGAGATATGTGTTAACATTTCTCACAATGAAGTGGTGCAATCATTGTTTCAATACATTTTCATCTTCCAACAAAACATCGTTAATGTTTACCTGGTGGTGTCAAGATGATTGATGGAGCACATGTTCAAGTTTTGTCCCTCTTTATTTTGTATTTAGTTTGAAGCTGAATAAAGAATATCAAAAGAAAACCCTTTGCATCTCCTAGGATTGCCAGAAGATGATGAGCTCAGCTGTGAGGCTGAGCCCTCAAGCTCTCTTGAACAAATGGGGGTTGGACTCTTGAATATATGGGGCTTTTAAATTCAGTGGCTAATACATTTCTCGATTTACCCTAAACAATTCTTCAAAAACTAAACTTCTGAAGAAAATAACCCAAAGGCTGCATGCTGCAGGAATCCAACAACATTTGGGTCAAATTAGTCAATTCCCCCATGTGTAGAAATGTTATGTGATTACAGCATCTTTCAAATTATTCTGAAGGCAGAAGTTTCTGTAGAAAATGAAACAATCCCAATGAATATTGGTGCAGTGTACGAGTTGCCTCCAGCCCGTGGAATCAACATGTTTGAGAGAAGAAGTGTAGAAGCTGTGTAATCTACTTGGCAAACATTTTTTTGTTTAGTGCTTCGAGTGTCTGGTCATAATGATGGTTCACAAACATCACACAGTCACTGCGCATGCTTCTGAAAAAATAAGCAATCAGGAATGTTACCACCCACTATCTCTGTCTTCTATTTCTGTTTATCTTTTTTTACTCATGCATGACACAATAACATTTTTCTAACTAAGAAATAAATGGATGAATTAATAATAGACTGGCACACTGCCTCTATAGATAAAGAGATAGATGGATGGATGAACAGGTGAATAATTGAACAAGACCCTTACCTGTTAAGGAGATTAGAGTTCACATCAAACAGCACATAAGGGAAAAGAGGAAACAGAACAAAAGAATTGGAAATTTTGCAAATTACGTCAGTGTTCTCAGCACTGTCAATGACGAACATCCCAAATGTAAGATATTATTAAGATATCATTATTGCAACCAGCAATCCCAAAACAAGTGGACAGTGTGGGGAATGTCCTGTTTACTTTTGGTAAATGATTTTTTTTTTTAATTACCAGCATACAATCCTCTTCCTTATTATAACCCAACTTTATCTTAACCATAACCAAACTTTGAATTGCCTGACCTCAACAGTCTACCTTAACTGAAGTTATCGTTATCTGTGCAGATCAAAGCATTTCTGGTTAAATGCATATGCATGGAATATACTGTATGGAGCCTGATACCATTAACTGCATGCATAACATTAATCAAGGAGTCACTATTTTTAGGAAGATCGCATTAATGAAAA
This sequence comes from Etheostoma perlongum, assembly GCA_026937815.1. Lineage (NCBI taxonomy): Eukaryota > Metazoa > Chordata > Actinopteri > Perciformes > Percidae > Etheostoma > Etheostoma perlongum. Next base: position 15,682,364 of record CM049372.1, read on the forward strand.
TGCTCTTCCTTATCACACACAAGAGGACTTCCCTTTTCACTAACAAGAAGACCTAAAGTATGAGTGACTTTCTTGACTGTCTTACCTTACAAAATTCTAATGATGTTTTGGCAAATTTGGCAACGTGGCAAATGTATACATTTCAGAATCAGCTTTATTTGCCAGGTGTTTTTTAGACACATTTAGTGATGTTATTACCTGTACACTATGAAATAATTGTGTTGCTTTATTTAAAGTCTTGTAATCCTTCTCCAAAATTACTGTAAATCTCCTCTACGGTACACTAATGTGCTTAACAGCATACAAAGCAATGACACAACGTGAAATTAAATGGCACAAAATTAAAAAGACTTATCATTAACATTCCTTTAAATATCAAAGCCTGATATGTCCAAATATCAGGCTTTGCAATAACAAGATGGCTTCAACTGCATTATATCATGACTCACATTTTACTGACAATAAGTGAGAATACATATAAAGGTAGAGCTCTGCTGAGCAGGGTACAGCGTCCTACATGTTACTGCTAATTCAGTCAGTTCAAATAATCATATGGCACGTTGTAGAGGATGAAAAGGCGAGAGAGGTTATTAACATTAGCATAGAAAAACATTGTCTGCCTTTGTTCCATGTGTCTTAGCCTCTCTAGCACACAGTCTGGGGATGAATCAATAGACGTATCTCTTTTCCTTTATTTCAGTGTTATCCATGATTGCTGTTGACAGGTCTTCACATCTTTACGGGAAGTGAACAGGAGGGAATAAAAATGCCCTCCACTGTTTACAAAATAGAAGGGTATCACTTGGTGTTTGCAGACAACTCACTCCACTGAAATCTCAAAAACTTGCATTTATCACAGCTATCATTACAAAACACAGTGAATTATAACTTTACTAACTTCACTAACGCTGGGAGCCTATCTTGTTCTGTGATCTATGATTGCAATTATATAGTAAAAAGGCCAAAATGCACATATAACGTTAGAGAAGAGTTTAACAATATAATATACTTAACATGTTTAACGGCTGACAAGAGATAGGTGGGGCAGCAGCTGTGTTCTCTACCGTATCAAGACTATCTCGGTGATTAAAATTATTATTTTACAGTACAGTAGTTATTTGTAAAAAAAACGTTTATAAAGTACTTTTATTTGTTAAACAAATGCTTGGGCCTGTAAAAAGGTTTTGTTCTTTGGTTTCAATGTATTATGGAGTATTTCATCGTATAATAATTGTAAAAAAAAATAAAGGTTACTACTTCACGGATTTCGCCTATCACGGGTTCTTTTTGGAACGTAATCCCTGTGAAAAACAAGGGTTCACTGTACTGTCTTTGGGAATATTCAGTAGATTTCAACATTGCTTAGTTATATAACTAGATTTATTCATTTCAATAAAACTGTTCAAACTATCAATCAAACAATGCATTACTCTGTCCATTGTCAGCTTCTTGAGACTCATTTGAAAATGGCAAAGTGGAAAACTTCTTCAGCAGCAGATTGAGACATATGCCACGATTTATCAAGCAGATGGGGACAAGCTCTCTTTAACATTCTCACTCTTTTGGATGGTCTAATAAAGAAAACTGATTTTAGAAGCAATGACCTGACCTGGAAAAAGAAAATGACAGTGTAATCAAAATGACAAAAGACATAGTATGACAAAATGCATTATGGGTGGGAATCACAGACGCCTCCCGATAAGATATCATCACGATACTTATGCCACGACACAATATTATTGCGTTTTAAACATATTGCAACATTCTGCAATATATTGCAATTTATAACTTTTTTTCATACTTCTAATTTTTCCCAATTTCTAATTATGTCTCCAAAAGGAAACTTTGTTAACATCTGCTTTATCTAAAAAGATACATTTCTCTGTTTGTTCGTCACACTTCAATGTAATTGCAGCAAAATGGGATTGTCAAGCAGACATACTGATCAACACTACTGTATATAATAAAAGATTGATACTTGGCGACTGTGTATCGATACAGTATTGCCACTGAAAATATCGCGATGTTATGCTGTATCGATTTTTCCCCCACCCCTAAAATGCATGGTTAATGACAAAAGTGCCAAGGTCAGTATGCATATATGTGTATGTGTGTGTGTGTGTGTGTGTGTGTGTGTGTGTGTGTGTGTGTGTCTAGGGTTGATTACTTTCATTATCTGTTGATTTTGCATCTAAAATCTCAGAATGTAAGTGACATATTTAAACTCCCTGTTTCATCCTACTAACAGTCCAAAACCTAACAATAATCAGTTTGCTCAGTTTTGCTTACATGAAAATAATTAAATTATCATTTTGATGGAACTTGCAAAAAGGTGATTGAAAAGTAAACTGATTAAATAAACTGAAGCAGACACATGTCTGTTTTGGGAATATGGAAAGCATATAATATAAAAGGACACATATAACTATAAAAGATAGAAAACATATTCAGCCAGCTGTAATTTCTTACACTTCTCAGAATCACCTGATTTATCACCTCAAAGTATTTGAATAAGCTTTTGTGTCCCACTATAACATCTTAATCTGAATGCCCAATAGGGCTAATTTCCCTACTACATATAATGCTTTAACATCATACACATCAATTCATTGAGTGCTTTAATGTTAGTGAGCTGACATGTTTTACTCCTATTACTGTACATGACCTTAGCTCTTTTGATCCTATGGGGGGAAATAATAGACAGTTTATGGGACCACAAAGGACTTAACAAGAAATTATCGACATCCCTCTCAGGCACAGCTCATACTGTCTCCACTGATTCCATTTAAAATGCTATTCTTACCTTAGAACACTGGGTATCAGTATTTTTACAGTATGGCTGCAGCATTAAGCAGCCCATGCATCAATTAATATAATAATTGAAAAAAAAGAGAAAAGATGTCAGACACTGTTCAGAAGCTGGTGCTGTTTTAGGCCAGGCTTATGCAGCTCTAAATGAGGGTGGATCATTTGTAACAGAGCCAGATCATCTTTGTTATGATCCAGTTATCCTCTTACTTCTTCAGTGAGCACACCTGTCAGCCACTCCTTTTTCTATATTCACATTTTCCTGTCCAACCTCCGTCACTTCAGGCTTGCCTTTAAGGTCAATATGGATAATCAATAAGTCTCATATTAGAGCTACTTCTTTCTCGCTAGATTTTAATGAAGTTTTGTTTTGAGTTTTATTTATTTATGACTGTTTTGACAACAAACAATGTGCAGGTTCTTCCAGTCTGTTATGCTTTAAGCATGAGACATCGGTCATCATGGTTTTGTTTCTGGTGTTGCCCATACATTTACAACTGGATTTCTAAGTATTTACTTATTTAAAAAATGGCTTCTTACTCAAAACATCTGTTATGTATGCTTGTGTCTGAATCAATGTTTGATATACAATATGGTGGAATTATGCTTTCAGAATACCCTTGGAGCAGACAGTATCTTTGAGATTATTCTGGAGAACATTCTAGACAGTATTTGTCATTGTCCAATGTTGATAAGGAACTTAAAACATATCCATTTTAAAGTACATCTAGAACAGTTAAAAATGTGTAATTAATAACTGCAAATTAACTATATATATATATATATATATATATATATATATATATATATATATATATACATATATATACACACACACACACACACACACATATTGCTTGCAAATACCATTAGCTGATGATAATAGGTAAAGTTGATGCATTTTTTTTATCCATATTTCATGATAAACCACTTTTTGAAGGTGTCTCTGGAGAGCTCTTGGTTAGGATGTCAGATGCTGTATGGACAGGAACTGTAATAGAAAGGATGCGATTGATGGATGCAGGCCTTCTAGACAAACAACCCATGGGGACTTTCATGGCACAGCCTCGTGACTGTATGTATTGTTTTAGAACAATGTGTGATGTTAACAGAAAAACAAGCAGCTAGATGTTTGTCCAAGGGGATGTCGAGTGGTCAGAGGTGAGAAGGGGGCAAGCAGAGCACTATTATTTATTCTTGGCTGTTTACCCGTGACAGAGTGATTCAAGTGGAGGGGTTAATAACTTGGTGTGACCTCCGATCAACACTGGCAGACCACTCTCAATTCCTCTGACTTCACCGTTTTACACTTAACTGTCCTTTAAAACAGTGTTTAGATCATGACTTAGAAATTCAAGTGTTTTTTTCATAAACATGTTTTGAATTGATATCTAACATCTTGTCTTTTTTATTATTATGTAATTGTCTAATGAAAATTAAAGATATAATTCATTCATTCATTTTTATGATCAATCTGTTTCAGTCCTTGAAGATGGAAAGAGCTGATGGATAATTTGAGGCACTATAAACATCCATTATAGACATCAAATAATACTTAATTAAAATACATAACAGTGGCTCTGACACTACAAATAGTTATGTCTAGGTTGAATAATAGAGACTGGAATACAATACTGGTGTGTTATTGGACTTGTAAATTACATTTAGAAACAAGAGGTTTGAGTACCGTCATCCATTGTCTGTTTGCTGCTGCCGCCATGAAATACAGTGTCAGAGGAGTTAAGCCCTAAAGGTTAAGAAATTCTTTCTGTGGTCCCAAAACGACTGCTTCAAACAACGTGACAGGAGAGTATATGAGAATGTGACTGGAAAACAGAATAGAGGCATGTCTATAACCAGAGGTGTCATTCAGCTGACAACTTCAAAAGTCGTCAAGCAGGTGAATCCACTTGTTAATACAGATTTTATTTGAGGCTGTAGGGTACAGTGTGACTGTCATTCTTTTTTTGGTAATCATCTTTTTGCTGGTTACCGGCCTCATCTTAAAATACAACAAAGTGTAAAACAACAAACAATTCTGTTTTTCCAATGCATGCCAATGCTCCATTAAATCATTAATCCTTTAAAATATAATTGTTTGCCTTGTATGTCATACAGATACTCATCCAGCAGTTTCTTTGATGCCTGTTCTTTACAAAAAAGGAACAAACTCACTTACTTATTTTAATCGCACTAATCTCCACCATGAGTTTCTGACCACACTCCACTGCTTTTTATTTTGTTAAAATTATGTATGCACTTTCATGAAATCTCAAGTATAGATTTAGGCATAGACAATTTAAAAAATATACCATCTTTTTATTGTATTGGAAATCACTTGCATCTAATTTGAAACAGTCTTTAGTCTTTAACAGTCTTTGATCATTTAATCATTTAATCTTAATTCTAAATTCTAATAAGGATCCTGCAGCAGAAAACACACAGCCTGTCTTACACCTGATGCTTTCACTGTCTCCATTATCTCAACAAGTAGACAGCAGAATGATGTTAAGTGGCACAGCTGGTGAATGTTAATGTAGATCTGATGGCACAGTGCAATTTAGTTTTGTTTTGACATGCAATTGAACTTGCAAGTGTCTACTATACAGTAATACTGCACATTGGCTCAAAAGCAGTTGCACAACTCTAGAAGAAAAATAATTACTTTAAAAAAAACCTAATGGCTTAAGTTAGCAGTAGCACACAAACAATGATAAAAGTAAACCCCTTTTATTTGTGGTGAGTTTGTCTGTCTTACTTTTATACATTTCTTCAAATAGTTCAAATAAAAATACAATTCTGAACTGGGCTTGATGGGTCATTGTCCCCCAATAATATTATCCAAAAATGATTGTATGCATCAGTGTCAATGTCATTTGTCTAAATCTATACGACTGACACACTGCAGCAGAATTGGTATTAGTGTGTTGTCTAACTTGCGGGATATAATGCATGCCTCATCACTACATTACATTAGCACATGACATTGGCGTTGCACTGAGTTCAACAAAAGACACTAATATTTTTGTACTTTTAATGGTAAAGTTTTCTATTGCTACAGAGTCTGGGTAGGAGGAATCAGCTGATTGGACAAACACATCACGTGGGGTCTGGTATCTCCAGATATTCAAAGCCAGACTGTAATGGCGGATTGTTCAGAGTAAGATCACATATTTTACTAAAATTAGGTCACTGAAACGTGTTTCTGAAAACCTTTTTAAGCAAGAAATAGGCCATGCAGTTGCTGAATCTGTCTTCATTTCAGATTGACAAAGGTCAATTTAAAATATTTTCGTCAAATTTTGAGAGACTCTAAACACGCTCGTCCTGCTCATCATTTCCGGGTTAGCACTCCACCAATCAGATTGGTCATTTGAGTCTGATTGCCGGCAGTGCCTGCCTTCTGACAGAGCATGTCAGGTCCGCCAAAATGAAGGCCAATGGCCCCTCCGATGGACAACAGCCAGAACACACCAAACAGACTCGAGTCACCAACCTTGCCAGACTGTCAAATGGCCAATTATCGGGTTGGTGTGTCAGGGCCTTTAGAGAAAACACCTTGCCAGAATGTTGTGCCAATTTACCCCCTTTAAACTAGAGGCCAAAGTGCTTTGACCAAACCACCTAGCTGGTAAAAAATTGTTGGCCTTTTTTCAATTACTATTAAGTAAACACCACAATCATGAGAAACAACCAATTGATGGTTAAAAATCTTAAACTTTGGGAAGTAGGTTAATTTCCCACTGTGTATAATAGTTGAACAGTTGACAGACAGACAGAAGTTTTATCTCCTGCCAGTTGATGTGAAAGAGCCTGCAATTCTATTTGCTCAGATGCATGCACCAGTAATCACAACATGATTGATTTGTTATTTTAGCATTTTTCAAAATGTGCTCTCTGTATATATCACTACTTGTGTCAACTTGACTTGACAATCTTGGCAAATTCCCTTGGATGTACAAGGAGCCAAGAGGGAAGATGTTCAGTTGTCATTTGTGTTTACTAATCTCTGCCAGAAAAAGCTCCCCATAACTATCTGATGGGCAAATGCAAGAGAGCTAAAAATATCAAACTTTCCCAAATGTTTAGGTGTGTTTATTTTTAAGCTGCTAAAGAGCATCACTCATCTCCTTTAATAGATGAAAAACATTTTTTCTAAATGCCCAGGGGAAGCCTCCGCATCCTGCTTTAACTAGTGTTGTTCTTATTGACAGAATATTGTTTAACTAAGCATCCTTTCCACATTTAAGGAGGGTGAGACTTACTCATTCCACCCTAGAGTAAATAAGCACAATCTTAATTTAGGAAATATCAACAATGCATCGCTTCACAATTGCTTGCATTTGATGATTCATATTGCTAATGAAGCTAGCACTGTAATTAATAAGATAAGCAAAAGAGAGTTTTGATGAGGCTTGCATGCGTGTCTGAGGGCAACATGTGGGCACAGGCTCGGAGAAGGCTACAGCCTTGAGGTGAGTAATCACCCACAGGGAGATTGTATGAGATGGCCTTAACGTCATTAATTAGATATCTTCCCTTACTGCACTACCCCAAGGCAGGTCACAAGAACTGCAGCTTCTCCCTCTCCCGCTGCCCTTTGATTCACCCGCTCTCTCTTCATGTCTTGCACCTCCGGCATCCTATCTCTCCCACTCCCTTACTCACTTCTCTCTCTGCCTGTTTAGCCATTGCCCTGTATGGCGGAAGGCTCTTTGGTTTGTCCAAGGCCCTTGTCTATTCTCAGTGAAGTCCTACTGTAAAACAGAGCAGTGGCTCCAGGCTCACACACAAAATAAATTTTATTTAGGATAAAATAATGAACTCTAGTCTGATCATATCAACATTCTATGTATGACACTTGAACACGTGAACATTTTATCTTAGCTATTCAACACAAACTATACAAATGGAACAATGAAACCATAGTCTGAAATAATTAAAAGTGATATACTGTATGTATGGCATCAGCCCTGATATACAAATGTGATACTTAACCAATGTACAGTGGTGGACAAAATAAAATGTATTGCAAATAAACTACAACAGTCCTGCTATAAATGCTTTGGTGGGTGTGAAGCTATAGTGTAATTATAGCTATAGTTCACCTGTGTAAGCAACTGTGCTTTCTATGAAAACATGTACAGTATATGCTACTTTTATGCACTGTTTCCTACTCAGGCATCAAGCATAAAGTTGAACAAATGAATTGCCATTTTTTTCAAAATGTTTATTCCTACACTATCTGTCAAATGCAGGTTAAGTGTAAACCAATTGGTAAAGGCTAGGTAAAGATCATGATTATGGTTATATATTACAAATATCACAGAGATAACTTTGTACAGGAATGCAAATCTGGGCCACCGGTGTTCACGCTCTATACAGCCATTAAACACCTTTTAGCTTCAGACTATTACTATTTGCTGTGAATGTTGCACTATGTCCTGAATAATGAGTGAAAACCCCAGGACACGTTACCTCCATTAGGCGTATCTGAAATGCTGATTAATTTCACACATACCATGACAATGTAAACCACGGAGCAAGAAAAGAGTAATCTTTTGTGAGCTTTCCTTTATATTTCACTAATGTGTTTTTCAAGGCAAAATGTTCATACTGTATGTAAAATATAGAAATAACATATGTAAATGCAGGGCAGAATAATTCATATCCCACTGTATCTGCCTGAGCGGTGGCATGTTTGTACTGAAACAGCTTGTTGCATGGATACAGAGAGAGAGGGGAAACAGGCATGATAACAGTATTAAGTGAGGAAACTGGATTTATATGCACTGCAAACCAAGAGAGTAAGTATTGTAAGGTAATTGCTATGGTAGTGACTCTTCTGTAGGTGTAATCACAAGGCTAAAAGTAAACTGTTAAATGGTGCAATGCCCTCAAGCTATGTCAATTCGAGCTGCACCGCTGTATACACACATGACATGCTTCACTCTCCGTATCATTTACCAAACACACACCTTAAATTTGGCGGCCTATTTAAGCTGCAAAATTTCCCCATCTCTGCTTGTCAATGCAGCTGTTGCCCTGCACCCATATTGCTGCCTGCTCTTTAAGCCACCACCCCAGCACCTGCAGGCTCTGGCCAAGTGGAAGCTACTTTATCATCACCTTCTACTATCTCTTGTAAACCCAATCTGCGGAGTGATGAGGTCGGAGTCTCGCCGCCAAACTATATTCTGATGTTATACTAAACATTTCAAATGTGAGTTGTCTGAACTAAGGATTGGGAACAATATTTCACAGGATTTGAGGATGTTACTTCATTTGCAACTAATATGTGTGTAGTGGCTAGAAAATGGCTGTCAAGTAAGCTACAACACATGTTGAAAAGGTATGTTGAAAACTTTACTTGTAAACTAAAAGAGTCAAATTGGATTCACACTGGAAATGAGCGTGTTTGCTTTTTAGAAACAGAAAAAAAACACATTCTAAGACTTTTTTTCCTTATCTTTGCTTGCTTACGGATATATACTGTGTTTTCATAGTTTTGCCACAACCCTCAGACCACTGGATATGATTAAGTGCTACATGCATTTCCTTCATCATTCCAGTTAGAATTTGCCCTCATTAATGTCTAGAAGGCACCTCCACACCGTTGTTTATATTTGCTCAGATAATAGAGCTGCACACAGTTTTTTTGTTAACAAAGTAACTAAGTAAACAAGGTAACTAAACATGTCTTAAGCTTAATACATTTAACAAACCCCAAACAGTTTTCTTTAGGATGCTAGCCAACCTCCAACTGAAAAATGAAAAAAATACACTTAGTGGTGCCTCTTGCACTATCTAACTAGTACTAACTAGTCAATCTTTGATTATCTTGTCGGCTCCAGGGAATAACTGCCTGTAAGCTTGGTTAAGACGTGTAGAGATTTGGAATAATCCGCTTCTTTAAAAAAAAAAAAAAAAAAAAAAGATGCCTAAGAAATACAGACTTTTTTTGAACTTGTTGCTAAGGACTGGCAAGCTACGAGACACTCTCTGGACGAACACTGGTGATTGGCTGCCCCATCTTGGTTTGAAAGTAATGTCATCCAGGCAGTGATTAAAGGCGGCAATCACTACAAGATGAGGTAAAAGATAGTAAGGTTATCAGGGTAAATGCCAATATCAGCTCCCATCCGATACTTGCGGGACATCCCAAATTACAACTGAACAAAAAAGACAACAAATGCATTGTCAGCTTAAAAGATCGAACAAAACATATGTTTTATTCTTACGCTGTGTATAACAAGGGGCAAGAGAACTCTCCTGGGGGAAACAAAGCCTGCTCTACATCCTGCACTGATCTATCTTCACTACACAAGGAAACAAAATGATTATGAATACAGAACACAGAGAATTCTTCAATTTCCTGAAGGTGCAAAATACAGCATTCACACACTGGGAGGCATCAATGTGGAGAAAGGACAACTGACCTTGTTCTTTTTGGGGTATTATCTATTTGAAAAGATACCAAAAAGATTCAAAAGATTCCAAAAGATTCTATACTCTCTTTTCTTCTGTTTATCGATGTTATATGCATCACTGTTGCACTAAGACTTTGAATTTTCAAATGAGAAGCAAAGTTTATGTTGTGTGTTTTGCCTGTGTTTAGAAGTGGTGAATGTACAACTCACAGCATCTTAATATGATATTGTGTCTGGCTTTTGTTTGCTATTTAGTGTTGGCAAAAAGCTTTTTATGGAGTTATTACATTACATAGCGTCTTTGTTTCCAATCTTATTCAACACAACAGTTGTGATGTTGTCAGTTATCTGCTTGTGCTCCAGGAAAGTTAAGTTAGAAGCAGGAAAAACTGAACCGTAGCCAAAGCCGGTAACCCTTCCCACGCCCGCTGCTGCCCAGGGCATGTCAACGCCCTGCTGCACCAGCAGTTAACTGTTTGGCTGTTTACTTTTATTTTTGCAATTGGAATTTTTTGAGTTTTGGAATTTACATCATCCAATCTTATGTACCTAGGTGTTTGTGGACAAGCAGTTCAATGCACACATGTATGGTTTTGTAATTCCTTTATATTGTGTAGTGAAAATCTCCAAGTAATTTACTGGAAAACATGTTATTTTAAACCACCAATAACAAAAAAAAAGTTTCCCCTATAATTTTACAGGCCTGGCGGGCTGCCAGGCTAACGGGAACCCTCGCTAGGTCAGAATCTTTTATTTATTTTTTTTTGCCAAAAATAATGCTAAAGATCTATTGTTTACCCTGTATTATTTATGCAGCAGTGAAACGCCATGAACAGCAGCGATGCACTGCTGTGAGTCACTGAATAGGATAACTGAGCGTGTTATCTAAAGTGCTAAAGTCAGTTCAACAAGTGAAGTGAAGATAATGTCGTCAGTATTGTTAGCCTACCGTAAACTCGCATTGCTTATCTCCACAACGCTGATGGATTCGGTGTCTTTAGCCAAGCTGGACCAGAAAAAATCATGTCAAGTCATGTATTGTAGTGTTTTATGTAATTTGAGCACTGTGCCAGACTCCGTTTCAGAAAAATAGCTTTTTAAATGCCACATTCCTTGTGTGAAAATAACGCTTTAAAAGTGACATATTTATGCCGATGTCAAGCGTTTCCAAAAGTAAAGCAATCAGCATTTTTGGTTGATAAGAAAATGTTCCGAGGCAAATATATGGGGATAAACATGATAAATAGGAGAACATTGGATTTGATTTTACATTCAATGACTGATCTCTGAACATACTATTGATTGTGTTGAAATTGCAACGGTTTGTGAGAGTTATTAAATAATGTGACATCCTAAGCAGAAACTGTGTTGATTGATAAAAACTGCAAATTCCTGCAAAACCTGTCATTAAGTGTAGATTTACAAAAATCTTATGGTTGCAAATTTGAAAATTCCTGGAGGGACTGTTTCAATTTCAACACTAGCCTGGAGAGCTATCTTGTCCTACTTAGGGCGAGCTCACTGCCATTCTTAGCTGTGCCTCAGACTGTTTCTTGAGTTTCACTGTGCTGCGAGCCAAGGCATTTGTAAGGTTAAACTATCTGACAGCTCTGGTTTCACTGCACACAACACACATCCCCGAGCTGATTTCCACATACTTAGTGGTGTGAATTTCCACATGCTCCATTTATGTTGATCACACATGATTACACTTGGTGATGCGTGTCTTCATGGCAAAGCACAAAGGGGAGGGGTTAGAGGTTGTTCAGAGGTTGAGATTTTTGAGGTTAAGACAAATAAGATTGTACCCAAATGATTATGCTGGACAGAATATCTGCAAACGGTCTCATAAATAAAGAAGAAGAGGAAGATGTGATAGAACTGCATATTAAAAACTTGTTGGCCTTTTTTCCCTACTCTCTCAGCTGTCTTATTCCAAGCTGGAGCTGCAGCTGTGTCTTAGTGATTGAGATGAAATTATTTTATTAGTAACTGTGTCTTATTTTATATCAACACGTGATCATATTCAAAACAAGGCATTTTATTGGCATAATTGCGAGCAGTAATTGGTTCAGGAAGCCTCCCACCCACCACAACCTGTATTGCTCTATGTGAGTTTAGTTTTGCACATTTCGTTTTCTCTCGTTGCCATGTTTGTGTGTGTTTGGTTAGGTTTATGAGTCAAAAGACCAAAAATATTAGGTGATAGGTGCAGTCACAGGTCAAAATCGACTAAGGGTGATATTAGCACAAACTAAAAGATTAACACAGGCAGAAGACTCCAGTTCTTGCCCCATTTTACAAATCCTCTCATGCAAATTAGGTCATCACCATTTCAGTATTCTCTGAGGATAGGAATGCACTTGAAAAACAGCATTAGGTGAAGAGAAAAAGTAGGACTTGTTACTATGCTTCACATTAGATAGGGCAAACTGCAAGGGAAGAAAAAAGAATCGTAAAAGCTATGTTGGACCTCACACAGTTTTGAAAAATGAATAACACACATCCCCCTACAATTTGCACACAAACATTAAATTTAATTAAATCTAGACCCAAGGTGAAGCAGTTATGGCTTTACAAAGTGTGCCTATCAGACCCAATCATGCCAATAAGTGCAGTTTTTCAATGCCAGAACACAGTGCCAAATTGTATCCTGGCTGTTGAGCAGGGGCCTACAACTTGGTTGGGCCATGCGCCAGAATGGGTTACTGGGAGGCCAACACAGTTTTCTACGTGCAACAGAGGCACATGGCTGTTTCCAAGGTTTATATACTGTACATATATAATGTTTGGTTGACGTTTGATTTCCTGCCATTGAAGCTTCAGTCCAAGTCCTGGCCTGTGTAATTCTCCAGAATGGATTTAGTCACTGCAATATTACTACACTTTAAAGCAATGACAGATGGAGGGAGACAGAACATTACCTCTTTGAGCGATTTATTAGGCCTCCCATTAAGCTAGACCACAGTCAAAGCCAATGCCTCGTGATAAAATACATCATGCATCGCTGAGAACTGAAAATGCAATGTGTATAATGAAAACTTTATTCAAGCATGTACCTTGGGCGTTTTGAAGTGGCTTAAGAAGATCCAAAGGATTCTTCGATTCTTTGTACTGGTTTGGCCACATATGGTTATGCTGTTTACTCTGAAAATTCAGCTGTATACTGTAATTGTGTGTGTTTACACCAGGCATTTAGTTTGTGCAAACTGGTAGCAGACCTGAGGCCTCATTTCAGCTGAATGGACACACAGTTTTGTGCATAAGCACTCATTTTGACATTGACTCTTGTTTGTTCAAATGTGCATATACTGTATTTCAAACCACTTTGTTGACAGTGTTTTTCACCTGCTCTCGTTCATATATTTTTAGTTTGTTTGTTTATTTTTTACAGTATATAAATTTTGGTTTATGTGAACCAGATTTAGTAGTGCCTAAACATTATGTTTTAAGACTGCCTTGCTTTTCTGTCTCAGTTGCTCAATTTTTTCAGTAGTTTTCCAACATTCAGGCTACTACGTATTTTTTAAAGAATGTTGTTTACCATGTATAGCAAATTGAGGGTGTTTCCAAATTAGACTGTTTCTGCACAAGCAGATGGTTGTAGAACAGGTTGAATTCATCATTGTTCATTGCATTTAGGTGTCCATCTGTTATATATGTTTGATTAATACTAACTTTCTTGTGCATACAGGCAGGTCTTACACACACATGTAGAACTTGCATTCTTTCAAAAATGAAGGCCCTGATATGTAAATGTCTATTTTCAGCACAATGCCAAAGATCTGTTTTAAACAAAATACCAACACCTCATCTAGCACCTAGCTCAATTACATTCAACTCCCACACAGACAGGTAAACAACATGCAAGGTCAGTTATATACCTGCATGTTACAGTGAAGCATTTGCTAATATTTATGTTGGCATAAATAGTATGCATAAAAGTATGCTCTATGTGCTTCAAAATGTAATATTCCACATGCATTAGATCACAAATTGTACAGGGTGAAAAACCTGTTACATGCTGTACAATTGTAGCTCAAGACCCCAGTCAGACAGAGCACTTATTAGCAGCCAGGGCCGGGGTTTTTAGTTGTTTCAATGAGAGTAAAGCTTTTGCTTGGTGCTATTGCATTGCTGAGCGCCAAGGTGTTTCAAACAAAAGGATACTGACCCTCTTGGACATCGGGTCTGGTGGTTATACCCATTAAGTCTCTAGCGGTGCTGGTGTTAAAGAATAAAGAATGTTTAAACAATAGATTGCTTGCACAAATACAAATAAATAAATATGACAAAGGAAGAAAATCCAGTCGTTCTAAAGTGACCAAAGGCACATTTCAGAGAATCCTAATTCTGCGGTAGCAAGAACCAAAGTCAAACTGTTACCAATCAGTGTTGACTCTTGTCAAGTTCTCTTCTAAAGGAACTTCAGAATGCATGGTAAATCATAAAGGCTCGATACAAAAGAAAATAACTCACACCCATCCTGTCATAGAGATAGAAATGCAAGTTCTTTTTTGGCCTTTAAATAGAGTAATAAAGCTAAAAAAAATCAATAATGTATTATAAAAGAACAGGCAAGAACTGGGTGTACAGAGTACATGCTTTAACAGAACAACAATCTATTTCTTTAAAAGGTCAGTGAGCTATAAAGCCTGCTCAAATGATAAGGCCCCCCCTCTCATTTATTACCTGACATTATCACTTATATTTTCCAAATACTTAAGGGAATTATCAGCCAGAAGCTGTGAAAAGGCATTTCAGACCATTTCTCTGTCTAAGTAATCACGTTATTAGTGACACCAAGATGGGTTTACGTTGTTATATGGATCCAGAGGGTATAATGAAATTTGACTATGCTGCTGTTACAATATAATAAAACGGAGAGGGAGGCAAATAATCAATACACTACATGCTCCTGTTTGTTTCTCAATATAACTCAATAACATTAAATGTATTAGTTATCAAAAATAAAAATAATTAAAAGAGCATGTATTAATGTCTTTGAACTACATCAAAGACTCAATCATGTTACAAAAGTGAAAAAAGACAAATACATTTCAAAAGTCTTTCAATCTTTCAATTCCAGCATGCATAAGTGCTGCAGTGCTTTTGAGGCTCAGTGCAAGTGGTTCCATTAAAATGTTAAACAGCTCTAAAGAAGTCTTCAGCCGGCTCCATAGTTTTTTTCTTTCCATTTTCTTTATCATACTAACTGCAAAAATGATATGCGATTTTCAGCAAGATTTCTTCACAATTAAAGTTTGAAGTGTAGTGCCACGTACGCTACTCATTTTCCACATTTCCTCATTTTTCAGTGCATGAATTCCCTTCACTGCTTTTGTATTTTTACCTTACTCACAGATCATTTATTTCACCATATGCTTTTCATCTTGCATCCAAGCTCATGTATCATCTCCTTTACCTATAATCTATTGCATCTAAAGCTTTATCGTTTTGCTTTTCTCTAATTCTTTTTTGTTTTCGTTTCGTTCCTTCTTGTTGACGTTCCACCCTTCTGTGCTCCCCCCTCCCCCGTACAAGATAGTAAAAAGATAGTAGTAAAATCACTATGGAATTTGGAAGTGCTTTAAGACTTGTACACATCAACAAAAGCAGACAGTAGAACAGAAACTCAATAAAAACTACTGACAGTGAGACCGCGGAGGGCAGTTGGCTGTTTTGCATGAGTAGGAGCAAAGCTTTGTATGGGACACCACATTGCACACAACTGCTTAATCATAGAGAAGAGGGCCAAGAATAAGGGTAAATGGATGTGACTGAAAAGACAGAAAGAGAGATAAGTCCCTGCAAATTAACTTTTTAAAATTCAGGGTCAGAAAATCCACAAAGTGCAAGACGTTAATCAAACTTCAGAGCACTTTACAACTTTTATTTAGATTACAGGAGTAGGGGTTAGGAATGAAGAAAAAGGAAACAAAACACTGGAAAAATTAAGATGGAAGGATACCCTTTTATAGTTTTACGTTGCAATTTACCATCACCAAAACCATACATTTTAGAGTGATAATTGCATGTCTAAAGAGGGTAGCTCGACAATGACAGCATGTGCGATAAAAACATACATTTGTCATTTAATGATACAATTTTGCCTACTGGCATAGTGTGAAGAGGAAGGAACCCCACTAGGAGAACAATTTCAATAATCAATAATGTGTTCAAAATGTGGTTGTTGAAGTGTTGTAAGATGTCAGCCCTGACAGAGCGCTAAAGAAAAAACTTATTTGATCAGCATACCACAAAGTAGAAGTAATGTGGTGATCTGTGGGATGCCTTCACTGGGAAATAAATTTGTAATTTACATGGAACAAAATGTTCAGCTCAATCATAAACCTCAATCATAAACATGTAGTTTATGAAACAATGAAGTCACTACATGACAAAGACTCATAAACTTGTTAAAAGTTAAGTAGAAATTGTACATATTCAACATTTTGTAGTTTTATTTAATATAGACTCTCTTACACATTGAAGAAAATAAAACCAACAGTATCAAAATGACACTCTTTGGAATTTGGAACAAACAGAAGGATGTGTTATGGTTTGGGGTTGTTTTTCCCTTCTAGCCTCCTTGTGGGTGTTCTTGGTTTGGTCTTGTGTGGTTGTCTTTGTCTTGTGATTCCCCGGTAAGTGTCTGTTTGTTCTACTTCCCGTTTTATTTTGATAGTGTAGTTTCCTGTCTTGTCTAGTCTTGTCCAGCTTTGCTTTGTGGTTGTCTGATTGTCTTGCCCCGCCCTAATGTGATTCACCTGACGTCTCACCTGTCCCCCATTACCTCGTTACCTCTTGTATTTAACCCGTGTTCCTTGTGTCAGATTGTTTTGTCAGTGTGGAATTCCTGTATCGCTGCCTGTTTTTCTCCGTGTCCTGCCTCGCCTCGCCTGGCCTGTCCAGTGCCTGGATTTCCCTGTGTTTTTGGTGAGCGTTACCCTGTGCTCACCTTCCTGCCTGAGCTTGCCTCTTCCAGCGCCTGGCCTTCCTGTGCCCCTCTGAGTTTTTCCCTGTGTTCTCCCACCTGGCGGTACGCCTCCTCCCCTGGTACCTTCAGTGGATCTGGTGTTCCCGGACTACTGCCTGCACATTACCTGGTTTGGACATTCTGAGAATTCTTTGTTCTGTGCTCCCTGTGGTGTGAACTGTTTAAAATAAAGCCACAAGAACCCTTCTACTGCCTGCCGTCTTGTCTCTGCATTTGGGCCCTTCCTTTTCACCCCGTAACAGGATGTGTGAGCTGGTAAGTGAAGGATGACTAGAAGCTATTTCATCAATTGTGCTTCCTTTAACCAAAGCATTTGGCAGTATCTGTGGGAATAGCATCCTTTTTTGGAATAGTGTCCAGTTATTGGAATAGAAGCATTACTGCTCACTGCTACATACGAATACCATGTATAACTAATCCCGCTTTCCTTATTCTGTCTATCTGCTAAAAGAGAGGGACATGTGCAGGCCAAAGCTTCTTTATGTAAAATAGTCTGTTCTGCAACAGGAAATCAGGTCTGACAACAATGCCAGTTAGTTGATAAAGCAAGCAAACACCAACAAGAGTAATTCTACATAAGCCCACATGTGTTCATACGCGTGCATTTGTATACATACTCAGCTGCACATTCAAAAGCACAAAGGTCACAGACAAACAAATTGTGGCTTGCATGCTTGATATCCCAATGCATTTAGCCTCATGTATCCATAACCCTAACATATGTATCAGTTAATTAAGTTAGAGCGCAGGTCTTTGCTTCCATGTCTGCTGACTTAATGATATTAGGGTTGATTCTATAGTTTGATCTAGCTATCAATGTCAATCATGTTAGCGCTGCTCAAAGCAGCAAGCCATTGAGTGGGATTGGCATTGGAGGAAGGGGAAAGAGGAGAAGGGCTGATAGCTTTCTAATGCAATAGAGCTGCCAGATCTGAAAGCTTTTTATTACATTAATATGTTCATGGATAATTCTATCTCATCTCCTAATATGACTTAGCCTAAAAACTAAATTTAAGTCTCATTTATCCGGTAGGAGATGGTGACATGAGAGCGTTCAGACAGCCTTGTAATAGTTGCCTGCTTCCACCTCCAGAGGATTCTGTTTTTTTTCTCTAGCTACAGAAAAGCATATTTGGAATGGAGAGTAGAGACAGCATTTATTATTGCTACCACTTGCACAATTGGTAAGCACCCAGATTAAACAAGAGCTTTTCTTGGGGCTTGTTATCCGATGCATGAGGTGATACACAAATAACTTTATAGTCTTTAGAGGATAAAATTATGTAATACAGTGTAAGCATCCAAACAATAATTGATGTAAGCTGGACATTATTAGACGTAATGGTTAAGTCCAAATGACCTTCAGGTCAATGGGATTTTTCTTGCAGATCGTGATTATCATAACTTTGGGATTTCCATTTGGCAAGATTTTGACTAAAGTTGCAAATCAATTGCTCTTTAAACAAACTTTATTCAATACAGATGGTGAGCGAGTTAAATGGTAGGTGTGTTGCCCATCCAACAAACTAGCCAGTGCTGTGCAGTGTATCTGTGTGCATAGGGGTGGGCAGGAGGGGTGAAACACCCTTGCAATGTTTTAGTATGTCTGTGTCCTAATAAGAACATGCATTCTTCATTTGTTGAAACAAACACCAAAGACACCCTTAAGTTAACCAATTTAAGGGTAACCCCACATCCCAAGTACCAGTCTGGTCAGTCTACAAGCCTTCAAATGCTTGTCTGGTTGGCACTTAACCGCCTCTTTGCTTAGGCTAAGGGTCTCTTGAGTGCCCAACTGGTTGCTCTTCTGTTAAACCTAGGTTTCCTTCAATAGCTTGTCTGGTTGGCCCAAGTGCTTCTCAAGGACATTTGTGGTCAGCACCCATCCCTCTTTGGTCAGCCTAAGCATCACTCAAATGTCCATTTGGATGGCCCAGGTGCACCCTTAATGTACCTCTTGAATGTCTACGTACCCTTCTGGTTGGCCAAATGCCAAGTGCCCATCTGGTAAGTTAAAGTGCCAGTTTAGTAGGACTTTAAGCCACTGTTTCTGTCTCTCAAGTCTTACTAGAACTCAGATAATCAAAATAATAGAGCTTTGCTAATTGCAGATGTTCCAGCTGTAATAAAACACTGTACTATTTATATCATTAGCAATGCTATTCAGTGTTTTCCTCCCACAGAGATTAGTGGGAGGACTACCCGGTTATAACCACCAAGTACCCACTAATCACATCAACATTTAGGCAACATCTAAGCTGCTGTTAAGGTGCCACTCATGCTGCTTGACACAAAGTTTTTCATTGGTGAACTGCTGGAAGGCTTTTATTGTGAAGTCTTTAAAGGATAGTCAACCCTCACATAGTTTAGTAACTCATTGTAAGATAATTAGTCTCAAAAAAATATTCTATCCTTTTATTGTCACAGAATCAGACTTTAATATTTTAAGGGAAGAATGTTGAAGATGCAACCACAGATACTTATTTAAATTACAAGCAGCAGGTGTGTGTAGCTGTTTAAGCAATCTCAAACCTCATTAATCAGTAAGGTGAGTAACATGTTTTAACCCCCATTCCTGTTATATTAAAAAAAACACTTGTGCCTTGCCTGCATTCCAGGCTTCGATTGTGGTTGCTCATGGCACAGTGCATGTATCCTGATGCAAATTAGACATATGAGGGCTAACTGTTATGAAAACAAATTGAAAATAAATTAGCTTTGGCACTCTTTAGCAGGTTTGTGTGTGAAAATAAGTAAACAGAGGTCAATGGCATATTAACAAGGCTCATTAAAACTAAAAGATGTCACACAGTGCAACATTGATGTGTAGTTTCTGTTTACACCGCACACGTCAAACTGGTAAGCTGATGGGCTACTGTGGACACATCAGAACAGAATGATAAGCATTTAAGTTTAACAAGATGTCCTGATTAACTTCAGGCATATGTGCAACCACTTGTCAAAGTATTGGTTGTTAAGAGTGAACGTTGTGTAATTTGTTTACAAAGTAACCATAAATAGGGCCATGGACTTTGTTTTTCTTTGCCTCCATCCTTGTCATTCTGAACCTCTGTCTCACCCCTTATGTGGCCTTTTTTTTTAAAAGGGCTTAAGTGGGTTCTGGAAGTATAACAGTAACATCTTAACATAATCTAAGTTTGTCTCTGAGGCTCAACCGAAAAGAGAATCTCTGGGATTTAGTGGAGTGGGTGTCATGGTTGCGATTTTGTTATAGTTTTCCTGTTTTATGTTAATGTATTCCCTGTTACCTTGTTGTTCACTTGGGTTCTCTGTTGCGTTTTACCCTGTTTTCATCCTTGTTTTATTTCGTAGTCTGTTTTTTCCCATGTCTTGTTTAATTTCCTGCCTTATGTTTTCCCACCTTTGTGATTGTCTGCCCCACCCTGATGTGTGTCACCTGTTCCTGAGCCCTTGTGTCACCTGTCCCTTGTTACCTTGTGTATTTAGTCTGTGTTGTCTTGAACAGATCATTGTGTGTATGTCTACCCTTTTTCCCTAATCGTAACAATGGGATAAAATTTTTGTGATCACATTTTTATTTTGAAAAAAATGAAACTGCAACAAATAATTACAAACAATACACCGAGAGAGAATGTGTCCCAGGGCCAGAGAGAAAAAAAAGAAAATGGAACATATAGAGTAAACACAAACAAACACGGAAACGGACATATACACAGACAGATACAAGACCAGGAACCAAAGACGGCTACGGCCTGGACTTCACAGGCTTAGTAACATCCACCCAAGTGTCCAGAGGCCTATTGCACGAAACTAGGATAAGGGATTAAGCCGGGATATTCAAGTTATCCCGGATGAATTTAGCTTTGACTCGGTTGCACGAAACCAGATTGAATTAAGCCCAGCCAAGTAACCATGGAGATTTATTCTTTGCGGCTAGCCTGGTCCAGAGCAAGCTAACAGCCAGGCGAAGATTAATCCTGTCTCATGTCAAATCAGCTGCCGTCTGATCCCAAATAAACGTGTTTAACGGTTATTCTGTTGTCTTCAGCTTTATTTTCATTAACATGCATTAGCCTATTTGTCACTATTGTTGTCGCGAGTTTGATTTAAACCCTACTACAGTTGTTTAGATGGTTAGGAATGGTTGCAGTGGCACCCTGATGCGGAGTGGGACTTTTCCCGGTGGGACGGTACTGTTCCGAGGCTGCCTGGCGTGCGGTCGCTGCCCGGCGGCCGCTGCCTGCCGGCAGACCTGCGAGTCGCGTCGGTGTCCACTCTCTGTAAAAGTAGAGATGAGCAGCGCAGCGTCCGTGGTGTCAGCTTCAGGTTTATACAGGACGCGCTCCGAAGATTAAGTGTGACAATATTAATGTAGCGATATTCCCAGATGATTTCATTTTCTTGTTGCTTATCCTTCTCTAATAAAGGACAGTTTGTGTTACTCCTTAATATGTAGGCCTGATGTTTATTTATTATAGCTTACATTGGTTTCATAACCTTCTCAATTATTCTCCCATCCCTGGACCAATAACGTGGCCTATATACAGTACGTATGTAGTGGAGTTATCATTCATCACACCGGGAACACCACAATGGTTCTTAATCTTTTTATTTTGGTGCGTTACTTGTCAGAAGAATAAAAAAACATGAATATTGTTTTACATATGCTCACAGCGTGTATTGAAGTAATTTACTTCTTTTCTAGTTGTCCCTTTCTGATTGTTCTGTATGAACATTAATTGTACAAAGAATTAGACATAGCTTATAGAGATTTGTGCATATGGTTGTAAAACTCACGTTGTGAATAAGGGTTTGAAATTAAGCCTAGTCATAGGGTCCATTTCCCGAGGAACACTAATTCCCTCTGCTCAATTTTAAGGCAAAGGCTAAATAATAATACATTTATTTATATAGTGCTTTACATGGTAGGCTAGTCAAAGACACTTAACAGTAAAACCAGCACATTTATCACATAAAAACCGAAACATGAAACTAGCATATTTAAAGCAATTAAAACAGTGTAGCCTACAACTTTATAAAAATATTGAGTGACTATAAGCTAAGCAGATATTTTTACACCCTCACACATTAAGTCGGTCCGCTATGTTGGGCTTTTTCTCTCCGTTTGATAAGAGCCGTATTTCCCTTTTTGCATATTCCTCCCCTCCTCGTTACTTTCCATTAGAAGCTGCTGCTCATTGGGTGAAACATATGGCGCATGCGTCTTCTCCATCTCTGCATCAGTAAATCTGTGATCGATACCGTGGTCTATTTAAGAAAGTTGTGAACGTGCACTTATCCCAGCTATCTACACCTGGCTTGACTTAGCTCCACCTGTTCATCCTGGCTCGGCAAACGTGCAACCGATTAAGCCGCGATGAGCGGATCACACTAAGTCAAGCTGCGCTTTTTCATTTATCCTGGATATCTTTATTCTACTTTCGTGCAACAGGCCCCAGGGCTCCATTAATGCGCGCCATGGAAAGCTCCATATACACCACATTCCAGGTACACACTGGTCCATGCGTGGATTGACAGGTCAGTGAGAGCAACATTTAAAAAAATTAGCAGGAGCAACTTTACTAATTACATTACAACACTATTGAGTTGGCATTGTAAAAATCCTTTAGAGACACGCCCTATGTAACATACTTTGAATTGTCTTGATGTAAGGTGCTATAGAAATAAATTTTCTCTGACTTGACTTAGTCAGAATTCTAAACATTTCTTCTCATTTTCAGATATATGACAGTATGACAGCAACATGGATATTTATCATCAAGAATATGCTTGAAGTAACCAAAGATGATTTGTGTTTACTTTGTATAGAATTGTAAAGAGGCCGCTCATGACTTGGACAAAATTATTTGTCCTTGGTAGATAAAAAGCAGTGCAATTTAACAACACCCGTTCAATAAGTGCTATCTGCAAAGCTCATGCTAAGTTTTTGTTGAAACTACATTAGATAGGAGTGATAAGTGTGACCTGTAGGTCGCAGTGTTGTTGCATCGTTGGTACTATTACAAGTATTTTGTTCAGAGGGATTAAAAAAAAAAAAAACTTAAAACAAATGCTATCCCTCATACATGAATTGGATTGCTGCTCAGCAAAGCTACAGAAGAAAAGAGATCGTTCTTAAACCTTATGGGTTCTTCAATGAATGTTTCCCATCAGAGAGCCTTTTTGAGTATTGGTCCATTCACAGGCAGGTAGCCTTGCTATTCCGATAGACTCTGTGGGTCAGTTGCTTTAGTTGTCACCAACTGGCTCTCAGACTTAAGTTGTGGGAATAAAGGATTACTTTGAGTCTCCAGAGAGCCTTTAATAGACTTACAGTTTTTACCTGGGCCTTCTTGTCAATCCCTTTCAGGGCTATGTCTTTAAGCCAGACTTTAATGGCTAAGAAAGCTACGTTGTTCAACGTGAGTGGTTTGCTGTTGCGCAGTGGATTGCAGCTTGTCGTGTGCTGCATTAGGTGTTGACAGATGGGAGGGAGGGCATGGGACGCTGTGGGGAACCAATGATTTATTGCTGGGCCGGGGACACTTAACGGGGTATGAGTGCTGAGTCTGGAGGGACCATGATGTGAGGACAGTTGGAAAAAAGACAATCAAACAAAGAAAATAACTAAAAAGTGAGAGGCGGTACTGCAAATTTGCTTACTAATCCTTAATACAAGAGTTATTTTGATTAACTCTGGCATTAAAACCAAATTATCATTTGGCAACATTTTCATGGCTGTATCAAGGAAATCATGTGCTTTTTTTAAGAATAAAGAAACCTCTAGGGCAGGGGTCACTACATTTCTTTTTACATTTTCTATCCTTGTTTAATATTTTTACTTTTTTACTAAATTAATGATTCATTTACATATAATTATATATGTATTAGTGTGAAAGGACTCCTAAAAAAACATGGGAAATCCATAATGATAGGCTACTTAACTGATGATAAAATGATCCCAGACTAGGAGGCAGTTCACTGAGGAGTTAAGGTTTAATTGGTCTGATTACGGAAATGTCATTGTAGTTTTCAGTGTCCTGATTGGTGGAAAACGCTTGCAGGAAGAAAGCCTGTTGTCAGGTAAAAATGTAATTCTCAAAGTGCCACAAGCAAAAAGTTGATGTGGAAAACTTAAGCTTGAAGAATGGACTGATAAGTATGCATTTGTCTTGCCAACTTTCGGTAGCCTACCGCTAAACCTGTTTTCTTCATTTGCACTGAAATGATCGTTGTTGCAATAGAATACAAACTTAGGCATCATCATCAAGAATGAACGGAAAAATGACAATGCGTTTTTTCACGTATACATACATAAAGTAGCCACGTGGCCATTGTTGTGGTCTATCCATGAATTTACCCCTCCAGCAGAAAAGGTTTGTTTAGCAAGCAGTTAAGTTTACAAGAATTTCACAAAATTCTGCTGCCAGACTTTTAACAGGTGCCCCTTGAAGGTCTCATATTACCCCTGTCTTGTTGGACCTCCACTGGCTCCCTGTAAAATTCAGGATTGATTTTAAGATTTTAGTGCTGACTTACAGAGCCTTAAACGGTCAGGCCCCACATTACATTCTGGACCTTTTGAAGCCGTATTCCCCTGGCCGCACTCTTCGGTCTTCTGGCCAGAACCTACTTGCAGTCCCTAAGACTCGTTATAAGACCCGTGGGGACATGTCATTTCAGTCTGTTGCTCCCAGACTGTGGAATGCCCTGCCCCTGTCCTTGCGTCTTGCAGACACTGTCTCTTTTAAAAATGATCTGAAAACATGTCTGTTTAAGAAGGCTTTTGGTTGATGGGTTTTTGTTATTGTCATTTTAATTTTATATATCTATATATATTTTATACTAGTTTTTTACTTACTCTTTTATACAGCACTTTGTGATTTTTATCTGAGAAAAGCGCTTTATGAATAAACTTTACTTACTTACTTAATTACAAATTCCTGGCAAACTAAAATAAACAGACTACAAACTGTCAGCTTTTGTTTTTGCTTGTTTGTAGTCCGGTGTGTTTGTGTACAACAGTGTTGGACGAGAGTGGACTGAGTGGACAGAGCAGATTGAAATATGTCTTTCTACATGTTAAAGCCTGTATAACAGGTAAGTATCAGTAAGCAAAGGTTTTATTCTAGCCTACTAAGAGTAACAAGCATAGTATTAGTTGTCATCAGCGCCAACTCAATTATGCTTGAAGCTGCCTGGCATTTCTCTCTGTCCAGCATGACTTAGATTTGCCAAAACTAATCGGCATGTGAGATGCAAATACAGGGGGCTGGGTTTGTGCTCCCCCTGTTTAATGTTACCTGCTGCTCACATTTTCTGAATTTATTATTATTCTGTGGGCAGGTCTGAAAGCTTTGGTGGGCCCGCGGGAGTAGGTACCTAGTCCCCTATGACAGAGCTTATCATTGTCGTCATTTTTGATGCCCCCACTCCAGCCCCCGCAGCCAATTAGCCTGAGAAAATCCTGTCAAGGTAAATCCAGCCTCCATGCATCTGTTACAGCTGTGCCCTTCAGCCAGCTTAGGGTGATTGACAGTGGAGCACATCAGAGGAGCTAGGGGACGGAGGAAGTATTGATCAGGTCGGTTTTGTTTAGTTTAGCTGTGTTCTTCAAATCCAGACTATAGTGACACTGAGATCTTGTTGCATTGCAAACAAAAGAATGATTCAGAAAATGTAGCAAGCTTGTTCTGTGTTTATTGCTGGTACCGTTGTAGCATCGGGTTGTGTTAGATACAAATAATTGTAGGGATGTTTCTAGACAATGAGTAGAGAAAGTATGGCAGACTGCTGACTCTGTGGTTTATCTTGCCAGACTAACGCTACTAGATGGGAAGAGGAGTTTATCACAGCCATAAAATACCTTACTGTATCCAACTGTCAGAAGGGCTATCACTGTTCTTCGACATCTAAACACTTATTTTATATATAAGCATATAATGGCCTTCAACCCAGGGGCTCATTATAATCACTGCCCACACCTTCCTTATACTCATTTTCACTTTCAAGACCATGACAGGTTAAGAAGATCTAATGTGGACAGCACAAGCACCCACACAAAACTGAAACATTTTATAGTATGTGATCAGATCAATTGTTTATTGAGCATTCTACGTAGCAACTCCCAGAAGACCTGTGGGAGCAAGAAGGTCATCTCTCAGTCTCTCCCTAATGATCATTCTGCCTTACAACCCATGTTTAGTTTTATGCGCCACATCCAGCTAACAGTGAGATTAGTGTGTTTGGTATTACACTCTCTAAATCCTTTTCCCTGTTGTTCACAGTCCTGCCGAGTTGGACCCTTTCACCTGCCATAGTTTTTGGCTATGGCTATATTCTGCCCAGGCTCCGTTGACCCAAGCCGGTAATGCATTACTCCCCAGATCAATTGATAGATTGGCCCTGTCGGAGCTGCCGTAACTAAATCAGCTGCTCCTGATGATTCAGCACCAGCCAGGGAGCTGGGCCTGCTGTCACCAATCACAGATCACTAGCAGCTGAGACAGGTATGGACATTCTCCTGTCACTTGGATCTAATTTATTGCAAGCTACCACATTGATTAACCTTGTGCTCTGGTTCAAGCTTCCTATAAAATTGTGTGTGTGTGTCACGGAATGAAGGAGACGGAAACATAAAGGCAACTGGGATGTTTACATTACTTCAGTAAACTTTAAACAAAAGGACTTTCACTATACAACCAGGAACACCTTTGTCAAAGTGGTGGCTGGTAACATTTTAAATAATACCTTTCACATTGAGTGGGCAACGTTATTTATCCTCTACAATTCAAATCTAATTCATTGACCAAGTTCTTTATCCATAATGTATTGTGGTTCCTAAGTGGCTAAGTGTGTACATTTTTTTACAAGGACGTCTGAATGAGCTCAGACCTGAAGCAGTCACTTGCCAGTCTGCGACCTTATATAGTGAAACCATATCAAACGAAATGAGTCACTGTAATGCATATCATACCAATTACATGTGACTGTGACAACCCGGTCTCACGCCAGTTTGTGAAATGGTCTTGTAATTTTGATTTATTACGTGTACGTGTCACGTTTTTCGAACGAGTCCATGACACTGGGCTGCTCTGGGGGGTGCGACAACGGGGAAATCAAACACCACACGCCGGCCACAACAACGGGACGGACCGCCAAACGCAGGACAATATTCGCGGGCTCAGTGACACTATCCGTGTTCTCTGTGGCACGCAACAACGGGGAAATGAAACGGCAAACGCCAGCCACAACAACAGGATGGTTGTGTTTAGGAAAGAAATGAACAGGGAAAGGAACCGTCACATGCGGGACACAGCGACAACAACGTGACGGTTGTGGTTAGGAAGAGAATAACGCGGAAAGGAACTGCCACATGTGGGCCAAGATGAAAGTCCTGTGTTGTTTGAGCCATCCACCACTGCGACCAACCTCTGTGTGTGGCTTTTTGGCTGAAACACTGGCAGTAAGCTCCAGGTCCGGCAGCCGCAGACGGACCGCCATCAGTGGGGTTCGGCCACCGTGGAAACATTGCTAGTTTTTGGTAATATGTATCGCAAAGGCCTGTTCACACCGGGACGAATTTCGTAAAAGCGTCATTTTTTAAAAAACGCCTCGGGTTCGTTTTTTTGGTTTGACGCGCCGCGTCAAAAACTATCCCACCAATGAAATCTGCCCTTTTGCTCACGTGTCTTGTGCTTCTGAAGTTACAGTAAAACACAACTTGGGGGCGCTCAAGCACAAAACGGTCTTACCGAGCACACAAACGAAGAAGACATACGCCACCGTCATCACTGCCACAAGACGTATCCAATATCTGCGTCTTTTCTGGCGTCTTTCCTCATTCAAGAGAAAAATAATTTCATCACCGCTGGAGCTGGAGCTTGAGCTACTGGTGCTTACGATATCCATGTTTTCTGTCTGATTTAGAAGAAATGTTCTAAATACTTGCTCTCTTCTTCTCTGCTCTTCTGAGTTGCAAGCGAGTATCAGAAGCACAAAGTTGCGCAGCGCCACCCTATGTACGGGGGTATTTCTGTTTTACATTAAGCGCCATCTAGTGACAGATAATGAATTTGCATGTTCATTCGGCTCATCGTCAGCGAAAATCGCTTGGGTGTGAACACAAAAAACGCGTTGAAAATTGCTGACGAATAACTAGAGTGGGGATCAAACCCCAGACATTGTCTGCTGCACCTTCATTACAATATCCTGCATGCAGGACTCGAACCTTGCTCTCCCACATCCAAGATGTTAAAGTTGCCACTGCGCCATCACCAGGGGATAGGTGGCAGCAAGCAACTGTCTGTCTGTCTGTCTGTCTGTGTCTGTCTGTCTGTCTGTCTGTCTGTCTGTCTGTCTGTCTGTCTGTCTGTCTGTCTGTCTGTCTGTCTGTCTGTCTGTCTGTCTGTCTGTCTGTCTGTCTGTCTGTCTGTCTGTCACGTCTCTGTGTGTGTGAAACAGACATCTGGGAAATGGTTGTCAGGGTTACATATGATCATTGGCCATGTTTGTAACACAGATGGAACAGACATACGGGAGCGGTACCCGACTCGGGTCTGGGAAAGGATGGTTGTCAGGGTCACATCATGATAAGGCATTGAACATTTTGAATTTAAAACAGCTTAAAATAAATGTCAAATATTACCCTAACATCATCCTGTGATGTCATCTACTTTGATCTTTTAAAACTATTGAAAACGAAGGAAATCATCTGTTGACAGAATGCCTTCCTACAATTTAAAAACGGCTTTGAAACAAATGCACCTCGGCTGACGGTTATTGTGCACAGGTGACAGGTTAATGCACCTGCTGACATTGTGCACAGGTGACAGGTTAATGTACCTGTCACCTGTGCACAATGCCGCTATTCAGACACTAAACAAGCTCTCAAATAAATGGTCAGACTGGCAAAATGAGAAGTTACTTCAGTCAAATGATTTCCTCGTGAAGGCCTTTGTGAACGTATTGATATAAAATTCATGTAGATAAACTTAAAAAAGTGCTCTGTGTTTTGCTCAGAAACGTGGACGATGTTTAATATGGCAGTGAATGGAAGATTTGGAACTGTTGTCATTTGAAAGCTCACTGAGCGAAAAGTATATTTCATATCGCATGAAACACACAGGAGCACATTGGCTGAAACTAGACAAGAATATCTACGTTTCAATGTATAAATTGTCCATAACAAGTTAAAATTGTTGGTGGTGGGAGCAAGTTATAGAGAGAGAACTAAGATGATTTTTTCAAAGCCCTCCACTCTAGGGATGTCACTCCACACTCTACTTCACGCAATACACACTCATAAATGCAGAAAAATCCTGAAATGTATAAAATGAATGTCAATTTCACAAACTGCCATGAGACTGGTCTGGACTGTGACTAATCCATGAAACTGACTCAATGAAAAGATCTATGCCTCAGGTTAATGTTTCTTTATAAAGTTCCTGTTGTGTTGAGCAGTGATCAAAGGCATCACTATCTAAAAGTGAGCAACATCTTGAGTTAAGGCCATATACTGTAGCGACTCTTGTTTTCAGGTTTAACAAACTCAATTTATTTAGAGATGTACATGTATTTTAAGCATCTACATTATTTATTGAATAATACACTTTATGAGCAGGCTTGGTAACAATTTCCTCCATTTTCACTCTTGGTCATAGGGGAAGCTGAGAAGTTGAAGTATTTTGTTTTTTGTGTCTCTGTGATTTACTTTCTGTTCTATGCTAGGACAGCCAGAGGCTGTCAGCAATCTCCCAGCTGTAGCCTCTAAAACACAACTCATGAGCCTAATGAAGCAAGGCACAATTACTTTAGTAAAAAGCTGCCGTGCCTTAATAAGGGGAAGGGGCATCTGAGTGTCATAAACACTTTATTTCAAGAGTAAGTAAAAGGAAAGAATCTCTGTAGCTTTAACATCATACTCTGAGCTAGAGCTGGGCAATATATCAATATTATATCAATATTGTGATATGAGACTAAATATTGTTTTAGATTTTGGATATCAAAATATGGCATGTCTTGTCTTCTCCTGGTTTTAAAGGCTGCATTTCAGTAATGTTATGTCAATATTTGATTTTCTCCATATTACCCAGCCCTACTCTAAGCAATTGATGGCTGCACAGTTTTTTTTCTAAATAAAAGAGCCTTACCTACAGTGTATGCACATTACAGTTCTGCAGCAGCCTTTTATCCAAAATATTTATGTTTCTTCAATGGTTTTGCAGACTGATCCTACCAATCAACAACAAAAAATGTTATGTCTCCTACTGGGCTGTTACTGATAATATTAAATATCAAAATAATTATTATAACAATTATAATAAGGAGAGTAAAAAGAGAGAGATTAATTACATTTTTTATCGAAAATAAAAGGGATTACGTTGATATTTTCTTATCACCAAATAATCCTAAAAGCTAAAGCATCGTGACACCTTTTAATTGTTAACTTTGAGATCTATAGCATGTAACACAATAAGTAATAAGCACAGCTTTGACAACAAATGAAGGTCATTCCCCCGCATTCACAGTCACACACATGCATGCAGAGTGCTGCACTGTTAATATTCTATTACAACCAGAGAGGATCTCTAATCTAATAAGGACTCTTATCTAATAGCCCCCCCATTGTTTTTAGACTACTTTATGAGCCCAGATGCCAGAACAAATACACATAATTAGGTTGACGATTATAGAGTATTACATAGGGCCATTTGCCAGCAGTAAAACAGATACTGTAGGGATTGATAGCCAACTGGCTTGCCAATTGCTCAATGGCCACAAATGACATTTAATACAGGCCGGATAGGCCATTAGTGCACAGTTTCAGCAGGTCACACAGGCAGGAAATCCAAAGGATTATCATTGAAATTTAATTTTGGTCAAAATAACTCAAATAATGCAGGGTTAAATATTATGGTTTGGTTAGGTTGTTTATGATATTAACTTCATTTAAATATACTCTTTCGAGACCTGCATTCAGACTGGTCTAGATTTGCACAATGTTGAATGAGTTACTAAAGTATTTTGTCCTTTCAGGAGAAGTCCTTCACAAACACTCAGCAGCAGTACTCAGTGTGTTTACAAGCTTTTTTAAAAAACGTTTATATTCGGGCTATGCGCCAAATCAAACGACATGTAAACACCTTACCCCTGTAAATCGGTTTAAGCATTGGCGCATGCTTCAAATGCCCCTCCCCACTCCACCGGAGTTGGTTTATTAACAGGAAATAATCCGTCAGGGCTATGAGTCACAGTCATTGCTATGACACCATACAACAAAACAGCGATGCCCAAATCAGTAGACTATCAGCAGCAAAGAGCTGCTGAGGCGATGGCTAAACAGATTGTCCATCTCCGGGGCTGTCAACACTGTGTATTGGCAAAAAAGTGAAGGGGCCGAGCAGCCCCGCTGGTTAACCTTAATGTAAGTTAGCAAACAAAGTTAGCTTGCTAAGTCCACCCAACACTGGTTAATGTGACTGATATAATTAGCCAAACAAGCTAAGTCAGTCGTCTGGCGAGAACACTGTGCGTTCCTGTGCTGTGACAAGTGTGTTAATGAAACATTAAGTTAAGATAAAATTTTACTAATTAAGAGGCCGATTAGTGTAATGTTGACATTGGTCAACCGGAAAAGTTGTGTTGGCAGATTGCCATCTACTGTATCGGAGGTAGTTACTCTGTCCTTCTCCCCATTCTTCCTCGCTCCTGTATACAGGGAGAACTGTCATGACCCAGTTATTCATTAACCCCGGTTACTGCTCTGCATGTAAACCCACTGACTGATGACCCACTTCAGATAGCTGTGTCACTTTTAAAGTCCTGCAAGTTCTCATTGTAGGCCTGCGTAATGGTTTACAAAACTAAAACTAAACAGTTAAAAAGAAAGGACAGGAGGATAACAGGTTAAGAGAAAATAATGAAAGAACTGTTAATCATTCATCTACCACCAGCAGCCTAACTAAGGTATTAACATCTCCTGAACTTCTTCCTCCACAGATGGCTACACCACCTCAGGCTAAAATGACCAATGTGGACTGTGAGTCCCTGTTTAGTAGAACACATGGGAACAATACAGTCATTTTGAACACAGCAATAACTCACCTACAGTCGAGGCCCATGAGGAGTTATCTAAGAATTCAGGCTGGCCTAGTAAGTACCTCACTGTGGAAGTTATAGGCGTTGCCTTTTCAATGATGTATGGCTCTGTTTAGGGCACCTGAAAGGTTGTCATGTTGATTGTATCACAATGTTAACTTTACCTTACCATTCCTTGAGAACCTTGCAAAACAAAGAATATATGTTTAAATTTTATTCAGACTTATCTCTGGCTAAAGTATTGTTCTGTACCAAATAAATAAGTATACAGTATTAAAATGTTTGCTATTATTCTCACAAATACAATATTAATGTGATAAGCCAGCCAAGCTCCCATTCAATAAGCAATGATTTCACCATCGCCAGATAGATAGATTTTGTATCATCAATCCGGTAATTGGTGTGGCCCACATGCGTAACTGTATTTGTGTTTAATTTAATAATAATTAAACTTAAATGTGTTGTTTGTTAGCTGTGAACTCTTGAATATGCTAATCGATATGTTGTAACATTTATATTCTAGTTAAAATGCATGTGTGCTATGATGTGTGCAGATATGTGATAAGCAAATGTGTATGTATAAGAATTCTGACAACAGATCTGCAAAAGTTGCAGGAATGAACACTTGGTTTTAGGATGATAAAAGGAGATCAGACATTTAATAGATTTGACATTAAACATTTTAGAAATCTTTTAATGGTTTATTGGCGCAATCCCAAAGTCCAGCACAAAGAACTAAGTCATGTGTGCAAGGTCAATGACAGTGCATCCAAGTGTGTCTACTATTTTCACTTATATAGAAATCACAGCTCACTATGCACAAAAGGGTATGTTGAAGAAGAAAATAAATTGGATGTCTGATGATTAATCATTGTCTTGGCCAGTATCATAACCTTTAAACAGCAGTAGCAGTCACGGTGGCACATGAGGCAAATGGCTCACCAAATAAAGAACAAAGGTCCAGACTGGCTTCTTAAAGAAGGAAAATACTGGTGATGCCAAGGAGGTGTCACAAAAACAAGCATATGACATTACCAATACATATGCAGCCAAATGCCCATTATGATGGTTCTATTATAATAAGGACAATAAAGGGTTTTTAAAAAAAATAGTGTCCTCCTCCCACCTTTGGCCCTGTCACACCATTCAAAGAACGAAAATACCACAGAGGTGGGCAAAGAGAAACCCAAGGTAAGAAAATGTCATGTAAAACATGTAAAGTGGCATGCACTAGTGTTTGTGAATGACAGTAGAGCCTGATATTGCCAACAAAAGACATAATCTTGGTTGCTGAGCCTGCCCAATTATAAAGCTTTTGCCTTGATGTTTGATGGCAGGTGAAAGTATCATAAAGTGGAGAGAGGTATTTAGTTTTGAATTCCTACAAGTGTCAGGATTAAGTAGAAAAGAGATCATCATGGGTGTTTTAAAAAGGGTTTGTTCAAATGAGGTGCACAAATAAGAATGTGTGCAGTTGAAGTTAGCTAATGAGTGTCAAATCATGAAAGCGTGAACTCACATTGTTCATGTACTCGCTCAACAAGTCTTGCAGGGCCTGTCGAACAGCGTTGCACTCAGCCACAATGCGTTCACGCCGGTCGTCACGTGTGCACGAGGAGTCAGCCATTAGTGCGGCACCACTGATGATGCTCTCCAAGCGCTCCTCCAGAGAGGGCCGGAAACGAGCCTCACTGAATGTCAGAGGGTCCAGGATGATCTTGTTCTGTAGGACAAAAAGACAAGTAGGTCAAGACAGTAATGCAGACCCACCTGGGCTAAAGCATGACCAATGGACAACAAAACTGTAAAACTTTGATAAGCTGTAACTCAGATTTCATCATAGGCTTTGATAACATGTGTAAAGTGATTGTAGTGCATTCTGTGATAGTACCCCAGTGGTACAAGACAACAGCATGTGCCTGTAGGGAAGAATTTCTGACAAGGGTAGGATTATCAGTTGACCATATAAAAAAAAAGCATGCCAGGAGCCTGCTAACCAGCTAGTGAACAAGTTAAATGGGTTAATGCTAATTACGGAAGTAGAGCGTATCACAAAAAGTAGGACATTGTGCCTTTTTCTTCATTAATGATTATACATGTTTTCATTTAATGGCAAGAATGCAGCATACGTAAACATAGACATGGTTTTGATACAGAGGAACAGTATTTAGTTTGAACACATGGTAGCTTGACCTGGCAGTAGTATTACGCTCCCTAAATGAAAACTATACTGTATAAAGAACAATATGACTTAACTTCAGCCTAGGCTTCTCCAACAATAATGTGACTACTGCAGTAATAAAGCCATTTATTTTAATGTTGACATTTCTTGTTTTGGTAAATGGAGATACAGGAATCAGGCTCCCATGAATCAGGGACACCAGTACATGAAAGAACAACATGTGCCTGGAAAAATTTTGTTTTTATCATATCACATGTCCATCTATTTACAAGGGAACATTTACCTAATAGCAATTCCAGTTTAGTCTTTCCATCCTAAGGTTCAACAAAACCAATTAAATAGAAAGCTTCTTTAACGTCATCATCCAACCAAAGTTGCATTTCTGTGTCATCAAAGCTGTAAATAAACATTCACCAATATCTCTGAGAGGTAAATCCTTTAAATGAGGCTCTGTGGCATACATGATGGGTTCTGCAAGTGCTGGGTTATAGTACAGAGCAAAGGTGCAGTGTCTGGTCTCTCCACAGCTGGTCTAACCCTGGGGCAGGGTGACAGATTGTCAAACGATGCATAATTACATGTAAGGTAAGAGAGCAAGCACCAAGCATAACCTACTTTTCATATGCAGCTGGCAGGAAAGAGCAGTAAATATAAGATGGTGCAGTAAAGAAACTAGATGGGAAATGGAGAGAGTTTGGGGCAACAGAAAAAAAAAACAAGATCAAAGGGAGAGCGAGGGAGAGAAAACGCATAAAAGTAATGCAAAAAAGGAAAAAGAGATACGTATAGAATAGAAAGAAATGTGTGAGAGTGGTCCAACATAAAAGCACATCAATCTGACTGAGCTGACCTACAACAAGCGAGAACACCAATAGCCAATGACCTTATAAACTCATGACATTACCTACACAGGCTTTCAAAATTGTTCATTTACCTGTACATTTCCTCAAGGATACCATGATGAAAGCCTTATGTGTAGTATATATCCTTAATTAGCTTGTTTTATGTCAGCTTTGAGTGGTAATACATTTTCAGTGTGTGTGTACTGACATTTGATTCCATTCAAATCCCTTTAAGCTTATATTTCAAAGACTTCTTCACAGTTCTTCTTTCTGCTGTGTGGTACAGCAGGAATAGCATACTGTGGACAAACTGATTATCGATCTTGTTTGTCTCTAAGGACACCTATGCCAGGATTAGTGAACACAGGCAGATATTCTTAACTCTGTGCTGGTGTTGCAATAATCACTAGCAGTTCATTTAGTTATGTTTATTCTTCACAGTAAAGTACGAGGTAAAACAAAATAAGATAATGTTTCTTTGCTTCTTTCTTTCCGCCTTCTCACAACATATCAAGTAAAAGCCTTTTTGGTTCTATGCTAGTAATATTTGTGCAAGAAATTTTATACACATTTGACGTTTACTCTTACTAGTATCACCCTATGATATAGAGACCTCCAGTACATTTCCATTATTACACAATAGCTTTAAGAAGGCAAAAAGGAACAAAACAAAGCTCATACACCATGGATCTCAACATAGAAAGATGCAAAGACATGAACATGAAGGTAAATTTGAGAAAATCCTTTACTCAATTATTATTCCACACAGAATGTGAGGTTGTAATTATCAGTGGGGAGTTGGGAATAGGCAGAGTAGAAAGAGGTGCAAATGCCGGGTTGACAAACGCTGAGGAGGTTTTCAAAGTAATTGGCACTGGCTGAAATCATCCTGCAAGAAGCTCACAAACGTGACTGATAGTGTCCTCAATGAGCTTCACATTTTTCTGGGACTTTTGTCATTATCAATTACTTTGTTGTTTGTTGTTTGCTTTAAAAGCTTAAATTAGCCAGTATTTTTTTTTAAGTATCTGAAAAGTGCACACAGTTTTACAGTTAATTAAGCCACAATCAAAGCCTGTAATTTCAAAGCGTCCTTATACAACTAGCATACCTGAATCCAAACGTATGTTTTAATATACTGTAGCACACCTCACAGTGACTTTTTCCTTTGTAGATCAATCATTGATAAATGTTCTTCACATACAGTATATTCCATGCTGCAAGAATAAAATGATATTTTACAAATCTACATCAGGAATTTTTTTATATTCACTTCTTCTCTGGAAGTTCACAGATCAGAGTCAGCAGTGTGACTGGCAAATGGGGATTTAGTGTAGTGTTATTATTGTTAGTAAATTCTAAAACATTTTAATAAATTCCTTGAAGAATAGAGTCAATTTATTTTAGCATAGTGCTAGGTCAAATGTATGCTTTGATTGTTCATAATGTCATGTGCCGCTAACTAAAATGTACTCTAACAAAATTATTACAAAATGACACAATTTCATTATATATATATATATATATATATATATAAAATGTCACCGCCTATCTTATCCTTAAACAGGTTTTGCAGATTTCAAAATGGTTTGGGAAAAAAAGATCTATTGTAG
This sequence comes from Etheostoma perlongum, assembly GCA_026937815.1. NCBI lineage: Eukaryota > Metazoa > Chordata > Actinopteri > Perciformes > Percidae > Etheostoma > Etheostoma perlongum. Next base: position 15,719,320 of record CM049372.1, read on the forward strand.
TTTTATGATTGGTTTTATTGATTGATGGTTATTTGCACAGAGCACTTAGACAAATCTTACCGGCAGGCTAATGAAAGAGTTACGTTTTTTCTTCAATTCTAGGTCATGCTTTAAGCCTGTAATTCAATGTGAATGTTGATTTTGACAGTGTATCAGAGCCACAGGCAACCTTATGGTTGCCCCACAAAGAGTGAGGTTATTAGTTTGACCCCACTTTGGGGCATCAACCAGTGGGACAGGGCACATGTCACATCATCCTATGTCAAATGTGCCTACCAGGACTTCCCAATATGTTATGACAACTCTTTTGTCTAAGAGGGAAGTGCAACAAAGTCTTGAACATACCACTGTATTGCCTCTGGTTGCCCTATTCTAGGGTTCAAGGGCTGTTTGGCTATAACAATTATGCAGTTTGACAAAGATCTGTCCACACTGACCAAGGAGCGGCATTAGTCATAACCCACTCTCTGATTGATTAACCTTAATGAACAATGCCTGACTCAGGGTTAAAGTTTGGCCGTCTATTGTCACACAGTGGAAGCCAACTTAAACAGCTTTGAAAAGGTCAATTTGTGTGGGTGTGGTAAAAAAGTAACATTAAATCATTACTCATCAATTTGAAGTAGGAAAAAGGAGGCGTGCAGTTCATTTACAATCATTTACAATTGTAAACGTGTGACTAACAACATTAAATCATGCCACCCTATCAGTGTAGGTGCAGGACATTCTAACCCCTGATTTCAACTGTGGAACGGCTGTGGATCAGCTCTGCTGCGGGTCGGCTCCGTGCTCCATGCTCCGCCATCCTTCAATACCCATCAGGTCTGGATTTGTTGTAGAACGGCTGCGGCCATGACTGACAGCTGAAGTCACAAGGGCCTATGACATCTCGCGAATTCACGTATGATCGCGCGATATAACAAGATGTAGTTTCGATAAACAGAACCACAAAACCTCCGACCTGTGGAATTCAGGCCTGTCTCCACCCATTATGACATTTTCAAGATGTAGTGCAGGGAAATATGATCCACCGTGTATATTATTTTGAAAATTAACCGGATGTTTTATTTTGTTTCTGTGCTCAACTTCCTGTCCTGTCCTGTGTGCTGAATTGCTGCGGAGCTCTCAGGCAATCGGTAAAAATTGAAGCTCTGCGTATCTACTACGGAGGGCTGCCGATTGCCGTAGCTGGGACGGAGTCAGAAAGAATCTGTTCCTCAGTCAGTGAAATCACACACAGTGACTTGAATGGAAACCAATTGACTATGCAGGTAATCCGGAACGGATCCACAGCCTTTGCGACTGGTGGAAATCAGGGGTATGTTCCTACTTGATGGAGCCTTTCAGAAGTTAAGGCTGACACAGAAGTTGTCTGAGTTTCATAGTTGTCAAATAATATTAGTCCATCTATCTCCAACATGAGGAGGTCCTGAAGACATTTAGCACTCATTCTATTTGCATACACCTACGTATGCTGCATTCTCACTGCTACACAACTGCTTGCAAACAGCAATTATACTCCCTGAACCTCGACAGCTATTGGCCAGCTTTTACCATAACCTAAAGATACAAAAGTAATTGATGTATTCTGATATGTAATGTTTTCATCCATCCATCCATTTATTCACCTGGTAGACCTCCTGGAGTACACTAAATATTTCAAGGGTGAGCTTTTACCATGTCTTTATATTGTAAAGTAAGCTAAACTGGGCAGCGCTGAATCTTTTATACGCAAAAACAGTAGGACATCAGAGAAAGGAGACCTCAATACATTACAGGGCACCATCTATTATGCTGCGCTGAATGTTTCATATAATACTAAGGTGGAGTTAAGTAAAGGACACATTTTTAAGAAAAAGCATAGCACAAGAATGTTGAAAAGTACTTTCAACAAGCCTTATGGGTCAACAGACAAAATGACAAAACAGAAAAACCACACATCCATGTTTGAGCACTTTAACACAAAGGAAAGATGAACAGAAAGAACACAAACACACTGCCTTCCTCAAATGTCCTCTTAAACTAAAAATGTCAAAACAATAAATGTTTGGTTAATTTCTAAATATGTAATCAGATCAAAAACTGCCAGTCAAGTTGTAGTTTACATCCATGTGTGTCCAGACTCATGATATATGTAGTAAAGATTTAATAAACAGTATTAAGTGTATTTTCTGCCTTAACATGGATGCTTTGCACACATCTTCAACCCGGTTGCACAGGAGATCTGTACAATCGCCACAGTTTTAAGATTAGTGTCATCAATTCAGTATCTGACCAAATGTGAAATATGGTCAAAGTCTCCCATTCTGTTCCAGGAGTGTGGTAATACAATGGAGATTTTGCATTCACGAGAAAGGGATGAACAGACATGAGGGCACAGCAACCTTTAATTTTGACCTCAAAAATCTAATTAGCTCATCCTTGAGTCCAAGTGAATGTCTGTGCCAAATGTGAAGAGATTCCCTCAAAGCATTCCTGAGATATCACATTCACAGGAATGGGACAGACATGAGGTGACCTCTGACCTCCAAGTGGACGCATTTTTGCAGCAATCTTAATCCACTAGTACAGTGCCTGTTAATAATGTGCCTTTTTGGAATGGGCTGATTGCTTGGCCTGTAGTACTGCTGGTTGTAGAAATCTACAAAACCAAATTGTATCCCTAAACTACTTAAAGACCCAATCCACATAACTCCCCTGTATAACCAATTACTGACTTACAGTGTAGGCTACTTTTACATCAGAAGAAGGCAGATTCCGAATTTAATCACAAAATATCACAATGAAAATGTGGAGTAATCAGACATTAGCCTCATGGACCTGTGCTACCCATCCAGCCTGTTATGAGAGCTAATCAGCAAATATCTGCATTAATCAACCACCAGAAAAGGAGCGATTAGCCTACAGAGACAATCTCACATTTAGCTCCAGACTGTTCCGCCCCCCTGTCCCCCTGTATCTGCCTGTGACGTGCACCCCCAAAGAGTTACTAAATTATGGAAAAGGGGTAGGATTAAACAAGTGTATACTTCTTCCTACTTCTTTTAGACATGTCTATGTTGGCTAATGTTTCTTATTGTTTATTGAATGTTTTGCTAATTTAACTTATTAGTACATTCCTTTGATGTTTTTCTTTGATGTAATTCTTTTGTTTGGTTTATTTTTTATATGTTTGTACTACATTTCTTCATTCATTCATTCATTCATTCATTCATTCATTCAAAGACTGAAACACACACACACACAAACACAAACACACACACACCAGGAAACTTGTGTCAACACATGTATAATGCTGCAGCTAAAGAGAAACTACATGCTATCTGATATGGTAAATGCTTGCTAGCAAAATTAAATTTAAGAGCACTAATATCGGCAAAAGCTAACTGGTATGTAACAATATTGGTCCAGATACCACAAATGTAGTCTCTTTCCATTCATTGGTATACTGTACAGCAGCTCCAAGAACATATGAAACTATATTCTTGGAAAAGATGTCCATGACTGCAATTGTTTTTCCTTGTCCATTGTGGTCCTATATGAATTATTAAGTTAAGTGGTATTGTCATTTTTATTGCAGCTAGGCCCCATGTTGTGTTGTGGCCAGTGTAGGAAACAGATATTGCTATGGAATGTAACATGTCCTCTAAAGGGTAAAAATAACACAAAAATGTCACATTAAAGTATTCTTAAATAACTAATAAAGAAAACATAAAAGAGGGAGATTTGGAGCAGAGGAAATGATAAATGGACTGGTAAAATAATATAACCAGCAGGAAATTGAGCTAAAATTACAGTATTCCTAAAATAGTGAGTGTAGGCCCCAATGAGCAGAGCACCTATCTCCCTGAAAACATGTGCACAGACACATGCATGCGGATGCTATGTTGAAACATAAACCAGACTGGAATTACTGTACACATGTTAATTAGAACTGCTCTTTGAACAAAGACAAAAGCCGTCCCAACTGCACACAGGGACATATTTAGTTAACAATCACACTCTATTCTCCAGATGTCTTCGGTGTGTTTGAGGAATTACAGTGTATGAATATTTTGAGGGCTGTTGTTTATTTGGAAATGAGGTGAAAGAGAGGGGAAAAATAAAGTAAGTTAGAAGCAGCCGTGCAAAACATAGGAATAGTTTTCCATAGTAAATGAACTGCTTTCGCAAACACACATTTAAAAGTGAGACAAATCCCAATGGTCAGGACATCTTGATTAATGATTGCACTTGTATCCTGCCGGTTTAATTATGTCAAGTTTGACTGTGACCTGCCTGTAAGCTATACCTGAGGGAATATAGCAAGGTTCTGCATTTAATCAACTTGATTAGGGAAACAAAATAACAACTTTCAGTATAATCAACATTTTACACAAAATCAACAAATTTAGTTATCTGTCGGCTCCCTTAAAATATGCTTGAAACATCATTTGAGCCATCAACATTCCCTCTTTGGTAAAACTTTAGTCTATCTAATGCCCCTTGTGACATCTCATATCTTTTGTTTTGATTCCTTGATTCATTTGCTCAAAAAGTGAAACAGTGATAGCAGACAAAATGAGAACCCGGTTCACAGCCGTTTAAATGGGAGAGCAATGTTTTTTTTTGTTTCCTCTTGCCTAACTCAGACGTATCTGCCATGGCATGTCTGAAAACAGTGACTCGTCTGCATTGAGGCTTTGTTACCATGAAAATCCATAAAACACTGTGTCGTTAAGACAAAAGATGCTTTTTCCTGTTTTTTTTTTTTCCAGGCACACTTAAGTGCCAACTGAAGGTTACTAGTCTTAAAAAAATGAATGGCTGTGCTATATGTTAAGTAGCGCATTGGGCCTGAAAAGGCAATCAGCAAAACAATGTAATCTAAACTTATGTGGACCTCAGCAGCTATGCTCATGATACTGAAGGTATTATATAGCTTGTATTCAAAGCTGTGTAGGTAAAGTTATGAGTGTGTGCCCGAATGTTTATTAGTGTAGCAGATGCACATGGACAGAGTCATAAATCATACAGTACAGTAGCATAATAAGGCCAACAAGGCTCCTCGCCTGCCCAGGTAATGGTAGTTGGAGCAGTGCCCAGTCTCTTTGGCATTACACTGAGTGTGGACCCACAGTAAGCTGCAGGGGAGCTTTGAGTGGGGGTGGTTTTGGGTCAGAAACAGGGTTTGGCACACTAGACAGCCTCCAATATTTCACTGTATTGGGTGATGGCAGGGGAATTTATACAGTATATAAGAACATTTTCTTTGACACTTTGATCTCAATAGCACTAGACAAACCAAATAAACATTTGGTTTAATATGTCAGTTGTGATATATTGAATATTTATATCAGAATGCTCCTTGGTTTTCTACCTTGCATATTTACTTAGAAATACTTTGTTTCATTAAATTAAGCATTACCCTGTAAAATATATATAATATAATATATATATATATATTCCCCTCTACTCCAAAATGACTAAGGTGTTTTTCCCCCATGTTCCCGTGGAGTTAAAGTCATTAAAAGGTATAGTAAGTCATGCTAATCAAATACACTTTTGTCAAATTCAGCAAATATCTCCTCATGGTCACCTAGCTCTCTATTTTCTGTGTGTGTTAAAAATAAATCTGGTGTTAAAACACAGCCCTGGCTGTGTAAAATGAAAACTAACAGAAAGGAGTGCACAGGCCACAAAACATTATTTCAGCCAATCGGATCACAAAACTCACGGTTCGGATCAGATCATGGTGTTGAGTCACGGATCGGATACATTTTTGGATCAGCACAAACAATGGGGGGATTTCAATTATGTATTAATGTAATAACAATAACTTAACAATAATAACTTATTTCACCAGTGCATTGCTGTTAAATGACAAAAACAGATGAGAAAACGTTTTTTTTACAATAACTTTGAATGCATCACGTGGTTTATGAGTTTTAAGTCAACGCAACCTTTTTTTCACATCTGTGTTGTTTGTCCGACAACAGCAGTGACCATAGTGCTAGTTTGTGTCTTTTAGCCCATAGTTTCAGCGACAGACTGTTGTAAGAACCGCTGTTAGAATCATCTACAGTGAAATACAGACACATTTTTACACCGTTTAGCTGTCAGCATTATGACCGTGTTTAATCCAGCTACTAGCTAACAGTAACATTCGGGGTAACATCAGCGTTACCTGCTGCCAAGTGTAAGTGTTAACTAGCATGACATGCAGCGATGCTTCTGTTGCCTCTAACGTTGAATTGGGAGCATCAGTGAGCACTGAAATGAGGCACTGACATCTGTGTTGCTATTCCATCCGGTAGATACCGGGCACCAGTGCCATATTAGCACCGGATTTTAACATAAGCAGTTCATGTATCTTTTCACGTCAACTCTCTATAGAGATGTATTTGTTTGGCAGTTGAGTTCAAATATTAATCTTTGCACATCATCGCTTACTGCACCTTACCTGCATGTCAAATGAAGTTCTTAGTGCAGGTTCACGTAGCCAGAAAATTATTATTCTAATGTCCTAATCACACCTGGTCTGAGCCTTTCAGTTAATATCTAATAAACTCACAGGTTTATGTCCATGAGACTGTCTGTCAACCAGTGATCATCCTGGCTGAAGAGTATTTAATGACTTCACCTGTTGCATGTCATTGCTGTCATTTAAATGTATGCCTCAACACCAAAGATCTTGAAAAAATTGCAATGCATTTTACTCATCAAGTAGTTCGGGCAATGTCTCTTTATTGTGTATATACATAAATGCATCTGATGCAACAGTGATAGTGTGCTTTATTTAATGCTGAGCCTGTCTAATGGCAATCAGCAATATTGTCCTGATCCTGTAGGTGGAAGAGGCCAAACAAGCAGGAGCAAATCCTGCAGAATGTCATTTGACAGCATGTGCCCAGTAGTTTAGAAGAGGACACATACTAGGTGTCATCAGCAAAGGTACACCTCCCCCACTAATCTCACTTGGTCTGTTCAGGAGATAGGCGGAATCAATGTTTCTGGAAGTCAAGTCTGTTCCACTCTACCTGGTAGTCCAGAGGAGATATTGACATCTTGGCAAGTTAGAAAAAACTAAGACACATTTCTCAAAGAACATCAAAAATATAGGTACAACTAGCCAAAATGATGTCTGTCAATGTGGGAAGCACATTTAAATATATGATTAATGATGATAGCAAGTGTTATTGCAAAAGTAAGAACTAATAATTACATTCCCCATATACCTTTGATTACTTAAGCAAACGTTCACCTTACAGTAGGATTGCTTTCTAATTTTTGATCATTTACTAACTGGTAAAATCACTGGGGTTTATTGGCAGTGTACTTTCATAACAAAATACCATTGTTATGAAATATTATTCTTTATTACTTTTAGATACTATACCAATGCCTAACAGGCATTAACTGTGACTATTTTGTTGTAGCCTATACTGTAAATGTATCTGAGAGTTTTCAAAGAACATAATTATTTAGATCTCATTTGGGTTTTTCCCAAGTGTAGGCAGTGCGGTTTTCATTTTATAAAAACTACACAAAGTTGTGAGTTGTTCTAAAGAAGGTAATAATTGAAGCCTCACAGAAAACAAAAGTTATTACAGCTATCCACTGAGAGATAGATACCAATCTTTAGGTTTTATGTCCCTAAGAGAGACTCATGTTAGAAGTGGTAGTGATTATGTATGCTTTCTTACAACAGCAAGCAAATCAAAAAACAATGAAGCACAACAACAACAACTGCATATCAATCAGTCGTCAGAGATTCTGCAACAGTGCTCAAGAAGAAGAGGTGATTAACTGACCTCTAGCCCTGGTTTAGTGAGTCTGAGTGTTACCCATAAGATCTTGTTACAGACAGAAATCTCCCCCTTACTCTCAGAACCAATCTCTAAAAACCTGTGACAGTGGCCTTCACAGTTAAGCCAAAGCCAAAATGTCAGTAAGTGAAAGTAATAATAGTGCCATACCTGCCAGCCACCTACTAATAGCAGTGGGAAAAGAAGAAAAAAAAAAAGTAATATTTAATTTTCGGTTATTTCATCATCAGGTGTAACGGATCCTTTTCTCCACTAGCTCAAACCCAGCCACAAAACTCCCCCTGAGTGCTCTCCACAAGCAATTTGCACACAAAAATAAGAAAAAACAATTAGAAAAAAACAAGCACTGTCATCTACTAATGTGGCTATGCCTGCACTTTACGTAATAATGTGCAATACGAGTACATTATTTTACTATTTATTTTAGTTTTTATCTTTTTACCATCTGCACATTCTCTGATCCATGTTCTTAGTCAGTTCAAAGTCAATTCTGATTCTGATTTACACAATAACTATTAAGAGTATATATAAAGTTGCAGTTCCTTTCACATACAGTGACCTTTATATACACACATGCAGTCGGCCATTTGCATGACATTACCCCATAAGCCAGGGGGCTTTTCTGTGCTGGTATTAACTCCAGGCTCTGACTGTCTACACCATGACGAGGAGGGATTGCATGGTCTTGGAGTGTAGGGGAAGTGGGGTATGATGTCCCCTGCCTCCAGCTGCACTAAACAGGCAGATGCAGAACGCTGTTGATGGCCATACATAGGCACCAAAGAAAAAGAGTGCAGAGATAGTGGATGACAAGGCAGTTTATTACTAACTTTGGTCATAAGATTTGCGAATATGAAAAGTAATAGCAAAGGTATAGGAACATGTCAGAAAAGGAGATCCCATGTTTCAAGGACTACTTTCCCACTTCCACAGTTATAACAACATGTGACATCATCTCTAAGATATTAAAAAAGAAAAGAAGAAGACTTAAGCGAGATCTATGCCATAGTGTTGTTGTATTTTTTGGGAGGGGATTATTGCCGTTATGACTCACATGCTAATGCCCATTTATTAACCACTCTTTACTGCAGGTATGAAAAAGTAAAGGTAATTAGAAATTACAGGGAGATAAAGATGCAATTAACATTTCAATTTTGAGTTATTTGTCCCTTCCTTTGCTATTTGGGGCTAGCTTAGGAGAAAAGGGTTGCAGAGAAAAGGACTAACTAATTACTCAGCGGAAGAAGACCTTCTCATTCACTCTGTAGCCGTAAGTCAGACTGATGTCCCTGTGTCTTAATGAAAATTAAGACCATTCACAATACTGCAAGGTGTCTGAATGTCCACAGTGACCAGAGGATGTACATACACACAGTAGGCACTCTGTCTACGTAGCCAGAAGTGTTGCCATGACACCGTATACATCTCCTGTTGTGCTATCAGATATTAGGCAGACAAACAGTAACAAGGGCTTTAACGTTCTCTATAGCTGCTGCAGCCTAACTGCATTGCTGATGGGCAGTTATAGGATTAAGCATCAAAGATTGATTTATTTCTGTTCAGCTGTCAGGAGGTGGGTGCACCAACTGTTAATGTAAGTGTTCACTAAGTGGAGATTAATGCATCACTGAGTCAAAAACACATCATTCAAACAAGTTCTTTTGTAGAATTTTAGTGCTATTAACACCAAATAACTGAAACAACTAACAAAATCAGAAAAAAGGAAAGAACCTATTTAGAGTGAGGAGTAAAAGACTGTTTGTCATATCTGACCTGACAAATGTTGGTTGGAATTGTTGCTTAAGAGGCTGAAAAGCAGTGTTTTACTGCCCCCTCGCTGGTTTAAAGTTTAAGCCTCCGATTATAACCAGCATCACTGCCAGTTGGGTTGGGTCAGAAATGTGCTCTGTTGCACTGTACACCACTGCAGCAAGGTGACAAGTGTAACTAATCAGAAAAACAACATTTTCAAGGGAATGTTAGGTTATGTTTTAATTATGTAAACTGGGAAGACTTTAAATTACATTGATTTTGATTTGTTCCCTAGCAACCAACTTCTACATTACATAAAGCCCCCCCCCCACCAACCAGGTTCTTTTGAAATGCATTTTCCAGCATTGTCCGCTCTTGCCTTAGCTCCCAGCACCGGCTGTGCAGCTGTGATTCTTCTTCATTGTTGTTATTTCTCTAACAAGACTTGTTGCTACATGGATATATTCTTCAAGTCTGGGCTGAAACATGTGCGCTCCCCGGTACCTGGACCTGTTAGAGGCCGGTGGTGGTGGACGGTGCAAACCTCAAATGTCCCCAAACTGCATTTCAGAGGACGAGAGGGTGTAATCACTGTGTAGATAGCTTACTTTCACCACACATAAATACCATTATGCAAATAAAACAACACACTTAACTAAGGTGGAGGAAACTAAAGAATAAAAGGAAGACTTGTTATAGCTATTGTTATTATGCTGCAGTAAGACAACCCAAAATATGTATAATAAAAAGTATATACTGTTATAGCAATAATCTTGGATAGCTCATTCTACATTTGTGAATATTAATAATTTATTTTTTTTGTTTGGTTTCCCCTTTGTTGTTTCTGATATATACATGCAAAGTTCTTCAGACAGAGAGAGAGAGAGAGAGAGAGAGAGAGAGAGAGAGAGAGAGAGAGAGAGAGAGAGAGAGAGAGAGAGAGAGAGAGATCTTCGACACAGTTACAGAATGTTAGAAGGCTCAAGGTTTTTACCAGAATGCCCTGGGGCAGACTGGCAATCTGGAGTACTAGAATTGTTCCTGGTGAGCTGGCAGTAAGAGAAGGAACACTAGTAAGAACAGATCACATATTTTCTAATGCTGTCTGATTCTTCATCAGACAGATTTGTTTCACTTTATATGAGTCTCTTTGTTGCAGGACCTTTTTTCATCACATTCCACTTCTGGTGCATGAGCAATATGTTTCTCCATTTCTGTCTACGATGTGAAATAAATATAATTATTGGCTACAATAATAAACAATGTGTCATTTGTTTATTTGCAATATACCATATTGGTGCTGATGCATCACAGAGCACTATATGTACGAATCATATACATTTTTAATGTATGCATTTCCATCTCACCGAATACAAATATAGGTCTCAGACTGTCAGCAGAATAACACACCAGATACTTGTGATGCTCAGCTTTACAAAAGCATTGAGCGGCCCTGTCCAGTTTCCTTTGGAGCAGACATAAATATACATGTCCCCCCATAATTGAAAACTGTGCAGGCACATGGGGACTTTGAGTTGAATATAAATGCAGTTCTCATTTCAATTTCTGTCTAGCAAAATGATAACCCCAAACCTCACTCACTGCCATCCCGTCAATAGAAAGCATCCCGCCAGATGCTGCCTCTGCCCCTCCCAATGACCCAGTCTCCCTCACTCTTTCCTTTATTTTCTAAATCAGCTGTTCTCAAAATCAGCACTCCATACAATGGCTTCTGGGACTTCACAAAAGCATTCCTTCTATAAAGAAAACAAGAATTTGAGGATGTGTTTCCACTGCATATGTGAAAGAAAAGCAAAAGGAAGATTACATTTTTTTTCTAACCTGGGTTTTACTGTTATAGTGTTTATCAATGTACTGTAGCTATAAGTCAGTGTTACATTGTACTAATTATTGTCATTGTACATAGAAAAACTTTATTTAAAGGTTATAAAAAGGTTATGATTCAGTGTCTTTACCCAAATAATCCATTACAACTGTCTTCTGTGCTGGAGAGCCTCTCAGGGTTAAACCCGCAGGCTGACTTTGTTGTGCTTATTATGGGATGTGGCCTATAGCCTGTGCAACTGAGAGGTCTTACAAAAGTCATGAAGTCATGCAGACAGTCCAAAAAGGAACAACAGGAAGGTTTTTTGTTGTTGAAAAGGTTGTTGGCTTGTAGTTCCATATCACCTTGGGAAACGGTTTGCAGTGTTCGTGGTGGTAAGTACAACGTTAACGTAATGCTAACGTACAAGTTTTTTGGCCAAAACATGAACTTAATACTAGTAAATTAATACTGTAAGAGACATGCTGCATTAATATTATTTGAACTTTAGGTTTTGTTGCTTTTTACTCAAGTCATAATAAATAATGTAAAATATGGATAAGATGTCCCTTTTTTGTTTGTGAAAGCAGTAGAAAAAGTAATATTGTTTAGTTGAAATGACCAAAAATCATGCATTTCAGGTACATGTTACAGATGACAAGCAAAGGTCAATACAAAGAAGACCTCAAGGACACACAACATGCGTTTCAGTGAGTAGCAAGGGATCTAAACATAACTTTTGTTTGTTTTGAAAAAAACTCCACAGGCCACCTTTAACACCTACCCACAAGTAATTAATTATATTCAACAGTTCAACTCCAGCTCATTTTTAAATGGGCATCCATAAGCATCCATAAAAAAATAGGTTTTTATGGATGCTTATGTGATTCCATCATGCTAATTTAAAAAAAAAGAGCTGTCAGCTTTCGTCATACATTAAATAAGTTTTGATGGAACAGTGGAGAAGAAATGTTAAAATAGCCGACAGGGAGGCAGCAGCACAGCATGAAACAAGACCATGTCATTTAAGCTACCAGACAGAACGATACGGACACCCCACTGAACTTGCATTTAATAAAATTAAGGGCTGATGCAAAAGCATGCAGCACAACAGAACAAGGCCAATAATATTTTTCTAAATCACTCACTTTGCTTTTTGCTTTTGCAATGCATGAAAAAACATTAGATCAGTGAAACTGCACAAAGTTTTTTCACTAAAGATTTACAGTCATTTGATTGATGTTCAATCGTTTGTTTGGGTTTCACATGATTTGCTAAATGAGAAAAGATGCATCAGCAGAGCATCCACTACTGAATATGCAACTCGTATTTACCTCTGAGTGGCGAGGCAATTCGGATGGGAAACAGGCAGCCCTTGGCAAGTAAGGCAGTATTATTTCCAAAAGTTTCTCATTTTACTGCTGCAGCTTTATAAAAGATACAGAAGAAACTCACAACCTTCAGCCAAAACATATTTGCTATTGGATTCCATTGAGACTGAAACTTAAAGAGTGTAAAACTGCACACAAAAGTGATGTACATACTGTGAATGCTTTAGTAGGCACCATTATAAGATTTAAAAGAACGGAAAAAGGATAAAGGCAAAAGATGCGGAACTAACAAGATGAAGACATAATGCCGGCAAAGCAAGAGCATGAAACAGAGCAGTCAATTTAATTGCTGCAAAAAGAAGTCTTGGCAATATGTAGTATTTTCTTTTTAACTTGTGATTTGAAAAAAAACAACAACTCGTGAACACACTTGAGATTATCAAAACACCAGTTTAATGAGAACTTCAACTTGACGTCTTGGTAATTGGAACACATCGTTGTCCTTTATGGAGGTTCATGCTTTTAGTTGTGTTTTTCTGATGAAGTAGACTGCTTTAAACATTGTATCACACACTTATATAACTAGGACCAACATTGATTCATAAATTTTCTCTCTTTTCTTCAAGAAAAAAATCTAAGTAGAGAAACGGGCTTCAGTTTGGATCTGGGGGAGCTGGGCTCTGGATCAGCACTCTATGTGGATGTTCTTACTGCCATGGAACACTCCATTATCTCAAAATGACAGCTAAATTGGCCCGTCAACAAAGCTACACTCATCTAAGCAACTTCACTGGTGCATTAGTGCTTCTTCCAAACATAGATCAGGGATATGGGGCATCTCTTCCATACTAGAAGCCACAGGGGGAAATTAGAGAGTTTCTAAGTGATGCACTATTCAAACATGCAGGCTTGGCTAGTGGTTGGTTGTCCTTGCCTATCGGAATCCTAGCTGAGCTGCTTAAGTATATTTCATGATATAAAGTTCAGGGAAAAAAAATTAAAAATCAGGCCCAGTGCATCAGGGAACAAAGTCTTGCTGAAGAATACCAGCACACAAGTGATGGTGTGTTAATAATTCAAAGCCCGTTCTTCCTTTAGCTGCTTCAACTTTAAACTCCAATGATGATTTTTAGTGGCTTTCAATCAAAGCAGCCATTCTATATCTAACTATCCTGTTTATTAATCCAGTCAACGGACCTTACTGAAAGTCTTCCCAAATTAGGATCACCTCTGTAGCTCTTAGCTGAGTATGCATAGTTTTCCTTTATATCTATTGACTTAACTACAGACCTAAGCAGGTAAATTAATCAGCGAACTCTGAATTGAGTTGTTTTACCGCCTTCAACTTCTGTGAATTAAATTTCTTGTATTTCTGGTAAATCCATAAGGTAATGCCACTATCTCCAGTCCAGGCTGACTCATCCATCCCCTAACAGACTGTTACGCTTGCAGGTTAATCAGTCTATTAAAAAAAATTGTCTTGTGTAAATGAATATCTGCTGGATAGTACTAAGCATCATTAAAAAGGTTGCTAGATGTATGCTATACAGTTTTACGGCTCACTCCTGCATGCAGTACAAATGCAATGCATACAGTAGATATGTAAGTCTCTAGAGGATTTTGACAGTTTTTTTTTTTAGGTCTTCTAAAATGTTTACAGCACTAAATCTGTTGAATTGAGTCTAGAGAAAAGAAACTACTTTGCATTTCTATATAGGCTTTGAGTTGGGGAGCTTAGCTAAGCAACATGGAGAGTGAAAATCAGACAAGCAACTAATTTATAATCTTTTGGTAAGGTTTTGTCTCAAATCCACGAGGAGTTTCCTGCCAGATATATCCCTGAAATGCCAGCTTCCATAACAGGACGCTGTGCTTGTGGGTATGCATGATCATTCCCATATTATTGTGCAGAGATAGTGCAAGAGGATGTGTGGGAGGAAATAATGCATTTCAGAAAGTCATCAAAACCTTTTGCAAAGTACTGTTTGTTGTGTGGCTGGCACACAACACAACCCTCATTTATGAAACATGCGTACGACCTAAAAACAGGCATAGGACGGGCGTACGCTGATTCCTACGCAAAGCTCGGCATTTATCAATTTGAATGTGAGCGTAGGCTGCGAAAAAATCTCCCTATCATACACGCCATAAAAAGTCTGCACCACTGTTTTAGCCTGTGGGGTCCTGCACAACATCACACAGGAAAACAGGGTGCCATAAATGTAGTGATGGAGCCAGATGACCCCATGCCCAGAGAGCAGTGTCCAACACAGCCCCAACTGGGGCTATACGCAGGAGACAGGATATTATATCTCGCTTTCAAAAGGTATAGTGTTAGTGTTACTTAGGAACAGTTTCTACCCACAAACCATCTCTCTGATGAACAGCTGACTTCTGACCCACAGTGTCAGGTTCAATTCTGGTCAATAACCCGGTAACACTGTCTCTTCAGCACCTGTTTACTGGTTCCACTTATTTAGTATTATTCATCATTCCCATTCTCACATCTCACTTATTATTTTTTTTAATTTATTCATCATTCTCATTTCCTAATACATAACTGTTCATACTGTTCATATTGTAATATAATAACATAATACTATTTATCCCAGTATCCTTTGCACTATGCTCCACATTTACATCATTTTATTGAACTCTTCATTGCACTCATGCCTCTATATTGTTTCTGTTTAGAGTATGTATATATTGTGTATATATTAGTCTGTATATATTGTTTTGGTTGTTTTGTATGTGTAAGCACATTGTGAGTAACGATGCTCCAAAGAAAAATTCCTCGTATGTGTCCTCATACCTGGCAAATAAAGCTGATTCTGATTATGTTTGGCAATGATATTCAATACAGGAAACATGATGATGCACAACATTTTTATTTATTCTTCAGGTTTTCGTTTGTCTTTTAAAGTGTTGTTAATGGCCACAAGTGAATGATTTCTTTCTGCCATTGATGGACATATTTTGGCTTGATTTTAGAGCCCCTCTGCTGTCAGGAGACAGGGTCGGGTGGCGGTCTCCCTCACAGCTGTTGCCTGGATCTGACTCATAAAA
Source organism: Etheostoma perlongum (assembly GCA_026937815.1). Classification (NCBI taxonomy): domain Eukaryota; kingdom Metazoa; phylum Chordata; class Actinopteri; order Perciformes; family Percidae; genus Etheostoma; species Etheostoma perlongum. The sequence continues at coordinate 15,735,102 of CM049372.1, forward strand.
AAAAACGAGTAAAAAAAAAAATAAAAAAAAAACACTGCATAAACTCTGCTACCGTGTGTTTATTTAAAAATAGGTACACCTAATATGTAGGCCTAAGAGATTGCAATATAAGCCTATATATTACTATTAGGAGTATACATATGTCAAAGATGTATAAATTAAATAAACTTCAGCTGGAGTCCGATTTAATACGGCAACATTGTTGACCGCATCAACAATCAACAAGTGATCTCTTTCTATTCCGCATTCTTCCTACAGCCTAATAGCAGTTTTTAGGCTGCCAAATAGGACACATGCTACTGCAAATTAAACTGAGATGTCAGGGTTTCAATCTCCACCTCTGAAAAGTGCCGTTTCTTATCCGGATTATGTCTGGCCATGTCGTAAATTGTAGCGGCGAGGCCTCAAAAATCAAGAATATATTGGGACATAATATTTAAATTCCGATTGTTTCCAGACGCTATATTTATCAATGTACGACCGTTCTTACGCTCGGATTGGTGTGATACAAATGTTTCATGAATCCCACGTGAAGCCTGTCGTAACAAGATTTCTGTGCTCATATCTGCGTTGGTTTCTATGTTAGGTTGATAAATGAGGGCCACTGTCTCCTAGCCTTGCTTCTCTGTTCATGCATTTACCTGTATAATATGAGATAATGTTGACCAGAGGAGAATTCACTCTAAAGCTTAGCCTTTGTATAAACTGGACAATCCGTTAATGCAAACATCATGGTGTGTGTGTGTGTGTATGTTGCTTACAACACTTGCACCAGTATGCCCCTGCATCCATGAGAATGAACAGAGCTGAGTGTGAAAGCTAGCAGGTGGGGCTCCTACAGGGAAGACCTTGACTGAACGGCAAGATGCCTTAAAAAAAATAAAAAGGTAATTTGCTGCACCTACTCAGAAATCAACTCCCAAGAGTTTTATGCTGAGAGAAGTCTGAAGATGCAGTGAGGCAATTCATGCCAGTTGTCGTTGCCATTTAATTAAGGGTGGCTGTCCTTATATGGAGAGAGTGATTAGAATATACTCTAAACACTCTGTTAATCATTTCTTTCCTTCTAACTGAGAATGTGAGCCAAGAAAAACAGAGTGAATTTTGCTTATAACATCCAATACTAACAGAGATAAATAATAGCCAACCTCAGAAGTCTGGGTATACTTTAAGATTCATTGGTATGATAAACCATCAGACATATTATGACAAATGTCCTGAAGTACTTTCACTGTGTTGTGTGCATCATCAAGCCATGTAAATGCAACTGCCAAAGTGCCTTGGCAGAACATCAGTCAGTCTAATCTAACAAGGCTAAATCTATGACTGGAGATAATCAAGAAGAGCTGAGTAATTCCAGAAAGCTGCAAACTGAGCTTTATAGAAAATGGAAGTGTAAAGGCTGATCTCAGTGGACCCAAGGCTATAAGCACCAACTGTAACTAGTATGGATCTCTGAATCCTGTTTATCAATGACCCCTTCCACTCTCCTGCTTCCTCCACAGCTCTCCCTTGCCTTATTGCCGTCAAGACAAGACAGGCAATGGCTAATTACTGTACAGCAACAACAACCAATAACAATACTTTTCTATCTCCCTGGTCATGTTCCATTGCTTCAGCTGAGTTGCCCTATTCATATTTCTCTTGACAGGTGCATCTGTCCATGGAGAATGAGGCAGTGTGTTAATCGGCAGGCAGAGGATTATAATTTAAAGGTGTACCTCTGGGCTAACACATGGCTCAGCCAAGGTGAAAATAAAGGAGGGAGTGGAGTTTTATTGAACACAGCAGGGTTCTTGTCAATAACACTGCCACTTTGCATTGGGTTTGATGCTGCTATTAATGGCATAGGGTCAGTGCACATCTGTGAATGTTTGTGGCTGACCTTACCCTGCAAGTATCAGTACTCATTTATTTTGCCAGTTTCACACAAGCAACTAAGAATGTGTTGAGCACCCACATTCAAGCGCCAAATCGATGTGAGTCAAGGAGAGAGAAAAATTGGGGAAGGAGAGACAATGCGGAGAGAGAATCGGCAGACTCTGCGTGTGTGTCTAAGCACGCGCATGTGTGCAAGAGAGAAAGAGAAAAAGAGGGAAGCGGGAGAGAAATAAGAGAGAGTCTGAAATGAGACAGCAAGTATAGGAGTGCACAGATTGATATAGCAATTACCAAGAAAGCTATCTCTCAGTTAGGAATACATTTACATACATTAGAGCAGGGTTGCTCTCCAGCCACTGTTTCTCTGAGGTTGGCTCAGCAGCGTTTCACACACACACACACACACACACAAACAAACAGAGCACAAGAAAAGGTCATCACTGGGCAGCCATTGTGCACACACTAACAATGAAGAGCCCATCTATCGTGCATGTTGCTCATATCTCCAGAGAAAGAAATCCATCTTGTTGGCAAGGGAAGAATGAAAACAAACTCTCAAAAAGAAAAGCAGAAGTCTATCTTCAAAAATAGACATATTGCACACAGAAAAAAGATCAGCTCCTCCTCACTGGTCTTAAGTTGATGATGTTTATTGGAATTCCAACATCAGCTGTAATTCAAGGAGTGTCACCCCATAAACATAAAAGTGGTCAATTACCTGTCACTGCACATATGGACGCATGCGGCAATGCCACAGAAAGATTCAAAGGACTGGCTTTCATAAACACTTTCCCTGAGCTAGCAAGTAAATCCGGTTATAGTTAGCCTATAATGTATGCAGAGAGAGGACCAGCATATGCTTGTGTAGTGTGACTACAGGCTCTGCAATACATAAAGAGTTTTGCATGAAAATACAATGCTGCTACCAAATGGGCTCAGAGTATGCATGTAAGCGTTTCAAATACCTCTGTTGGTTCAGGAGACATCAGACACGGAGAATAAAGAGAGAATGCAAGAGAGCAAGGGAAAAGAAGACAAAGAGGTGAGGGGGAGTGAGAAAGATGCTGTGTAAATAAACCCCTAAAAAAGAAGAAAGAGGTAGAGGGCAAACAAAAACGTGGTAAAAATGATTCAATGTGACTTGGATCTCTGCCGCAAGCTCAAAGCTATGCTCTGCCAGTGTATGCATGTCTTCACTGTGTGTGACCGAAATGTTTTGTGTCTGTGTGTGTGTGTGTGTGTGTGTGTGTGTGTGTGTGTGTGTATACATTACACATATACTTTAACTGAGCACCATTCACCATGTTTTATGTCATATAGCTGTAGATGAAAATGAGTTGTGCTGACAACACGAGGCTGGTGTAGGGAAGTGTACAGCACAGGTTTGCTAACTATGGAGTCGTCTGTTTTTGGGCACGTGGAAAAAGGGGAAAGCATTACTATTCAACAGATGTCAGCTGAGGGTCAAACTGGTAAGGGTGTATCTGGTGGACGATAATACTAAATTCTCAGCCCATCTCAGCATCTGAAAATTGCTTCCATTTCATTAATGGCACAAAACCATACAAAGTGAAGCCGGCTTTTACTGTGAGTGGAGAATGAGCCAGACTGAAAATCTCTGTTTCTAAGGACTTGCAGGAAAAAAAGATAAAAAAGGATAAAAATGGATACAAATGGGAAAGCTAGAGTAAGGGTGGGGAATGAAGACAGGGAGAGGTTGAACAAGTGATGAAAGTAATTAAACACTGCCATCTGCTGGTTAACACATGAACATACTGTGTGCTTTGAGTCTTCAGCTTACAGTATGTATTTGAACAGCTGCACCTTTGACCACCTGTTTGCATTGATCCAACCAAAGCAGATGTAACACACAAAGGACACAGTGCTAGGACAAAGTTGACATAATAAAGTTTAACAAAAAATATATCCAAATCCAACAATGAAATAGTATATCCCTGCTCAGTAAGAGGCAAATTGAATTTTCTGGTTGAAAGAAGAAGAAGCAGCGCTGAGGACGGGGTAATCATTTTGATGCAATAACAATTATGTGAAAAGACACCATCGCCATCTTCTTCCTACTCTTCACATCTCTCATCTAATCGAAGGCAGCAGCAGCAGCAGCAGAATAAAAAGGAAGACCTTTATAACTCGTACATGTACTGGCTTTCCTAGCTCAGTTACATTACTTGAGTCATAGTATCTTGTATGTCTTCAAATTGAAAAAAAGCTCTATGAGAAAAGTACTTACTTTGCTGCTGCTCACAAGCTGATGTCTTTGTATGTGAAACTTCAAATGTGTGAGAGAGTGGGAGAGACCAATAGTGTCAGTTTTAAAAGGCTGTATCAGGTGCTTCTTGCTTTTGACTATACAAAAGATAAGGAGGTGTAAAGCAGTAGAACAGCATGGAGACAGAGATCTTTTGCATAATAAAATGTGGATTGCAGTTAGAAGGTGAGAGAGAGAGAGTTACTGTATGTCTGTTTCCTGTCTGCATGTAAATGCTCCCAGATAGTGATTAGTCTTCCTCAGAAAAAGATATTTTTACATGTACATGTGGTAAACACAACTGGTATACTACCTGCCATAAATAAAAAAATTATAAATTCACTTCTCAAGCATATTTTTGCATTCTTTAAATTTAATAGAATTGCTACACAGTATATTTATGCTGTGACCTAAAAATTGACACCTGTTTGTGCTACAGCATGTCTTTACCCACATACCCATCAGGCCCTGACTCCATCTGTCCTCCCACTGAACTCAGATCCCAGAATAAAGACTTTTATTCCAACATGACAGGGACTTTTCCTGCATAGCGAATTTAAAGGTGGCCTTGCTCAGATTCTGCCGCCTTTACCAAAACTTAACTGCGACCTCAATAATAAAACCTATATCGTTTACACTTTAATTGAAGGTATCTACATAAGAGTGACATGACACTGTCATGAACGTGCCATAAAACATTATAAGCAAGTCATCAATGTTTATGACATAATGTTTTTTTTAGCAAGTGTCATTTGGTTTTGTCGTGACAAGTTAGGTAAAACAAACATAAAAACCTAAAAATAAAAAGAGGGAAAATGGATAAAATGAGCTAAGCACTGGCCTATGGCATTGTTAATGTTGATAACAAAAAAGGTACATTTGTGTAGAAAGAGAGAACTGTCACTATTTTACTAGTCACGTGGCAAGATAACCAAATGTCAACCTTGCCACTATTAACTGGCTCACAGGAAGACTCCGTATGAGTTATTTTTCACACTGGGTGGCATTTGTTTGACAGTTGAGGTCTTTGTTTTATATATTGTATGAAGATCCTTTATTTACGGAACCACTTATTTGAATGGAAAAAGGGTTATAAAACTTGTTATTATCATAGTCACCATACTCAGTGCCTGCTATAGGTACAGTAGGCAAATGAGGTCTTGCGAATTTGCTTTACATAAATCAATGTTCAGTGTAATAGTTTGTTTGCTTTATTTTGAGCCATGAAAAACCCTGAATCACATGTTGACTGCTTGAAACTATTAATATGTCCACAGCAAACTAATTTAAATAATAAAATAAATAGTTGATATGAAAGTTTTTATATTCTATATTATACATTTTTGGAGGAAACACTTTCCCAACATGTACACAACAATCCGAAAAGAAGCCCCTTGAAAATATTTGATGAGGAACTCTAAAAGGTAAAAGGTGGAGGGGGAGATTCATGTTGCCTCTTTGTTATATGCCAAACAACATTGAAATTGAGTGAATTTGAACTGATGTTGACCTTCACTTTCTCTCTTAATATATCTTGTACCTCAGTGTCTTAAGTTGATTTATTCCAAACTAATTCTGGGTGTCAGTAAAACAACAGTACAGATGAGGTCAGACCCTCTTTCTTGTCTTATTCATAAGCTGCCCTTTCACTCCAGCTACAGACCAGCATCTGTGTGCTGCATTTAAAAATCTTGTCTAACCTTTTATGTCACAGACTGTACCTGTTCAGGAGCAATTGAGGCAATGCACTCAATAGTCTTCCCATTTTTATTTTAGTGGCATACGAGCATCAATCTTTCTTCCAAAACATACAGAGCCCTCAGAATGTTTTCCCAAATTAAAAAATTTGAGTATTCCGGACAATTTTTATGTTAATCTTGATCGCTATAAATATGCAAATACTTTCAATTGAAAAACCCCGACCTGAATCGGTGCAGGTAACACTGAGTAGTTGCAGCTGCTGGACAAGCTTCCACTGAGCTAAAACGGCAGTTAACGGGGCAAGTTTTAGAGTGCCTTTGTACCTCTTAACAGACACACAATGCAATTCATATGTCTGTAAAACATGAACAGGGCCCTTATGCAACATCAAGATGCGTTTTCAACTCAGTTATAGATATTGTTTTAATTCACCTACCCTAAGGTGACCAGATTTCTCAGACAAAATCCGGGGACATTAGAACTAGAGCTGTTCTCATTAGGGGCTGAGCCCCCCGCAAAAGGTCTGATCCTAGAATCACCCCTGTTGCTACTTCATAAATGTAAATGTAAATGTGCTGTATTTATATAGCGCTTTTCTAGTCTTAACGACTACTCAAAGCGCTTTTACATCATACAGGATACATTCACCATTCACACACATTCATACACTGTGGCCGAGGCTGCCGTACAAGGTGCCACCTGCTCATCAGATAAACACTCACACACATTCACACAACAACTCGGGGTTCAGTGTCTTGCCCAAGGACACTTCGACATGGGACTGCAGGGCCAGGGAATCACCAACCTTCCAATTGGCAGGCAACCGCTCTACCGCTGAGCCACAGCCGCCCCTCATACTGTACTCCATACACCTCAGAGGGGAATGTTGTAATGTTTACTGAACTACATTTATCTGACAGCTTTTGCTTTATTGCTTCAGACTGGGCTTGTTTCTGCAACAGCCCATTGAGTATCGGATACAATAAAAACTATTGAGGAAATATTTTCCTTTGACATTGACCCAGTATTAAACAAGATCGCTGCAGTCGGCAGCAGCGAAACAAGCTGCAATGGAAGTTATTAGAATAATTGTCCAGCTTTACGTTCATAAAAGTGCTCGTTTTGCTTCTGACAGACTCAGATTAATATTCTAAGTGTCTGACAACATTATGGAAAGGATTTCTAAGGAGGTTGACCTTTCTGTTAAGATTTCTGTCTGATTAAGATCCTTTTTTAAAACATAAAAGCCTGCGAAATTGCGTTTGCTAAACCCACCAGACTAATAATCAGTAATTTTAGCATCATAAAATACGGCTTTCTAAACATCTCTGAGCTCTGAGCGCTGGCTATCTTGAGCGACTATCGGCTCTGTTTGGTCAGTGTTTTCTTTCTTTTATTACAATTTTGGGTCTGTCAGTCACAGTGAAAACCGGGGACATTTCCAGGGACAAATCCAGTCTGGTCACCCTAACCTGCCCAGTCTTGATCTTGCTGGTGGGTAGCTTGCCTGGTTAGCTGCTAGCTGTTAGCTGACAATAATAATTGTGTTGAGCCAGGCTTTTGTGAAAATCATAACGCAGCATGGCTAAGGGAACTAGCACACAGATCGACACTGCCAAGCCTCCTATTCACGAACACCAGATTGATCACACACAAAATGGATGAGCTACAAATACACACGGAACTGCTGCTTTATGATTTTCACAAAAGCCTGGCTCAACACATTTATCATTAGCTAACAGCTAACAGATAATAACGACACTGAAGGCTAGCTGTTGCTTCGCGCTGTCTCCTGGGAATTTAGTTGTAGGAAAATGTAGCTAAACAGTAGTGTGCAGATCATGTGTGTGAAGAGCGAAGTTGTTCACAAGGGAAAAAGCTTGGAGTAATGTAACTAGGAGAATATAGCAGATATACAACACACGGAACAGCCTTTTGCGTTTGATGGTCGTCCTTATTTATTCGAACACGAGAATACAGACAAAGAACTTGACTCACAAGAGTTAGAAAGAACCAGACAGAGAGGTTCAACAGGCAGAAGACGCAGCTGCTCCAAGATCGAGCTACAGCTGGCAGTAACGTTAATACTGTGCAAGCCACCATCATATTTAGCCCGTTTTCATGTAGTTACATTGTTACTGATATGGCACTACAGTGCTCAATTACCTATTTTGGAGGAGGAAATAAACTACAATTTGTCGCGGCAAAAGCAGAACACCCAACACACCAAAGGGCGCTCAGGGGATTGTTGCCAGCAGCTAACTGCTAGCTCTAGCAGGTAAACAGGCAAGCAAGCTATCCACCGGCAATATCAAGACAGGGTAGGTGAATTAAAACAATGTCTGACTTGAAAATGCAACTTGATGTTACGTAAGGGCCCTGTTCATCTTGGACAGACATATTAAATGCATTGTATGCCAGTTAACAGGGCTCAAAGGCAATCTAAAACTTGCCCCGTTAACTGCCATTTTAGCTCATTGGAAGATTGTAAACGTAGCTGTAGCTACTCAGTTTTGCCTGCACCAATTCAGGTTGGGTTTTTTCAGTCAAAAGCAGTTGTATATTTATATCAATCAAGATTAACATAAATATTGGCCGGAATTCTCCTTTAAACATGGAAAATAATTCACATAGCAGGCGATCTATATTCTCCCAATGTGTTTGTGTTGTTGTGCTGTTTTTACAGATGATTGCACATTCTCTGCATTGAAATAGAGGAGATGAAAAATACTCTAGTCTAACCAAAAAAGCAATATATGTGTACACTATGATCAGGATATTTCATTCCTTAGTATAAGTGTAAGATGGAGATCAATTATTGTTACCGCCTAGGCACACATCTGCATTTTGAGTGCATGAGTCAAATAATGAGTAACAGATCAAAGCTGACTTGGGACATGCACACCAAAACAGATAAAAGCAATCATCCAACTCCAAACTCCATTACTGACAACAAATCAAGTGTGCGTGAAGTGCTTGTGGGTTTATGTGGATGGAAAGAAAAAAAGAGAGGAAGTAAGAGGTTAAGAATACCTGGGAAATAGCATATAGCTGCCCCCAATGTATCATTATATGAAAATAGCATATGTATCCTGAATGATATGCACCATTGTGTGTATGCGTCCATGTACTTTACCACCAAACAACCACTTACAAAAGTGCATGTGCATAAAACACGTACTGTAGCCCATGCACAGTCATGCACACGCACAAAATTCTGCAAGTGCCATGCCTCATAGTTTAGTAAATCAGGTTATAACTATTATGAGAGGATCTGGCCATTGCCTGTGTCTCTGTTGTAAGTTAGGAATTAAACATGCATCAGCTTCAGGCAAGCACAGAGGGCTAAGCAAAGGGCAATTTGTCTCATCTAACTGCTGCCTGTCTGTCTGTCTGCTGAATGGAATTACATTATGCAAGTCTTTGGCTGTTCTAAAACGGCATACTGTTTTACATAAAAACAGAGCTGATGCGATTAGAGGCCACAGCCTTGTACAGAATGACAGGACAGCAGGTTCAGATAAAACTAGAATGTAGATCTTCTCAAAGTGTCTAAGCCCTTAGCACTAAATGACTTTAAGTTGTTAATCTAATATGTCTTAATATAATTTTTGTTGTACTGCACATTGCTCCAGCTCCTCTTTTCACCCTGTGAGTTGAGCTCTGTTTTAGCTACAGAGCAAGGCATCTCACTTCTATATATATATACTTCTTATAACATGTGTTACAAAGTGACACACATTCGTCACGGATGTAAAGGTGGGACTACAGTAGAGCTGTTTGGAGCAGTTTGTGAACAGTGTTTTCTGTTAGAGATGGTGAGTCCCTTTAGGGTAGACTTTGGGCTTTTTCACTTTGGAAGCCTATAACATGCACAAAAAAAGATATATAAAACAATAAAGGAAAGGGAAAATGCCAGAACGCATAATATGAGCACATTAAGTCAAAATAGAAGATACTTGCAATTTCCAAACATCACCACAAGGGGACACTGACATACTGTGAACTAGCAACCTTGTGGACAGAAAAATCAATAACACTGTAAAGTACAGCATAGACTGCGTTCATCCTACCATAAAAAACAGAGCATTGTTTTAAGTGAATACTAAACAGAGTAACAAGGGAAAGATACAGATGACAGCAAAAAACTATGCAGTGTCTTGGAAATACAGTGAGGAAAATAAGTATTTGAACACCCTGCTATTTTGCAAGTTCTCCCACTTAGAAATCATGGAGGGGTCTGAAATTGTCATCGTAGGTGCATGTCCACTGTGAGAGACATAATCTAAAAAAAAAAATCCCAATGTATGATTTTTTAACTATTTATTTGTATGATACAGCTGCAAATAAGTATTTGAACACCTGTCTATCAGCTAGAATTCTGACCCTCAAAGACCTGTTAGTCTGCCATCAAAATGTCCACCTCCACTCCAATTATTATCCTAAATTAGATGCACCTGTTTGAGGTTGTTAGCTGCATAAAGACACCTGTCCACCTCATACAATCAGTAAGAATCCAACTACTAACATGGCCAAGACCAAAGAGCTGTCCAAAGACACTAGAGACTAAATTGTACACCTCCACAAGGCTGGAAAGGGCTACAGGGAAATTGACAAGCAGCTTGGTGAAAAAAGGTCCACTGTTGGAGCAATCATTAGAAAATGGAAGAAGCTAAACATGACTTTCAATCTCCCTCGGACTAGGGCTCCATTCAAGATCTCACCTTGGGGGGTCTCAATGATCCTAAGAAAGGTGAGAAATCCGCCAAAAACTACACGGGAGGAGCTGGTAAATGACCTGAAAAGAGCTGTGACCACCGTTACCAAGGTTATTGTTGGTAATACACTAAGACGTCATGGTTCGAAATCATGCATGGCATGGAAGGTTCCCCTGCTTAAACTAGCACATGTCAAGGCCCGTCTTAAGTTTGCCAATGACCATTCGGATGATCCAGAGGAGTCATGGGAGAAAGTCATGTGGTCAGATGAGACCAAAATAAAACTTTTTGGTCATAATTCCACTAACTGTGTTTGGAGGAAGAACAATGATGAGTACCATCCCAAGAAAACCATCCCTACTGTGGAGCATGGGGGTGGTAGCATCATGCTTTGGGGGTGTTTTTCTGCACATGGGACAGGGTGACTGCACTGTATTAAGGAGAGGATGGTCGGGGCCATGTATTGCGAGATTTTGGGGAACAACCTCCTTCCCTCTGTTAGAGCATTGAAGATGGGTCGAGGCTGGGTCTTCCAACATGACAATGACCCGAAGCACACAGCCAGGATAACCAAGGAGTAGCTCTGTAAGAAGCATATCAAGGTTCTGGTGTGGCCTAGCCAGTCTCCAGACCTAAACCCTATAGAGAATCTTTGGAGGGAGCTCAAACTCCGTGTTTCTCAGCGACAGCCCAGAAACCTGAATGATCTAGAGAAGATCTGTGTGGAGGAGTGGGCCAATATCCCTTCTGCAGTGTGTGCAAACCTGGTGAAAAACTACAGGAAACGTTTGACCTCTGGAATTGCAAATAAAGGGTACTGTACCAAATATTAACATTGATTTTCTCAGGTGTTCAAATACTTATTTGCAGCTGTATCATACAAATAAATAGTTTAAAAAATCATACATTGTGATATTTGGATTTTTTTTTTAGATTATGTCAATCACAGTGGACATGCACTTACGATGACAATTTCAGACCCCTCCATGATTTCTAAGTGGGAGAACTTGCAAAATAGCAGGGTGTTCAAATACTTATTTTCCTAATTGTATATGTCAAAGTGTAAGGTATGCTGCTCTCGCTATGGTTAAAACTGGGAGCCTGGGTAGCTCACCTGGTAAAGTGCACGCCCATATACAGTATATATATATATATATATATATATATATATATATATATATATATATATATATATATATATATATATATATAAATGAGAGAGAGAGAGAGAGAGAGAGAGAGAGAGAGAGAGGTTTACTCCACGATGCAGCAGAATCAGGTTCAAATCTGACCTGCAGCCCTTTGCTGCATGTCATTCCCCCTCTCTCTCCTCTTTCATGTATTCAGCTGTCCTATAAAAATAACCTAAAATACCCAAAAATATAATCTTAAAGAAAAAAAAACTATACCAACCAATACGTTTAAGTGTTTGATAAGAGCGTCATTAATAAAAACATTACGGTAATACATGAAATAATTATTTACCTCAAAATACATACAAATTATGTTCAGCAAATCATAAACAAAATGACTCCCATCTCGTATTACAGATCAGCAATCAGAGCATTTCCTACAGTTGATCCATTGACTGTGTAAAATATGGATTTAGTCTCTGCTCCCAGATTGCTGCTTTGGTTGATCTCATATCATTTAGAGGCTAAGTATGTTAAGAACGTCTACTTCATTGTACTTGAAAGTTTGCACTTTTTGATTTACTTTATACTACTTTACTTTATGTCTATTGTTTCGTGTTCTGTCATTCAATCTTAGGCTACTTGAACATTTCTGTAATTAAACACAACATGTTAAGAGTTTGGGTTTATTCATCAAATCAAATTGTCATCTCAAAAATCTAAATCATATTCATCATTCATGTCCACTAATCAGTGAAAATCCCTAGGTAATAGGTTTGTTCCTGTAAAAATACATATCTTATATATTCTTGAGTAACTTCCTGAAGACTCTGTGATAGTTCAGTTTTATCGATATTAAATAAAAGTAGAGCTATAAAGGAGCAAAACTGCAGAACATTTTCAAGTCTATTGCTCTCACAGAAGTGGGTAAGGTGCAGCTGGGTTTAAGTGAGATAGTCTGACATGCATCAATCTCTAACAATAAAAGCTGGGTTTGTAACAACTAGCCAATCCGATTCTGTAGACAGATCCAGATTAGATGATTTAGAGGAAGATAACTATTGATCGATCCTTGTGAGGAAAATAGGCAGTTGCATTGTGTAGCGAGTCATATGATTTAGTAGAAAACGTCTTAGAAGTGGCAAGACTGCTTCTGCTGGCAAGGCTAGACTAGTGGGGACAGTGCACAATATCAAACGTGCTATAGAATTAAATATCACACAAGTGCAGCGGGTATGTTTTCTAATGATACAACAAGTATTACTTTGTAGGTAGAGAAGGGATAAATGTCCTCATAAAATGCTGCAATATGTGTTATATCTCTGAACCTATCTCTATAGTGTGTTTCAGCTATAACACATTATCAGAAAGAAGTAGATTGTTAAGTAATGCTGCTGTAATGTTGGGGTCCTGAAAGGGAAATGTTGAACATTCATTTTAAAATGCCGGTCATGTATACCCAAACACAATCTGGGTCTCATCAAGCATGACAAGGGTTGAAGTGCAAATACTGTTTTGAATTTGATACTTAGATTAAAGTGCTTCTTTCACACTGAAACAGTGGTTCTTAGGCCTGTTTCCCACGGGTCTCAGAGTACTCCTGGTTTTCTAACTTACAATATGAGACACTCTTTCATCCACAATGTGTTTTGATGTGTATGTTTGTAATGAAAAATTAAAGGGCTCCAAATCCCAAGCCAATATCCAAAACCTCAATCTCCTTACCTGTAGAGACTTGATCACCTAAACAGCCAAAAAGTTACCATCTATGATCATACCAATAGTTCACCATCAATATATAACCACTAGATGGCACCAATGGACCGTGTCTATGGCAACCACTCAGTTTTGTGTGTGTCAGTATGAAAGCCCATGTAGATACAGCAGCCTTCACAAAGTAGTGCAGATAAGAACTTCTGATTTAGCATGCAGTTCTAATAACATGCAAACAATATGAAGAATTTGACAAGAGGGTAGTCTGAAAAAAGTCTTGGAGGCAGGGTTCTCCATATAACCTTAATTATGTTTTTGTTTCTGTTATAGGTAGAAATGTATATGATCAAGCCATCTTATATAGCAGATCTTGGAAATGTCCAATCATATTGATGTGCCTACTGTATAAAAAGGTATACTGTTCACTCTGTTATGCTTAAGCACAGGCTATAATATAATCATACAGCACATGTGTCACATGTGAAAAAGTCACGAGTGGAAAAAAATAAACTGTTACTACATTCAGGAACCTTCAGGAATCTAGGTGTGTTCACTACAGAATTGCCTCATTAATGGTCATTAACATTCTCTCAAAGTCGGGATATACCAGAGCCAGAATATATATGTGCTGCGTGTAGTAATTCAAGAAAGAACAGAATGCTTGCAGACTTACATCAAATTCATTGAGGGCAGCAGCCAGTTCCCCAATGCCGGCATGGCCGTGCTTCTCATCAGTGGGCGAGGTGGCCTGAGCAGCACTGGAAATGCCTCCTATGGCCTCCTGAACCTGCTTGAACACGTAGTCTCGGTTGGCACGGGTAGCCGCCACATCTGGGTGGCGCAGGAAGGCCTGTGAGGCAGTGTACAGCATGGTGGCGTTTTTCTTAAGAGCCCCACGTGCAGCTGCCATCTCATCTCGACACTGAGGGTCTTTAAGTTCCTGAAAAGGTGACAAAGGTCATTAAGTTAGCACTAAAAACAAGTATAGTCATTCCTTAAAGAAAAGGCAGTCCATATTTAAGAATTATTTAATTATAATTTAAGAAGAATTTTAAGAATTAGGAAAAGATCCTACACAATACATTATATGCGAAAGAGTGTCTTTCTCAAAATGTTCAAATATTGCATCAAGGAGCTGAAAAAAAGAAGAGGACCTTTGATGGCATCACTGATTCTGAGACAAACAGAGTATGAACTGATCCTATTTCAAGACATTTCCTTTCCAAACATAAGTTTATGTCCCATCTGATGAATTGCTATTGTTCCAACCACACAAAGTTAGCGCAGCGTCAGCAGAACAGCAGGCCTGGAGCTTGATAGAATTCAGCTCAGTGTTTTGCTCTGGGACAGTTCAGCAGGGTGGATTGTTGCCAACATGACACTTGCAGGAAAAATCTTCTAAAAGCTTTTTGTCACACTGGGGCAATGATAGATATTCAAACACTTTCATGTGTTATCCTCCTGGGTACAATAAGCACTGGTGCTGATATTTAGATACTAATACCATAATATATCAAAAATATATATGAAATGAAGCCCTTTGAATGTGGTGGAACTGCTGGTGTTGTTTACATAACACCACAACTAATAGTACAATAGGTGATTGAAAATAGGTAATTTTTCTGCTATAATAACCACATTTTGTGTGTGTGTGTGTGTGTTTCTACGAAAGCTAGCCTACTATATTTTTGTCAGAATGTGACACCAAACAACTCTTGCTAGTCACTGATTGATGTCTTGTCACTCAGGATTCTCTCTACACACGCCTGATTGTGTCTACATTTATTTTCAATACACTTGCTTGGTTTGAGTTTGAGGGCCTAAACCCATACATTATTACACCAATTACTGTATCTCCCATTGTTTTAAAAAGTATTTGTGTTCTACACTTAACAACCTACAAATGAAATTTAGAAATCACCAAGACAGAGAAAGCCAGAGTGTAGACACTGGAAGGAGCTTTCTGCT
Source organism: Etheostoma perlongum (assembly GCA_026937815.1). Classification (NCBI taxonomy): domain Eukaryota; kingdom Metazoa; phylum Chordata; class Actinopteri; order Perciformes; family Percidae; genus Etheostoma; species Etheostoma perlongum. Next base: position 15,750,482 of record CM049372.1, read on the forward strand.
ACGGGAACTCCCTGCACCTGAATGTGACACACAAGTCAGGAGTGGTTTACTTTTTTCTGAGAAAGACTGAGCAGGACACAGGGGGCTTCCAGTTACCTGCTGTCTCCGGGCTGCCACATAGTTAAGCTTCACCATCTCCTTCCCAAACTCCTTGAAGCGGTTGGCCAGGTCCTGCTCATTGGTCGCATTCTTCACTCCCTCCAGGGCCTCCTCCACCTGGAACACACACACAGATATACTGTAAACACTGGATCTTTCAAAAATGATGGCTGCAATAGAAAACTACCATACATTGATCCAAGTAGTTTAATTCAGTAATAAACCTTAAACCATAAATGTTACAACATACAGTACATTAAAGTAAAAGAATAATGGAACACTGTAATTGCAAGCAGGTTAAAAAAGACGAGAACCATTTTGTTGTGCAATTTTAATGGGTCTCACTCCAGCAACCCCCAATCCCTTTTTCAGGTGCATTCTGACTCTGAACTCCTGTCTATCCCCAATGAAAGTGATTCACAAGATGTAATGGAATAGAGAGAAGAGAGAGATAACTTTTAAGTGGCCTTTGATGGTGGGCTTTTATAGAGTTAAGCCCCTGTGTGGGCCTCAAAAAGGACTGTGTGTGTGTGTGTGTGTGTGTGTGTGTGTGTGTGTGTGTTGTGTGTGTGTGTGTGTGTGTGTGTGTGTGTGTGTGTGTGAGAGAGAGAGAAAGAAAGAGGGGCAAAGTAAGTGAATTAAAGTGCATGCAGGCCTGAGTTTGTTTCAGATAATACCAATTGCATATCATTCTTTCTAGTACCCTTTAATAACTTCTCTTCTAAAGCCCTGAGTCATTTTCACAATAAAGGACTAAAACAACCTTCGTTCTACAAATGACTCTATAGTCAGTGAGTGGGATGGGCATGTGCAGTTAATCACACCAGAGCCTCATGGTATGATATAAATACTGTACAGTCAGATGTGGGTTCCAAGCATACTTCTCCATGCCTCTACTATATGCTAATGTTAACAGAGGTTGTTATGAAAGCATACATTCCTTATGTGGACTACACAACACCAGGGAGAACTCCTCAACATCTGTACTTTAACACTGTGCATGCATGTCTCACAAATACACTTTATTCTATTACTTGCAAAAAGTATTTGGGGAGTCTGTAATTTCAAGGCATGCTAGACATAACATAACATAGTATTCTGAATGCAACTCTCACACAACATAACCACTAAACATGGCTTCATAACTCTGAGAGGCCCCAGGGTAATATTGGCCACCAAACACATTGTTGAACTGGTCAAGATGTACACTTTGTTCTTCGGCTAAACAACATCATACTTGTTTGAAAATAAGGTGATGATTACACTTACAATTTTAAGGTGGGCCAGCAGCCTCATGACATCAGCCATGTCAGCAAGAATGAGCAGGCGGGTGACAGCTGAGAGCAGGGCGCGGGCAGCCCTCACCATGGTGCCTCGTTTCACAGAGGAACACGGGTCATCGGCAAACTCTGACGAGGCAATACGCATCGTCTCTCCTGCAAGACAGAAGGGAGTGACATGATTATATATGACCTTAGAGTTGAGTATGTATTTTTATCTGTGTGTATGTGTATTTGTGTGTGTAGAATGTATACACCCATTCTTTATGTATATATTGTTTAACACCAGTTGAAGATAAAGTGAGCTAATGTCGTGCTATAAATAAATTAAGGTGTGTGATTGTTTCTTGAATCTGTGTCTGCACTGTATCTAACCCATTTAAGGCCCACTATTAATTTCTGTCATATAATTCAGGACTGGTTAAATTGGGTTTTTTGTTAGAGAATAGATTTGATTTAAAAGCATCAAATCCTCCATGTTTCCAGGCAAGAGTGCCAGCTCTCTCAGCATAAATCAAAAACTATGTAAACCAAATTTGATTTAAATTTGGCTTCAAAGAAGCTTCCGATTGCTCAAACCTACACAACCACAGAAATCAAAGAGCTTGTAACCTAGAAGCCTGAGAGACTCATCTTGACTGGTGACTTGTTGCGCTACACAATGTGCTGCAAAGTGGTTTGGCTATGCCCTTCCTTCAATAATTTTGCCATGGATGAAATGACATTCCAGAAAGCATCAAATCCTCCATGTTTCCAGGCAAGAGTGCCAGCTCTCTCAGCATAAATCAAAAACTATGTAGCAAATGAAGCGGTTTGTCCTATTACAAAAAAAACCTAATCAGAGAAAACTGAACCTGACACATCCTAACAGAAATAAACAGAGGCAGTCTGTCTCGCCCAGTGATGAGCTAGACACGAGTCACGATACAAAGGGCCTGATTATCGAAGCCCTCTGTGGTCTGAAATCACCATGCATATTTTGAATCATGAATCAAGATAAAAAGGGTTTGCGATGATTAGGTAGTGACAGATTTAAAGATGTTTTACAATTCACCATGACCTTAACTAGACTGATGATGCCATTTAGGCACACTTCTAGCTGATGCTAAAAAAGATCATTTTAAAGTCTGATGAATACAGTCAACATATCAGATTTCTGGCTCTTAGGTCTAATATTATTAACATTTTTCCTGACATGTAATTATATCCAACCTAGTTAAAAAGTTTGTAAAGAGAGAATAAAGAGTGTGTCCCATCAGCAGTCCACTTCAGTGCCTAAGAGCTTTTGAGCATGCCCATATTTTGTTATAATGGCAGTAAAAGGTTAAGAGTATTAACAGCCAGAGTTTGGTTTTTCTGGGTGAGTTTGAATCATTGCCTTTTTTTAAAGGCAGAGCCTTGCCACTAAAAGAACCAGAAAGGGCAGTGTAATTATTTATAAACATGAAGGCAAACACAAATGCAAAAAGGCACCACATTAGCTCAAAACATGTACTAAAGATATAGAATATACAAAAAATATGAATGAATAAAATGTTTTTATCAGCCTTCCTTTTTATTGGTTTTGGATCACATGCCAAAAAAGTGATAAAATTGATCTTGTCGTTTTTGATGTCAGCTGTGGTGATGACCTGTGTGGCAACAGTCTATTTCACGCCTCAAAAGAGCTGAGTGCCAACGCATTCAAGTCAGTGTTCAATAGCACCGGCGGCTAAGTGGAGCTGACAGTGCAGAATGAGGAATACGGCTACAACACAACACACGGTATGCTAAGCTCCATTTGCTCTTACTGCAGTTCCATTCTGGGGACAAACATCTGATTCACATAAAGGCTCACTGACTTGCTCTCAGCACAGGAAAGGAACTTTGGGAACAGTGACCATGGAGTGCCATCCTCCAACATAGTGCAGGGCTCCCCGAAAAGATTGAGCATGATTTGATGAAGTGAAAAATGTTGTCAATGCAGAGGTTTTAATGTTAACCAAAATCTGAAATTGTCAAATTGTTGCTAAGGAGAATGGGCTTTTATGTCTTAAAATTCAGCAATGAGGGCGCCCTGGTAGCTCACCTGGCAGAACGTGTGCACCCATGTACCAAGATGCAGACCTTACAGCAGGGTTTGATTTTGCTGCATGTCTTCCCCCTTCTCCCCCCTTCCTGTCTACAACGGCCCTAACGGATCTATGCTCATTACATTCATGAAGCTGCATGCATCAAGTGAAGCCCAAAACTAATAAGTACAAATGTGTTATATTTAATGGATTTGCTTCGCCACTCTAATCTCTACATCCTTCTAAAGTACACAACTTTGTACATTTGACTTGTTCAGAGCACTTTATACTTAATACTTTATTCAAACAATAAAATTTTCACAGCAATTACGCTCCCTGTGTAGCCTTCAATCCTAGAAAATAAGGTTGGTTGTACTCAATTTGAATACTCATTACATGTTATTTTATATTATACTATATATTATGAAATTATTATTATATTATTATATATATTATACTCATTACCTGAGGTGACTACGACTACTCTCTCACCAAAAAACAATAGTTTTGCTGAGTGAAAGGGGCAATTACTACATGTCTGATGGTGAATAGGAGGGATATTGCAGATTGACAATAAGGTTTTCAAAAAAAGAAAATAAAAAAAGAAACGTGCCTAAGAACATTCAACAATCTCACCTTGCTTACGAACATCCTCCACAGCAGCAATGAGCTCCTCCTTGAGGTCCTGGCTGTCTTTGGCGATCTGCTCACCCTTTTCCAGAAAGTTCTGGGTAGCCTGCTCAACGGACACTGCCAGGACATGGGCCTTCTTGGAGCGTCCCTTTTTCTTACTGGATGGCCCTTTGTTACTGGTGTTCACTAGGGTAGTCACCTGGACAAGAGCAGAGGTCATTATAGTTGGTTAGGTAACATACGGACGTATATGGAAGTAACATAGGGGTGACAAAATGCAGCTTTTGTGCATTTTCAACAGTGTCAGTGTTGTCATGGCTTTGTGGGTCATGGCACATTGCTATTGTGGAGATCAGCCACTGATAATGAGAGCAAAAAAAAAAGAAAATTGCACAAAACCAGGTATACATTGAATTATTTATTTTGAGTTCTTTCCTCCCCTAGTGCAAAATGTTACTATCTAAAATATTCAAAACTGCTTCAAGTTTCTAACCTGTTGCATGGTTTTCTAAGGTCAACAGCTGACAGTAAATGAAGAAAAGAATTAAAAGATAAATACATATGATAATCTCCATAATACTAAAACAGACTGAAAGATTTGTTCTGCTTTTCCCTAGCAAAGCTAACCAATTAAAAGATCAATTTCTCCTAATCTAATTCTTTTTTTTCTCCTTTTGTGAAAATAATGCTGGGAGCATATTGTGCCATGGATTCGTAAATACATAGTGAAACAACTTTGCAAAAAATGCTGTTACAATGACAAATAGCCATGTCTTTTCCTATAATATGGGCTTCCACAACTATAATGAGGCAATTCATTATAAACGCTATTACAGCTACAGAAACAAGCCAAATTTGATACACCATTAATCAGGTACATCGCCTCATCTTAGACAGGACTACCTGAAAATACATATCGCTCAGCTTTAGTAGGAGTGCTGTAAAGTACTGTCGGTCCATCAAGTTGTCCTTCTCATTGTAAGAAAAATTTTACAGAAATGAGCCTTGGGCAACAATTCCTTTGATCTCAGCTCTTTTGGATAGGCTACACTGCACAGAATCAATAGGATGATGTGTTACTGAATCCTACAAAATGAGCCCCTGATCTAATTGTATTGGTACAGTCAGCATTCTGCAGGAGTATGCTTTGTAGAAGAAATGCAATAAGATACTTTCCATTAAGAAAACTTCTAGTATAGTCAAGAAGCATTTCTTAATTGGAATAAATAAACTATTGATTTCTCCCTACAATGGACAAAAGACACTAGGACATACGTTTGGTGCAAACAAATTGCGTTTGTTCATGCTATTGACGTTGTATGCGTCACAAGAAAAAGAAAGGCACATTTCAGGCAAGCACTCTGCTTGGAAGAAGTCACAAAATCTCAAAGAACCGTCAACTAAAAGATTTTAGCTAAGCAGCAATCACATACTCTCAAGAACATGTAAGCCTTAGGGTTGAGAAATATCCGTTAAGCACTGGGAGATAATCAGGACACACGCTGATATACACAGTTTCAAGATCCACACAAATAATGTGGGAAAATAAATTTTTTAAACTATCCATATCAATAATATTGAGCTATAATGAAAGTGTCATTATCATTACACCAAAATGATCACCTATTCTGAAAGAGACAATCTCAACTTGAAAGTAATTAACAGGAAGCTATGAAACAAGCAATACACCAAACTCAATGAGCCTACAGGACAGGCAACAGAAGAGCAGCAATCATTGTTGGCCGTCAAGAATTCATTGAAGGGTGAAATAATTTCCACTGCGTGTGTGGCGGTGACACCTTTGCTGAACACAATGACACGTCTGTCTGAGGCCAGTGAGGAAGCACACAGACAGAATTGCTCATTACACACTCCAGTCAGATTTAGCTGTAGGAGTATCAGTCAGACAGAAGCTGAACCTGGACAATGAAGCAATATGATTAGTTTGTTGAATGTATCAGAGGTTTACTCCCTGAAAAGCTTCTAAGAGAAAAGTTATGTCATGTCTAGGCTGCATTACTTAAGGGCTTCTAGACTGTAATAAAACTTGAATGATGTATGTCCTCACACAGGATGGATCCTGAAATAGTATTGCTGATATAAGCCTGAATTAACCATTCCAGTCATTAGTTTTTTTTATATTTCTGACAAAAAAGCAATACATTATTTAGTCTGGCATTGTCAGAGCTTCCTCCACAGCACTGCTGGCTAGTCCACACAGCATTCCCGGAATAGGAGAAAAACATGCTCTGGTTTATTGGCATTTCTTTAAACCAATTGCAATTGCCTTGGTTGGGGCTATAAGCAAAATAGCCTTCAGAAGAAACTTGTTTTGGTGGAATGTGTATGTTCAAAGGTTGTTTTAGTCATGCAACAGAAAACTCAAATTGGACAGATAGTCTATCTAGCTGTCTGGATTTACCCTGCAGAGATCTGAGTAGCAGTTAACCATAGTCCTCAGAAATCGACCAGCGTTGTCAAGATGTCAACACAAAGAAAGCAGGAGGTAACTGAGATGCAGCCGAAAATGAGGTACATCCAGTGGAATATCCGGCGGCACTGGGACAATCCCGGGAGTTAAATCATCATATAAACTATTCATAATTTGACAACATTATTATTTTTAGAATCTGTTTTCAAAGCCACACTGACAGCCCACTTTGATACATCTGTTTACCGTCAGCTCAACATCCCGTCACACAGCTGAACGAGTGCTCATTATGAAGTGCAGTGGTGTGTTTATTTCAATCTAACTTGTAGAATCAATACCTCATCATTCTTACACATGAAAGCACACGCAAACTCCTTCCACCTCACACACACACACACACAGTCTCCCAATTCTTCAGCAGGCAGTACACTGATATGTCCAGGTTGATTCAATAGCAGCTAGTGATGCGGAAATGTGATTTCCATCTGTGCAGGTCCTTAATTATTTCATTACAATAGCCTGTTCTATATGTCTGATTAACACTGCCATATTATTTGTATGCTCAAACGCAAAACAGTATATAGAGCTTGTTGCAGTTAGAATTGTGATACACCTGGTAAAGAGGAAGGAATTACTCATTTCATCTTTTTAAATGGTATATCAGAACACCACAGATATAGGCACCTGGTCAACAGTTGAGTCACTTAACTAAGTCTGCATGCTAACTTCTGTACTGCTTCATGTCAACTATCACTATCAAAAAAATAAAATAACTGTTGGCTAATAAACTAGATCTCATGAGAAAGAAGAAAGACATTGAACATAGACCACAGTTTTACACAGAACTTCTTCGCAAGGAGTCGATTATTTGACTGCAGAAATGCTTAAATGTTTCACGGAAAAACAATTATATACAAGGTTTGATCTGAGTGTGGTTGGGTGTTTTCATAAATAATTACATTGTGTATCATAAAGTCCCATTAAGGTTCATTGTTTTGAAGTGGAGATGGCAATGGAGGGCATCCAACTTCATTGCGGTGTTAATGAAAACATAATTTAATTTGTTTGGCACTGTGTATGGAGGCAAAAACATCATATGGAAATAGTGTTTGTGGTGCACCTGGTCCTTCAAAATGCAATTATGTTCTTTAGCCATTTTTCAATCAAGCAGAGCCATAATTGGGGCTAATGGCATCCATAACTTGGCTGCCTACACCATTAAACAGTAGATCAATTGCCAAAAGCTGGCAACAGACACGGTGGATTAGAGGCAGCACTGTAAATATGTCTGTAGCAATGGGGAAGAAAGATAAGTAATTCAACCGCATACTGTTTTCAATTGCTTGATGTTAAAGGTTCTGTGTCCATCATACTAGCTTACTAGATGAACTGATGTGTGAACTAATTACCTAACATGTATTGTTTTTGATTAATAGAATTTATGCGTTAGTAAATAATTTTTTAAGTAAAAAGGCGTAAATATATGCCATTTCAAGTTGAGGGGTTAATTCAATTCTCTAGAGCCAAAGAGTTTCTCTGGCTGTACTTTGAACTGTGGAGGCTGTCTGATATGTTAGCTTATTTATTAGTGGTCAAGTGTTTGGATTTATCTTTTATCTTGGCTGAATAGACTTATATGTCTACATCATGCCCCTTCCACAACAAAGGATGAGAACATACTGAGTTATGGGTCTGCATGATTCATCTGCACTTTACATGCTCATTTATTTATTAACAGAGGGCTGGGCATCTGTCATGCAGCCTCCCACAGGAATGGACTCAGTCAAGTCAAAGCTTGCTGACATTTTGTTCTGCAACAGTGACTTAAAAAAGCTTGATGTATATTTAATCATGCCCGCAATAACCTCACAGCATGCACTGAGGCTGATTCAATTTATCTACCTTCATGCAGATTTTACTGGGCTATTTTTACTATATGATATTTTGCTGTGTCTGCACGCAGATGCCGAGCTGCTTGTTCTCATAATGCGCTTAAAAGAAATACAGTGCAAACTGATACAAACATGTGTATTATAGGCATTTGTCACAGCAGGTATTTTTTTGGTTTGTTATAGTTTCCCAATAAGCAGTGACAGTGTGACAGCAAACCAGCATGCACAATACCAGGAACAATAAATTTATGGACTCTGAATGGTATTACTTGAGCTTAAATTACTGGCTACATTTTTTAAAGACAGATGAGTTGAAATGATATAGTGCACGCAAGATGAATGAAGAGGCTGCTGTGTACTCCCAGAGGCACACACAGAGAATAAATTTGAAAGACCTACATAAATGGGCAGCAGAGTTTACACTGATTAGATGAAGCGTATAAATCTGATTTAACAAACATCCCTGGGAGGGACCAACATTGCGTGGAGGAAAGACAGTGATTTTGTTGCAGGCTTAATTACATTACATTTTGAGGTCCTTTGACACCACCATGTTTTACTGTGGTTGCTGATGCATCCAAGTTTAATCACTTTCACTTTCACAGAGACACGGCACATGACAAATAGCATGGCTGTTTAACTTTGGAACATGTTCAGTACCGGCAGCCATCAAGTTCATACTCAGCCTATCAAGAAAACAGGGAAAGAATACTGCAACATTACAACAATAGCAATACCAACAAGACACACACAAACTTAAACACAATAATGCCATTAACCACAAACACTGAGGGACTTATCTTGCAACCGGGCACGGCGCAAAGCCCGCAAGTGTCTTTGCTATTTGCTAGCTATTTTAAAACCGTCCTGCGCCCACATTGTTTAAATAGCAAATGCACCTGTGTCCAACTTTGCACAGTATTTCATTGTCATTTTAACAGGGCATTAGTAAAATGTACCTAGACTTATGCACAGCATGTGCACACTATGCTTGTTACAACACACACACACACACACACACACACACACACACACACACAGGGAAGCGCAGCAGCACACACACATGCAATAGATAACTAATACAAACATTATGGTGCAAATCCGCCATCATAATAGCAATGCGCCATGGTCCAAATACACCTGGCTTTAAAAAGGAATGGGAGATGACAATCTCATTTGTTTATTGCATGTTACGCCTAAAACACACCCATGAATTAATGAAGACAAGTACAACCCTTTTGAACCATGCGCCTGACGCATGGACCCTTTTTCTGCCTCCAACCTAGTAAAAGAGGATTCGGACAAGCCCTTCTTAACGCACCTTCCCCATGCGCTTGGATTGTTAAAATAGGGCCCTGAGTAAATGTCAAGTATATGAGTTTGTAAAATCTTATAAAATGTGAGTTAAATTTGAGTTACAAACAATGTACTACATTGAAAATGAGAATTAAAGTAAATAAACTACATACATTTAGGAATGGGACTAGTTTCCCAATCAATGGGATTGCATTTAGGATAAACAAATTGTAAGACTTCTATATTGCAGTACACTTGCTTTTGTGCTTTTAGTCAACAATTTGAAAAGCTAAACTGAGATTATGTGACATATTTATCATACAAGTTATTGTAAATCATCTGCCTGGCCACAAGTTATTCCCCCTCTGTAGGCATATGAGGCCATTAAAGGGAAGGTCAGTATAGGATAGGATCTAACCTGTTATCTCAAGTGCACACAAGGCCTAATGTAGCACTGTGTTGTCAAATGATAAATTACATCATAAAGGAATGTTGTGCATGCCATGACTTCAAAACAAAAAAAGTCTGAAAATGTCAATACCTATTGAAAGTTAAAAAAAAAGAAAGAATTAAGCACACTAGTCAAATGGATCCATCAGGTTAGGATGTAGAAACAAAAGTAGATTGCAAAAAGGAAAAGAGGTTGGCCACAATAATGTGTGCCGAATGCATCCAAATATGGCCTAATACGAAACAAACTAAATTCAGTGTGTAGGCAAGGCAGCCTTGCCCATTTCTGCCAGGTGGTAATTAAAGCCCAGTTATCATGTTTATTATCAGAACTGCTTGGGTTTTATGCACAACCACTGGGGCTATTTCCATATAGACACAACTTATGTCATATCTCAGGCTTAGCCCTGATTGCTCACACACCCCAAGCTTTACTAGATTGTAACCGGTATAGAGCTGGTACACATCTTAAGCTAGAACTAATGAGTGATCTTGGATATTTGGAAGAGCATTAAATAATTTGAGTCCTCCCCCCGAGCAATGTTAAAACGTAAACAGCCAAGGATAGTACCTTTAAACAACTGCCCCAGACTGAAGGCAGTATTTTGTAGGAATTAGTGAACTGGGTTGTCTCTATTATTTAGTGTTGTTCCCTCTGGAGAACCCTGCCTGCAGATATTTGAAAAAATGCTACAACATTTTAAAAAAACTTCTGAAACACCACTTGTTTACTACAGCCTACAGTCTCCCTTAGTATAGCCACTGTAATTTTTGTAGTGTGTGTTTCATGAAAGGTGCTATATAAATATGATAATAAACATTTATTATAATTATCATTATTACTATTACTTAAGCCAATTATAAAATGGGCTTTCACTAAGCATATCAGTAAGCAAGCACAATCTTTATGATAACATGAAGACTGAAATGTAGAACTCTTATTAGCAGATTTAGAATTATATGACATAAGGACATAAGTGATGGGATGGAAAAAAATAGGAAAAGAAATATTCTGAGCCAACTAAAGAGGGTAAGTCTTGCCTGGATTTGTGGATTTGTGAAGAGCCTGATAAGGGGAGTATTAACCCTTCTTGAGGGTGAAAGAGAAACAGTTTGGTCCAATATGTTGTTCGTGCTGAACCGCAGGGCTCCTACACAGTATTATCAATAAATGGTGCTTCAATAACACACTATTTTACCTACTGTGGTTCTCCAGCGGCCAGGTGTAAACCGAATTACTATGCACAAAAAGCATTTCAACATATTAATTTGGTATTTAAAAAAATCATATGCACTCTTCTTGCATACCATGTGTATACAAGGGTTTCTAGAGCTTAGCTTAGTGTAATATTGGAAAGTAATGGGTTAATGAAATGTATGGGGTTGATCGTTCTTGTAGTTTGTATGATGCTTTGGCAATGTTGTTACATTCATGCCAATAAAAGTCATTTGAATTGAAACTAGTTTGGGTGGTATCCCTTTCTTTAGTCTGTGGCCCAACAGGTAAATTAGATTTCCAACCTAATGTTATTGAAAGTGTGTGTCAAACATGCATTTTAGATAAATGAGATGAGAGTACATCGAGTTGTTTGCTCATCGCAATTAAATTGTATGTACGGCACGCAGGAGTTTCCTACCCAGAAGTTATCATAATCAAACATTGCGATAAAGTTTATAAAATGAAAGACCAAATCAAAGTCAAACAATACATTTTGGAATCCAAGTTAAATCATAGTAACGTAATTGAAATTATTAACTTTATTTAAAGGGATGTTTATCTTTTATTGTGAAAAGTCTGTTCCAATATAAATTCAGTAATCTAAATAATTATTACCTCTCAGATGATGATACAGTATGTAATGAACTCATTGTCAACTCTACAACACTAAGCAGACAGGTATTCATTCACATAGGTATGTACACGTGTTTCAGTTTTAGTCCTTAATCTACAGTTGGCCGTGCTGTCTTGCAGTAATACTACTGCTCTAGCACCATTGCTATTAATGATTAAATCAGAACCAGAACATTAACAATATTAAACAACATGCAAGTGCAACATTCAAAGAAGTTATTTACAATAAATTGTGCATTTGTTTCATCACAAGGTGTACACATATACTAGTTCTACCAGTGAGGTCTCAGAGCATGAGTGCAGAGCTTCACAGGGATTAAGCTGACAGTCTGCAAAAGGGTTTTAATCATTACAAACAAAGAAATCTATAACAACTGGCAGCTGAACAGATTCAGCACTTGTTAGGCTACCAACTACAAATAAATATGTCTGGGCTCATATTGACACAAAAACATGTGGCCAGCTGATTACTGTGGATCATAAGCAATTCCTGGGTCAGCACTCTCCCAGAGGAACATTTCCAAATGTTCCCAAAGATTGATTGTGCAGGGAAGGAAACATGCACACAGCAATGACCACAGAGGCACATCAAGACACGGTCACTGGGCAAGAAGGGCACAGAACCACAGATGCGCAATGAGAACAAATCCACAAAAAATTTGCTGAGCCATACTTAAGCAGAAACAAGCTTTTAAATCCTGCTCAAGTATGCAGGATTTTACACTGCAACTCAGAGATGGAAGCTCACTGCTGATCGGATAACAAATATTTTCACATAATTGGATTCCACCATGTTGTGCTGGAATGATAATGAACAAAACTCGCATCAACATGTTACGACAGCCTTTGCATGCTAAATGTTTTATTTATTTATCTAAAATAGACATGAAATCCATTGTAGTATTTTTTTGTGAAAGCAATGATATAACAAACTATTCCCATAGTCCTGCAACATTTAGGCTTAGAAAAGAGTTAACAGGTAATATAAGTGATTATTCTGCGGCAGTGGTGAGGCTAACCTTGCTTGTTGGGCCTTGCCCTCTCATTTTATTGCTGATCAATAGTATTAAATGCCATGCAGCCATTCCTCTTTAGGGGCACCAGCCAGTGGACTGTCCACTCAGTAGTAAATCCCTACGGCTCTGCGTAGCCATTCAATTTTCCGCCTTCAGCCTCTGAGACTCACATCCAACGGATGAGTGATGTATTTTAACTGCTGAACATTAGGGAAGGCATGTGTATATGTATGTCTAGCCAGCTGCACAAATGCACACCCATACTGTACAACACAGCTCCTTAGAGATTCCTTTAACCTTTGCCATCCTCCTTCAGTTAGTGATATACTTCACCGTCCCTGTTAAATAATTGATGAGGCCTGTTTATGCCCATGTGTAAAGTGCACAATGTGTGCAGAAGCTCAGGGGACAAAAGCAAGTGGGGGTCCACTTCATTTTTCCAAGTGGGTGAATCAATCACCATAGAAACCTGTTTGCACAAGGTGGGTGCTGCGATAGCTTTAGGCTATGATACACATAGGGAGTTCACATAGTATGATAAATATTCAAATCCAAGATGGCGGCTAGTCTAAGGTCTGCCCGGTGTCTCTCTCTGGATTGATTTCATTTAAATATATTTTATAGTATTTATTTCTTCTAAGTTGTAGTTTTAAGTCGTACAAGTTATTTACATGGAAATTTTATTTTGAACTTTTAAGAAGATTGTGGACTTCTATGAGTTTAAAAATGACACTATACCTCTGCTCTGAGCCAATTTTGCTAACCTGAGCCTGATCCAACGTATCCTACTAGCTCAGGCTAAACAGAGCTAGGCAAACGGGCCTGAGCCTGCTACATCCTCTTGGAGTTTGGGCTAACCAGCTTGAGCTTGTTACATTCTTTTGGAGCCTGGGCTAACCAGTGTGAGCCTGCTACATCCTCTTGGAGCTTGGGCTAATTAGTCTGAGCTTGCTACACCTTCTTGGAGCTTGGGCTAACCAGCTTGAGCTTGTTACATTCTTTTGGAGCCTGGGCTAAACAGCCTGCTGGGCCTGGCTTGCTTCGTCTTTTTGGAGCTTAGGCGGGCCGGCCTGGGTCTCACCCATCATTCTGGAGGCTAGGAAAACGGGCCTGGCCTACTACTCTCTTCTGGAGCCTGGCCTAACAAGCCTAAGCCAGTAACATAATTTTGGAAGCTGGACTATACTCTACAGGATAACCTGGTACTGTTACTAGTTATTTTAATATTAGTAAATTAATGATGATGGCATCTTTTTACATTTTAATTTTCTTGTCCCCGTTGGTCACTTGGAACTTGCAACCGGGCACCGATCCTAGGGTGAGTTGTTTTAATAATATGGTGGACATACAGGAAACCTACTATAGTGGCACAAAAACCAGTATTGACATGCACCAGGAACCATTACATTTCTGTTGGAACCTGGACTTCTGGATGGATTTGTATCGGGATTTGCCGAAACTGCAAAACTTCTTTGCTTTGTGTAATTTGTCTCTCTCAATTAATGACAGGCATTACCTGGTTTCAGCATATGATAGGCCGGCTTTAAAATATGCTGTGAGGTGGAGATTGATTATTGCACTACTTCTACTTCTATCTGGAAATGTGCAGCCCAATCCTGGCCCTTGTCTGTAATGTGTGTCGACCCCTGCTGAATTTAAATCAATGCCTGGACTGAAAATTGTTCATCTAAATGTCCGCAGTTTACTACCTAAAATGGACATGTTTAGAATTTGGATTGAATCTACAGATGCAGACATAGCAATAATTTTGGAAACATGGTTGAAGAAATCAATTACTAATGAAGTTATAAATGTACATGGGTATAATGTTTTTCGCAGTGATAGGCCGAAGAAAGGTGGTGGCGTAGCTATCTATGTTAAGTCAAGATTTGGTGTATGAGTTGTTTTGTCTGAGTCTCTCTGTAGGCAAATGGAGTTTTTGGCTTTAAATGTTGAAATATTCAAGTCCCTTTCAATAACTGTTGTGGGGTGTTATAGACCTCCATCGGCCTCCAGGGAGGCTTTATCATCTTTAAAGCTTCTTTTGTCCAGATTAAACTATAGTGAACTTTTACTGGCCGGGGACTTAAATTGGGACTGACTAAATGTTGTTTCTGATTAATTTATCAGTCTTAGCCAGTTGGTAAATGTCAAGGCCTAATCTCAAAAATCCTGACAAATTTACTTTAATCGATTCGATTCTAACAAATGTCCCTCACAAATTTGTGAGGGTGTTTTTTGTAACAATCCGAGTGATCATTGTGTTATTGCTACTTTGAGAGGCAGTAAAATACCCACAAATGTAAATTATTAAAAAGAGGAATTTGAAAAATTTCAACAGACCTATCATCATGATTTATCTTTGATTAACTGGGGACAGCTCGGCCTGTTGTCTGACGTGGAACTTGCCTGGACACTTTTTAAGGAGAATCATGTATGCATTTCCACAGATGTTAGGCAATACACCACAAGTATAAATTAGGTCTCACATTAATTACTCTAAGTTATGAACAATAGGGGTGCACGATTCAGAACATGTCACGATTCAATATTGATTTTTAGGCTCAAGACTCAATTCAAAATCAATTTTCGATTCAAAAACTATTCTCATTTAAAACAAACTGTAGAGCTTGAATCAATTTTTTTGCACACCCCTAATGAACAATAATGTTATATAACATATAGTGGGAAGAAAAGATTCAGTATAAAAGCAGAGCCAGTGGGATCAATGGCCTTATCTGCAATGATTCTCATGTTTTACAAGGTGAACATCTGAGATTCGTTCAGCTTCAAGAGCTCATATTATTTCCTCATTAATAACCTTCTTAGCCCATGTTCCTATACTCTGTTTGATCCTCCCACTCATGCATTATCATTCCCACCACAGATGTCTTTTTACTATCACTGAGCTAACTAAATTTATTTTTTGAGGTATGACCGAACATTTTTTTGATACATAGTTGATAGAGATACACAGAGTGGGTCAATACAGTCTTCCAAGTGGACACGCTTTAAACCACTGGATGTAAAGACAATTTTGCACACATTTGACATCATCACACAGCTTCCACAAAGCCCAATGCGGGAGCTAATCTCTGGATCCAAGTATTGGCTGGAGCACATTGTTCTCTGCAGAGAACAACTTGTTTGTTTGCCTAGAGATACCTAAAAATACCATTAATTTAGTATGTGTGAAAAAATAAAAGTCAACCATTAGACCTTGGGGAACTAATCTAAGGAAAACACAGCACAAGAGAGTGGGTTTTGTAATCAATGTGAAATACTGGCCAATAAGAACATTTCAGCAACAATGCAATCTTAACTCTCAAACATCCCACCTGTGCCTTATTAAAAGTATGAGACATTACTGCATTTCTGTGTTAAAATTGTCTATTTCTTCAGTAAAAATGCCAATTAGTCCACATTATACTTGGGCCTAATTTTTGCATGAACAGCCTTGAGGTTTTCACATAATCTTCACAACAAATGGCATACTATCTGCTATTCCAAATTCTGTTCACTTCAAAGAGGAGGCACATAAAAGCTTTCTCAAATCTCATTCTGAAATGGCTTAAAGTGTGAGATATAGTCACAAAGACGAGTGTCAAAGAAATCAATGCAGCAATCCACAGAAAACACGGCTTTAAGGAAAGTGTGAGAATATAACAGCCCAATAAGGTTTAGATGAGATGCAACAGTAGTAGCAACATAGGGCATGTAGGGCTACAGTACATTGTGCACAACTTCATTGTTTCCCAAGCAGCAGGCCACCTCCAGTAAACTAAGCAAGAGACTTGCAACTCTACTGGCATCCTCTGAATGTAATCACTGTAACACACTCTCTCTCACTGTAGCGCCACTGTAGCGAATGTCTTCATTCCCAGCGCCACAAGCCTTCCACATTTAGTAATCCATCAATATTTGTCTGTCAACATTCCCCAAAAAAAACCTCTGTCTCTCCCTGACCTTAATCTCTGTCGGGGAAGCCAAACTGTCTGCAACAACTTCATCCTCACTGCATACTCCAGCTACAGTAAATGTCCTTTTGCTTGCAGATAATACAGAGGTGCCCACACCAAATTCTGACCACTAAACATGGAGGATGATAATTGTTCATACTAGATCCAACCTGGCATTACAGTCACACTGACTCTTCATTCACATTCCAATACTTTAGCCCTTGCTGTCCATGAGACCTGTGACGCTCTAAAGTCAAATTTGCAAACTTTGATTTCAGAAATTAGCTCAAGTAGTCAAAGAATCATACTATTAGCTTGGGCACAGATGTGACAAATGACTGGTGTGCACACTATATCTGCTCATATTGATAAAACCAAATTCCCAGGGTTACTTTTATTAATTTGGTTCATGCACTGCAAAGTAGGGCTGCACAATTAATACAATTTTAATCACAATCACTGGCTTCTCACGATGAAATTTGCGCAATCAAGCGATATTTTAAATGTGCCATTCCGTTCATAGAAGGCTCCGGGTTTTATTGCAAAGCCAATCTACCGCTCCGTAAACCAGTTGTTCCCTGCACCACACAGCTTAGTTTCTGGATCACAGTCACAGAGGACAGAGTAACGTGAGGAAAATTCCACAACAGACAGCAGTCGGTCATACGTTGGTCACAAGGTTTACCAGTTTACCAGTAAACGCAACATTTTGTCCCGTCTGTGTTGTTTTTCAGACAACAGTAGTGACCAGTGCTAGTTTGTGTCTGTTAGCGCACTGGGCTCTAGGGTGCGACTAACATTTTTCCCAGGTCGCACCGGTGCACCTAATGTCCTCGCATCCGCTGCCTCTCCACAAACAAAGCAATGTTGTTTATATCAATATGGTTTAATGTTGCGTTACATGACCCATTTCTTCTGTAAAGCCGTGCCTGTGTTTGGATCTCTCCTCTTACTCTCCGCGCAGCCCCGCCCCCATTCACTCACACACGGCTCACCGCCAACATGGAGAGACACAGCGGCAACAGCACCGGTCCACACTTCTGACATTTGTCTACAGTTTTAATTGTTACTAACACAACTGTATATTGTTAAGAATGAGAGGCAAACCTGTATTTATACCAGTGTTTCCGCTGGTAACTGCTATCACGGCGGTCACGGCGAGAAACACAGAAGAAGTTATTGAACACAACTAACTTCAGTTTGTAGAGTAATAGCGTGTGAGATGGAGCCTGCTGGACCCATTCATAATGAGTCAGTCGTCTCTATGCGAGTAGCGTCCATCACACTCCCTCTCTCTCCCTAGCTCTTTTAATCAGTTATTGTTGAAAACAAGTGAAGGAGCTTTCTCAGAGATCCTTTTTTTTATATATCCTATTTATTTCAGATAATTTTCATTTACATGTGTTGCAGCTGTTTGTATGTACAACATACAACTTCAACATAAGAAGAATGTAGCACAATATGGATGTGAAAACATTCATAAATGTGACAATAAAATTTGTTTTGGTTAAAATTAACAAATAATCGTGATAATTAATCATGACCTCAATTTTGATCAAAAGAATTATGATTATCATTTTGGCCATAATTGTGCAGCCCTACTGCAAAGATAAAACATTCACTATTATTATAATTGTTTTTGTTACTACTGGGTTCAATCTTATACAACCAACGTGATCCAACTTACAGAATTAGCAAAAGTTGCATAGTGAACACTAACTCTGCCTCTAAGTAAATACAAAACTCAGCAAAATGAAACAGGACTGGATGGAGAGCTGCAGACCATGCAACAGAGCTCAGCAAGTACATTATTCATGGAAATGGACTTGTTATGTGGTATTTTCTGTTCTGTAAAGTAATAAGAGAGTAAGTTAACCCCAGTTTATAGGTCATATAGGAAGAGGATAATTATGTGGGGGAAAGTAACACAAAGACGATATATAAAAAGTGCAAAAGACTGAATGGAGAAACAACCTTCATGTTCTTGTTACCAGCCAAATACACAGACAATCACAATCTCAGATTATCTGTCTGCCCCTTTCCTTTTCATCCTCTTACTCTTTGTCTCTCAGTTACACACATACGACAGAACAGGAGCAACACCCCTGCTGGCTCACAGTCAGAGTCCTTTGAAGCAAATAGATCAGTTGTATTCCACCCATAGATCTGCTCAGCATCTTCACAGCCTAGTGTGAGTGGCATTGTGTCACAGTCGTATTGGTCCAGGGCACTACAACAGTAAAAGAGTGTGCATTGGTGAGGGTTTACAAAATATCTGATTAGGTAAAACGTGGTGGAGAGTAAAAGTATCCTAGCAGTGCATTACAATATTGTCCTGGTTCACAGATTACCAGACATTACAAGGCACCTCGGATCTTGGACTGCAGCTCCCACAGGTCTCATGCCTGACACAGGCAGTATTTAATAATGAGTATAGAAACATTGACTTTGAAACACACTTTAACTATGCAGCCTCCAAAGTATGGATTGCCCAAAAAAAGAAATTTCATTTTGCAACAAACTAATATTTTATGAAAAGATTTAGTAACAACATGCTTTTATTCAAATATCCAATGATTTCCCCATTAAAAATGCATATGATTTGTTGTTCAAGACCTCAATCAAATTAACTCTGCCGGCTAAATATATGTATATATATAAACACTGACTTTTTTCATAAATTGGCAATAACCTTAATTTAAAGTGGCCATCTAAGAGATTATTGTTTTCCTTTATTGTTATGACACCTTTGGTAAGATGATTGTGTCTTCCTCTGTCTTATTTATCATTATTATTTTTTGTATAATGCTGCTATTTTGTAATACATTGGTTCTAAAGGGCAAAATTGGCACTGAATACAAAACAACACAATCAACATGTTGGAGGCAAGAATGTAAAAAAGGACAGTCTAACTAGAAAATTAAAAAAAAAAATTTGTTCACTTAATTATTTTCACTTAATGTATTTCAAATGTTGAGTTTAAAATAGAAGATTAATTAAGAAGCTGTACTCCAATGATAGAAGATGTATTGGACAGCCATGGCTTACAGACACATAAATAGAACAGAGTCATCATTAATGTTATCAATTAGTAAATTAGTAACACCTGAGCGTCTTTCTACTGTGATAATTCAAACATGTCTGCTGTAAGTCTGATTGATAAGTGAATGAGGAATGTCAGTTTTGATCAACTGATGAAAACATTGCATCCAAATTCTTAGTTTGATTTATATCTTAATTTATATGAAGTAATGTAGTCATTGGAAATCTTGAGAAGTGCATTTTTGTCTAAGTGTTTAAGAGTGTAAGTGCAGTCCACTCACATGTATTAAAAGTTAATACTATGAAATGTATTTCTAGTGCAGTTCCTTTAGTGGCTGAAGCCATAAATAACAAAAATATGATTGCTTTTGACTAGGCATCATAGGGGCTGGCTAAGTTTGTGCTAAAACCAGGAGGGTTGTGTTTCTAAGGCAATCTGTTCTGATGTGATGTATTTACTATGGTAGAAAAGCAGAGCAAGAGTGGACAACCAGCATCTGTGCATGGCTGCTGTTCAGAACCCTGGGGCAAGCCATATGCTGACATAGCAAGGTGTGAGAAGATAGAGCCTGAAGACAGATGAAAGTGTGTTTCACAAGTCCTGTCCTGACCCTGAGGCACTGGCAGAGGTAATGAGAAGACAAGCTAACAGGGGGGCACACTGCATAATGACACAGCTGTCATACTACTGTGTAAAAATAGAGTATTACCTACATCAACACCTTCATCACCTCTGTCCCAGGACATCAGTTTCAATGCCCTGTGTGGTTTGTGTGTGTGTGTGTGTGTGTGTGTGTGTGTGTGTGTGTGTGTGTGTGTGTGTGTGCCTGTGCGTCTACACGACAACACAACAACAGCAAGTGGTTTGGGATAACACCCATATGTTTACCATTTGTCCATTAAATATAACCACTACAAAATAAACTATGCCTATACAACTTTATTAAAGTCACAATATCAAATACTTGTAGATGTTACGTTGAGAAGAAATAAGAATGACAAATGTAAGAAGATTCAGAAGTTTATATTTGGGTTACATGCCCATGGTGTGCATTACAAAAACATTAGTTTTGCATGCATTATTAATTATGAGAATTTACTATGATTCCAAAATATATTAAATGTTAAATTGTGGAGCCCAACAAAGAAACAGGCTAAACATTCTCAAGGGAGCAGGTGTGCGAGACATCTGAGAACTGAGTTCATGTCACGATATCATCATGTATTACATTATGAAACCAAAGATGGAAGAGAGCAAAATCTAATTTTATTTGTGGTGCCTGTATGTTAAATCAACTTAGATTTAAGTTTCTTACCAAAATAAAGTTGTATTATGTACTGTTTTAGGGTGGATTTCTCATTATTGCAAACTTTGATTAAAAAGTCTACCCTTTGTTGAGTATTACATCAAATTTGAACTGTAACATTAATGTGGAAAACAAAATCTTGAAAACTTGTATTAACTAATTAGTATTACACTGGTGTCCACTTATCTATAAACTATGTGTTGGCCTTGTAAAGATGTCACTGTTTTCCAGTTGTCCAATTAATGTCTTTGTTGCCACCTCTTCCAGCTAAAACTAAGGATTGCTTCCTGTAACATGGCAAGTGATATGCCAAGAAGCAGGGGTTCCAGACTGTCTTTAAACACCACCGCCTTGCACAGGGTTCAAAGCCTTTTAAAAAATACTGTCATCCAAATTCAAACAAGGGATAGAAAATAGGACAAATATTGGACGACTTTACATCTTCAAATGTTTAAAACTAGTGAACTGGCACTGGTAAACTGGGACGTCATTGCCAGCTTGGCAGGTTAACGGTTAATGATCGGTTAACAAGTGTCGGCTGTCAGTCAGAAAAAAAACGTCTAAATTTGCATCCCTATTCTGAGATAACCCAAAGTCATTACGTGCTACTGTTGTCAAAAAGCTGTCGTCATATTCCTAAAAATATGACTACTTTCCAACCTTTGAGAGCTATTGTGGTTTCAATAAAAAACTTTTAGGAAAAGTAGTGTCCCTTCTTGCTTCAAAAAAAGTGTATGTTTGAGGTCCAGGCTTTCTGCTTTTCCGCTAGCTTAATGGATTATGACAGTGATGCAGCATGAAGCCTTAATCCCCTTGCCGCCGTCGTCTCCCCTCCCTTTATGTTAATCCCCTTGACTAGAGTGTGTGTGTGTGTGTGTGTGTGTGTGTGTGTGTGTGTGTGTGTGTGTGTGTGTGTGTGTGTGTGTGTGTGTGTGTCTGTCAAGAGCCTACCAATACCAAGAGCCAAACCTTGGCCTTGGATAATATACAAAAACAAAGGGGGTTAAAAAAGCTCTTTCCTGCATCACATGGAGGCAGATTGTCATGTCAATGAACAAGCATCCCATTGGTGGAAATCCCACCCAAGAAGTGAAATTAGGACAGAGAGATAAGGGGTTAAATCCACTTTCCTTGGGTACTCATACCATGTTTTCAAGTACTCAGATCCTTTACTTACAGTGAGTAAAAGTACCAATACAACAATGTAAAATTACGTAAAATAATAATTATAATAATAATATTATTAATAATAAGTAATGCATTCAAAATCCAACTTAAGTAAAAAGGTAAGCTAAGTACTATTCATGGGTAAGAAAATAAACAGACTTTTTTTCACTAATCTGTGCTTTTGCTAATTTGTTAATCTTAATGATGCCTTTTCATGGTTAAACAGTTAGGGGGGATGTAACAACTGAATGTTTAATTTCAACTATGACTGGGTTTTATTTTTAACCATTGTCATGACAAGTCATATTTGGCTAGAGTTGTAATGTTGGATTTGTTGGTTTAAGAAAAATGAATTTAACAGCAAATGTATCTTTTAATGCAGTGAATTATTTGAAAGCAGAAAACAGTGGTTGTGTTTTACTTAACAAAAATTGGTGGACAGGAGTAAAATGGTAACTACTATTGACTAGTTCATTAAAGCTTTTTGCTGGCTGTTTCTGTTTTTTGTATAAATACTGAAAATAAATATTGAATATATTATAAATATTGAATATTTATAGTTGTCCTCTGTTGTTCCTCGAAAGGGAAATCTATACCACACACACACAACAACAAAAAGCAAAGCAAGCACATATAAAGCCTTATTTTCAAGCTTTGATGAAGCCTTACCCTGAATATTTGGGTTGGAGAGTTTTTACCTCACGATTACAGGAGACACAATAAATGAGATTTACCAGAAATGCAAATATATTGTATCAGCAGTACACGCAACAAGAGAAATCTCTGCAATGATGACTAACGTGATGCAATGTAATTATTTATTTTTGTAAATAAATGCATATTTTATTGGATACATCCATGTTTTATCACCCAAATGTTGGTATTACATTTCACTGGCTAGAAAGAAATGAGTCTGTCAATAATTTTGGAGCATATAGTAGTATGTTTTCTTTAACTTTCAAGCCCAAACCATGCATACACAAAATTACTGACCCTCATTCCAAAGAAGAATGTGTCTTGCAAAGAGAAATGCTGTACATTTTCACATGTCAACAGTTTAATTCAAACTGTCAAATTACTATGTACATAATAGGAAGAGCCACAACAACACTGCATAAGTCATCCAATGACTGCCTGTGAGTTAAGTTCAGGAAAAGGTTTGCCCAGTGCCAAAGTTCTGACATAATGTTCTGTGGATATCAAAGCCTTTCCACTTGCACAAATACATTATTATGACCAACTGGTTTCTGTTCAGTGCCCGGACATTTCCATAACAACATACAGTATATAAAGTCTAGGCCTTTGTAAATTAAAACACTTTTGTCCACCTGCGTCTCTAGGCTATATCCTATAATTATTTCAAGAAATATTGCTACCACCTGCAGTAAAAAAATGTTTACTATATCAGAGGCATGCTGCCTTCATACACAGTGATAAAGTAAGCTCCCAGTGCTATTAGCTGTGGACTTGCCCAGTACTCTAGCAGTGGTGAGAAAAGCTTGGTCATGATAAATGAGCCTGCTATCTCAAGCTGTGTCAGGGCAACCCTGTTTGTTTATTCCCCTGAGGCAACCTTTTATTCCATCCAAAAATACTGAATCATTTAAATTGAAAAGAAAAAACAATCAGTGTCTCATTCATATTCTAAAATGTGTTTCACTTCCAATGCAATTGCAGTAGAGATAAACTACCATAGTTGGCTGCTGCAGCATTTACTATTACTCTGCATTACAGTGGATGGTAACTCATCAATCAATCAATTGTTATATCCATCAATTTAGAGAGGTAACAGTCAGAGGGAGAGAGCAAATAAAGTTAGAAGTAATTCAACAAAAAGTAGTTCAATACCACAAGATTTCTCAGTTTACAACTCAATGTCAATCAACTTCTAGTAATACTTCCCTAAATCACAGCACTGAAAGGATCAGGAAAGAATCATGTTTATTATGTTATTAGACCTGTTTGGCAAAAGACAGGCATCTAAATTATTTCTCTTTTGGCAATTTTATCACTTCTGAAAAAACAGTCAAATGTAATTAAGTAAAGAGAAATTAGGATGCCATGAGGAAGAAGCCATTTTCAATATACAGTGTTTATCACAGATTAGAAAGCAATTTGTGGTGCGTGTGGGCGAGAGAAATGGCGTCATACGCTCATTTGCATATGTGATGTCAGTTCACAATTACTTGCATAAAGCTTAGTGGTTGTGTCAGCAAGGTGGATAGAAAGAAATAGAAATCTTTAGCCAAATAATCATAAATTCAATACAGGAATTAATTTTGCCTTATAGTTATTACTTAGGTAATCTATCTTTAAAGTAAAAAATTAATTCTACAAAAGGGAGGGAAAAAGATCAATAAATAATTCTCAAAAAAGGCTGGCTTGCCCAAGGCCAGGCCAAGGCCCGGCCAGCTCTGTGTCTTTCTCCCATCGCATCCCACTATCTCTCCTACCTACACCTATCCCCACACCCTGCCCCCTCTCCCCTTTCTACCTTCCTGCGCACACGGGTAGGGGCTGCTCCTCTGCTCCTCACAAAACAGATTCAGAGAGAGGTGACTGTGGCGGCCACAGGAGAGAGAAATACCTTGCATGCTCGCTGGCGACTTTTCTACAGAAAGTCACCAGATTTGTTGCTCGTCGCTTTTGTGAAAAAAAGTTGGGAATGGGGTCTGAAAAGTCACTAAATTGACAACACTGTTTTCATGAAGACAGATGCTGTGTGCACGGAGGGGAGGTGTGTGTAGTGTGTGTAGCATAACAGAGAGACAGAGGAGAGCAAGGAAAGGAAATGCAGCTAAACAAATGTGTGTTTTAATGTGAGTTAAAAAAATAAAATTAAAATAAAACGCAATGGGTGGCGGCCGGTGTTGATTGTGTGGCACACCTCCACATATTGTCTATGTGTGGAAAACACTGATATAACAGTCGTCAAACCCATCGTTTGATGCGAAAGCAGTCAGGCATTGTTATTGAAAACAATTAATAATGATCACTATGTGTCAAGAGAGGAGATCATCAGCCTTTCATCCTGCTAACATTAAGCAATTACCAACCTGTCACTTTGATGACCACTCATCAGAACAAACACAGGATGTGGCTGATAGACTGCACAAAATGCAAGTCTGCAACAACCAAGTTTGATTTTATATACTGCCTAAAATTAGAGTATATAGTTGTGGTTTTTTTTAAAGTTTGTTAAGATAATTGATGCCAAATCTATTAAAACTAGGGTGACGATGCTAATTGAAAAATGTATGCCTGGGTTTTCTTCCAAGCAAACAGTAATGGTGGTTCATTGGAAGTTTTTATGTAATCCAATTACAGCAAATAAGTTCAAAACCCATAAAGTTATACAGGCATGGATGAGGAGACAGATGGCCAGCAATAACTCAAGCTTAGAAATCCTATAAAATGAATGAGGAGTAAACACATTCTCAACTGATTAAGCCATCTGTTGATGTGCTCTTATTGCCATGTTGATGACTTGCCATGAATTTCACTTTGTCTCGGCACAAAATGCGCTATGTCAGCAAAAATAAAGAATTAAATAAAGCAGGCAAGTCAAGTACGATAATGATATTAAGGATGATAAAGATATTGACTTGAGCATGTTACATGTCAGCACGAAATGCTGCCATGTACTGTGCCGTTTTAGAGACCTTAACAAGTGATGCATGCCTGCAAAGGTCCTATTCAAAAGCAAGACAGCCCTTTGTATGGTATGTTGGCTCATTTGATATACAGTGGGGCTCGACAATTTGGGCACTCCAGGTAAAAAAATTGTATTATTGTGCAAAAAAAGCCAAGAAAAGATGGAAAAATCTCCAAAAAGCATCAAATGACAGATTAGACATTTGTATAATATGTCACAAAATGTTAGATTTTATTTCCATCATTTACACTTTCAAAATAACAGAAAAGAAAAAAATGGCATCTGCAAAAGTTTGGGCACCCTGCAGAATTAATACTTTGTACTGCCCCCTTTGGCAAGTATCACAGCTTGGAAATGCTTCTTGTAGCCAGCCAAGAGTCTTTCAATTCTTGTTTGAGGTATCTTCCCCCCATTCTTCCTTCCAAGAGTCTTCGAGTTCTTTGAGATTTCTTGGCTGTCTGTCACGCACTGCTCTTTTAAGGTCTATCCATAGATTTTCAATTATGTTGAGGTCAGGAGATTGTGAAGGCCATGGCAAAACCTTCAGTTTACGCCTTTTGATGTAATCCGTGAATTTTGAGGTGTGTTTAGGATCATTATCCATTTGTAGAAGCCATCCTCTCTTTAACTTCAGCTTTTTTACAGATGACATCAAGTTAGCGTCCAAGATTTGCTGACATTTTATTGAATCTACTTGTGAAATGTTCCCTGTGCCACTGGCTGCAATAACCCCAAAGCATGATTGATCCCCCCATGCTTAACAGTTGGACAGAGGGTCTGTTCATTAAATTCTGTGCCCTTTCTTCTCCAAACGTACCTTTGCTCATTGCGGCCAAAAAGTTATATTTTAACCTCATCGGTCCACAGAACTTGTTTCCACAATGCATCAGGCTTGTCTATATGTTCATTTGCAAACTTCAAACGCAGATTTTTGTGGTGAGGACATAGAAGAGGTTTTCTTCTGATGACTCTTCCATGAAGACCATGTTTGTACAAGTATCTCTTTATAGTGGAATGGTGTACCACAACTCCAGTGTCTGCCAGGTCTTTCATGATGGATCGTGCAGTCAAACGTGGGTTTGGACTTGCTGCTTTTCTCACAATCTTGCAAGCTGTTCTGTCCGATATTTTTCTTGGTCTTCCAGATCTTGCTTTAACTTCCACTGTTGCTGATGACTGCCATTTCTTAATTACATTCCGAACAGAGGATATTGGCATCTGAAAATGCTTTGCTATCTTCTTATAGCCTTCTCCTGCTTTGCGAGCGTCAACTATTTTCAGTTTCAGTTTTCTAGACAACTGCTTAGAAGAACCCATGGTGCTGATTGTTGGAGCAAGGTCAGATGAGTCTGGGCATTTAAAACCTTAAGATTGACATCACCTGGTCTTTCCAGACGATGATTGAGAACAATCCATGATGCTGTCAGGTCTCAGCTTTCCAAAGGGGGTGGTGCATGCTATAAACTCTGCAGGGTGCCCAAACCTTTACAGATGCCATTTTTTAGTTTTCTGTTATTTTGAAATTGTAAATGATGGAAATAAAATCTAATATTTTGTGACATATTATACAAATGTCTAATCTGTCATCTTTTCTTGGATTTTTATGCACTTTAATACAAATTTTTACCTGGGGTGCCCAAACGTTCGAGCCCCACTGTAAAACATTATAACACTGAAGAGATTTTATCCCCAAAGCCTGCATTTCTGGTGTAATGGATAGCATTTGTTAGTTTCACCAAAGAAGAAAAGCAAACTGAATGACAGCCTGGACTTGAGTCACATGACCTAAACCTGAGTCAGATGTACAAATGTTACAATTTCAACACAACTTGACAATATCAACAAGGGTTGCAACTCAACTTAGACTAGACATATGATTTGTGATTTTACTTGGAATCATATGACTCAAAAGACGTTGAGTATTATTACTTCTTTACTTATGACATATCTATTAAAACAGAAGAATGGGTTACTATAGAAAGACTTTAGAAATACTTATAGAAAGACATAAAGTCAGTCATATAAAGTCAAATAAATCCAGGCACTATAGTCATCTTTTTTTCCAAAAGAAAAACAACCAAAAGTTGATTCTCTACGGGATCAAAGGGCAAACAGACTGGGTTCTGAGTCCAAGGCTTTGAGTAAATCAAGTCTTTCCAAATCTAATATCCACCATTGTCAGTGGGTCTGCCATTACCTGCAATGAAGTAACTTTATGAAGACATTTTAAAAAACTGAATAGTTTCCAAACATGTCTTTCTACAATAAATAGGTACAGTCCCACCTGGAGTCTGTGTTCATTTTGCAACTATTTTGATTAAGTCTGCTTACAGTACATTTGTAGAGGGATTTCTTAAAAACTAGGGAACGTTGGTGTGTTTTTATATTACCTTCCAAAGCTTTTTATATTTCCGAATGTGTTTGTTTCTTACAGTGCCTTTCAGGTAGAAATTGGTTACTTCTCATGGCATCACAGAATTAAAATTAATTTGAAAAGATTTAACATTGCTTGAGATAGCTAAATTGTCATCGCAAACAGCACATCATAATTGATTAGTTAGGCATTAAAGTTAGTAATTGTTGCAATGTAATACAGTTGATAGTACTTTCAGTTGCCCTTGAGAACAATAAATCAATCTAAAAATAGTTATGCTTTGGAAGATATACATACTGCTTTGTAAGCTCCTCCGAGACATGACCCTAATCCTTGACCTTACAAACAATTTACAGATGTTCTGAGTCAGGTGAAAATTTTGTCATAGAACCCTAAATCTGCTGAATTTTACTTAAAACATGCTTTGCCTTTTTTTCTTATGGAAATTAGGGCTGGAACGGTTACCGCATTACCGCAATACCACAGCCACTTGACGCTTACCGCAGGACTGAGCTTGTGACCGTCACCACCCTAAAAAAAATATGGTTGCTCGTGTCCAAGCTGTGTTTAATGACATGGATTCATTGATTCTAATGAAATGGATTGTGTCTGATGAGATTGTGTCTTACATAGATTCAAGGTTTTCTAAACAAAATGTTCCTTGACACATAACATTCCATTCGTGTTGACTATTAGGCCTATATACCTGTGTAATCTCTTGTATTGGTGTGAAATGTTTCTCTGCTCTCTGCTGATGTAGACGTTACAGCTGCAGTGTTTACCACTCCACATTAGCCTAGCAACAAGCGGAGTTTCCTTCTGTTTATAGCTTTATCCTGCTAAAACGGCACGGCTGAATTTCAGCCTGCATGCATGTTTCGTAGCCTAAAACAGTGCAGCTTATATTGGTAGAGAGAGCAACAAGTTAGCGAACTGCCGAGTCACCCTCTCTGCTCTCTGCCTGTCTGCAACATACAATTGCCTATGTTGTAAGGTTTAAGCCAATGTTTTTTCAGGGATAACGGCATTCACTTTACCGGCAATATTGACAACAAATAAAGCCACCGTGTCTTGAAAAGCTCTAGCTTGTTGTTTTATTGTTCACTTTTAACTCACTTTACTTCAACTTTGCTATCTCTTTTTCCTCTCTTTTCTTCACAGCGGCACTCATACCGCTCGCTCTCCTTGCGCAACCACAGAAGCACTGATGTCACTCACTTAAGGCACCCTGCCATTCTCGCTCTAACTTACGCTACTCTTGTAAGGGGTTTACAGTATACTGCGCTACTGCATGAATTTAATTTTTTTTCAACCACGGTAAGAAAAAGTCCATACCGTCCCAGCCCTAATGTAAAATAAATTACTTTAATCTGATTCGGAGTTTAGTAAGATTTGGGACAAATTTGATAAATAAATTCAGAATCCACAAAATATAAACAATAGCCAAACCTAGTCATAGATTTTGTTACTTAAGCCAGGGTGACCAAAGTCATGTTTAGCCACCTGTTCAGCTTGAGAAGCCAAACAAAGTCATCACTGTTGAGTCTTGTAATTAACCCAATACAGTTTGAAATCTTTGCAACAACCGATCCTGCAAGGTGCAACTAGAAAAGATATTGCCTTAGATTTTGGATATCGTAATACCATGATATGACGCAAGTGATGTCTTTTCCTGGTTTCAAAGGCTGCATTACAGTAAAGTGACATAATTTTGTGAACTTACCAGACTTACTAGCTGTTTTATTATTGGCCTTTACCCACTTAGTCATTGTATCCACATTATTGGTGATTAGTTATCAAAACTCTCATTGTGTAAATATTTTGTGAAAGCACCAATATTCAATATCGCCACAGTATTGCCATTGATGTATTTGGTCTAAAAGGTTGTGATATTCATCGCCCAGCTCTAGTCCGTATATTAAAAAACATCAATTTCAGTGAGACACCAGACTCCCGTGATCTTTTAAACGTGAATGTTTTGGCTACTAATTTTTTACATTTGTATCTCAGAGGTTACTACCTGTGTGACTAGAGGCTCCAGAAGCCTCTCCACAGTCAGGGTGCGGATTTCAAGACTCTTGGGATCCCATTTCAACAGGATGGGGGAGGTGGCGGTCGTCATGGTCTCTGTTGGGAGTAAAAGCACATCAATGGTTAGAGGAATGTTTCACTTTGAAAAGTTTTTGGTTGATTAAAACAAACACTATGACAAGTCACATTGCTCATTACATTTGCCTGACAGGGTAGCTAGAGGTGCTCACAAAGTTAGTTGGCATTACATAGGCAACAATTGGTTTCAGAGTGGTTTGAGTTTTTAAAGATGGTGAAAGCCTTTCTAGGACAGCATTGTCTTACAGAACTTTGCAGTGGGATGAAAACAATAAACCACTCTGTGTTTATGAAAACAATCCAATCCAAAAAGGCAATCCTCCCCTGTGTCAGAGGACAATTGTCCTTATGTCATGAAACAAGTATTCACAGAGACCATATTTTATCATGGGGTCTGTGCCAATATTCGATCCTCACAGACATTTTAGCAATTCCACAAAATACAATAAAGCCCAAGCAAAAACTACTGGCTCAAAGACAACATTAGAGTAACTGTTGACAGTCGGAAAGTATTGGCTCTGCACATCAAATAAAAATAAAGCACAGTCAACAATTCCAGCAAACCAAAATTGAATGGTGTCTTTAACCTTAAATTTCTGTAATTAACTTTTCTAATTAACTCCTAGTACAATGTATCTCTCCAGAGTTGAAACTTATTAAGTAAGGGTACAGTAAATTCAGGGAACATTGTTTTTCTTCAGTTGTCTGGTTGACATGACATTAAGTTTTGGCATACACATTTGTCCACATTGCTGATTACTTAAAATCATTCAGGTAAAAACATTGCATTGTACTGTATGGTTGCATTATGAGGGTCCAAATTAAGGCAAAACAGTAAAGAAAGAAGGTAAATAAAAAAACAGGAGAAACGTTTGGGATACAATTAACTTGAACCCCAACTAATCTGACGATCGTTTTTAGAGACACTTTTAAGTACTGTAGAAAACAACCAGAAGTCACATAAGTGAAATTATGCCCTGCTGAGATGGTACTGAGATCTGTGAAGAAAAGTCTCTACTGCACAGTTCTTTTAGACAATCTACAATTTATTTTTACAGTTTTTAAAACCCTTAAGCTCAGTGGGGTTATATTAGGTGAATGTGAGGACTGGGCAGCTGTCATGGGGTAGCAGTCTGTTTAACTGTGGGGATGTGTTTCTACAGTAAGCAATTTCAGAATGGGCCAGCTGGGACTGGCTCAGTCTACTGCCAATGTCAATGAGGCAGAAGGGAGTAAAAAATGTGACTATGAATGACAGATCTAGGCCAGAGGCCCCTAATATTACAAACAGTGGGTTAAAGATAGATGAACAGTAGGAAATCTGGCAACCTGGCACTATTGATGAAACCCCAACACAGACATTATAGTTCTCTCAAAAAAGTACAGACCTTTAGATTGAAAAAAAAGTTAGGTCTTTACTTATGCTAACTGTATCATTACATTTTTGTCCCTGCAAGGAAATCTGGACAGGGACAATAAATCAGACTGTGTGCGTTTGTCAACTTATCAATCTCTCATGCACAGTAGCTTGACAGAACCTGAAGGAATGATGCCTATTATTACATGTTCTGACATTTTTTAAATTACACATACAGAGAGGTGGAGAGGAGAGCTGAATATGGTGCAGTCTCAACTTCTGGAAAAAACCCAACACTTGGAGCACAATGGAGCTATAAAATATTCACTCAGTGATAGTCACTCAGTGAATGTTGAGCAAAACAAATTTACAGAGAAAAGTATGCAAATATTCCCTTTTCTTTGTAATCACCCAGGACTAATGAAAATGTATTAAAATTGTCATGATTTCTAACATTTTAAAAACAAAACAATTAATTGATTTATCAAAAAATTAGTGTTAGATGAACTAATAATGAAAATAAGTATTAGTTGCAGCCCTAATAAAATCCCTGCTGATAATGATTCTCTATAGTAATGGTCTAGCATGTCTCTAAAAGGTCTGAATGTAACCTATGGAGAAAAAACAGAGATTGAAATACAGATGTTGAGTCTCGACTGAAAGACAGCAGACTGAAAGCAAAGCATGCAAATCACAGTATGCACAATACTATTATATCACGGCCAGTGACAGTAAATGTTCTAATGACTCATGTGATTTATTGTTGGTGAAGATCTCTGTACATATTATGAATGAATGCTCTTCACAACTGCACATAATAATTGTAAAAATTCATTATAATCATGCACAGTAATGTTGGCAATTGATAAATACAAAATTCAAAACCCGAAAAAACTGATGATGCAAAATATAAGCCGGGAAGCAATATATAATTCAGTCAAAGATGTTTCTACATGACAGACTCTCTCGCGAAGCTAGACAACAGCTGAGACACCGTCATCAGTCAAAGAGACTGTCATCTAAAATGTCAATAAATTTAAGTTTAAGTTTCTCTACCGTGTATCATTGGTACAGCACTTCCACCTTGTTCTGGCTTAGATCATTTAAATAACCCACTCACTGGTTTAACAGAACAATCAGAGTTACTATTCAACAAATACAAGTGTAACACAAGGGTATCACATGCTGACACAGTATGTTGTCAGTGGTCTCAGATATTAGCCTATAATCATTTCAGGAGGAAGTACACACTTTTTTCCACACTACACATAGAACAATTCTTGTCAGCATATGATGTTAATACAGGTGATTTTCCAACCAAATTACTTTTGAATGCATACATTGTTTTTGCATAGGTGTCTGACTGGATTTGAAAGTTTGGCTATGGCAAATTATCTGGCCCATCCCTAAATGTGATGACCTAGGCAAGTTTTCAAGGTCTAATACGCATGGTGTGATAGCAACTGATAAGGGTAAGTGGTAAAATGACGTTGTGCATTAACAAGATTTGTTCATCTTAAGTGTCAGCAAACACAACACACTGGCCCACCATTAACCACTGCTGTATTTAGATTTAAACATATTTACTGTACTGTTGACTGCAATAAATATGGCAATGACTATGTACTGACACTCCCCCGCACAGGATAGCCCCTTAGAGCCACTAGACTGCATGTCTTCTGGCAGAGAAATGGAGAGAATAACAGTATATTCTCATGGTTGGTGAGGTCCAACTTCCAGCTCTTTGTCACTGGCAATGCTACACTGAACGGTGGCCAGTCAATCTCTCACGTGATCTCTGACCCTCTGCCTCCAAACTAAGTATGCACGAGGCCATGCCCCCTACAGCCGTTGTTCCCTCAATCCCCTGTTGCATTTTTTGCTGGGAGAGAGGGTTCTAGCAACATTTAAGGGGTGTCTTTGTAGGTTCTGTTAGGCAGAGCGCAAACATCCCCCACCCCCACAAAAGACTTTGGATCTACTGGAATCATGAGGGTGACATATTTTCTTTTTTCAAATTTTGCCAAAAGTTGACTGGTTTGCAGCTATGACATCAGTGCTGTGCAGAGAAATCAATAAAAACCAGAACGTGATCTGATGTAAGTACTTTGGTGAGCAACATGCAGTCTGTCCAACAGTTTTGATGACTTGGCCTTGTGTTAGCAACAGCCAGCATTGGAAAACGTAAAAACATCGACAAAACTAAAAGAATGAAAGACTTCAAAGTGTTCTGACAGAAATCCAACCGCACCATCCTAGACAGCTATGAAATAGGGGTAAACAAGCAACGTGGCAAGGCAGTCATATTACTTTTGAGTTCAGTATTGCATCTTCCTTCGCTCACTTGTCACTGTGGCACCACATTGCCAACACAATCAAAATGAAGTCTGTCACACAAATTCCAATGTATTTCACACCACAGCATGAGCCTTTTTCTGAGGAGGGATCAAATTTCTCCCTCTCAGTTCTTTTGTTTTGTTTAACAAACATGTTTTTGGTGAAGAGCATGAGTCAGATTTGTTTTTTTGTGAGAGGTCCCGCCATCTGCTGTGTAAAACTGTACATCTGTGACTGACAAATGATCAGAGCAAAACAAGACAGAGAGGCAATAGAAAATTAATAATTTACCGCATGAGAAAAATAAAATTAAAATACAGATAAAGCGACTGCACAGACCATTCCTTGTTTATGGTAGGTGTGTGTGTTCTAGAGAAGTTGTGTGTGGTTTTGCATGCGTGTGTACTGTGCTCTATGTTCCCAAATCTATACCTGCGTTTGCAGTGTACAGTTGAAGCAAGCATTGTTTACTGTCATTTTCCTTTTCTTTATTTTCTGAATAAATCTAACAACTGTTCCCTTCTGCCCCAAGACAGGCTTTTGGGGAAGGATGGTGCGATTTCAGAAAGTTTTGAATAACACTATACATAGGAGGAAAATGGGCCATCTGCTAGTTTGGGGGATTTATTCTAAAGCACGGCACAAAAATCTGCATAAATATTCTACTCCTCTCGGCTAGACACTAATATAGAGACAAACATTCAAGCAGTTTTGAAATAAAGTGAGGGAAAAGACAACTTGAGTCCAACAACAGCTCTTTTTGACTCATTGCACTCATGGCTTCTGTATAGCCGAGCTAAATACAAACTATAAGTGTACCTTAAATGTACAATATGTAATTTTCTGACGCTAGGGGTCTCTCAATCAAAACAACGGATGGTAAACATCTGACTTTTGATGAGATTGTGTGTAATTATTATTAATATTATTTTATTGTTAAACACCATCCCAGATTAGAATGAATCTGTTCACAGATGAGTTTACCCATTCAAGGTTATTCACGTTACATTTAGTAATGTTTATTGATGTTATTGTTATAAAATAGCTGCAGTTTACCCAACATAATTACGTTTTTCTTGATTCAATTTGTACTGGTAGCTGACCAGTTAGCTAGTAAGCCTGCAAGCTACCGTTAGCCAGCAGCTAAAACCACAACATCACAATATATTTCACATATCAATGTCACTTTTTTGACCTTTTCAGGGTGGACAGGGTTTGCTGTAATGTAACTCAAGGAGGCTGAGAGACGTGTTGGTGGTGATTCCCAGGGGGATTTCTGGGACGGCAAGGACGTTTAATGGCCGTTGTCGGCAGCAGAAAATCTCCCAGCTTGCCGGAATTATCCCCCCCTTCACTTTGCTAT
This sequence comes from Etheostoma perlongum, assembly GCA_026937815.1. NCBI lineage: Eukaryota > Metazoa > Chordata > Actinopteri > Perciformes > Percidae > Etheostoma > Etheostoma perlongum. Next base: position 15,786,152 of record CM049372.1, read on the forward strand.
AATCTTAACTAAACGTTTTGGTGCTTAACCCACCGTTTTGGGGTTAATTTAACTAACTGTAAAAACAGCTAAACGCGAAGGGGGAAGAAATTTGGCAGGGGGGAAATTTTCTGCACGAACACCGTTAGCGCTAAGGGAGACGTAGCTAACGTTACGGATCAGCATTGTTCTGACTTGAGAGCCTGGGTCTGACTGTCTGTTTCCTGACTCTTCATTAAACTGCCGTTAGCGTTGTTAGCACCCGGCACTGGAGTTAAGTGCTGGCCAGGTTCAGATTCCCATTATGATAGTTATGATAGGCTGGCTGCTAGCTGACTGTGGGCTAACGGTAACTAGCTAGCTATAGGTCTATGTCACTGGACTGTTGTCAGCTGTCATCCCGACTGCAGTCTCTCTGCACTGGGGAAGTGAGGCTGATTGACCGGGGTGTGCTAGGAGGCTAAATTAGCACTAAGCTGGGTTGAAATATAAATGTATCAATAAATAAGGTCTCTGTTGTATTACTATGTTGCAAAGTGGTATGTAATTAATCACAAAATGATGCTGTGTGGTAAAAAAGCAGTGAGTATTTCTTTCTTTGAGGTACAGTACATATCATCTAGGTTACCGTGTTCTGGCGGAAGTTACGAATAACTAAGGTCAAAGGTCAAAGTTTATTAGGTACTACTGTTATCCGGACCCCACCTCAAAAAACAGTAAAACTGAATTTTTTTGCAATAGTTTATTCCCCATTCATCCAATAAGCAATCAACAAAGCAATATAAGATACTTGCGGTGGCCAATGGATCTTTACTTCTTTCAGGATAGCATCGAGGGGGTCCTCTTCTCCAATTGAGCTCCTCCACATGAATTCCGCCAGGTATGACTTGAGGAAGTGCCTATCAGTGCCCCGGTGTTTCTTGTTCCTCCACTTGGCCAATCCCCACATTCTCTCCACGGTTTGGGTGTGCGCGCCAGTATCCGGATCCACAAAGTTGTAGCGATGGTTCACCTTGAAATGCTCGAACCCGGCCACCTCCAGCTCCTGCGTCTTGTAGCCCCTCCAGCTGTCTGAGATGACGGTGGTTCCCTCTGTGATATTCTCCAGAATGGCAGCCAATAGAGTCAGAGCGTTGCGATTGGGCACCTCCACCAAAAAGCATTGATTGTCCTCGCGGCAAATTCCTCCGAAGATCCATTGTTGAGGTAGCACACGGCCGCCGTTGTTCTTGCGCTTAGTGAAGAGAGATTCGTCGATTTCCACGATCCTGCCCGGCCCTCCGATCTTGCCTTGGTTCCACGCCAGAAGAGCCTCTACACTTGCTTGCCGCATGTAGTTGTTCCAGTCCAGTAGTGTTCTTGTTCATCCCGAGTTCCCGCTGACATAGCTTTCCAGAAGACATCTCCCAGGCCCAGAGGTAGATGAAGCGCACCACAGTCACGAATGGAAGACGGGAGAACGCGAACCAATTGCCAGAGCGAATCCTGATCTTCTGGCGGCATGTCCGTAAGTTGCATCTCCAGTAGTTTCGTTGGAGGTGTAGAGCTGCTTCTGGTGGTTGTTCTGGCATCTTCGCGCCGCCGGAAGAAGTCCTTGTTCTTGCAGAAATTTGATGGCGTCCTCTTCATTGTTCGGCAGGCTCCAAAGATTCATCATGATGTTGAATGGCTAGTTGGTAGTTGGGGATGAATAATGCTTACAAAAAATACTGCTAATTAGGCGGGAGTTTTGGCGCATATAACGGATAGGAGTTGAAAACAGTGATTTTGGCGCGTATTTGAAATGTTATATGGTGGGGTCCGGATAACAGGAAAGTACCGTTTAATTTATATAGCACATTTACAAACAGTCACTACTGTCCCAAAGTGCTGTACAGATACAGAGCACAGCATAAGATAAGAAGCATAATAAATATCCCAAAAAACCTTCTAAAACAGAATATGCCAAAGCAATAAAAAACAGACAGATAAAAACTATACTTAAAGCAATAACAACAATAAAATGTCACAACTCAGCTTATGTTAAAAGCCAGTGCAAAAAGATGTGTTTTCAAAAGTGATCTAAAGCTCTCAATAGAGGTAGCTGCTCTAATGTTGAGAGAAAGCGTTCCACAGCTTAGGACCTGCTACTGAAAAAGCTCTGTCCCCTCGGGTTTTCAGTCTGGATCTTGGACAGTCTAAAAGCAACTGGTCAGTGGACCTAAGTGCTCTGACTGGAGTGTGCAAAATCAGCATATCAGATAAATATGTTGGTACCAGCCCATTAAGAGATTTTAAAAGCAAACAATAAGATCTTAAAATGGATTCTAAAAAACGACAGGCAGCCAGGGGAGAGACAACATTACAGGGGTGATGTGGTCACTGCGCCTTTTTTCCTGTCAGCAGGCGCGCAGCCACATTCTGAATTAATTGTATTTGGCAAACTGAAGACTGACCAAAGCCATAGTACAATGAGTTACAATAGTACAGTCAATTTGTGATCAGGGCATACACAACTTTTTCCAGTTGGCTATGGGGCAGGTAAGGCTTGACCTTCCCAAGAAGTCTGAGGCGACAGACAGGCTAAAGGAAAACGTCCCGTGTCAAAAAAATAGATAACAGATTTCTCTGAGTATGAAATTTGGTGGAAATATTTTGGATAGCTGGATAGCATAAGAACACAACTTATCAAAATATATAACATAGGTATGGCCGTTTTTAGAAATTTTAATGCAGAAATGTTACATATTGTACCTTTAGTGCAGGCTAGCCTGAAATCAACAGGTCAGAGGTTTTGTGGTTCTGTTTATAGAAACTACATCCTGTTATATCGTGCAAGATCTCAAGATCTCGTGGGTCCTTGTGACTTCAGCTGTCATTCATGGCAGCAGCCTGGTGGGTATTGGAGGATGGCGAAGCACGGCGTCACTGCCCAATGTGAGTGGAGTTCATATTTGAGTCTTGCATGCGTCACTTTGCAACAAGTTGCATACAAGATGCTAACAAGAGACTTCTAAAATGTCAATACAGTAAAAATGGACCTACTTAATGTAACCCAGGTCTCATTTTTCCCACTTACCTGAACACACCTGAAACAACAATTTTACCATGAGTCACATGGTAGGCTCAGTTAACCAATCAGAGTACTCAAGCATGGGTTAAAAGCTGCAGTGAGTTTTCCCTAATCAGTAGTGAGGGGGAAGCCACTGGAGCAGCTGCACTAGGTATGGCTCAATACAAACAACAACACCACATTCTCGTTTATTTTTTCAATCTTAAATGCTCGTGTGACCTTAGTGTGCAATTTTGTAATTGTAGCATCCACCACTGTTGTCTTTAGTCGACTGGCGTCGTGGTGTGTCAAATATCTGCGGGAATTGGTGAGTCTCTTTGTTTGTGTGTCCACTAGCACATTTCTATTAGCATTAGCATCTTTGGGTATGTTAATGAAATTCTCTGCTAGCTTAATGCTAACTGCATTTAGCCATTTCAAACCTAGAACTTTGTTATGCTATGGCTTTGGTTAAGTATTTGAATGATTATTTACTACTGAATGACAATCATCAATTGTATGGAATGAAATGTTTGAATGCTCCTAATAATTATGGGTGTTTATTTACATGCATTCAAGTATTTTTTGTAGTTGTCATCTGTCACATTAACACTTTTATGGCAAGTACTTGTGTAGTAGTTTTGAGTATTGTGTACACATAAAATATAGAACCTAAAACTAGCTAGTGGATAAATTATGAGTAGTGACTAAACCATGGGTCCTGTTTATTGAATACAGGCCAGGTGCGGCAGTTGCGGGCTAATTGATGGCGAGCTAGGAACAGAACAACTTGAACAGAACCTGCCCCAACATGGTCGCCCCCTGTATGGTTTGGTAGGAGGCTGTTGTAGCTTTGCTCACCCCCTCCACTCTCAGTCACGCACATACACTTACACAGACATTCATTAAGCTGTGGCTTATGGACTGTTTGCATCATTGGACCATACTCATTATCGGATGTTGTGTTCATGGCTCATGAACAAAGACCTTAATCTTATAGTGTGTGTGATGAATTGACTTTAAATTGAGTACTCTCCAGTTTGCTTAAATGTTTTTGGTTGAACTTTTAAAATTCTCTGCCGATTGTAAATATTTTTGGGTATTGTTAGTGTCTTTGTTTTCACTTAATACATGGTACCAACCCCAAATTGAATTATTGGCCTCTGTGTTATCTTTTCAACACCTCCATGAGATGAACCTTTGTCTTCTGTAGCCCAATCATACATCAGTTATTTCTATCTGCTATATTACAGCATATACCCCACCTGTATGCTACATTAATGAAGTATGTTTACTGCTGGCTACAAGCTAGCAATCAAAAACAACAAATGCTCTCTCTTGAATGGCATTTTGAGCTATTGTACAATTGGCAATCATAGCTAGATGGCTAAAACATTTTTTAAATTTTTATTTTCTGTTATTGTTTGTAATAGTTTGTCATGGATTTCACAAATTTCAGTACGCTGATGCAGTATGCAGTAAACAGTTTAAATCTGAGCATACGCAATTCAAATCTGCACTCGACTCACATCGGGCAGTGACACACGGAGCCGACACGCAGCGGAGCTGATCCACAGCCGTTCTGCAGTTGGTGGTGTTGCGGGTAAGTGCTGACAAACGTACAACCGTTTACGTAAAAAAACAATTCTCTCCGTGGTTTCACACCTTTTCCTGAATTAGTAACTTCAACTGCACTGCTGTTCTACATTCTCTTACCCAATACTGGTGTTGAATTTTGCACAACTGTGAAAGTATGTAAGCAGGCAACTGCTAGAGTTGAGAAGGGTAAGAGATTAAACTACTTAAGGCACAATTCTTGCTGCTTTTTTTTTGTGACTTTGGTTCCGTTTCCTCAAAACTCTCCTTTCATCTAATTTTAGCCAAATATCCAGTTACAGGAATTAAACTGAATGCTGGCAAGAGAAAGTGAGTGAGAACTAAGAGGGTTGTGTACATGGACAAACATTTAACATCCCCTCACTGCTGACTGAACAGCATGTTTTTATCAGAATGAACAATGTAGGATTGGTAACTATTGTATCTGTAGCAGGCTCACCACATACTGCAGTTTCCTGTGTCTACTCATTTGTCACCTAAATGTAGGGTGTTCTTGATACTGTTTGGTTTTTTTTGTTGCCCATTAAACAATACTATTACCTTAGGTGCTGCTTGTGTCAGCTCTTCTATATAATGCTGATTATATGGCAGAAAGACAATTCGACCAGGTGTTAACTGAGCTGTGCGTGACAGGGTGGGATCTAGGCATTTATGTGCCAAGACAAAGTTGTTTACCATGTTGCTGGGCAGCGTCTGGTACTGTGCAATACCTGCCCTGCTAACTTGCTACCTTAAAAAGCCAACCCTAACATTTATCACCACTTCATCATACTATACAATGCTTTGTTTGAATATTATAGCCAATAAAGAGCTTAAAAGATCCCATTTTAAATCACAATATTGGTTAAAAAAAAAAATCACTAACATTATCCAAAATCATTCAGCCCTAATTACAGTAACAACTGACTTCATATTGTATGCAAGTAATAGTGGGTGAAGTTGGTTTAACAGTGAAGGGTCACTCTGTTAGTGCTACTGTAGCCTCTAACTAAGATATGTCCAGTCTATGATTATTACACAAGCTGTGGGCAGTCTGGCATCCCTGGTGAACTGGTTAATATCTGCTATAAACACTATTTCCCATTAGAAATCATTTAGTCTACATCGTGCAAGGTAAGAAGGCTGCAGTATACAATCAAGTATGAACTTCCTAAACATTAGATTTTGAATCTTGACTAAGATCTCATTTACAAAGTTTACATGGTTCAGGACTTGTTATTTTTACTAGTAACTTTTTGGCATGAGCTGCAACGTTGTGTGAACTCACTGCTGAGTACAAACCCCCCAGAGAAAAAAGCGGAAGGGTTTTGTAAGGCCACCAGAATCATTCTGCTCAGAACTAATGATCCAGAAGTAATAAGGCAGAAGATTTTAGACTGCCGGTCATGAATATGGGGGGAAAAAATCTAAAGTCTAAATCTTGAACATTTAAGTAAATCAGATAATACCAAAATAACAAATCTGCAATTGTATTTCAGTTCTACCATCCATTGGCTTTCATTTTGCAACCATTTTTGCTTAAACTAGGTAGTGTCATTCTATGCACATGCTGGATTTTGTTTGGATTTGGAGTAGATTCCTTGTATGTTAAAAATGATAGTGACGGTTGAATAGTGTATTGTGGATTTAATTAAACCAAATGAAAATAAGGCTGTTGTTCAGACTACTTTGGTGTTTTAGACACCCAACTGCAAAAAGCTGTAGCAGCATGATCAGCGCATCTCAGCAAATCAGGTAAACACTGCGCTGGCAGTTAAGACAGATATTCTGCTGAGTCAGCGCTCTGTTTGAGTCTGTAGTGATTAAGCACTTGTCATACAGAGCTACTCCATCCAGCAGCCTATTGGCAATACCAAATAAACATGGCAATGACTAGTACTATTGACAATGACTATACTGTCACAAACAGAATAACCATGCTCGTTTTGCTTCATGTGGTGCTTATGGTATATATTTCATAAATCATGTTTATATTATAACATTTCACACCATGGTGTGTTAAACTGTGTATGAAATTAATTGAGGAAGTATACAGTACATTTTTAAATAACAAAGCAGCTAGACAAAGCTTAGACTTTGAAATATATGTCACACGCAAGTTTTAATGAAATGTTTTGTCTACTGAGGATTTGTTTTGTAGTCATCCCATGCTTAAGCCTTAAACATGCTTGTGAATGCCACCTCACAGTAATCTTCCATGTCAGAGGCTCAGTCATGTTTTAAAGGTGAATGATTGGCTTCTAAGAACATGAAACATGAGGTGGTCAGATGTAAAGTAGATGAGCAGCCTACTGTGTTTTGCCTAATTATTTTATGTATGTCTTATGAGATGTGTAAAAATTAAAGAATTCTGATTTTTTTTTTTTCCTTTTATCCAGTTTGTTTACTTTTTTGTGCACTTTTGCCTAAACTCTAAGTTGTTGTCCATTATCCCACCCTCTTTAAGATACTGTTTTCAGATTTTTATTTGGCTGGAGACAGTAACTTTTAACTAAAAAGCAACACAGATTATTTTTATTTTTTAATCAATTAACTTACCTGCATCGAATTGTTCTAGAGGGAATCGAGATGCATTTAATCACTTTTCCCATCCCTAGTCTACATAGACAAATGGTTTCTTCCACAGATCAAAGATTTTTGGCTGTGTTTCAGATGTTAAAATAGTGTAGTGACGTTATATAGTATTGGGAGTCTGCACAGGGTGTTTATTCTAAAAAGCAATGGTTGTAGCTCTACATCCTGCCTGGTCTGTGCAACGCCCGTGGCAAAAACAGATCTAAGGTGGGGCATATGTTAGGCGGCGCAGAGCGGAGGGCTGCTTCTGGGACATTTCTGGAACGCGTTGCATGGAAGCTGGTGGAATCACAAGCATTTCCTTGAGTGGCCGCGATTGGAAAGCAGCGCAGACGCGCCTGGTGGAATTTAGGTGTAAGAGGAAGTCACACAGAACTTCAAAGGTCAGCAGACAACTCATGTTGTTGCATGAGAAACTTTAATGTACACTACAATGAAAACCACTATTTTGCCAACACTTGGAAATAGACATGTCATTTGTTTTTGGTGTAAATCCAGAGGAATAGCACCATGTACAATGTAGCGGGAGCAAGCCAAGCCATGCGGATTGGAAAAGTAGTGGGGCAAAATCAATTTTACAACCTTGTCTGACTGCCTACACCATATGGGAAAACATAAGCAATCAAGGTAAAACATCCTCTCTGGCCACACAGTGTATGTGACAGTTGTTGCTTACTTCAGACTCGCATTAATTACAAAATGGGTAACTTTCAAATTGATTCCAATGGTTTACGTACTAGATCAAATTTGTTCAAACTTAACATTTTGAATTGTGACAGCACTGTTATCCTCTATAAAACATGAATGCTTTAGCCAAGCCGCAAAATTGTCTGTATTTTGATGGCGATTGAGATCCATATCTGCCTGTCACATTATATGCAGTCTCTCAATATGTAAAATCAGTGAAACAACAGAGGAAAGTCATTCATGCATTAGACATTCACAATTAATCATGTTAACTGTAAGATTTAAATACTAAGATAAGATTTATTCACACAAACCATACATTGTATCTCAAGTAGATGAATTTAATTTTCTATTAAGTGTACAGTATTAGGGCTGCACAATTAATCGAATTTTAATCACGATTGACTTCCCACGATCAAATTTGCGTGATAAAGGGATTTTTATTTTTAAACCGTCATTTCATAGAACGCTCCGGGTTTTTTGCACAGCAATCGGTATAACAGATAGTCGGTTATACAGTAAACGCAACATGTTGTCCCGTCTGTCTTTCAGACAACAGCAGTGACCAGTGCTAGTCTGCTATCGTGGCGGCCACGGCGAAGAACACAGAAGTTATTGAATGAAACTAACTTCAGTTGGTAGAGTAATAGCGTGGGAGACGGAGCTGCTGGACTTGGGCGAGAGATGTGACCCATGGCCAGAATATCATAGTTCATAAAATTGCAGCGCAGTGACGACAGACATTTCATACACATGTCGTGTATCCGCCGTTCGACCCGTGCTGGACCCGTTCATAATGCGTCAGCCGTCTCTCTGTGAGTAGCGTCCATCACACTCCCTCTCACAGTTATAAATAGCCTATGTGACGATAAAATTAGTTTTGGTTAAAATCAACAATCGTGATCAAAATTTTGATTAGAATAATTGATCAAAATAATCGTGATTATCATTTTGCCATAATCTTTAGCCCTTTACAGTATGATTTCAATTTACTCATTTGGGCTCACGTTCTTTTAATTTATATCGTGTCTGGTGGTCTTGGCGGCGGAATCAAAACCAAGACTGCTCTCTCTGAGTCCATGTTGACATGGATTAACTTCACTGCCAACAAATGAGGTTAATACATGATAAGCATTCAGGGAGCAGAGAAATAAGGTCAACCAAGTGCTAAAACAGGCAGGGTTTAGTACTATACTAGTAGTATAATATGAAAGTGAAAATGATGTGGTTAAAACATACAATTTCTGTAATCACATTCTAAAACAGCTTTAAGTTTCATGTGTGTTTGGAAAAAGCTTGTGTTGCTAAGGAAAGCGGCCTCAGATTATTAAAATAGTTCTTTAACACTTGAATGCATTGCTGGATCTCTTCATAGACAGAAATATTAGCAGAATTTTGCAAAACAATATGGTAAGAGGAGGGACACCAATTGAAGTTAGTGTGTGTTAACATAATGTTTTGTCTCACTACAATGTAAGTGTAAAAATGTCTTCAAAATACCGCTGGTTTTCCGAGAGACAGATCTATTTTCCCTTTTAAACTGCTTGCACTGCATAAAATGTGCATCAGAGCTTCTGTGACACTATGTGACTACAAGTCCTGTCATTTGTCATTATGAAAAGTTAAAATGCCAACACTGCATTGACCCAGATTCAGAGCGGATTTAAGCACATACACAAACTTGCATGGAACAGTGGGGGAGTCTCTAAAACCAGAAGTCAAGGCTCAACCTGTCATATCGCTGCTCTCCAGAACCATGTTAGCAGAGCGGCCAAAATAGGCTGATCAAAGTGGAGCACAACCTGTGAAATTCTCAAAGCAATCATGTTCTCTTTGGGATTCAAAAAAACGTCTTTTAAAAACATAATACACACACTGCAAAGTTGAATAAACACTCTTACACCATGTCTTCTGAAAACACCTGTCCCTGATTGGCTGGAATGTGTCCATAAAAATCCTTTATTGGGGACCTCAAACAAGTTTTAAATACTTCGCTGTTCCTGCAAGCTAGGGTCTGGGGGAGGGTTACGCTACGCTTTAAAAAACAACTGGGATGCAAAACAACCAGCATGACTAGCAGCACCAGTACAGGAAACAGTTGATAGAATTCACAACACACTGTAGATAAGAGTGATAGTCTTTGGTCATGCTCTTGTTAAAAAAAAAAGCAATCAGTTTCTCAGACAACTTTAGAATCCAATAGGGAAAAATGGATTTTGAATCAAACCTTGAGCCTAGAAATCGATAACAAATCGAAATGTGACATTTTCTGTATCATGCACCTCTAGTGACAGGCTACCTATGCAAAATATGATTCAGACACAAACTAAGTCTGAATGCCAAAAATGAGAATCTAAAAGCTGAAGGTGAGTGTATACCGGTGCAGTGTACTGGTTGTATGTTGCAGTCAAAGCATGTGGTGAATACTCCCAACAAATTCCCAAGATGAAATTTCAAATGCATTTAACGATTATTCAACCTTCCCTCTGGAAGGCTATTGAAGTCATGTCCCTTGTTTACCACAACTGTAAAGCAATGTATCTGTGTCAACATAAACACAGAGATGTCTGCTCTTCTCTGAAATCACATTTTTGGGCCAAAATGATCAGATTTAAAACAATCGTAATTACTGTAGCGTAACAAGATTGCATGAATCTTAAATGTTCTCCCACTTATTTGTTTTACACAGATTAGGAGCATGATGTTAAATGTAGCTTGCAGTAAGGCTGTAATCTCCCAGTCGATTTATTGGTCAATGCGTTCTGCCTCAACCAAAATTGTGATTGGTCAATTTTTTGCCATGTTATTTCATCAGGTGGAAGCATAGACTGTAACGGTCTATGGGTGGAAAGCACTAAATGCTAATGGGGGTGTCTTCAGAACACCCCTTGTTTTCACTTTTTTTGGATTAGCCCAACCCACCGGAGACAGATTGAAGATAGAAGTAGAAAGCCTTGGTTTAGTGGTTTGCTGAATATTTATTTAATTGTGAGTATTTAATTTACAGTCAGTCCTCCTCTACCATGTCGAAGACATCGGCAGTGTGGAAGCATTTTACAAAAATAGATGGTGGAAAAAAGTCGAATGCAAAGTTTGCAAGCAACAGTTTGCATATTGCAGCTCTACTACAAATATGGCGTATCACCTAAAAACGGTAAGCTAACTTTTCTGCGATAGGTTGCCCTGTCTGTTTTGAGTAGGCTATATGAATATATCAGAATTGGCATATTTCATAGTCTAATAATCATTTCATAACTATCGGCGCACCCACACGCAACAACGGTAGAGTTCCCCAGACACACCCAGACCACGCTGGATGTTAAGCCTCTATCATCCAAACGCAAAAATAATATCACGGAAGGAATTGTTGACTTTATTGCTCAGGATATGAGGCCCATTGCTGTTGTGGAGGGCGGAGGTTTGAAGAACTTGTTAATATCCAGCGCCAGCACGCCACACCATCATGCATGGACTATACAACACAGCGAGGCACTGAGCTTGACCACAGATACAGTATGTTAAAATATACGTGCCTTTTGTGTTTAAGAGTAAAAGCTTTAAATTAATAGTCTAGTTGTGTCTCAGCCGCAAAGCCGAGGACATGCACAGAGCGCTGATGCAGCGCTGTCAGAGCCAACAGACGAGTGTCATTTCAGTGCAAAATAATTAGGTCAACGATTTGCGACACGACACTTAATCATTGTTCTATCAAATCAAACTTTGTTCACATAGCACTTTTCATACACAAAAGGCTAGCACAGTGCTTTACATAAAAAGAGGGGGGGGCAGCCATGCCCCTCCCCCATCCACAAGCAGCATAATATTTACTAAAGGTACTTACTAAAAACACAATCCAAAGAAATTCCATCACATACAGCGATGTCCATCCATTTAGTGAAAAACATCAGTAATCGATTTGTTTGTCTCCTGCCTCACAGAAAAGATTGTTTTTGTCATCAATTCAATGTACTCCTTTTCAAACACAAACTCCTTTTTTGTTAAATACTATTGAGACAACTTGAATAAAAAAAAAAAAGCTTTCCATTCTGACCACTGGCAGCTGCAACTTTTTTATGCACATTGCCAAAAAGCTTTCTAAGAGCCATTCCCCAAAAATCTTGTGACAAGATGATAATGTATTTGCCATGGGACAATGAGTCATCTGACCAAGCTTTGAAGCCCTGCAGCCTTTGCAGCAGACAATACTCAGTCTTAATTTGAAATACCTATAGGATTACCATTTGTTACACTAGGATGATTATAGGAGTGCTATATAGTATTGGCAGTGACTTATAAAACTCTTAACCATAAATTAGATTGTGGAGGGCAAGTTGTTGCAGTAACACTCAATGAGGTGAAAACCAAATCTGAATCTAGGCCTGCACAATAAATCTTTATAAAATCGCATTCTCATTTAATTTTACGAGCCGACTGCATCACAAATGCTACTACTTTCTTCTGTGAGTTTTAATTATAGACTGTATACAATAGGTCCTAAAGCGCTCCCAAGCGCTGCAGTGCTCTCCCTTCCCTTCACTGAAGCCTCTATGTTTACAGGCGTGTGGTGATGCGCAATGTGCTATGGGTGCCAAAAAAAATGTGATTCATATTTTTGTGCATGCCTATCTGAATGGGCAGTGAATCCTGTTATTTTCAACGTTTCATCACTACTAGAAATTTAACTAAAGCAAGTGTTTCAATATCACTATCATTCATTTTTTAGGAAGCTGCCGATTATATTCAGCAACAAAAAAAAGCCTGAAAAGTTGGAAGTTAGAATGGAAGTAAAGTCGTTGCTATGGAGATGATACACAGTGTTGTCTAGTCGCATTGGTGTAAACTGGCAGGTTCCATAACGTTGCGGACCAGCACATTGCAAATAGTTGCAAGCTTCAAATATTTTCTTCATGTATCTTTGGTGTGATCTGGGCTTTAAGTCTCACACAGAATGTGTAGGGAACTATATTCCAAGGAATGGATCCTATTACTGGGATTTACATAATAATTAAACTAATGTAGTTATAGGATTAACGTATAACAGTGGTCTGTAGTATAAATACAGTTAAATACAGATTTAATCCCACATCAGACAAGGCTTTTGATTGGGAGTGGTACAGTATACAGCTACAATGAAATATGCAATATTGCACTAATTTCTACATGCACAAAATTATCTACTTAATAACTAAACCTTCAATTATGTCCATACTGTATTGGCAAACACTTTAAGTCAATGAATTTAAATGTCAGATGACATACAAAACAGCGACATTTCTAAGTATTATAAAAGTGAATGTTCCTATTTATATGCTTAAAAATGTAAAATTGTGATTGTGGATAACATGGGCAAATTGTATTGACCTGGGGTGGGTCATCTTTACAGATTAGTTGCGTAACCCTGAATTTATGATGTCAAAAACTGTGTCCAGCAACGGCTTTTGTTTAGTTTTTTTCAAAGAAATTACAATATACAACAAACAAATATGGAGCTAGAAGATTATGCAGCCATCAACTAGGGATGTAACGGTATGAAAAATTAAACATTTTTGAAAGTGTGTTAAATATGTTTAAAAAGCACTGATAGGCCAACATAAGCTAAAATAGTTTCAAAAAGTGTAACCGTGTTTATTATATTCCAAATATATAAGCAAAACCTTATCAAAAGTGTAACTCATCAAAGGAACAATGGTAATCAGATTATTTGCCAGAAACATTTCAAATAGTGGAAGTTTAAATTATACCTAATCCAAAAATTCAAGCTAAAACATAAAGAACAATATGTGAACAAATCATCAGAAACACCACTAAATATACTTGTTTTCTTCATCAACTTCAGGAGACTCGGATGAAGCTGGGAAAGATTAAACACACAATTTCCACACTGGTAATCCCCTATGATAATAATATTATAATAATCCACAACAGTTATTGTGCTGATAACAAGTTCACATAGTACTATTTTTAGAAATCATGTCAATCATGTCATCATCAATATGATGTTGTGCATGATGCAATGCTGTCATAGCCGACTGAAGAATGTCATTTCAGTGCAAAATAATTCAAAATCAAAAACGATTTAATATACTGCAATTAGCCTATTAGTTTTTGTTTATTTATTAATTTAGGCGGACAAGGATTAGTACTGCGCAGTTAATTAATCTAACGTTTTTTTTCCCCTCGCCCCTACCAGTCGATTTTTAGTCGAAATTTCAGGACTTCAGTCGACCAACATTTTCTTTGGTTGATTACAGCCCTAGATAATAATTTAAATGGAAATTGTTACCATTAACATTTTTATCGTGGTTTACTGTTACACCGGTAATCGACACATCCCTAGCTGCAACTACAGAAGACATATTTACAAAGTGACAAAGTAATCGTAAGAGATGGAAGCAAATGAGAGACTGCATTCCTCCTGTCTAAATGGATGTTCAACAAGTGTGCATGACTGGCCATACTGTGGTCATTTTAAGGTGCTCATCCCCATAACTTCTCTAGCACAACCCCACTTCTTGTAGTGCTCTTGATATGGGCACAGTCAACACCAATAATGGCAATTTCAGCTCAAGATGGAACAAAACTAATTCATCTTCTTGTGTACATTTTTTCTGAGAAATAAAGACCTACAGTTTTGTAAAACCCTGTAATTTAAGAGCTACTGCCATTACGGCCCACATCTATGATTTCTTTCAACAATTCCAATAGGTTTGGATGACCTACTATATAACAACTCCTATATCTGCATTTCTCTTCAGTTGACATGAAAAAAATATCTCCTAGCATCAGATACCCCAGCTTGAGTGAAAACTGAAACTGTGTTAGTCTATAAAAACTGGTTAAAAAAAAGACAAAATAACATCCTTCCCAAAAAGAAACGGTAGAGAGAAAGAAGCAAACTACACAAAAAATGTGAGAATAATTTCTGAGAAAATGGGGAAGACACTGAAAATTTTTATGTGCGCATGCACTATCAGGCATTTCTGAGAAAATCTGTAAGTAGCTTGCACATTCTAAGCTCCAGATTTTGGTTAATTTTTAGAAAAGATCTATCTCATTTTGAGTTAAGAGGTTCATTGCAAATTGCGAGGAACATCTGCATTTAACTTGTGAAATAAAAAAAAAAAAGAAATTGCCCTGAAAGAATATGTTCCCAGCCTCCCACTCCAAGCTTCAAGGCTAAGCCCCAGACTTCAAATTTAAGAATTGCCGCTGGTCAGCAAATAGGCCTAGATTTTCTTTAAGAGGAGTGAAGAAAAGCCAAACAATAGAAAAGTTAATGCACAAAGACAAAGCACACACACTGTGGGGGAGGAGATGGGCTAATACTTGGGACCTACACTGGTCCCAGACATAGCCCATGGTGGGGGTGGATAAAGAGAGACAAGTGAGGCCTCAGAAGGACAGAACAACTGAGAGGATGATACACTTCAGTGGCCTCAAGCATGAATCGGCACAGATTTGCTTTTGATAGAATCAAAACAATAAGGTGGCACAACAAAGGGTAAAGACACAGCAGAAGCAGAAAGGGAACTTTCCAGTATCAGAAGTGTGTTAGCATGACCTCTCATGGCTAGAGAAACCTAGATTGTGCAAGTGAGAATGACACTTAATGTTTGCACATTGATTGCACAGTTCACCAAACTGCATTGTTAGTGCCCATTCACTAATGCTTAGCCTACATGCTACAAAAATCACCAGACGCCTATTTTATGGAAGTGGACGCATGTCCTCACTGTTGATGCTGACAAAAACTAGTTTATGATCTATGCCTTGGCCATTTTAAATCCATGGCTGACAGTACATCCACCCTTGTTCTCCTTGTGAACTCCTAGCAAAAGTTACATAGGGGATACCAAAAATATCAAGCTGTTTTTCACCTGATATTTTGGGTATCCCCTATGTAACTTTTGATAGACAACAGCAAACCTCTCCAAATTTTGTCAGGTTGTTTATTGTGACATATTAAACACACAAAATAACACCCATGATGACAGGACAGTCCCTTTGCATGTTAGGGATGGGATACATAAAATATCAGGTGAAAAACGGCCTGATATTTTGGTATCCCCTATGTAACTTTTTCTAGACAACAGCAAACCTCTCCAAATTGTGTCAGGTTGTTTATTGTGACCTATTAAACACACAAAATAACACCCATGATGACAGGACAGACCCTTTGCATGTTAGGGATGGGATACCCAAAATATCAGGTGAATCGGCTGATATTTTGAGTACCTCCTTTATAACTCATATGGTAGACAGGTGAAAAAGTGTTTAATTGAAAAGCCATATTAAACTAAATTAAATTAAAACAGAAATCACGTTAGAGGACAGGGAGGATACGCCTATCAGTCCATAATATTAAACGACGCTTATAAACATTTGACACGTCGCCTTATGTAACAGACAAATACACGTATTTATGTAGTTAACTGAGACCCATGTTACTATGGAAAACCCTGTTGAGTCTTCCACGTCGCTATTTGTTCCATTTAAGAGGTAAATTCAAAGTGCAGCAGTTAAACAATTCGAAGGACAGCAGAATCTCCGCTCTGTGTGCATGCGCGCTCCCGCGGCCAGGGGATACAAATCCTGGCGGGGATACGTACATTGGCACGACACCGGCACCGCGGTGTGGCGGGGCTGCACAGAGAGTAAGAGGAGAGATCCAAACACAGGAACAGCTTTACAGAAGAAATGGGTCATGTAACGCAAAATTAAACCATATCCATATAACAACATTGCAGCGGATGCGATCCAAATCGTGGGTTTGGTGTATCGTTACAGCCCTAGACGCTGTTTGGCCTCTATTGAGTTACATTACTTTGCGTCGCCGTGTGAATGTACAACGTAGCGAGTAGTATGAAAAGGCGAGATCTTGTGTCCCGCGTGTCACCTTTCCTAAACTCGCATTTTTCTTTTCCTAAACCCAACTAATTCTTCTTTTCCTAAACTCAACCGAATCTTTCTTCTCACAATAACATGCCAAGTGGCGTGTATGTGTACACCCGCTGTATACAGCGTAGACATACACACGGATAGCTCAAAATGCGTACAGATAACACACCATTTGGCTTAACCCTTGTGTTGTCTTCCCGTCAACCATGAAAAAAAGGGTTTTTTTCAATGCTTTTTCTGACATTTTTGTTACTGTTTTGGGTGATTTTAAAAAAATGTTTTTTCCAAAGTTATTTGATATTTCTGATGTTAACTTTTTTAGCGCTCATTTTGAAGGCCCATTTTTTTTTGACCCGAGGACAACGTGAGGGTCAAGAAAGTTGGCGTGCATATTTCTTCAAAGTCATAATTCCATGTTTCTCTAGGGACAGAAAGAACACCTGAGAGGTTTGGATGGTTCTTACTGAAGCAGAAAATCAGAAATGTCAGTGCTTTAAAAACAGTAGTATTTTGAAATCAATTTGTTGACAACCACAGACTACAATCTGGTACAACACCAGTAGGAAGCTTAACCTAAATTGCTGCATGAGCCTAAAACAGTTGGCCAGCAGTTAGCCCAATCCTTAACCAAGTAGTTTGAGTTGCCTATCTATATAACATGTGCATTTATATCTTACTAAGCAGTAGCCTATCTGATACTTTAACCCTGGTAACAAAGGACCTAGGATATACTACTATACATGCCAGAAAAAGTCTGCAACATTGTTTTAGCCTGTGGGGTTCTGCACAACAATTGTGCAGGAAAATGGTGCCATAAATGTAGTGATGGAGCCAGATGACCCGATGCCCAGAGAGTGTCCAGCACAGCCCCAACTGGGGGCTATACAAAGGAGACAGGATATTATATCTCGTTTTTAAAAAAGGTATAGTGTTATGTTTGGCAATAATATTCAATACAGTAAATATGACGATGCGCAACATTTTTATTTATTCTTCAGGTTTTTGTTTGTCTTTTAAAGCGTTGTTAAGGGTCACAAGTGAACAATTTCTTTGTGCCATTGACCAACATATTTCGGCTTGTTTTTCCAGCCCCTCTGCTGTCAGGAGACAGGGTCGGGTGGTGGTCCAGCACAGGGGGGCTCCCTCACGGCTTACGGTTGCCTGGCTCTAACTCATCAAAAAAACATGAGAATAATAAAAAAACCGCATAAACTCTGCTACTACGTTTGTTTTAATAGAGGGACACCTACATGTAGGCCTAAGAGATTGCAATATAAGCCTATATATTACTATTAGGAGCATATGTCAAAGATGTATAAATTAAATAAACTTCAGCTGGAGTACGATTTAATACGGCAACACTGTTGACCGCATCAGTGATCTCTTTCCATTCTGCGTTATTTCTACAGCCTAATACCACTTTTTAGGCTGCCATATCGTACACATGTTAGGGCAAATGAACCTGAGATATCAGGGTTTTGATCTCCACCTCTGAAAAGTGCTGCTACTTAGCCGGATTACGTCTGGCCATGTCGTAAATTGTAGGGGCGAGGCCTCAAAACCAAGAATGAATTAGTGTGATATTTAAATAACGATTGTTTCCGGCCGCTGCATTTATCAATGTAAAATGATTTTTACGCTCTGATTGGTGTGATACAAACGTTTAATGAATTCCACAACGTTTTGTGCATCCTGTCATAAGATGATTTCTGCGCTCATATCTGTGCTGGTTTCTATGCCAAGTTGATAATTGAGGGCCAGTTTGATGACAACAATATGCTCACATTCTCTCTCTTCTCTATCTATAATTTAAAAGGTCACTTTTAAATCTAAGAATAGAAACACTTAAACAGATTTTGAAGCACTACCTGCAGAAGATTTTTAATAACACAATTTAAGATATGCATAGAAATGAAAATAATGAGGTTTTCATTGCACAAAAATACTATTTTACAGTTTTAAAATGCTGTCACCAACCAAACGTTGTGTGCTTACTAAGGGTATGATTAAATTAGAAAGTAAAGAAAGTAGATCTTGAAAAAGATACAAATAAAAATGTATTTTTTAATGTACAGTACAGTAACTGTCACATGTATTTGCCTTGAAAGGTGCCTGATTAAAGAAATTGGTGGTTGATGGATTTGACTAGAAACTGGGGCTCATTGTGCAGAAACATTACCTACGACCCTTGCTGTAGGTTTAGAGGTACTCACTTATGCTAAAAGCCTGATAGGTCAATGCTGCAAATCACATAAGCTACAGTGCTGCAGGCGCAGTCATATAACATCAACTGACCACAAGCAAACGCAACTAGCTGCATGAAAACAATAGTGCAGCATAAGGAGATTGTCTTTTTTGAACTGTCAAAACCTGGACAGCACATCAAGTCCACCTCATGTTTGACACTATGATTTTGAATCCACCCTAAACATTAAATTGTTCAGATCTGTTATTAGCTTTTGTTTATATGGCAGGTCTCCTACCATTCTGACACCCGGTAAAAATGCCGCTCCAACCAGAGGATCTCAGCTGCATAACATCACATTGATTAAATATTTAAAGTAAGTTGCATAAGAAAATGACAAAATATCAGCCTGACTTCTGATGACTTGCAATGCTTTGTGAGCAGTTTCTCAATTAAATTTAATTCAACCACATTCACAGTATAATGGAAGGATGGTTTGTTTTGTAAAGGATAGTCCTGTAGAGAATAAAGCTAGGCTATAACAATATAAACTTTCGCTGCAACAGCTTTGTCAGTGTGGGTGTGGTCTGAAGCAGACTAATAGACATGAAAAGGAACCTAAGAGCATAACCTCATTCTTTCTTGCTGCACCAAGCTGCTGCTGACACTATACTTTCAAGCATTGCTGGATCATCTACTTTATTGTCCCCCCTGAAACAATAAAGTGCTCTTTTCTTTTTTTTGCCTTTGTAGTATAGTTTGGGATATTGCAATATAAACAGGTAAGGAATCCGCAAATGAATCTAACACAATGAATGCCCATTACTGTTAAATAGGTAAAGTAATCAACTGTTTCACACAAACCACAATGTGCTAATATTTATGACCTGAAAGATGAAGAAATACACACTTAGCCAAAACCCTAGTGAGAATGTTTGCAGTGAGTTGAATGCAGTTCCACTTTGTAGCATTAGACAATATAAACCCTGGGGTTAGGGGAGTTAAAATTGACGTGGCAGACAAGAGCGCTACAACTATTGATTGTTCTGTGTTGTTTCGATTGCCTCATCTCTCATGTCTTAAAGAGTATCAAACATTTGTGCAAGAGCTGGAGTGAGAGGAGGCCTAAGAGAGGCAATCCTGTTCCAGTAAGCGGGGGTACCATGGCTACACTAAAGCTCTGCTTGAGTACAACAACAGGGGGTTCCATGGTGTTCAGCCAATATTGCTTCCCCTCCCAGGAGACAGAGAACACAATGCACTCTGGACTGCCATTGATTGCATAGTCTCACCCATAAATTATTTTCTGCTTTTCCTCACCCCCAGTAACGGCACCAAGCTGTATACTGCTAATGGCATATGAGGTAACTGAGCCACAACATTCAGATGATTAAGTACAGGTGGCAGTCAAACCCTGTAATTTGATTTTACCAAAGGAGGAATAAGAAATGGGCTGCTGGTGAAAAAATTGTTTCAGAAAAACTAAACTAGACTGATTTTGATCAATGAGGGATAAATCCTTTTGACACCAGCTTTGTAGTTGTGTGTGATTTTCTTTTCAAAATCAACACATTTTTTTAAGTTTATCCAGAGGACCAAAGTGAAAAGAAAATGTTATCCTTAAAACTAAAGCTTGTAGGGCTGAGACGATATGCTTTTGTCGCAATTCAATACCTTCACGATCCATGGGTGCCGATTCAATTTGCATTGTGATTGCAGGAGTATTGCAATACGATAGTATTGAGTATTTGTTTTCCTTCCTAACAAAAACAAAAGGTGAATATTACACTTCTAGAGACAATATATTTTGAGCCATTTCTAAAAAGCAATTGTTTTCTAAAAAGAATGCACGTCACATGTTAGCCAGTCAGTCTCACATTTATTTCTTACGTATAGAAGTACATAACATTTATGTTCTGCTTTTGGTCTGTTTTGCTGGAAAGGGATATGATGTAGTTGCCGTCAGCGGTACCGTATAACCAGAAAATATTTTGGTGAATAACTGATGAATAAAAAAAAATAGATTTTTAGGGAAAGAACTGATTTTAAAAATTGTCGCTATAAATAAAACACGGTACATGCAATTTTCAATGTTTTTCCTCATTTTAGAAAGCATGCTTAGCAATGGGTAACAATCTAGTATGAGTATAATTCTGAATGTAGATGTAGTCTACTATACAAAAATATCCTAAAAGTTAAACAAATCAGCCTTGCAAAAAAGATGGTCTTACAGCAAGCAGATGGTTAGACAGTAATGCATATGCAGTTATTTCACAAAGGGCAGAGAAGAGTCTGTCCATGCTTGGCAGCTTGGGATCACAGCTCTTGCCTTGTCTGTCTCTAGTCAATATTCAGTCAAATATAAGCAATATATTTAGAAATTTATATATTTCTTTTACGCAAAATAACTGCAACTACAAATTTCCTTACTCATTATACTAGTCTGCCATATCCAAGGATGAGAAATGTTAAAATGCATTGTGAGTAGCCTAACTAATTCAGGGGCAGATTGAACTAGTGCTGATTTGATATTTTTCAATTAGACAATTGTCAGGAAATTAATTGACAACAATTTTGATAACCAATTAATTGCTTATTAATGAGATGCCAAATAATAGCTGGTACCTCCTCATATGTTGGATGATTTGCTGCGTTGCCAAGTTTTATTATTATAACATTTATATATTTTTTTAATTTAAAGATGTGTCCTTGAGTTGAGATCTGAGAAATTGTGATGGGCATATATTACTATTTATCAATTAAAGTATATTAGTAGCCTATTATATAACTGATTAATTGGATATGAAAATACTTATTAGTTGCAGCTCTTTTGCCCTGAACTTTGTTTTTCACTGCATTGGGATAGACAACAAGTGATCTTATGAATGTAGGAAAATATCTCACCCATATTATTTCCTTTTTCTTTAAATCTCATATGCCAAAAGACACAGCACACTACACTACACTGTGTATTGTTTTGGATCAGCCTTTGCTGATGACATGGAAAACATATGGGACAGTAAGACAGAGACCCATACAGCCCTGACAGTGAGTCTGGGCATGCCTCCTTGCCAATCAAACGTTCAGATTCTAAATTCAGCCACTGTGTGACCCCTTGAGGCATCTGAGACCCCATATCTCCAGTTACAGGAAGAGAATGTGGCACACTACACTGGGTCACCAAAAGCTTAGGTCTGACTACTACTGTTGAATACAGAGTGCACTTTGCCTGAGTGGTGCGTGTATGCAAACAAGCCCACCACGACGCACGGACAAACTCTTTTGATAATTTACCAAATAACTATAGTTTTACAGCTAATGAATAGGAGAACTAAAAACTGTATGAGCCAACAAGTTGCTGCTGTAAGCAAGACAGACAGAATACACGTACCATTGACTAAACATAGGCTACATATTAACCACATTGCATCACTACATGACAACTCTGAATGCACATTGTTTGCCGTATGGAACAGTTAAAACTGAAATTAGCGACTCTTAAATCAGCTGTATATCACGCCTCTAGCCAGGTTCCTTAAACTAACCTATTTGTTCTCATTGTTAAAGGATCAAATAGATACTTGACATACAGACCCGTTACACTTGCCGAGTGGAGGAAGGCTGTGTGCTTTGCTACTTAAAACACTTGAGTCAAGCACGATGAATAAATCATTCAAAATTATTAGCAAAAAATGAGTAGGCTATGACTTAATTCAGGCGGCATAACGAGTGATGCGTTCATTTAAACCGTGCGTAAGAATGCCAATTAAACAAAGAGGCAAAATTATCAAACAAAGAAATGTAAAAACGTTGCAAAGACACGAAAGGATGAGTCTAAATTGTATTGACGTAAGTAAGGAAATTGAAGAATTATTAACAGGCTCCCGAACATTTAAACCGCCTTAATACAGATGTGGGACCGTTATTTTACTACCATAAAAGTGGCAGTTAGCTTAGCCACTTCACTAGCTTAGCAGCCTAGCTTGTCTCTGTCCGACAGGCTCTCACAAATCAGTCGGTGCAGGCTTTCAGCACTGGGCTCACTGGATAGCAGGGCTCGGAGTGCGGTTTAGACAACGTTAGCAAAGTGGGCGACATTGAGATTTTATGGTAACGAGGATAGCCCTGCTCAGCATATAAAAGCCATATAACGTTAAGCATGCTGTGGTATAATGGGCAGTAAAGTATGTCGGTGCGTTGATTTATTTACACCGCCAACTAGCACAATGATGAATGAAAAGCCGGACCTCGCCTATATAAGCTAATGTTAGCAGCACAGCGGGTCAGTCAGTGCAGCAAGTGTAACGTGAATGCTACCAAGCTGCTAGCAACAAACCATCCAGTTGACAAACCACAGCATCCAACTAACGATACGTACCTTTTACCGTTGGAGATGACACCTCTTGCAGGTCCACAAACTGTTTACAGCGCCTGGTTTCACTAGTATTCCCAAAAATGGTGTCCTCCTGTTAGCCCACTGTAAACAGTGAAAATTGAGTCAATCCGCTTTCCTAAATCTAGTGGTGCTGAATCTGAGACTACACGTTTCTGTCGGTGTCTTGGAAATGCCTCCTCCTCCTACGGCTGCCTGCGAAATAATGACCCCTCACAGCGCCCCAACCACAACAACAGAGCAGGCAGGTGCAAATGATGGTGCGCTAGTAACTGAACGCCTTGCAATATAGTGGACTGTGCGGTAGGTTCCAGGGTTGTCAAATCAGAAGCGCCTCTGTTTTCGACGCATGCGTGGTTCCGAGTGTGAGGATGCGCCCTGCCATTGAACACATTGTAGGGAGGATTTCTGAGCTTGGACATATTCTTGGTGGGTGCGTGCCGATTCCAACTGTAAAATAATCTTAAATTTCAATATAACATAACTAATAGCCTACTTGTTTTACAGATATAAGAACATTTATTTTTTTACACTATGGTAGAAATGCTTACTGTAGAATAAGAGTAGACTAAATAATTAAATTAATAAAGCGTGAGGCGCACAAGAAAATATCTGTTGAATATCATCGACATGTTGGGTGTATATTTGCTGTGCCAGGTTGGGGTAGACCAATTTTGGGTGTTGAAAGTGCTGTGTGTGTTTTTGTATTATTTTGCATTTGTATTTGTGTGCTTAAGTGTTGTGGCCTACAGTATATAATATAATTTAAGAGCATTTAATAAAGCCGACAACAAACAAAACACACATGACTTCTCTGCTCTGCAATTAAACTTAAAATGATGAAGAAAAATGACACCGGGTTCCCCTTTTGCAGTGCTGACCACAGGTTTGCGTATAACCTACAAACCGTTATTTAATATGAGGGAATAAATGTATTGACGATGATTTTGCTTAAAGGGCATGAACATTTCACTTTGCTTTATGAATTTTTTTTAACATTAATATGAGTTCCCTCAGCTTGCCTATGACCCCCAAGTGGCTAGAAATGGCGATAGGTGGGTGGGTGGCCAGATAGCTCAGTTGGTAGAGCAGCCGTCCATACATAGAGCTTTACTCCTCAATGCAATGGGCCAGGGTTTGATTCCGACCTGCAACCCTTTGGTGTATGTCATTCCCCCTCTCTTTCCCCTTTGCTGTCTTCAGCTGTCCTGTCAAAAATAAAGGCTGAAAATGCCCAAAAAATGGCATTAAATGGCAAGGTGTAAACCGAGTCTTGGGTATCCTGCTCTGCCTTTAAGAAAATTAAAGCTCAGATGGGCCAATCTTGATGACATCATAAGGGGAAACGTTACCTTCCCTTTCTCTGCTTTGCCCGCCCAGAGAATTTGGCCCACCCATGAGAAAGAGACATCATGGTTTTCAAACAAGCAAAGTGGCAGTTGGTCAAGGCCACACCCCAGCCTCTACCTTGCTTCCCTCTGTCCTCTTCAAAAGCTACAGACTCAGAAATGGTACATCCTAAGGAAAAGTCAATGTGGGACTGGCTCTAGTGGCTGTTATTCTGCACCAAGGCTTAATTTTGGGAAAGAGACTATAGATTCAGTATTAGGGGACCACTAAAGTCTATATAAAAGCATCCAAAGAGCACCATGTCATGAGACCTTTAAACCAGTATATGCAGATAGGTTAAACTAAAAAAAAAACTATAAAAACATACTATTTGTTTTTGTAAACTAAAGTTGGTCTGTTGTTTTTTCGCATAATTTGCGAAGTAAGCACAAGGCTTTCCTCTCTTAGCATAACATGTGTAGCTACAGCTTTCACTTGGTAGACAAGTATCTTTCTAACAGCTATGTCTCCTTGCCTGGGGGACCCCACAGCTTTCTCAGCTCAGATTGCATTTGTATGTAGTCCTTCCTGTTTGCTCTGGGTCTTCCCCAGGGTCTTCTCCAAGATGGATGTGTCCATATTTTGTCCACACGAAGGCTGTCAGGAGGCATCCTTATTAGATGCTTAAACAACTTCAACTTGGTCTTTTTTATATGTAATGGAAAGTTCAGCTTTTTATCTGATCTCCTCACCCAGATGCACTATGAAGGTAACTCATTTCGGCTACCCCGCTGCCCAGAGCTAATAGCCATAAGAAATGTCAGAAACATAGATTGTTTGGTTTAACCCTGAACTTTGCCATCAGGCTCAACTACACCTCAAGTCCAGTGTCTGCATAACCACAGACAGCAATCTACAAGCTACAGCTTAACCTCACTCATGAACAAACCTGATCTCAGCTCACTCCCAACCCAATGACACTATGCCAGGATATCACTCCACTCCTTAGAAAATGTGAATTGCAGAAGCTTGGTAAATTGGTATTGAGAGTAAACTCTCAGCTAGAAACCTTAACTGTCACTTACTTTCAGAGTATGTCTGCAATACATCCAATTATTGCCATTTAGCATGATAAAGAGGTGTGCACTGATGTTTTGGTACAATCATGAGGCAAACTATACAGAAATACATACATGACATTTTTTTCAATGATTCATGATGACATGAGGGATGTGTCCCTTTTTATACAAAATCATCACCACAATTCCTATTATAATACCTAATCAATCCATTACATATATAACTAACCACTAAAGCATTTTATTTTAGTAGAGAACCATATTAATTACTCATTCAATAACATGTCTGTTCACAGGATTAACATAGAGGGGACACACAAGTTATTTTCAAGCATAGACTTGGAAAACATTACAGAGCCTGAAATGCCCAGGTAATCCCTGAAAGCCTCGCAGAAGTTATGTCTCCCAAGGAAATTGGATTACACTTGCAGCCAACATATTGGGTCAGAAAGACATGGCTGATTTCGATGGAACTTTGATGCTATGCAGCTGTGGTAGATGAACTCTTGCTGAACATTAACAATATTAAAACACTACCTCCAGTTCGAGACTAGAACATCTAAACTTCTTGATAAAAGCAAAGTAAAAGTGATGATCAATAATGGTAATGGTAAATCACATATTGTTAAGAAAACATTTTTATAAAGCCAGCTGTGAGCATTGTCTTTAGTCCAAACATATTTCTTTCCTGTCCCACTTATATTTCTTTGTCTTGGGAGAGAAAAATTGCAGGAGCAGCCCATTGTCTCCCATCTGCTCGTTTTTCAGTGCATGGCAGCAATCCAGCATAACATGTTAGTAAGCTATGATTCATTTGTCAGTTAGGGGGCCATGACTGTGGAGTTACTTTAGAGAGTTGACTCTCACATTTCACTATCTGGTTCACTGGCATGATCAATCTGGAGCAAAGCTACACTGGAAATAAACCTTCATCTTTATGTTTGAGGAGTTGACAACAACTTTATTATATTTGAATCAAGTGGCATAATGTAGTACAAGATAATCCACTCCTTTTTGCTTGTAAAGCTACGCAGCCCCACGCTGGATTTCATTCTGTGATTTTAGCATAATGTTTTTCATCCAGTGTGTATGTGCTACAGTATACAAGCATACAGTGTATGTGCGTGCATATGTATGCAAACATACCCAAGTAACAAGTGCAGTCCTTAGGCTTGGTTTACATACTGTGAAACCCCATCTGTTTCAAACACATAGCCTACTCACATTTTTCCACAGTGTCCAGCTGGGCCCTCCCCTTTACCCAGAGGATAAATACTCCAGGGACAGCAATCAGAAAATGTCCCTGCACTGGCTTCTCCCACTCTCTTAACATAATAAGGTCATCACTACACCCAACCCGCTGTACTTTGGGGATGAATAATAAAGTTTTGCAGTCTCTTGGCTCCCAGAACCTCACACTTCCTATCCTATGATTCAAAGACATGAGAATGCAGAAAACAGGAAATAAGGGTTGGGGCTGCAGTTTTTAAAAAATGTCATTGGAGGTTAATTTCTCAAGAGGAGAGTAGCTTTAGCTTCTTTAAATCCCTCCATTGTGACATAAGAGGTATTCACATCTGTTGAAAACAAGCCAGTCAGGAGTCATTTCATTTTCAAAATGCCAGACACATGAATGGCCATGGACAGAATCATTTTGAATGGCATTGCAACTACTAAAACTATTACCACGGAAAGACTTATAGGTTTTACTCAGGCTCTACAGCAATCTCTGCTTAAACTTGGTATAATAAATCAGAATCATGTCCCTTAATGCTACTACCAATATTCAGAGAATTATTCAAAAGTAGCCTATGTGCACAAAATATTTACAACTGCAATATGTGCATTGCATTAATTTGAAAAGTAAAATCTATGACAAACATTCTGATGACGCATAACCACTTACTTAAATGTGCACTATGTAATTCTTTAGCAAAACAATGACAAAAGACGCAGTTTGGTGACATTTTGCAGTAGCATGGGGTCTTCACTGGGATTACTTCAGGTTTTTTTACCGGAAGCCAAATTATTTGCAGAGGTCTCCTTCTCTCCAAAACAGATGGACCAGGTGATAAAAGCTGTAAAAACACTGAACAAAGCACCTTCACTTTAAAAATCAGTGGTTCTCCAAAGTTGTTAAGCTCATCGACAGAGCGGGTGCAAGCCAAGCTACCGCTAACGTTTTCTCAGCTTGTTTCACTGATAACCGCCATGACATCCGATGACTAAAATCCCTCATCCAGTTAAAATATATGCAAAGACCAAGATATAAAGTGTATCAATAAAGTGGAACCAATGCAACCAAATGTTACGGATCGCTGAATAAAATGACAGATTTCCCGAGCAACATGACATCACAACTTCGTGTAAACATACATGCCGACTTTCTTAAGCCAAATGGTATGTTATCTGTATGTATTTTGAGCTATCCGCATGTATGTCTATGCTGTATACAGAGGGCGTAAACGTTTAGGAAACATGACACGCGGTTGGGTTTAGGAAAAGAAGAACGGGGTTGTCTTTAAAAAAAAAAAAAAAAGACAGTTGAGTTTAGGAAAAGTGACACACGGAACACCAATCCCCAGTCTCGAGTGAAAGTCCTGTGCTTTACCCACCAACCACCCCGACCAACTTTCCTAAGCAGATTTTTGTCCTTTTATACTACTTGCTACAGCGTAAATTCACACACTATCACAAGGTAATGTAAGTCAATGGAGGCCAAACAACTTTGATAAACACACTGTAAAGAAAGTGTGAGTCTTGATAACACAGCAATAATGGCATAAGAATTGTGTCATAAATTCGCCATTTCATGAGATCAGTCTGTCCTGGGTTGGAACATTTGGGATAATGTACACAACTCAAAAAAAAAAAAAAATAATATAGATCATTCTTAGATATTTTAATGCGGAAATGTTATGTATTATATCTTTAAGCAAAAAAACTATTGTATAAAAAGCAACTCATAGAAATTGTATAGGCCTATGTTGTTATGATTTTGGTATATTGCTTTGTTTTCTGTGCCTTCTTTTTTGGTATTTTGGTTCTGTCTTGTCTCCTTGTGTTTGTGTTCTAGTGTCCTCCCTGGTCTTGTGTTATTTTTGGTCTTGTATATGTTTTAGTCCTGGGTTGCTCCCTTGTCTTGTCTAGTTGTAGTTTCTGTCTTTTGGTGATTTTTCCGATGAATCATTCATTAACCGTATCCTTATAGAAGTTTATAATCAGTAAATCAGGACAAGGAAGGGCCATTTGGTAGTGTTGAGAGTGTTGATTTTAATCCTAGGAGAGTCGTGGGCACATTTCTTTCATCCAATGAGTTGTAATCACAGAAGCAATCAAAATTTCCTCATCCATTCTCTTCACCCTGCTTGTTATCAGTATCCTCACATCGAGAAAAATGCATCACTTTGTCTGGGTAATAATTAAACTGTTCACCCTATATATCTAAATAGATTTTAAAGAGGACAAAAATCTTGTTCAATGTAACATTCAGATATCTAAAAGGCTCTGCAC
The DNA here is from genome assembly GCA_026937815.1 of Etheostoma perlongum. NCBI lineage: Eukaryota > Metazoa > Chordata > Actinopteri > Perciformes > Percidae > Etheostoma > Etheostoma perlongum. The sequence goes on from CM049372.1 coordinate 15,815,437, forward strand.
AGCTGTGTCAGATTGCTTTTTAAATGCAGCTCACAAGAGTGAGAGTGGTTACATTTAAATGAGCACCCCACTCAACATGATTTTAGTGAGGATGTGCGCACAATTACCTTCTGCGCTGTCAATCAGCAACTTATTTAACAGAAAATTATTTTGGAGTTAAATGTCTCATTGAAAATGGCAGTCTAACATTGTTGAATTGTTAACATGAGGTAAAGCCTGATCTGCTGCTTTGTATATTTAATTGCATATTGGATGTTCAAGCTTTTCTTACTGCTCCTTTGGTACATAGCAAAAATAAAAAAATAGTTTTTAAAAAAATACCAAAGAGTATTCTTTTGTAGTAACATAATGCACTCTATTTTTTGCTAACAGCCTCTGAGTCATGAATTAAAGATTGTTCATGATTTAATACTGAAATTAATCATTTAGACAACTGTCAGATGTGATGTACTATTGGGTAAGGCTTAATGTCTATCTTTAATCCTTTGGAGAGTGTGTGAAGTAATTCCCCAGTAAATGTTCTCAGATCTATGTATTATAAGTTAGTGGAATCTTTACTGCAACAACACATCATTACCTATCTTAACTGATGATATTACTGCTTGGCTGCTGACAATAATGCCATGGCAAATGGATCGCATTAGAAAACAATGTATCTATGAAATACATTTCCCCCTCTTATGTTTCTGCTAGGATATTTACGGCAGAAGGTCAGCATGCTGAAGGATGAGATGGTTGCATAGCCTGTGAACGTGCATTTATTCATCCCTTCAAGCACTGAAATACTAAAGTATAATAATGTCAGCTTTTTTTTTTTAACTTACTTTGCCATCCCTACCAACCAATCTAATAAAATGCTCGAGGGGATCAAAAAGCAGTAACTTGTGTGAAACGTAGTGTGGATTATTATGCACTCAGGGAAGAGATGGCATATTTGTGATCATGTTGCCCTTTTCAGTGTGAACCAGCCACTTGCTTTGTTAGCATCCAAGTTTGTCATAGGAGTGTGCTGACCAGATAAGCTTGTGTGGGTTACAATGGGATTTAATAATTGAATGAAACAGCATATGTCATTTTGTCTGTGTGTTCGTGAATTTGAGGCTTGCATCCCAAACACAACCCTCAGAGAACAGAGCAATGTCATCTGCTAGGATTTATACTAGAATATATTCTGAATTTGAAGAAAAAATGTTCACATGGCTTTTCTAAAAGATCTGCAGACAAGAAAGCACAGACCAAAGCATTTCATTAGATGAGGTTGAACATTTAAATTCGAAAGCAACCTTATCTTCAGGCCAAACAAGCTGAATGGAGGTGAATTTGTGGCACCACAGTGCTGGTTCCATACTAGCACACAGCCTTCAGGGAAGGTTCCCCACTCCTTGTAGTGTATCTGTTTCCAGCTTCAGCACATGTATAACCTTCTAAAAAAACCTTAAAGGTTGAGTATTAATAAGAATTATTAAAAAAAATGTTTAGACATAAAGTTAAGAAATGGCTTGATTAAACATCTTGTTGGCAGTTGTCCTATTGTGATAACGGTTGTTTTTGATTGGCAAGTTTGTTGTTCAACTGCACCAACTGCATAATGTACTTATCCTGGTTAGACATCAGATCACTTTCCTTAGAAAAAGTGACCCGACGTTGTCAGCTGTACACACGAAAATGAGATTTGGAGAACATCAATGTAAGAAACACAATGGTGCCAAAGGTTAGTGTAAGTTGGTAATTAAAGATCAATCCCCTTTAGTGAGTCATCCCTGTCTCATCATCACATTTGCAGACATAACAACACCAACAAGTCCTCCATATCATACGACATAGTATCCTACCCTTTAACATGACGCATAGAAGTGCTTCCTAAATTAGCGCCTCCTAGCGATGGCAGGAAATGCGACCCACAGGAGTGCTTTCAGTCCACATACCTAAACCAAAGAATATAACGGTCTTAGTTTTATGTCCTTAACGCTGTTAAGTGGTTGCAGTTTGGTTAAAGGTTAAGGCACAAAAACTACTTTGGTTAGGTGTAAAAAAAGATTGGGGTTTGGGATAACATCTTTTACGTTACTTCACTTTTGGTTATGTTTTTGGTTCTGTTTGTTTTGTAAAGGTAAACAAAAATTGTTTGTGTTTACATTTATTTTCAATGGGACACTAACACCGGCATCACTTTGACAGCAAATAGCTTTACATCTGAAGCATTTCAAGACTATTTGTCCATTATTTAAATAGTAATTAAATAGTTTTTATATATTATTTTAGTAACATTTTGATGGATTGGAAATATTTTGGTATGGGGCAAGTGAATTCATATGAAGTAACATTTATTCACAAACAACTAGGATATTTTAAGAAAGTGTAGGGGTAATGAAGTAGGGGTAATGAGGTATACCTATATTTATGGGGGATGGGAAAATTATACAGGCAATGGAAAAAAACACATCTCAATATCAATTGCTGTTAACGTTATTCCTTTATTTATTTAAAGGTGCTCTAAGCAATTGCACGCGTGTTTTAGGCTACATTTGTTGTCACATACAGCAAACATCTCCTCACTATCCATGAGCTGCCTGTCCCCAGAACACACTGTAAAAATAACTCTGTCTCTGTACACAGCCCAGGGTCTACAAACGGCAACAAAAACAAACTGTGCCCACCTGCACCACAAAGCATACACAAACAGTGTTCCAGCGTTCCAGCCAATAACCGACAAGAAGAATTTGGGGGTGGGGGGTTAGTGCGCAGAAGCACAGAAGGGAGGGCGAGGGGATGGGATGAGGAGGAGGGGAGGGCGAGGGGATGGGATGAGGAGGAGGGAGGGGCAAGCTAGTCTCATTTTGTTTGAAAATACTTCGAACATCAACAAGAAGTAACGTCACCCAACATCGTTTAGAGCACCTCGCTTTAAGATGAATGTGATCCCTTTCATCATGGTCGGAAGTCATCTACAACATGTCCTAGTCTACATGACCTAACGTGAAATAAAGAAAAACGTTCTGTTTGTGTTTTTGACCATGATTTATTAGCCTAACTTACATGATTTAACATGTAGCTCACAATTCAACTCACAATTATATGTTGGAATGTTATATGGTGAAATGTTTAACGTTACTAAGAACTGCAGACTAGGCTACTCAAACTATTCCAATCAAGTGCGTCGTAATTGCTGCTTGAATAGTTGACTTATGGTGGCATCTGTCAGGCAACGAGGGTTAATCACACATCTGTTATTGCATGAATGAGTCATGCTTTTCATTGCTCCAGCTCCTTGAAAAGCTGCATGATGATATCATACTTGAGATCTTACAGACTCCCTCCACAGATGTGAGAAACATTAGCATCCACTGAAGAAGATGATGAGTTGCACTTTGTGGTTGAAAATGTCATGACCTTTCATGAGGCAAGAACAACCATAGCACAAATCCCATTGGTTACTCACAGCTGTTAGTAAGAGGAGATTACAGAGCACAATGAATGAGGGAAATAAGGAAAAAGGGACAGTACAGACAAAGAGGCATCACTTATTTATACTTACATACAGATGTGTCATGGGGATGAAACTGCATATTCAAACTAGAAGCAAGCAATAGCAAATGGTAGTTGTTTTGGGGGACAGGTTTATTTTCAGAGGTTTTTCTTCTCAGACACAAAATTAACATGACTATACTTTGTGGTAAATGTACCAACAAGGCCTTAGTGGGGGTGTTTAAATTATTTCTCTGGCTTTTGTCCAAGACATGCAACAATTTTTTCTTGTGGAAAGAATTGTCTATTTGTAATCAATACATAGCAGTACACAAGCATACATACATTTCATTCACATGAGGGTATTAACGGGTACAAATAACGGGTACAAATGCTTAAATATTGACTACAAACCCCCAATAATATTCATATCACTACCCCTCCACACACATGCACTATACATTTTCCAGCTCTTTATTTCACCATATGGACATTTTACTATATTTAAATGTTAAACACTATATTGTTAAATCTACAAAGTAAGATAGTATTGATTTATATATTATAAATATGCTAAATAGCTTTTGAGTGCCTATCACTGTGTTGACATTATCACTAATGTGTAGCACCATTAAAAATACACATGTTCACTAATGTCATGAAACAAATTTGCTTCTCTTGCAAATCTTGTGCAATAAACCACAAGGACACCTGCAATGCACAAACCACCTCCTGCAGCATGCAGGTTTTGTATAATATTAATTGTGATATTAATTAATACGGTTATTGATCATATTGATATTCCTAACTGAAAGATGCTGCAAATTGTATGTAAATTAAGTTTTTTTGCAAATGATGAAATGTTCAAAGTACAATTAAAGAGGTTTTGTAACCAAACCTACAATTTGCTAATTTGACCAGATAAAGTTAAAGTTATTGCAATAGAAAGTATTTAGAGACACTTATGGTGCAACCATGTGTACAGGGATAATGTGATTCAACAAACTTGACACTTAAACTACTTGACGCCAATACACCACTATCTAAACAGGATTTACTACCAGACATTGTTTGTCCACCTTTCTATTAACGCTCAAGTATATACTCTAAACATGAAGTGTCAAAAAAAGGTCCTAGTTTCCCCATAAGCATCCATCACAACTGTCTCAGGGCTCCTGGATGGCTGAAATGATAGGTGGCAGATGCATTCACTAGGTGTTGCCAACTTTCCACTGTGACAGTAGTTCAAGACAACTATCACCCTTGGGGAGACATCTAACCTCAATTGATGATGCTGTTCAGATCATTTGTCTTTGTCATTGCATTCGCAACAATATGGCAAGAAGATTTGCTTCCGGATTTCATAATCATGATTTATAGAAAACATTTGGCTCACAAAGGGAATTTTGAGCTTATTGGGCAGTTAAATAGAGGTACCAGCCAGGCACTTACTTTGTAAAAGGGTTTAAGTGTGTGGGGGGAAATTTCTGTGTCTGTGCATTGAACAAAAGCATGTTGTTTTTGGCTGGTTTATGTAGAGATCAAGGTAAAAAAAAAAAAAAAAAAAAAAAAGGCTGTCACCTTTATAACGGCCTCTTTAAACACATTTGAATAGTCCTTGTGTGACTCTAGTATGTTTACTCTTTCAGCATGTAACATGCCTTTTCTTTTATCTCTTTAGCTTTTGCAAAGTAGCACACACACAGTCATCAGAGTTCGGACAAATACTAAAACTGCAGTCTGCCCTTAATGTATTTACATAAAATATAAATCTTTGAACAAAAGATATATAATAAATTGTAACATTTACAATCAATTACCTGAAAGTCAGTTTTAGTCAAGCACATTCTCATTAGATTTGACATGGAAACCAGATTTTCTCTATAAACTGATTGAATCCCATGCATTTCATACCGTCCTTGTATTGCTTAAGTGTTTGTAGCACTACCAAATAAAGCCAGAGGCAAATAAAAGTTGAGGGACAAAGACTACACCAGCAGACAGCCACTCTAGATTAGAAGCCGCACAGACTTGAGTACTGACTGTTTTATGGTGTGTACAGTCACTTGATCTGAAATACACTGTTACAAAGTTCTGTTCAATGACTCTAATCCATTTATAAACATATCTCCAGGAGGTTTCAAAGAGAATACTGGATAATATCCAGCCGCGTTGGATAATATTGAACCTCCAGACAGTTTAACTGCTAACTACAGGGCAACTGTGCTTCCCCTGCAAAATAATACTGCAGTCTCGGTTAGGCCCATGAGACTGTAAAATGTATTTGTTAATGAGCATAGACCAGAACTCCTTGATTCCCTCATTGTTGAAGTTCTTATGTGTTAAGTGTCAGAAATGAAAAACAATGCCTCCCCTTGATAACATGGGCGGAAACAATGTAAAGTGTAATGTTTTTATTCTTGCTTTCATCAGTATAAAAGTGAGATGGAGATTTTTCAGAAAGATGCATTCCCTACTTTAATGTCTTTTTCTCTTTCCAGTCAACAATATTGTTCTACAAAAATGCAGACAGATTACTCTACTGCGACGCTGACTGGCAGAACTCTTGATCACTGTCTGAAACAGCGAGGGCTGAAGTCCTTAAAATATTATTGGGGAAACAGCACACTATGGGGGCTGGCAGTAGTTCAGTTTGTGGGGAGTTGGGTTGGGAACCGGAGGTTCACTGGTTCAAATCCATTTATAGTATAGTGGTTGACTGGTAGCTGGAGAGGTGCCAGTTCACCTCCTGTGCACTGCCAAGGTACTCTTGAGCAAGGCACCGAACTCCCAACTGCAACAGAGTGTAAATTGTAATTCCCCCTGTGGAATTAATACAGTATATATTATTATTATTATTATTATATACAAAACCTGTCTACTTTGCCCCTTTCTTTCAGATAAGTCAGGAAGGAAGGAAGGAAGAATGGAAAGTACAGTAGGTGGGTAGGTAGGTAAATAGGTAGGTAGTTAGATTTGTCTATCTTGCAAAAAACTTTTAGGTGAAGAGCTAGGGAGAAGCGTATCACATCTTTGATGAATACAACCATGTTGTTTGCAAATCTTGGTTCTGACAGGCAGCTGCTGTCAATGTTGCCTGGCATCATCAGTGGTGTGATGAGGTCCTTGAATCTGTGGAAGTGATAGAGCAAACACGTAACGCCAGAGAAGAATGCTGGTATTTCATGGTTCTGAAAAGAAATAAAATGTCAAGCAAATGGAGAATGATGAACTAAAACCAAAATGACAATTTTAAGCTAAAAGAGCAAAGGTAAGTGTTACAGTGCTGAATATATGTTGTTTCACACTGGAACTGTGAAAGTTACTTTACAACAAAGGCTAAATCTGGTGGCATCTTAGCAGGTTAAGGAGAGGGGCTAGCACAGTGATCAGAAACAAATATGTTGTAAAAAGTTGAATAAAACTAACGTAAAACTATTACTATGTACCCTATGCTATACAACTAAACATTACTAAACACATTGGTTTCCAGGAGCACTTGAATTGATACAAGCAACAGGGTAACAACAAAATACAGAATGCACTAGTAAATAGTAAATCTCAATGCAAGACTTTGATGAAGAGATTATAGAAAAGCCTAGATCTGGTACCGCTACAACTCAAGGGTTTGTTGAGTCCAACAGAGAAAGCATTAATAAAAATCAGTTTACTATTATATTGTTAGAAGAAGCACATCCCATCATTACAGCTTACAACACAACATTCTCTCTGGGTGCCCGATAAACATTTTGTTGTAAGCAAAAAAATGTGTTGTGGAAATGGATAATACTGTAATACAATCACGTCTAAAGAGTCATTTTGTGGGCGGAGAGTGGGCTGCCATGTACATTTAAAGTATCCCTGAGACCTACAAGCAATTAGCTGGTGTGCACTTTTGCATCACCTGTAGATTTCTCTACATAATATTGAAATAACTAATTATTGCAAATGTCCAACCTTTTTGAAGTACCATTATGAACTTTGTTTTGCCCCATCACATCTGTCCTCCTTTCAGCAGGCATTCCTATTCATACTCATGCTCCCTCTTAATTTGGTTCTGCTTATCCAGCCCAGTCTCATGGCAGTTTGTGAAATGGCCACGTTATTTAATCTATTGATTTGTGTACAGGTCACAATAATGTTTTTTTTGAAGTAATGTATTTTAATGGGAAGCCTATATTGTGATCACAAAAAGATTACGGTAGTGAGTAGCATTGAAAAGCCGAAAATCTGCCAAGGGAGGTTGGTCGAGGTGTTGGATGGGTCAAACAAAATACAGGACTTTCACCCCGGAGACCGGGGATTGTGTCCCGCGTGTTGCAGTTCCTTTCCCTGTTATTCTCTTCCTAACCACAACCGTCCCATTGTTGTGGCCGGCGTGTGGCGTTTCATTTCCCCGTTGTTGCATCCCCCAGAGACCGTGGATCGTGTCGCGGCATGAGTTGTTGTCACCGTGCCGCGTGTGGCGTTTCATTTCCCCGTTGTTGCGTCCCCAACAACAGCCCAGTGTCATTGCCGTTTGTGAAATGGTCTCGTTCAAAAATCGTGACATGGGAGACCGGGTTGGCTTACCCTTGTGGCTACCTTCTACACATCATACTGGCTGAAAGTGAATTGAATTTTACGTGCCATGTGTGTCCGTTAACGCGTCCTTATGTGTCATTAACATGCAGAAAACAAAGGATGGAGTATGGCCAGACATCAAGAGAAGTTGGACTTCATGAGTTATCAATGAAGTAGTGTTGGGCTAGCCTGGAAATCCAGACCCAAATCCAAAATGATTAAAGCCCATGTTGCAGGTTAACTACCACTGTTGATTATTGGGTACAAAAAGCACTCAAGATATGTATATCATTTTTAAAAATGTCTCCAAATAGTGTTAAGTTAGTTTCTGGTCATTTTTGGTGTTCGCGGGTTTATGAAGTCAATTCGGCGATGACGTCATACTGCAGAGCAAAGTCTCAGCCTGGCACTAGAACTACGGTGACTGACTGGGAGGAGGAAGAGGAGGAAAGGCCAGCAGCCGAATAATTACGAACCTGCCAGACGTGAGAGGGCAAATGAGGAATTGTCAAGATTGTGGGGAAGTCTTCTTCATTTATCTCCTTTATTTAGCAACGCAGCAGTGCATACAATGACTTTACTTTTTACTGTCAGTGAATAGCACCGAGTGAACGTCAACGTTTTCTTTCGATCTAGTAACAGTGATCCTGTCGTTAGTTCAGATAAGTACTGGTACACTTATCTAGATATAGTAATAGAAGGCATCCCCGAGTGTTATTTCTAAGTGTTTACCTCTTCCTCCGGTGAAAACGTGTCGTCGTATAGCCAGTTAGCTTTGTGTGTAACGTAACAAACCCCCCCCCCATCTCGTAGGAGCAAAGCTTACTATTTCATTCAATACAATTATGGTACAAAAGGTGCACTAATGCCACATGTATGATGTTGACAACATGGACGCATATATAGGCAACACCAAAGGCAGTCGTAATATTTACCTAGCAGGCTAGGCTAACGCTGTTGTGCTAACATCCGGCGGCGTAGCGTTAGCTAGCGGTCTAAACTTGTGAAAAGCCGAACAACACCCCCGTCTAAGCTGTGTTTCACTTTCCCTCCAATATTATTGTAAATATAATGAAGTCACATGGACTTGATCGAGACCATAGACTGTTAATATTAAAAGACCAGAAGCCACATTAGGCCAGACCAGTGGTAAATACAACGCAGGCTGCTCTGTTATCTCCCCAGCGTGACGTCATGCAATGCATTGTGGGGGAAAAAAGGAAACACTGTAAAATTGTGCCTACTTTTCGTATTATATTCAGTTTTGCGATATCCAACACCATCAAATACAATGGATAACAGTTCAAATATTTACTACCAACAAGCAAATTGCACAAATTCGTTGCAAAATTAAACTTGTAACATGGGCTTTAAGGGAGGAGTAATGAAAGTTGCCCATCTGGAGGGCGGCACCAAGCATGCATTTGAAAATATCACTGCACGCAATTGGATAACACTACGACCAATCACAACAATACACGGGGTGAACGTAACCAGAGCCCCATACGCTAACTGCCAGCGGAGCTAACTGGTAGATTAAACTGTCGTCATCTGTTTAGCTCACTCTGGCCCGCCTATTAGAGGGTGACAATTTTTCGGGACTTCCGCAGGTCACGTGATTCCCACGGCAGTCACACGGTATAGTAGTTAATCTCACTGTTGGTAACGTGATAGGGACGGATAGAGCATTGAAATCAACAGGAGAGGAGTCGAAAGATTCACGAGGCATTTTGATTATTAGACCAAAACAGAGTCTGATAACTTTAGACAACATAGGGAACAAAACGGGACGGGACAGGATCCAGTAGTCTTTCTCTCGGGATCTCGCAGGACAGGATTTCTTTGGAGGGACAGTCATGTAATCTGGACATTTCGTGGGCTCGGGATGGGATGGGAGCGACAATGGATTCCTGTGAATGAATGATTTCCATGGTTAGTGTTGGGCCACAATTGGACCAAAAGTAGCCCTATGTGAAGAAAAAAACATTAATAGGCTACAACAAGCAATATTTTGATGTCTGATAAGCAACCGCATGAATCTCTTCCACCAACTAGACTTCCTGGATTGCATTTAATTGTCTCACACACCCCCACCAACGCAGCCCCGTTTTAACGCAGGACTGTTTTTGCTCTGAATCCCTCCTTACATTTAAAGAATTATCATTCTGATTTGTTTTGTTGTTTTAGAAAGAATGTTTTCCATTGTCCCATTGCAGTACAAAACATAATCTGAAACTGCAATTACATTTACTCAATGGAGCAAGTACAGTACATGAGTATCCAAGTTCTGGCTGAAAATAAAAATGCATGACATAAGACTTGACTTTGAGAGGCCTTTCCACACCCCAGCAAGAAAATCCTATAATAAAATAAATAAATAATAACTGTGCACTTCAATATCTTATAAGGGACTGTCTTTAGGGGGCAAGGGCAATATGCAATTATACTTTTTGCAACTGAGGAATGCAAATGTATTTATTTTTATTTGTACTTTTTAATGGTTTGTGCAATTTTATTTATTTATAATGTAAATGCTTTGTGAGTCTTTTTAAACTCGACTTGACCTTCTGAGTAACAACCGCACAAGAGTTCCTATGTGTGAAAACACAAATGGCAAATAAAGTTCTTGAATCTTGAATCTTGAAAATCCACTCCACTTATATGCTAATGATTACATATTCCCTCGGTCATGCCAGGAAATTCCTTTGATCATGTCAAATTAATAAAGACAGACAGGTGAGGGGGGATGTGCTTTGTGTGTGTCTATTGTGTGTTCGAGTTTGGTGTGAGAAACAGGGGATTAACAAAAACAAAGATGACAAAGATGTGTCTTATTGCTGCCAAATGATGTCTTCAGTTTGTCAAAAAACAGAAAAGCACTGGTCTTGATTCTCTTGACTAAAGTGTTTGCAAAAACGGTCTTTGAAGACAACCAAAAAGCTTGAAGACATGAAAAACAATTGTAACAGAACCAAAGAAACCGAACCAAAAGAGGACAAGAGAGTAACCTTAACCCTACAAAACAAATAAGAACTTGTTCAACTGCCTTTAGGTAGTGTTGTTATTTGTAAAATATTGTTATTGCCATCTAAATTGTTGGCACTTCAAAGCTTTGGGTCTGCTGTAACAGTGAACTACTGTCTACATTGCTGGGTTTCTGTAAATTATAGTGTGGTCTAGACCTACTCTATATGTAAAGTTTCCACAGATAATATCTGTTATGATTTGACACTAGAAATAAATAAATGTGCATTTCATTAGTGTTCCCATAATGAAGCCACACTCGCACAAAACCATTTACAGAAGAAATACCTGAGCAACTGAGGGGGAAACCTGTGCATATCCAGAGCAATTTTCTGAGCTTGTCAAATGCCACCTTGTTCTGTTGTCATGGTGATGATGTCACCCTGTATGTTAGAGGGAGATATGCACAGACACAGGGATGTTTTGTCTAATTATTGCTTGAAGACAGGTCACTGTGGAAAGCAAAATGTCACCAACAATATGGGCTTTTGTGGAATATGTTGATATATACTCTACATGTATTTGCATATAAATTGAAGAATATCAATTATACAGTACAAGCACACCTCACGACTCAGAGTTTAATGTCAATATATCATGAAAGCACATCTCTGTAAGCCATTTGGTATGTTCTATGGAATATACATAATGTTTCTAACCACAAAGTTGTTTTTGTCAAAAATGGGATAAAAGCTGCGGCAGCTTTTCATCCAATGCATGCTGGGATAGGTTCCAGCCTTTAGTGACACTGAACAAAAAAACATCCATTAAATGGAGAGCAAGTGGGTGGTTATATTCCTGCAACTTCGGTTGTGCTAATTACTGCATAAATTCAGTCATGACTGCAGTCAACCTGTATTGAAATGAACACAAATAGATTAAGTGTAAAAGCTTTTGGTCTGGTTAGATTTGGTAAGAATGATTGCTACAGACTTTGTGTCAGTCTCAGCTACAGTATCTGTCCTTAGAATTAGCAGCTGTCAGTACGTTCTCTGTGCAAAGCAAGCCGAGAATGGGTTATTTTTTCCTGGGTGGAGGAGACCTTTGAATCCACCCACTCGACCAAACTGGAAACAGTGTGAAGAGTTGACAATTCTGTCTGATATCAATCAGGCAAACTTAGTAAGAAATATGCTATTTTCTCTGCAGGGTTATGGGTCAGTTATGTTTAGTAACTCCTCTTAACTTATAACTGAGGTGAAGGCATGTAGTCACATCATGGTACATAGATTGAAAACTAAATATAGGTTATAGTTCAAACTTACCAGGTGTTTCATTTTTGAACACAACTGAACTGAATAATACATCCACAGGCATTTAAAACAGAATGTTTTAAAATTATTATTATTTTTTTTTTCAACAAGAAAGGGCTGCAGCCCCCTGTAGCTCTTCCCACTTTAATGGATGTATTTTACATGGAATTTAATTAAATATTTCTATCATATATATAAAAATGACATTTAAACATCTTTTTTTATTCTATTTTCCCTGGAAACACTTCCAACACTCTTGCTGAAAAAAAGGTGTCGGTCTATTTCTAGCATGCACAAGTTTATGTTTGGCTTTCCATAGCCAGCGTGGCGTTTTCTATGTCTTTGCACACCAGAAACGTGTCTGACGCCGCGCTGCTGCTATGTCTGTACACATGTACAGTATGTTTCCCATTAATAAAATCAAATAATAGCGTGTTTTTCAACAACTGATTTGATAACAGCAAAGACAATGTTGGCAGTATTGACGGCAAAATAGGCTACAGAATATTTTGTCCTGTATTGACAGGTGCAATATTTTAAAATCAATGATTATTTGTTATTTTTTAAATTACATTTATATCTGCATTTATATCGAAACCTAGAGACGTTCAAACATCAAAATGTCATTTATTAAATGTATTTGTGTCAAAATTCCTTTTCGTATTCTATCTTGTCTGGAAACGCTTCCAGCACGCTTGCGTGTCGCTAGAAAAATAGGCGTTGGTTCTATTTCTAGCATGCACGCGCTTTGAGACGTGCGTGTCATGCAGGCCGTGTGCAAGCTCTAACCTGTTAACATTGGGGCCGAAATAAAAACGGAAAACCACGCAGCTGACACGCTCACGCCACGCAGGCAGTGTGCAGGATGCCTAAGAGGTGCAGCATTTACAGAGTTTAGTATGCTGAAAGCTCTGAGGGATGAAATTGTGAAATGGAAAACTGTTTCATGGAGCTTGGTTTTGAAGTGATTGAATATTATTTCTGTTTTTGGCTCATTAGCTTAATACATATAAGCGGATTTCAAAAGAGCCTGCAAAGATAGGCTTATTCCACCTGGAGAGGTCTTTAACTGTCTCAGAGTGAAATTACTTCCCCATTAGCATGAACCTCGCTGCTAATCCTCCAGCTCATTAGTTATTTGAATAAGGTCCAGTTGTGGAATTATAATTGCAGACATTCTCTCAGTGAAGTATTAACCCAGAAAAAAATGTCAGCACGACCAGATTGCCTGCATCTCGTTAGTTAAACAACATCTAACTTCCGTTATCTCTCTCTCTGTCCTTTATTTGTCAATGCAACTTGTATAGAATATGATAATGCAGGAAAATGAAAAATCTCTGCAGTTCAAATTCAAGAGACGTGCTGCAAATAACTCAACTCTATAGGATAAGAATATTTGTAGGGACGTGGAATATGATCAGAGAAACTGAAATGTATCAGTGAAGAACAGCAGCGCCAATACACAGCTTTGTTGGAGGAACAAGCCAATCCTATCTGCTCCACACACATGTACACAGTTGCTCTCTCTCTCACACACACTTAGAGTTTGTGTCGTTTATCCAGAGACTCGCTGGTGTTAATTATCATCTGTGCCTGCAAGCACCAACACGCGTGCTGCTATGTTTTGGGGATCTAAAAAGTAAAAATGAGGCTAACTAATGACAACTTTTATCTACAGTGGATTTCTCTTGCATCATGTCATTTTATTATGTATTATCATTTAGATTATTTAAATCAGTGGCACCAAGTCAAATAAAGGAAGATACATTGTTATCGATGGTGGTATATCATAATATGGGCATTTGCTGGAACAACACCATGTAAATGTAAAGAGGAGAAAGTAAATACCAACAACATAGTATCCACCCAGAATTTTTCTTAAACTTTTGCTATATTAAAAATCCTAATTATTCTTTCGGTTAAGTAAAAAATATATCAGTATATTTCAAATTAGTGGCCCAAATATAATTTCACCCTACCATTACTGGCAAATCAACACGGCAGAACTCTGACAGCAGTGACAGAGGTAACCTTCAAAAATCGCTGTCATTTGGCTCCAAGCATCTGTTTAGGCTTGTGGGGAAGCTGCATACATATTCTCCAAAGCTCAGCTTACTCGCCCACAAGACTGGCCTCTTATCATTGTATTTTTGTATTAATAAGGACATAATGCTATCAATTTGATTAGACTCATACCGTATGTCTGGTTGTGGAAAATCTGTTTATTTGGTGTTATGTAAAGTTTGTGTGAAAAGTGGAAAGTGAAAAAAATCTCTGCAAACAGTGGACAAATGGTGGTTGCTTATTTATTGCTTGCAATTATAACGTTTAAATAGAGAGTTTACTCAGAGTGCGAGCCGAAAAAGACAGCCTCAACAGGCTGGGACCAATCCTGTTGAGAAGCACAACGACATTAGTGGCCCAAAATTATTTCACCCTGCCATTACTAGCAAATCAACATGGCAGAACTCTGACAGCAGTGACAGGAGAAAGAAGAAGAATTCTGAGCTTTCAGAAACAGCCTGTATTGCTTTAAGATCAGAATTTAGAAAGATTTAGATATGCATTTCATAGAAACTGACTAGGATAAAGTTTATTTTATTTGTACTACTGTGTATGACAATAGTATGTTGTAGTAGTCAAACCTAAGACCGGACCGGCCAGAGTAGAGGAGATAAGTGAGGTGTGTGTGTGGTTACATTGTCAGCTGTCTTAATATTTATCTGGGGTTTTATGTGAACATACTTAAATGTTTGTTGAACTTCATGGACAATGTTAACACCATTGCAAGTGATCTCAAAATGTATGGCAACGGTTACCTAACTGATAAAGCACATCCTCTGTAAAGTAGGACATTGGGTTTTACAATCAGAAGGAATGTTATAAACCTGACTTCCGTGAGATTAACAGCCAAATATTTACTTTACAAGTGTCTCAATAATGAGTGGCTGAGAGATAAAGATCAGAAAAACAGTTTGTGAGTCTATAAACTGAATGCCAAGGTGGCTTTTCTCTTATCTGTTTGTTTTTACCTTGTTGTTCTTGGAGACTACCTGAAGCACACTGTGTAGGCATGTGTTTAAAAGAGTGACAGCCAGCCAGAAACTAAAGCTGATCAGCAGATAAACAGAAAAACACCAAATTACAGATAGATAAATTGTCTTAGGGACTCATTCTGATTAATGTGCACTTGTATCTGACAGTATAAAAGCAGCTATAATATCTGGTTCATTATTTTACGAATGCAATAATATGACAGTTGTCAGTAAATTCCTGTAAAAACGTCCAGAGTTACCACTGTCTAGCAAGAGGCTTCAAAAACAAGCCACATCAGATCAGTAACACCATTAATTGTCTTAGGTTTAGGTACTTTGTCTCCTAAAAAAAGATCATAGCCAATTTTAATTAAAAAAAAAAAAAAAAAAGGGGGTAACAACATCATTGGATTTCACTTTGTGATATCAACAAGCTGTATAAAAGGTTACTGTTGTAATTGTAGCATACTCTCTGGAATACAGATGCATACACACAAACAGACAGACAATGTTTTTATGGATTTATCCATATTTTCTGTCCCAATAGCTTTTTTTGCCTGTGTTTCGTGTAACACTGTACCAAGTTCCATTTTGAGACCCCTTCCAATACACTCTGCAGACTGGTGTGTTAGGTATACAACATTGCCACTAGGTGGCAGGCTAGAATCAAACTTCTCCATTGTTGACCATTTACTAGCTAATACATTCCCTGAAAAGTGGAGTTGAATGCTTGTGAAATTAATTTTAACTGTCACTCACAACCTTTGCTTTTAAAGCAAATCCTAACCTTTGTCCATTGTCTATGGTCCTCATTTAATTTGCAGTTATCACAGGGAAAATGTTGCTTTTGGAATACAGCAATATGCTCAAAAGCTTAAGTCAAGTGTTACAGTAAAGGCTGTAGCTACCCAGTAATTTATTGATCTTATACACATCAATGGCTTTGGTCTCAACACAGACAAATTGATTTGGTCTTGCCTTAAAGTAATTTGTAATGACTAACTAATGACCTGAATAGTGACTATCTTGAGGTTGAGCATGAAGGAAGAAACGGCAAAGCAGATAAATGATTCAATAATTATGTATAGCACCAGGGGGCAGGAGAGCTTCACCAAAGACTAGTACATGATGACAAATGAGGGGATATGAAAAAGGTAAATTATGAAACATTGATCTTCAAAGTGCTAATGTTTTATCTATTGTCAATTGCCTTTTTCACTGTCGTATTATCTTGTCATTCAACATAAACCACAGAATGGCAAAGGTGACAGCTGGTGTGCAACATTTATTACTCAATATTATAATTTTTGAGGCTGCAGCTTGTATTGTTGTACAATATGTTTCTGCATTATACTCAGTCATGTTGAACAAACATTTTGGATGATCAAAATTCCTAGTCATTGTGACATAACCATCATCTGAATGTACTGCCAAATATTTTATGTAAATGTAGTCAAGTGAAAAAGGTGCACTCAGTAACATTGCTGAAATTTTCCCTGCTTTTTGATATAATTATCACTTATTTTGTGAAAGCAACAAGAAAGGTAGAAGAAAGTTGGAGCAACAGCTATGGTATTATTTGGTATTTAAGTGAAATAAACATATTCGTAGCAGTTATTTAAAGCAACTGGTTCATCTTGTCTGCAGTAAGTTAAAGCCTGAGACGGGGATGTAGCCTGTATCCTAATCACTGGAAATCCGATTCCATCTTTATTGTTAGAACTGAAATGGCTTTAATTAAGTGGCTCACTGAGATTTTACTCTGGACTTGAAGTAACATCTTTCCTTTGAAAATGTTTTCCAGCAAATGTTCCCACACATTCCTCATATGTACAGTATCCAACTTGTCATGTACAGTATGATGCATGACATAAAAAGAAATCAGTAAATGGACATTAACCAATTAAACTCGATTAAACATTTACATTCACATGCAACTAGTACCAGATAAGGTACTGAAAGGAAATAGAAATGAAAACCTTCACGCCACACTGCAGATTCAAACAGTATGTACCCAGCTGCAAAAGGTTCACTGTCAGTCTGCCACTTGGTTCCAGACTTGTATACCTTAACCACTTTGGAAGGATTGATTTGAAATTGTGTACAGATACTCATAGCCCCATGCAGTGGATAAATCCTACTCACTCTTGTGATCCCCTGACTTTTCATCTTGCATCACCAGCATTTCAAAATCACTTATCCCCTGACTGGTTTGATATTGGTGGCTTTGTGTAACATACTAAAAGTAAGATAGTGAACATGGTAAAAATTATACCTGCTAGACATCAGCATGTTGTCATTGTGAGCATTTGCTATTAGCATTAAGTACAGCTTCACAGAGACACTACACATGGCTGCAGACCTGTCATTCTGAACGCAATTACAAAAAGTTCAGTTTTCATTTTCAGCAGCTTGTAGCAACTAAAGCATGATTAATGCATGTGCTGTATGTTTCAATTTGGCAACTAAAACATTGGTAAGAAGTACAGAAATTGTGTTCATAGTGAAATATTGTGATCTGTGACATGAATTATTAAAAAAACATTTAATGTGAAACTGGAGCAATTTGGAAATTCATCACCATCCTGTACTGACAATAAATGATCCCAGTCAGCATAACTCATGAACAAAGTCATTGTATATGTATGTTTCTAGAACCCAGGGATGGTTAGATACAGGGTTAGATATACACAGATGTTACTTAATGTTGTGATAATATAATTCACCTCCCCAGGGAAGGCATCCACTGTTGATATTTTTCAAAACAGCCTTTACCCAGCCAAGGCTAGAAAGACCTCATCTGCCAAGTATGTGGAATCTCCTCAGAAGCTCTCTTCAGACAGCAGGGGAGAACGAAACATGAGCCCCTGATATTAGTTACTGTGTATCCAACCTGTGTTATATAGGACAGCTTAGTTCTTTTGGAACTACACATCTTCTGAAGGCAAAATAGTTTGTTCTGTCAATTCTGTGATTGAAAAGAATCAGTGATAATGGAAACATCAAATCATCGCTGAATGGAAGAGGCAGGTAAAAAGAAATGGTCGTTTCCCTTCAAATGTAATTCTAAAACTAAAACTGAACTACAAACAACCTCTTGGCAAAAAAGTCAGGGCAGAGTCTCATGTATCTGTATATTTCAAGTAAGATATGACAGTAAATCACAATGATCTAAAATTTTATGAACCACATGAAATATCCTGCATTACAGTACCTGCACTGTAAAGTCTCTGCTTTGCTTCCTAAAAACTGGTGGAAATATAGCTACTATTATTACTAGTACAATTGTTATTGTTGCTCCTAATAGTAGTACCCTAGGAACTATTATTCCTCTCATATACTTTAAGTTCTCTCTCTCTCTCTCTCTCTCTCTCTCTCAACCAGCTCCAACTGGGGGATCCCGAGGTGTTCCCAGGGCAGGTTGGCAATATAATCTCTCCATCTAGTCCTGGGTCTTTCCCCGAGGCCTCCTCCCAGCTGGATGTGCCTGGAACACCTCCCTAGGGAGGCGCCCAGGAGGCATCCTTACCAGATGCCCAAACCACCTCAACTGGCTCCTTTCAACGCGAAGGAGCGGCGGCTCTACTCCGAGCTCCTCTCGGATGACTGAGCTTCTCACCCTATCTGTAAGGGAGACGTCAGCCACCCTCCTGAGGACCCTGTACCCTGGATCTTGTTCTTTTGGTCATGACCCAGCCTTCATGACCATAGGTGAGGATATGAACAAAAACTGACCGGTAGATTGAGAGCTTTGCCTTCTGGCTCAACTCACATCATCTGCAAAAAACAGCGATGAGATCCTGAGCCCACAGAACTGCAACCCCTCCTCTATCCTGTCCATAAATTCTACAAACAGGATTGGTCACAAAGCGCAGCCCTGGCCAACCCTCACCTGGAACTAGTCCGATTTACTGCCAAGAACCCGGACACAGCTCTCACTTTGGTCATACAGAGATTGGATGGCCCTGAGAAGAAGTATCACCCCATACTCCTGCAGCACTTCCCACAGTGTCTCCCGGGGCACCCGGTCATACACCTTCTCCAGAGCCACAAAACACATGTAGACTGGTTGGGCATACTCCCAGGCTCCCTCCAAGATCCTTGCAAGAGTGAAGATTTGATCCATTGTTCCACGACCAGGACGGAATCCGCATTGTTCCTCTTCAATCAGAGGTTCAACTATCAGCCGAATAGTCCAGCACCTTTTTGAAGAGGGGAACCACCACCCCGGTCTGCCACTCCTTAGGCAGTGTCCAAGACTTCCACGCAATGTTAAACAGGCGTGTCAACCAAGACAGCCCCTCCACACCAAGAACTTTCAGTATTTCTGCACGGATCTCATCAATCCCTGGGGCTTTGCCACTGTGGAGTTGTTTGACTACCTCAGAGACTTCCACCAGGGAAATTTACAATCCCCCATCATCCTCCAGCTCTGCCTCTACCACAGAGGACTGGATTTAGCAGTTCCATAAAGTGCTCCTTCCACCGCTCTATTACCTCCTCAGTTAAGGTCAACAACGTCCCATCCTTACTGTACACAGCATGGATGATTTCTCGCTTCCCC
The DNA here is from genome assembly GCA_026937815.1 of Etheostoma perlongum. Classification (NCBI taxonomy): domain Eukaryota; kingdom Metazoa; phylum Chordata; class Actinopteri; order Perciformes; family Percidae; genus Etheostoma; species Etheostoma perlongum. The sequence continues at coordinate 15,835,341 of CM049372.1, forward strand.
CCTCCTGCGGTGGCGAATGGTTTTCCAGAAGCACCATGTCTTCTCCGAACTTCTCCCACACCCGCTGCTTTGTCTCTGTCACAGCAGAGGCTGCAGCCCTTTGGGCCGGTTGGTACCTTGCAACTGTCTCCGGAGTCCTCTGGGATAACATATCCCGAAAAGACTCCTTCAGTCGGACGGCTTCCCTGAACACCGGTGTCCACAAGGGTGTTCGTGGGTTACCACCCCATGAGGCAACTAAGACCACAGCTCCCCTGCCGCAGCTTTAGCAATGGAAACTTTGAACATTGTCCACTCAGGTTCAATGCCCCCAGCCTCCACAGGGATGCACAAAAAGCTCAGTCGGAGGTCTGATTTGAAAGTCCGTCAGACAGGGGCCTCCTCCAGACATTCCCAATTTACCCGGCCTACCCGTTTGGGCTTACCAGGTCTGTCCAGAGTCTTCTCCTACCCCCTGACCCAACTCACCACCGGATGGTGATCAGTCGACAGCTCCGCCCCTCTCTTCAACCAAGTGTCCAAAACATAGGGCCTCAGATCAGATGAAACAATTATAAAATCTATCATTGACCTTTGGCCTAGGGGGCTTTGGTACCACGTACACTTAAGAGTCTCCCTGTGTTTGAACATGGTGTTTGTTATGGACAATCCATGGCTAGCACAGGAGTCAACAACAGACAACCCCTCTGGTTTAGATCAGGGGGGCCATTCCTCCCAATCACGCCTCTCTAATGGCGGTTTTCCACTGCGTGGTATCTACTCGACTCTCCTCGACTCTACTCGCCTTTTTTGGTTTTCCATTACGAAAAAAAGTCCCTGGGACCTGCTACCAGGTACTTTTTTTAGTACTACCTCAGTCGAGGTTCTAAGCGAGCGGATGCGATACCAAGGTGACATGGAAATCTGCAGACGGGACATTTAAAAAACAAATCTAGTCAGACACCGACAGATTATCTACTCTCTGCACTATTCTCACTTTCCAACTGTTCAATATTAAGGGCTATATATTAGGGGATTTATGTTGTTTCCAATATTGCACAATGTTACTTTAAAAAAACAAGACAATATATCAAAGAAAAAAGCTATTTTCAAATTTAGCTATTCAAGCGTCCCCCCCCTGCCGGCTCTGCTGTCCCAGATGCATCCCAGTCATCAAACCCTCCCAGGTCAGAACCATCCCGGTCTTCTTCCTCTGCACCCTGTGACAGTTTATGTACTTTATATAGCGTATAGTAAATACTGACTGTGACCCGAACACATGCAAATGTTGGCTAACGTTACCAGGAAACTTAACTTACCCTTTGGTGTCGACGAACAACAGTCATGTCGACGTCTGAACACCGTCGGAATTCCCAAACTCCTGTTTTTTTTAGCGGTGATTTTAGTTGCTTCCTTTAGCTTCTTTTGAAACAAAACATTGCCGAGTAGCCGACGTGCTGTTGTGAATCACGTTGAAAATTACGTCATCACGCGTAGCTATGGTAACCAGCCACGCTGAGGCGTTACTCAATCTGCAATGGAAAACGGACAGAGAATGCGTCGAACCGAGTAGAGGCGAGTCAAGTCGAGTTGTTACCATCAATGGAAAAACGCCACAAGTATCTCCATCATCACCCATGTGTGCGTTGAAGTCCCCCAGCAGAACTATGGAGTCCCCTACTGGAGCCCCATACAAGACTCCATTCAAGGTCGCACCCGACCCGGAGGTGGACCCATGGGTTATTTCAAAAGGTGTTATATAAATACACTTTGATTAATAATTATTGAGTCATCTTTCTGATCCTGCACGAGAGGCCCAGAGGAACATGTTGTTAAACGCACCTCTAAAATGTGGTTACACGTTAAAGTATTTCCAGCATTAGATTTATAGACTGAGTTTACTGTGAAAGGCTTTGAAATAACTGTCAGCGAGCAGCTACGGCAGCAATATGTCTCTGGGTAGATTGCAGCTTCAAAGGGAGAGCTTATTTTCTGAATGATTTATCATTGCTTATGTACTGCAGTGTATGCCAGTTGTTATTGCTTTACAACCAAATACAACATGGTCACATGATTAAGAAAAGGCGACTGATAAAAATGGCCAGGGGTTTTAGTACTCTATAAAAAACAACTTTGCTTTAGTGTGGGGGTGTTGCTACAAGGTTAAGATACATGAGATATTAAGTGGTGTAGACTCCTTTGAGAAGTTAAACATAGCACCAATTATGTTCTCCTCCATCTGGGTGCTTGCAAGGTAACGGGAAACTTATGAAGTGAAACCAGGTTGCAAAGCACCAAAGTTAATTTACAAGGTAAACAAAGCAACAAAAGAAGTCAGAACAAATGTATTTTTTTGTTTGTAGATCTAGTGTCAGTGATAAACTCCCCCTTAAGCCGAAATTATACTGTCCGTGTGCATGAGAGGGATCCGGGTTCCGTTACGATCTACTGCGCATGTGGAAGGCTCCCTCAAGAGGATAGTATAAACAGACCTATGTGCCCATGGGGTCCTCAGCGTACAAGACCGTTCCGGGTCTTTGTTTTGTACATGAAAGCTTCTCATTCACAACACCTGCCAAATTTTCAAGATTTCAAAATGTCATGACAGTAATGTTATGTCTTATCCATTAGTTGCTATCAATGTCCAATTCTGTCAAAAGAATATATAGAGATTCGGACTGGGAAATTTAATATTTGGCATCTCGGGTACCTTCAGCAAGGATCCAGGGACAATAAGTATGCCTGAATAATTTGCATTGCAGGCAGAGAGCTCAACTGTTCACTAAAACTCATCTCAACTTTATAATGCAAAGGCAGGCTTAAAACTTTAAACTCACTGTGATGTATGACACATTTTTAAATAATATGCTGGCAGGTCAGATTCTAACACGCAAGTATACCACTAGTTAAAGGTGCTGTACTGCTGGCCAGTCAAGTTCAAACTAAGAAAAACAATTCCACGTCCAACCCAACCTATGACAGCAGCCCCCTTTTTTTTTTATATATATATATATATATATATATATATATATATATATACTCCAGTATTACTGTTATGTAATTTCTTAAAAATGCAAAGAAAAGACCAAAAGTATGCAAAGCGACAGAGGTATCCATATAAAACACATATGAAAAGGGGTGTCCATATAACTTTGGCTACATGTGTACAAGTATTGTACATGCTACAAATTCATATTTTATATTCATAAGTTGTTCAATAAATCATTACTAAGACAGATGGTTTGTGAATGTTACTGTGGTGTTTTACATAAATTCAAATTAACAATAAACTGATGAGATTAGATTCAAGTAAGGTATACAAAAAGAAAACATGCAAATGATTTAAAAATAACATTCAGACATCTTCTAGTAATTCACACATTGTCATACTACTCTTCCAATAATAAAGCAACATCCAAATAAGGGTTTGAGATTTCAAACTTCTGCTACCACCTGAATACAATATGTTGAAAATGTGAATTTACAGAAGTATCAGTCTAACTTAAAGTGAGACAAAAAACAACTATTTAATCCCTTTCGGCTTTCAGGTTTTAGAAAGATTTGTAGTTAATTGACTCCATAGCATAGGACTGATTTTCACAGTGAAAAAGATTAAATGAATGCCTCCCTAAATAAACACAGCAATCATACACTTGACTGGAAATACTTTTTGCTCATTGACAACACAAACCAGCCATTGTTTTTCTGTTATAAATCATTACATGTCTGCACTTTTCATTTTGCAATTCAGTTTGTAACCATAGGTAATATTAATTAATACGGATGGCCATAACAAAGAAGGAGGTGAAAGCAGCACAGACTAAGACCATCCTGGTATCCCGGTGGCAATTTAGTTTTCATTTGCCATTTGACACAGATGCAGTAAGTGAAACTAATGAAGGGCCTTCAAGGGGACAGAAGAGAAAACAGGAAAGGAAAGGTGAAGAGGAGAAGGGTGTTGGTGGCTTGAAAACCGAGAAGAAAGTTGGAGTGCGTGCAGGGCCTTTTTATGATGGTCTGGTGGAGATTGCTGTGTTTTCATCTGTTGCAGTTGCTTGGAGAAAGATAGCTCTTGGCAGTAACATTGTGAAGAAATATCTCTTTTTCTTTTGAGAGCTTAAGTAAAAAACTTCAAATATCAAATATTGCTGGCTTAAATTTAAGATGTAATCTGTCCTGAAATGCAGTATATCGATTGTATGCATTGATTACCCACAGCTGGCTTTCCAACCTCAAACATTTTTTGATCTATCTATCTAAAGATATAAATAGGTTGTTGATAAACTGTTTTTAGTTCCACCGTCGCTTCCAGTACAGACTTTAAGTCAACTCTGTCTTCAACCTTTGGTGGAAGTGTCTAATTGCATAAGTACACACATAATAGAGGCGGGAGTCATATAGGTAATTTTGGAAGGCATTAACAAAAGAACACATTTTGTTGTTTTAAAGGAATGAGGACTTCTATATGAATATATAGAGATAAAGAATTATTGTGCACATACTAAATGTAAAGAAAAACATGGTGATTGGACTTTAATGGTTACATGGGAATCTACTGTATAATCAAAGCATTTCCCTCATTCCGTGTTTACTCTATCAAGATAAAACACCCATGCCCTCACAATGAGAAACCTGGTACATTCTCGGAAAGAGTAATGGAACCAACAACCGTTTTTGCACAGCACAGTTAGGGAAATGTGTTTTCAGTCTGACTATAGGGGAGGATGGAGGTTAAACAGTCTTAGTCAAAAGTCCAGGGCCATTTTTCATTCACAGCTTGCCCCTGGTCCTGATTAACAAAAAAGGGTCTGGAGATTATAAAAAAACAAAACTATTGGGCATAAACATACTGTATAATTGTCAAAGACTTTATCTTTGTTGGATGAAGATACAAGTTTTGAGCAGCAAGCACACAATAAGAAATGTAGAGGGTTTTAACTTCACAATTCATACTGTGTAAATTCATAAAAATTAATTTGACAATAACCAGAGTATTGCCAATAGCTGGGCCCCTGCCACACACAGAGTAATGCAGAAGTTGTAAATAAAAACTAATTGTAATATTTTTACTACTTAAACTAGAAGACTGAAATTCACTAGAACTAGAATTCAATTATTTATGTGCAACTAAAAATGGTGTAATGAGGAGGAGAAACTGGTCAAGAAATTACACAGACCTCTGGACACTGTAGACAGTAATGTTATAAAGCTAAGTCAGGACAGGAGAAGAGGGACGAGTGAAGTATACTGAATGAAGAATCAATCTTTATGAAGCAGCTGAACTGAGCTCAGCAGGAGGAACACCACTTGAGTGAAATGAAACCAAATCTTTTGTGAAAACGAGCCTTTAAGTTAACCTGATATAACAAAAACCCAGACAGAATATGAATGACACCATTATCCCAGAAGATCTGAGCAACAGTATGCGGGCACATAGAGATGACCTTTGGTAAACAATACAAAGTCATATTAATAATTCATAAGCTCTACTTTTGACTTGAAAGGTGTATTTGATTTATAATGTACAGTGGCTGACCAAGGCAAACATCCTACAACCGCCCAAAACCCTTCTATGTATATTTGCTATTTAGCCATAGACCCAGGTAGGCCTACAAATCAGACACCCTCTCCATCGGCTGACCATAGACCTAAGGTAAGGGCCTTCCCCATCAAAATGATAACTACTACAACAAATATATATATATATATATATATAAAAAAAATAAAACATAAAAAATATGTTCAAATTTCAGGGCCATTAAACTGTACTATTTACTATAAAAACGTGTATACAGTAGGAGTAACAAGATTGCCTTTATAGAGTACATGTACATAACACAAACCATCATCAGTTTTCTCGAAGACTGGGCAGATTTTAGAAGATTGAAAATCACATTGTTTCCTCTTGACATTTTGAATATAATATCCTGAATAACCTTTAGTCCATTCCATTTATCACAGATCTCTTTTCGGAGGGGTTTGATTCTGAGCTGAATGGATTCTGCAGTTGTATAGTCTTTGGCAGACAACAACTTGGATTGAAAAAATATAATTTCAAAACAGAACAAACAGTAAGATAATAATTAGATATATTATGTTGACTGACCTCAGAGCAGATAAGTAAAGAAGATAATAAAGTTTTCATGAAAAGTTCAGTTGAGTTTATTTTGACATGGCATTATAAGGAGGGTTTACCAGGTCAGGCAAAATAGCTGGGCACATACAATCATCATGTAAATTTTTTTTAGACAAAATTAAATGTTGAAGAGAGATATACTGTAAGTGGAAAAATATGAAAACATTCAAAATCAACATACTTGTGAGAATAAAGAAAATATAAATGTGATGCTAGGACTTCTTTCTGACCAACAGAGACTGGAGCTGAATGACCCCTTTAAAGTATTTTGAGCAGTGCAGGAGTGTTCTTGTTCCATCTACTAAATAAAACTCATTTAAACTGACTAATGAGGCAATACAAAAATCTACCTTTTCAGCTTTTTATAGAGACTCAAAAAAATAAATCTGTCTCACATAAAATACATTGGGACCAGTGGAGCACAGGCTCCCTTGAAAAAGTGGCTTTATTTCCCTCCACCAGTGTAACGACATCAAAATATGGCTAGAAATCTGATTATAATTAATTCTCTTCAGCCAGCTATGATATTTTTAGCTTCGTCAGCTGTGTGATGATGGTTTAATTGAGTTGCATGTTGCAATGCAGGCTCAAAATTATCATTATGCCCCTAAGTGTTGAACACCGCCATCTGTGGCAGCATGTTAACTAAATAGCCCTCTAATGAACTATCCATCCAGTCAGACAGGTGCCATAATCTCACAAACACTCAATCAAGACCAAAAATTCTGTCACGACTCTTGATAAAACATGCTTAGAGAGGAAGAGAAATTGAGAAAGAAGGTAAGAGATGTTTGGCTAGGGGGTGGCTGCATTAGACTGTTAGAGCAACAAAGAGACTTGATTCATTCATTAAGGCATCAGTTCGACCCCTTTAACATGAGCCAGCAGATGATGTTGACTAAAGCTGATAAGTTACTTTAGAAATAGAGCAATGCATTTTTGGTTTTCAGTTAGAAAAAGTGCTAAACGCTTAAATATATGAACACCAAATGAAGGTTTTTTTCAAACCAAAACCTATAAGACACAGTTTGTGCTTCTTATTTAATTTCTTGTCGTTTTTGTTGATCAGCCTTGGTGGAGAAATTGTTAAAGCAGGGACAGTGAAACCCTGACAGATGAAACATCAGTAGCTCAAGAGTGCACTTGTTATCAACAGGTATTGGTGCAGTAATTACTTCCCTTGGCTTATGGCAGCCTTATTAGTCTCTTTTCTTTGTGTTATCTTTTTGTGTGAGGGGTTTTGTGCTCAAAATAGATTTTCTGCTCACCACACCAAGCTATCCATCAATTCTCTTCATTCCAGACGGATGACGTCTAAACAGTTCTTTTAGTCTGCTGTGTTCCCTATGATTAATTGACATTTTTTTTAGGACTGTACAAATCAGTTTGAATAGTTATAACCAGTGCTTGGCATTAGCACCTGCTTATCCGCAAAATGCAGGTAAAATCTGGCAGTGGCGTGTAACGCAGTCACTGTTAGTAGCCAACTTCGCTGGTGGCATATACAGTATGCCTATAAAAATATATTATTGGAACACTGGTCGCTGGAATACTGTGCCACCGGCCGGACACACAAGCACAGTTGTTACCTCCTGTGCAGCCCACAGCCAAAGCATAGTGGCTCAGTTCAACCATCACCTAATCCCACACACCAGCAAGTCGCGGTGTGTGCTCTGCTTTTCCCAAAACACAAGATCCAGTAAAATATCCCCCAAAGCTCTGTTCAGCGCTACATGGTAGATTTCGCCGAGGCAATGGTTGTGACTGTGGCGGAAAACATTATGAGAGGTTTGTGAAGAAGTAGAGGGTGCATGCATTCGGTGTACATTTTAGGACATCCTCAGCCATCAGTCAGGTCTCAGACATCAGATTAAAAGGCATCAGGCAAAAAAACAACAACATTGGGTCTCAGGAAACAGCCTCAGAGGAAACAGCCTTAGAAGAAACAGACTCAGACCAAAAAGACTCGGACCAAACAGACTCATGTTCGTCTTAATTGGTTGCAAAAGGAGCTTTACAAACAACCTTATCAGTTTAATATTTGATGACTGTAGTGTTCATTTTATGTAGTCTTGATTTGGGAGGTCATTTACATTTAAAAGGTTGTAAATCTAGTTCTTCGAGTAAATTGTACACCATGGTCAACTTTAATAAAATAAAATGTAATTTAGCACTGAACTGTGGCTAGTGAAAATGCTAAGTGGTTAGTAACTTTGAAAAACAACTAGCCACAGTGGCTGGTGAGCAAAAAAGTTCATGTCAAGCCCTGGTTATGCCATTATCCATCTGTCATCGAAAAGCATTCTAAAGGCAATACTTTCAATGCAATTCAATTTTATTTATAGTGTGAAATCATAACATAAGTTCTCAGGACACTTTACACATAGAGTTTGGTCTAGCCCAAACACGATAATTTACAGATACTTAATTTTCCCCATGATCATGCATTTGATGCAATAGTGGCGAGGAAAAACATCCTAAGAAGCTATGTTTATGCTTTCCATTTACTGTTAACATCATGAATTAATAAGGGATGCTGCAATCTAAAACATCATGCTTTGCATTCACAATTGATCATTACAGGATATCAATAAACCCTGTTGTAAATTGCAGGCTGATTGCAAAGTCACTCATGCATTTAAATTTGTGTAAACCTTTAACACTACCATTAGTAAGCATCCCATTTAATCCATCCATAGTTAAAGTTAAAATTATAAATACAAACCTAAATCCTAAAAAGAATATTGATCAGTGTGGACATTTTGGAGCTTTGTGACAAAGAAAATAGAGTCAAAGATATTCAAAGATAATATTCCTTCAGCATTTTGGTTAGAATTTAATGTACTTTTGAGACACCCATATTAGTCTTGGAAAACAGGCACCAGTGGCAGTTTGTTTTCCCCTCCTATCAAACATGAGAATCATCATTCACAGAGCTGTAGACTGCATTCCTCATAAACATTAGATCCCAGTTCAGGACTTTGGAGACGACCCTAGTGTGAGATACATAGTGATGTGAGAGGAAGAGAATGCATTGGTAAAGATTACTTCCCACAAGCTTTGACTTAGCCTCTGAACTTACTGAATCCCATGGGCTTTCAATAAGAGTGCGGCTGAGACAGTACACAAGCCACTCAGAGAGGAAGACATACAAATTAGAGGGCAGACAAAAAACACACCAGTCCACTGAAACAAAATCAGAGTGAATCACATTGCCATAATTTTAAAAGAAAGAAAGACATTTTCCATTAATAAGATTCTGCAACACCATTTACTGCCTAATGTTTCCAACCTCGACTCATCCCATCTCTGATTTGAGCATGAAGAAATGCTATTTTTGGAGTATATGCTAAAACACAGCTTGTGTTCTGCACATTTCACAATTCACATCAGATTAACTGAAAAGCGGGAGGAACAGAACAGAAATACATACATACATACATACATGCATGTATTAGAAAAGCCAAGATCAGACATTAAATTAACTGAACCAAATGTAAAGAGTGGTTTCCTCTCAGGTTCAATTTGCTGGATTAACGTTACACCCACCAGGTCAAACACACCAATAGTTCGGATTTGTTGCACATTAGGAATTTAAATACAAAAGTTCAAAACTTGTGTCAGTAGGGACATGCTACACATTGTTAGACCGGTTAGATTATCTGCAATCTTCAAATTAATTTTATGGAAATTATGACCACCAACGCATGATTCATAATCTTGGCGCTAACGTTAATGTACAAAAGAGAGGAGAATACATGACAATTCCCTACCTGTGAGCTTGTCCTAAACACTGAATGTGGGTCCATTTGGGCCATTTTTATAATCATCTATTCTGTAAGTGTCCACTTATCAAAAGAATCAAAAGGCTTTTTCAGAAAAAATAATCCAAGTTCTGAATATTGTGGTGGAGTCCATTGCTGACTGTTTGCTATCTTTGTTCACCAAATTTATTCCATCTGGAAAAAAATGTTCTCCTCTTCCTGCACCTGTTGATGGGTATTCTTGTTTTCATTAGGTTGCTGGCTACACAACGAAAGTATTTGGACCTGTTTCTGTTTAGTTGTCCCCCGGGACAGCCTCCGACATTGAGCAAGCGCTCCTAGTGTAGAATGTCAATGAGCATGTCTCTGCGCAGCCATAAAGCAAGTCTTATTGTTATTAAAATATGACTTCTTATAGACTGACCCCAAAAAACTGTTTTGAATCATGTCTGAAGTGATGTAGTGTATGTTTTGTTTTAATCACCTTCTAAACAAGCAAAATTTTAGAAAAATGTAGGTTTCAAATGCAGCTTCATACATGCATTTTAGCTTTGCAGTTCTTCAGTTATAAACTTTTTCCTTTGGGGTATAGCAAATAGGTGGAAATAACAAAAAGTGATTGGCATCACATTTTCCACTTTTATTTCTTTGCCTATAGGTTCTTCAGCAGAGAGTATTTTCATGGTCATTCCCCTTTACTCAACAATTCATCCAAGCTAATGACAAACTGCTGTCATCCCATCAGTGTTATAGGAATATAAATTAATCATTAACCTTTCAAATGGACACAATGCCAATAATCTTGAAGAAAAGTCCTGCTGTGATAGATTTAATCTAAGACTCATAGTTCAACTTGTGATGTGGGCAGGTTTTACTCAGAGAACCAAGACTGCAGAGACGTTGACTAGAGGTGCTTGCATGTGGCTCACAGGGCCTGCTAGTTTATATGTTAGACCTGCACAGATACAGTTGCGCTCATAAGTTTACATAACCTATGGATGGATACTATGCATCCTGATAAAGTTCAATTAGACTAATAGCCGGTTTGATTTGCATTGAGAGATGATTTTATAGAAACTATCCCATGCCAATCTCTATGTATGGTACAACTGTAGACACACTGTTTGCAGTCTTGTTCTAGTTTGCTGCTTTAAGTTATAAACCTTTTCATCATGAAGCACTGAAGTCACAGTGCTCTTTGTACTCACTATGTGAATGTGGACAGGGTATGGTTTTGAGAGGAATTTCAATGAAGTCCGTCAGATTTGATTAATTGCTCAGAAGTGGACTAGCCTTCATGAATACAGAGCAATACTGAGCTGATACGGATCTGTGGAGGACAATGCACATTAATAAACATGTAAAATAATACACGTTAAAATTCCATATTGTAGCCCAAGGGCTAATTTCCATCTATAGTCCATTAGGCTGGTTGAAGTTACAATAAAAACTGACAAAATACAACAGTAACATTTGATATATAACACAAGGAGAAACAGAGAAAGAGAGAGACAAACACTTCAATTCATTAGGTGATAAAACAAAGACACAATTCATTAGTATGCTCTACTTGGCTAATTCAGTACAGCATACATTTAAAGGACACTTTGGTTAGCTCTAAGCCACAACTTTAGTTGGCTCTTAAAAGGTGGCCAAAGTGGGACATTCCCTTATAGCTGAAGGTAGTATGTTGCATAAATGCACTACCTTTAATAGGTGGCTTATGGCTGAAAGAGGTTTTTCTAAAAGGTTTACAACAGCTCTGGTGATCTGAGTCTGTCTGTATTTAATGAACTAAACTGAGGTGGTGCCAGACCACGAAGTACTTTATAAATTAAGCACATTGAGGAAGATATACTATTATCAAAGCTCAGTAAGTTCTATTTTTCTCAGATGTTGCAATGATAATAAGAGAAAGTTTTTTTTATCTAGACTCTTAAGTGCCTTCTTACAGAAGCTCAGCAGGAGCACTGAATGGATAAAGCAGAAATACTGCAAATACTTAAATACGTAATTACAGGAGAGGCTCTCTGTGGACTAAGCTGAAATCAGGGATTAGTTTGTAGCAAGAACAGGGTTAAGACTCAGGTCAATTATGCTCTGATCAGTGCTTTGTTTGACAGTGAGGCACAATTTCCTGTACCACAAGTAAGACAACAAAAGCTACACTAGTTGCAAAGTCAACTAACAGAAAAGCTCAAGATAACAATTGTATTACACATAATAAGTTGAAGATCCTGTTTGGTGACTACTAAAGCTGACATATTGCTACTTAGCACATTTTACTCAGTGGTGTGAAATGAAAGAGTACAGTATAAAATGCAGTGAACATATGCACATCTATTTAATCTATTGTATGCCACCAATTATGTTTACCTCGCATCATCAGTGAAATGACAATTATGAAAAAAAACTAGCTCAATCAACTGGCTCCTCTATGCCCTTCACTCACACACGCACCTCAACACACTCCATCATTACATAGCAACGCCATGTAATCATTCGCTATGAGTCATCACCCTCAGATATAGCCCCCTCGCCTCACTCTCGACTCACAATCCCTGCCTGACTGCGCAGTGACACATTTCAACTTAATGGAATTTTTTCCAGTTTTCACCTCTAGCCTGATATCCGCATAGAAAGATAGGTAGGAGAAATGGGGTGAAATTAACCACAAGCCAAAGCAAGCAAGCAGAAACATTTGCCTTAAATAATGAGATAATAACAATGATTAAGGTCAGGCGAAGTTAAAAAAAAAAAACAAGTGGGGAAAATGCCTCCTGTCGCAACATTATAGATGCTAATCTACTCAGTATTAGAGTGTTATAATTTAGAAATACACAGAGTTTGTGGATTTTACAAAGGTGCAGGGTGGTGTACAAACACTACATGTATAAAGAACTTTATTCAGCAGGATCAGGAACACACGTTCCCATACATTGCTATGCTGAGCTCTATTCAAGATGAAATTCCTTAGTACTATATTTCTGAATCACACATTTATAATTTAACTATTTAAAGCTATAGTGTAGTTTCTGCTGCCCCCCATGAGAAATTTTACAGGCCTATACAGGCCTACCATTACCATGCAACCCCCCCCCCCCCCCAGTAGCCAAGAAGGATACGGAGGATTAAAAATACATGATGGACTCTTCAGAAGAGGTTATTATCTTCACTCGAATTTCTGCGTGCGAAAGTCACCGGATCGGATGAAAGTTGTATGGAGCTGATTCTTAATTTGCTTTGTAGCAACTCATTTGGCAATGGCTTGAATGTAACAGGCATTCAAATATTACAAAAAGTTACACACTAATGCTTTAATGAATAGCTTAAATTCATATGACTTTCCCTTTTCATATCCTCTGGTTTGAATATAGACCTCTTCATCTGTCTAATCAGTCATTTAATTTCCTTCCTTAAGCTGCTTTGCCTATTGGCTCTTTTTCCTCCCTGGCTTTGGCCTATCTGTTTATAGTGTGTGTGTGTGTGTGTGTGTGTGTGTACACGTATGTATGTATATATGTGTGTGTATGAAAAGGTCAACAATGGTAGCGATAGTTGCTTTCCTTTGTATTGCTGCTAATTGCTGATCAGCATTAATCAACTAGTGGACTCTGAGCTGCGACAAACTGCTAATGGAGGAAGCTCTTGTGAGACACTCATGTTGAAGGCTGGTACTGGCAGAGGACTGAAATATTCAGCATGAATGCAACATCATCTGTAAAGAGTAATCAGCCTGTATGCATATAAAAATAAAAACCTATGCTCCTCAAATGCAGATTTGCTGTAATGACAAAATGTACTTTTGTTGTGGAGAGGAGGTAGAAAGATGGCAGGAGTTTTAGAAATAGCATGTGGCAAAAAATACATGCACAGCATGTGTTCATGCACATGAACACAACATCCTACGTGCAAATGTAAAACACCCCTCATCTGTCAGTAAGCAGGTATAAATTAGAAAATAGTTCCTGTTAGCTTTTATGATGCTGTCAGATGTTGATACTATGTAGTCTGGCTATCACCAGACCAAGCCAAGCCCAATAGATTTGAGATTGAGCGATAGTCTGTGGAGTCTGTACTTTTACTGCACAAGAACCGTGACTAACGGGCACAGCTCAAATTACTCTGTACACAATTGATAGTCCTTCAACCAATCTGACCAACGATCCGGGTGATGTAGAAGCGACAGCAGCATCAATGGGTTTGGTGACCGCTAAGTGAAATGTAAACAAGAAGCTGCTTGATCGCTTCTCTATTGGCATCGTGGTAAACCCGCCAAAAGTGCGCCAGGTAGATAAGCCAGTTTGTGATTGGTTCCCGCAAAATTGTGAACTGAAGCAGGAGAATTAAACAAGAATTAATGCAATTAAAACATGCAGGTTTCCAGAAAAACAGTGTCTGGTGGCCTGCATATAAGTGGCTTGTTTTCTATAGCTGGTTGTGCTTTGCATGTGTGAGATTCTATAATGTCCTTAAAAACGGCAGATTTACTGATATATATTTAACAATACATTTTGCATTTCTAATCCAAACAACGTCAATCGTGGCACCGCAGTTACTTGTGCCAGTAGCAAGACACCTGTCAAGTTTGAAATCCATCAGACCAACGGTTTGAGACATATGCATATAACAGACAGACTGACATTCCAGCAATTTATAGATAGATGTCACAGCTAACAGTGAGTGCACTGTTCATGCTTATTTTGTGTCTGTTGCTGATGTAGAAATCTCCATTGTTACTATCAACAGTGCAGGATGTGGTACAACAAAAAGGCTGGGAAAATCTCTACCTCTCAAATCTCTACTGCCAAAAACACAAGACATGTTGACATGTGGTAGGACTATAGAGAGTGCATGCACCAAATATGGCAGACAACATAAGCCACAAGCTATTGGAAGCTATTCCTTGTTGAAGGCATAGTGTAATTACAGCCAGGGAGAGTCCACAGAGGTTACAGTTGGTTTTAAAATTAATAAAAGGAGTACATACATGTAAATTGAAAAATATTTGTGATTGATTGTGGTTTAAGATATTCTGACAGTCATCTGGACACTGCACCAAGAAGATTCTCCTTTCTTCCAAGGTTTCTTGTTGTGCAGCTCCTTGCAGATATGTCTATCGTATTTTAAAGTTTGAAATTCAATTACTAAGATGTAACACACACTAATGTACTCCTGCATCAGTAACATGTTTAGGTTCATAGTGACTCAATGAAAATGAATTTGACTCCCTCCTCACCCAGAATGAAGAAGGATTACTGAAAGGTATGACAAGGAGGCTCCACAAAGACTCACTCTGTAATCTCTTTTTCAAAATGAGCCAAACATTTCAAGCAATAATCTTTACTCAATTAAGATACATTGCTGTACAAGGTTGCTGGATTTATTTTAAGAAAAGAATGTTTGGAGATGTTTGTTTAGATCTCCATGAAAGTGGGGTTTTATAACCACATATGTATTAAAAACATCTTAATGTTGTCTTAAAATCAACGCATTCTCACGAACGGCTTTGTATATCGAAACACAAATGTGTGCACACCAAAATGTTTGATATCCTACAAAATGAGAAGACCACCGGCTTGTCCTGTGACTTCATGAGACGCCGGCTGACTAAGAGCTCCATGACGCCGAGCGCCAGTTGCTAGTTGTTTAAGCCGCTACAGAGCATCGCGAAGCAGGCTACGGACCTAAGGCACAGCTTGGTCGTATCAGCGAGAGTTAGTAGATTTAACTTTGAGCCGGGTACAGAGCACCGCGAACTGCCGCTTGTTTTGGAAGATATTACGGTTAAATTTAGTCCACAAAATAGGAGTTTTGCTGCGACAAAAAGGCACCAAAAATACTAGTTAGGATTAGGAAAAGATTGTGGTTTGGATTAAAACACTCGCAGGAAACACGCATTTCCTAGGTGAAATTCTAGGCCTAAAGTTTTCCCCGGGAAGCGAACGCTCCTGGCTTACAAGTCCTGTATGCTAACACCCAAACATCCACTCCGACCACATCCCTATGCGGCCAGCCGCGTTCTTATACAGCAGCCGTTAATGTAGTGAATACAAAAAAAAAGTGGAATGCTTACGAATTACAGTGCTTAACTTTTCGTAGCTTTTTGAACGAATGGTTCATAAGAACAGGCTGCGGAGATATCCCTCCTTTGAAAGAAAAGACTAATATCAGTGCTATGACTGTACATATACTGTAATACAAAAATTGAAAACCCAAACTGAGTTCGTCGGTCAATCCGGTCACTTTGATCCAGACAGATATCTCAACAACTATTGAATGGTTTGACATAAAATTTGGTGCAGCCATTTATGGTACCCAGAGGATGAATCCTAACAATGTTGGTGTTCCTGACTTTTCTTCCAACATCAGGTTGACATTTATGGCTTTAAGTGAAGCATATTAACAAATATTCAACGGATTGCCATTTAAATTTGGTACACACATGCACTTTCCCCACAAGATAAAATTGTGATCCCTAAACCTTCCACTCACCCATAGGGGGTGGGACTTCACTCCCAGAATTTCCAAATAGTGTCAGCCATCTTAAAGCTAAGCTAACAGGCTATTGCTCTTTGGAGAAAACTGAGTAATTAATTCATACTTTAGTAGGCTAACCATGATGGTGGAAGGTAGTTTTGAAGATGATATGGCAGAAGATCTGGTGCGAGAATCCGATACTCGTGGCAGAATGGGTAGTTGACCTGACTTACCAAAAACAACACATGTGGACCACTAGGTGTCGTAATAGATAATATGAGTTTTTGTTGATAACCAGCTGTGTTTTTGGAAGGCAAGACAGAGAAGAAATAAGAAACTTGCTTTGTGAGTTTTTATTAACCATTTAAATTAACCATTTAAATTTAAATACGTAGGAGGGCGGAGCCAGGCTATCAATCTAATGCACTGGAAATAAATTCAGAGGTTAGACTTGATTATTCATATCTATTGATTGAAATATTTGTGCTGTAGCCTTAACTATTTTATACTTCAGAATTTTAACAATGCACACAAAGGTAGAATTGTTTTTTTCTTCATATTTTTGATTTAATGTCACTAGGAAGCAAACCAGTAGAAATAGATATTCATATTTGTAAGTGGGATATATACTGTATATAAGTATGTTGGACTGTCTGGAATCTGGCAATATAATTACCAGTATGATGGGATACACTGACTAAGCAATTTACAAAAATGTCTGTGCTGACATAAAGTGTTTACATGACAATAGAGTGTAATGGGTGTGCAGAGATTTATGCATAATGTGAATATGATAACATTTCATGTAGACCCCATTCTCATTAGGGGGTGAGCACCCCTAAAAGGTCTGATCCTAGAATCACCCCGGCTGCTACTTCATACTTGTACTCCACTACACCTCAGAGGGAAATGTTGTAATGTTTACTGAACTACATTTATCTGACAGCTTTTGCTTTATTGCTTCAGACTGGGCTTGTTTTTGCAACAGCTCATTGAGTATCGGATACAATAAAAACTATTGAGGAAATATTTTCCTTTGACATTGATCCAGTATTAAAAACAAGATCGCTGCAGTCGACAAGCTACAATGTAAGTTAATAGGACAATTGTCCAGATTGTATTTACATTCATAAAAAGTGCTTGTTTTGCTACTGACAGACACCGATTAATATTCTTAGTGTCTGACAACATTATGAAAAGGATTTCTAATGAGGTCGACCTTTCTGTTAAAGATTAAGATCCTTTTTTTTTAAACATAAAAGTCAGCAAAATTGCGTTCTCTAAAAATACCAGAATCCATGTAAATAATCAGTAATTTACTCCGTGACACAGGTTCATGGATCTGAGTGTCGCAATTTCGGTTTTATATTGCATTGCACAAGTAACAGGGAGGTTGTCAAATAGTAGTAGATAGTTTTAGTTAAAAGGTTGACTCACAGCAGACCTTTTCTGCATTAAACCAAACAATCTTTCCCTGACCTTAGTGCTCTGAGTGACTAAATGTCACCATTAAAAGTTGAATAATGCTGTTGTCACTAGAGCAAATGTATTACAAGATCGGATCTTTTGCAAAAAACAAAAAAATTTACTGAAAGGTTTACTATCAAATCTTTTCAGACTTGCCAGATATGGAGGAGGCCCTTTGAGACTATCCTACCCTGAAAAACGCCCCCTATAAGTCCTCTGTTCAAGCAGCAATTAAGACTCATATTTATATTTACAGATGGGCCGCCCTCTATGGCCTCCTCTAATTATTAGGAAGGGTTCAAACAACACTTGACACAGAACTTTCAACCAGGAGGCTGGGGTTTGTGTCAAGTTGAAAATAAAAGTAATTATTTTTTTTACTTTACAGAACAAAACAACATTCATGTTCTACATGACATATGGATGTTCAGATTTTAACCCATAACGCAACTAAGTATTTTTTCTGCAAACTACGGCCGTTTCATAACGTTAAAGACGTGTTTAAAACCGTGACTGTTATTCTGTGGTTTAGATATGAGGATGAAAAAAACACATTGTGGGTCATACATCCTGCTACTTCTAGGGGCACTTATTTCTGAAATGCTCTTTTGGGTTGTATTAGAGGCTAGGAATAAATAACGTACAGTATATCGTCATATGGTTTGGAGGACTTGTTTCCTTCTTGTTTACTGTGCAAAATGTAATCTGGTTGGCATTATTAGGGGTGGGAAAAATAATCCTTAGATGCATAGCGATTCTATCCAGAATGAGTGCATGCTCAATGCAGGTAAGTTAATCAAATAAAAATTGAGGGTGGGTTAATGGACAACAACTAAGAGTTTAGTCAAGAGCGCAGAAAAATCACACAAAAATGGCCAAAGAGGTTTTTGTATATATACATAATTTGGCAAAACACATATAGACTTTATCTCATTACATCTGACAACCTCATGCTTCATGTTCTAAGAAGCCAATCATCCACCTCTAAATATCCGCCTCTGATATGGAAGATTACTGTGAGAAAAGGTGACTTTCACAAGCATGTTTAAGGCTTTAACATGGAATGACTAAAAAATAAAAACTTCAGTAGACAAAACATTTCATTAAAACTATTGTTAAAATACTGTACATGTCAAAATCTAGTTTGTCTAGGAAGCGATTAGCAAATTGAGAAGCAAACTCAGATTTGTATATTTTGTGCATGTATATTTTTAGAAATCACGCATAGAGATGTACATAAAATATTGTTGCATTGTGATGCATCAATCAGTTTAGAATGTATTTGCTGGCCTCTGAACTGAATCATGAGGTGCCAAAAGATTCCATCCCTAGGCATTATGTTTCCATTTCAATGTATTGTCTGTAGAAGATTAGGCATTTGAGGAACGCAAAACATGAAATTACAATATACAATGCAAGCTGCAAGCATGTGTACCGAGAGGAAGGTGTGCTGTTTCAACAGCACACCAACTCCTTTTCATTCTCTGTTAATGAGTCTTCTCATCTGACACTGTTATTACCTCCCATTCCCAGCCTTTACCACATCCCCAAGACATCTTCCTTTCATCCATCTGCTATTCTGCCATCCAAGTCCCATCATCAGTTAGGTGCAGACATCTGGAACGGCGACCTCCGACCTGACATACACATGGCATGGTCCAGCTTGTACAATCGGGGCACACTCAGTCTTACATTAACCATGTCTTTGAAAATGGCACTCACTATCTGCCACTGTCTGGCTGCAGACCATCCAATAGAACTGCTGAAGCTACTGAACACATTAAAGGAATCCTGATTTAAAATGCTGCAACTGGGCAGCAGACTGTGATGGTAATAATGTAAGTAATGATCAAGATGGCTTAGCAGCACTTGGTTTGCTTTGATTAGAGACTGAATTCAGTTCTTCAAGATCTTTCTTGGCATGAAGAATATATAGAGATCATCTATGATATGATATAGATGATATGATCATCTATATCATATCATTAATACATACATACATACATATTGAAGGCGTTCAAATACCTTGGGTTCATGAGTGAGGGGACAATGGAATGGGAGAATGGTCGGAGAATCGGCGCAGCAGGTGCGGTAGTATATTCAATTTATCACACCGTTGTGACGAAACGAGAGCTGAGCCAGAAGCCAAAGCTCTCGATCTAACGTCAGTTTTCATTCCCAGCCTCACCTATGGTCATGAAGGCTGGGTCATGACTGAAAGAACGAGATCCAGGGTACAAGCAGCTGAAATGGAGGATGGGGATGATGGTCAGGAGGGTGGCTGACATCTCTCTTAGAGATAGGGTGAGAAGCTCAGTCATCCATGAGGAGCTTGGAGTAGAGTCGCTGTTCTTTCACGTCGAAAGGAGCCAGTTGAGGTGGTTTAAGCATAAGGATGCCTCCTGGGCACCTCCCTAGGGAGGTGTTCCAGACACGTCCAGCTGGGAGGAGGCCTCGGGGAAGACTCAGGACTAGGTAGAGGGATTATATCTCCAACCTGGCCTGTTTTCCTGTCTAATTTTGTCTTGTTTTACTATCTACCTTGTGTTTTCCCGCCTCTGTAATCGTCGTCCCCACCCTTATGTGATTCACCCGTTGTATCACCAGTTCTTTGTTTACTTGTTACTCTCTTGTATTTAACCTCTGTGTTCCCTTTGTCTCTTGTTAGATCCTTTTGTGTGTTGGTGTGCGTATTGGCCTGTTACAGTCATTCTGCTCAGCATTTGGACTCTTCCCTGAGGTCTTCAATTCCCCGTGAGTTTTTGGGTTTTGGACTTTGTGTTTTTCCTGAGTCTTCGGTTTTTGTTTTTGGATCCCTGTTTTGGCCCTGACTCTTTTTGTTAATAAATCTTTGTTATAAACACTCTCTTGCCTGCCTGCCTCTTCTCTGCATTTGGGCTCTCTACTTCCATGAACTGTAACAGTTTGGGGTCCCCTGCTGGAGCTGCTTTCCCCTCAACCTGATACCGGATAAGAGGATAAAAATGGAATGGATGGTTGAATATATATATATATATATATATATATATATATATATATATATATACACACACACATATATATATATACACACATATACACATATATACAGTGTATAAATAAAGTGCAATAGATAATTACGATAATTTTCCTGAAAACTGTTTAACCAATATAAAAGCACAAATGCCAAAAGTTATGTTCCATCAGCAAAGTCTAAATATTCATAGAACAAGAATGAGGAACATGAGAAAATCTTGCTAAACTCTAACTCCATTTCTGGATAAAACATTATCACTGTGTATCACGTTTTTCCAGTGTTAGCAATGTGTCATTTATAGTAGTAGCAAAGCATCTTTGGTTTAATTTAAGCTTTAGAAAATAATCAATGATTGATAGCCAGGTGTAATAGCTAAAAGCACACACTGTCTTCGGTGTCACACTAATCACTGATTTGATTTCATGCATGGGGAACAGAGCCACTCATCACAAGCTGAGCGGAAAATGTTTTGGAATGATCCCATTTGATGTAATCCAGATGTTGAAAATTAGCTCTGTATATTTGTGCTAACAAACATGATATGGACAAGAACATTTTTATTTGGGTGCTTGTAAAAACTAATTAGCGTGATGAAACATTTCTGCTTTTGTGGGACCCTTAAAATGGTTACCAGCCTGGACTTAAGTCAAGGTATCATCTGCCTTAACTTAGGCTCCAGCAGGATGAAAGCATCAGCAAGAAAACCAGTTGAGCGTTTGCTGAAGAGCCATAACAATGTAAAAAATGCATTAGCAAATTGGTTTTGAAAAGTACAGGTTGTTTTTTTTGTAAACAATACAGGTACAAATATAAGAGCACCTCAATGGATAAGTTAAAATAACAGTAAACATGCAGATACTGTATGTTATTGTTGTATTGAATAAGATAAAACAGTATTAAGTTGGGCTGTTTATCTCAGAATACTATTGTACATTGAAAAGAAAACGCTTCCAGGAAGAGCATTCCTGTTCCCTTTATATCACCGGACAGTACATTTAATAATTCAGTTTAATAACCACCATTCACAGCAGAGCAGTCCTCAAATTTAGTGAAAAATGGATTTACTAGAGGTTGAACTAATAAATCTGCCCCACAATTACTCCACATAGTACTGTCCATGGTGGAAAAGGAGGGGTTTATCACAGAAATCAACACACTGAGTCAACCTGAGATGACCATTTACCTCTTTATGGATTCAAGCTCATAATAGACTCTGAATGTTTCATTTTCTTGGAGTAAAACAGTATTTGCATCATGCACAGTTTCTCCTTCCTAAATTATGTTCTGCAGATCATAAATTAAACCCCCTATGGTCCTCAAGTTAAATGACATACCATAAGCAGAATCAAGTTTTAGGGAGGCCAGTTGATTATTTATTGATTAATCAATTAGTTGTTTGGTCTATAAAATGTCAGAAAATTGGGGGGAAAAGTCAATAAGTGTTTCCAAAGCCCAAGATGATGTCCTCCAATGTTTTATGTCCACAACTCAAAGATATTGATTCGTGCCCAGTGGGACAAATTAGTAGCATGTAGTAACACATTCATGTGGCTCGAATCTCCAACCAAACTGTTAGCGATTGAGTTGCATTGTGGGTAATATTGGCACCAGGTTTTGACAAGAAAGAATGCATGGAAAGAAAATAGTCATTATCTCTGGTTCTGATGCATTAAATCTTTTTATTAAGCTGTCTGTAAAAAATGCTTAATCAGTGATGTACTCTTTTAAATACCAGTGAAAACTCAACATTTTTATTTGCTTCTCATATCAGTATGGTAATCTATGGATTGAATTTCTTGGATTAACACTTAATATTTGACACCGACTAAGCCATCTTAAATAATGTTGTGCCTGACAAATGCACTTTGTTACAGTATAACAGTGACCAGTGACATAATACTTGATGGTATGTTTGGCCCTGTTACAAACTAATAGTTTCTTTAAATTAGACAAGGAAAGAAAAAAAGGAAAAGATGAAACATTTCAAATGTTAAATAAAGTTGGACATGCACAGACATGCATTCCTGCTACATCTAAATTTAAACCATTTCAACTCTGCACTTCAATGAATAGCTTTCAAAACTACATATGCCCCATAGAATCCCCTCCTGAACTTGTTTTTGAAAAGTTGACTGACCACCAGGATTCTCTGCAAATTATCAAGTGCAAGTCCCAGACAGGTTCACGGGGGATTCCTGGCAAATAAAGAAGTGTAATTTCATGGTGATTGCATTTTCTCAATGTAGAGGGCTGCAAAGGGGAGCATTACCATGAACCCTGCAGGACAAAAGACAGATGTTGTGGATGCACTGCAGTCCGCGTCATGAGCGCAGGGTAGGACATGGTCATCTAAGAATTACATTTAATTTATATAACTTGTTTTGCAGGCCCCTTATTAGGACATTGATGTAAGCACAGAATAAGCAGATGAAGATAAATGAATGGATGAATATTACAATTACTAAGTACAACCAATGACTAATTTTTGAAACACTATACATTGTGAGCTTAAAGTTAAGTTGTGGTAGGTAATTATCTTAAATTTGAAACCCATACAGTAATACAGTGAAAACTTAAATTTTTTATTCTCTCCAAATTGCCTGTGGCACATTTGACCATACACCAGCAGAGGCATACAGTGTTTTTATTTGGAGCACGACTTTTCTTTAGGTAGACTGGTTCCAGAAATAACCTCTAGATCACTGTGTAGCAATTAAAAAATCCCCTGAGTAGAGGATTTGCTGTCACATTACGGTTTAGTCTCTCTCTTGTGTATCCTGGCTCATGTTGTACCATATTTTGTTATTTTTTTCTCTTTCAAAAAGAAAATTAGAGCCATCTGAAACCTCATAAGGTTGGCCAAAACAAGCGCCCTGTGTTTGTGCTCTTCAGTAGTGCAGAAGGTCTTGGCGGGACCACACCACAACAACACTTGGTTTCCTTGGTGATGTGCTGAAATCAGATGGGCCTAATGGTCCCCTCTGCGTTAACTCCTGTGGTAGCTCCTTACATGCAAAATTGTAACATGTATTATTAACTAATATCAGGATCGAAGCCTATGTTAACATTTGTATAGGATAGAAATTATAAGCTGCACATGTATGGAATATCATAAAAAGAACCAAAGGAGGGGTCTTTCTTGAAAACTTAAGCAACTTTTATGGCTAGACATGTCTGAGTTATGCAGCAGGGAAATGCAAGACAAAGAGTGAAAAAAAGACATAAAAACCTTATTTGGCATCAAAACTTGATTTGATTGTAATGAAACAAAATAGTTTTACTGTTTTTTTTCCCCACTTACTGCCATCTGTAAGCAGTAGTATGATGACTATGAGCAAAGCAAAACTTTGGAATAGAAAGCAAAGCAAGGGTATCACCTATGTCCAAGCCCTCTCCCTTAACCTCATCTTTAAAAAGGCTAAATAGCAAAAAGTTACTATAGTAAGTATAGTAAACACACTTTTACAATACCTCTTTCCTCCCCAATTCCTATATAATTTGAGTGCTCATAATCTCATTTTTTTCACTTAACAGTCGACCATAGTGGGAAATTGTAATAGTTGCTGTCCTGTACAGACATTTTGGTACATTTTTGGCTCGACAAAATGTGATGCAAAGGGGTGAAAAACAGGTATGACCTGAAAACATTAGAGCTGCTAGAGCAAGCATTATGAGCCAACTAACGTTATTATTTCTCAAGATAAAAAAAAAAAATATTTTAATCAATTTATTACTGACTTTTCACTCGCCTGCCATGAAGCATGCCTCTGATTCTGCTGCTCGTGTTCTCTGATCCTGCAGTTACAGTATAAAAACAAGAGTCAATACCATTGGCTGAGCAATGGTGAGTCTCATCAACTTATGGGACACAAATGAGGTGTTATCTAATTGCGACAGAGTGATTTAAGACGACAGAAGGCAAATGCATCCTGTCACCTTTGTCATTGAAATGAATGAGGTGTGAATTCCAGCGCGACTCCCCCATAAGGGAAATTCAATACTGCTGCTAAAAGCATTAGCAGCATTGAGCACTTTAGTACTAAATGTACTTAACAGCAAGATCAGCAGGAAAAAGTGATCGTGCTTGTGGGATGCATGTTATGTAATCGTAAATTGTTATAATTTTAGAAAAACACAGGTTGGACGACAGCAGTGCCTTAGGTGCAAATAAACGGGCCTGAAAATGTCATGCTGTATATGGAGTGAAAGTGTAATTAGCTCCTTATGTTCCAGTCTGCCTGTTTTTTCTTTTTTAATTTCCTTTTGATAATTAGACCTATTCTCCTGACATTGGGGCTTTCTTAAAAAAATATTCCTAAGATTATATATACACTTGGACCCTACAATGATAACCACTATTCCAACAATGTAATCAAATGAGGTTTTAGTTTGTAGCAATTTTGTCTTACATATATTCAACTTTGACAATAATTTCAAAAATGAATCTTAGCAGATCAACTTTAGAAATCAATCTTTGCACTTGTTCAAAGGGGCACCCCTTCCTCTTCAGGAAGAATATCTAAATAGCTTTTAAGTCTCTTTAATGATTTTGGTAAAGTTCTGTATACATTGACCGTTAGCTTCTGCTTTGAAGGAATATACCTATAGCCACAATAAATAAAAGATGGATTATGACCAAATATAACAAATTATATAAATCAGGTAATATATGAGTGAAACACTAATGAAACAAATACATGAAATAAGTTAATCAGCGCAACAAAACTACTTGATGATAGTCAGAGGAAGTATGATGCACAGTGCTCTAGTGGGACAATAAGAACTCTTCAAGATAAGATGGTACTTGACCATTTAGAGCTCTGGAGGTCAGGAGGTCCTGGATATTACAGGAAGCCAATGCAGAGAAGCTAATACAGGAGAAATATGATCTCTTTTCTTAGTTCTTGTCAGAACACGCGGTGCAGGACTCTGAATCAGCTGGAGAGTCTTAAAGGATTTTATTTGAGCATCCTGATAATAAAGAATTACAATAGTCCAGCCTGGAAGTAACAAATGCATGAACTATATATATATATATATATATATATATATATATATATATACACACACACACATACACACACACGTGAAACTCAAAAAATTAGCATATTGTGCAAAAGTTCATTCATTTCAGTAATTCAACTTAAAAGGTGAAACTAATATATTATGTAGACTCATTACATGCAAAGTGAGATATTTCAAGCCTTTATTTGCTATAATTTTGATGATTATGGCATACAGCTTATGAAAACCCCAAATTCAAAATCTCAGAAAATTAGCATATTACATGAAATCATTAAAAAAGGATTTTAAATGTAGAAATGTCAGCCCTCTGAAAAGTATAATCATGCATATGTACTCAGTACTTTGTTTGGGCCCCTTTTGCATGAATTACTGCCTCAATGCGGCGTGGCATGGATGCTATCAGCCCGTGGCACTGCTGAGGTGTTATGGAAGACCAGGATGCTTCAGTACCAGCCTTCAGCTCTTCTGCATTGTTCGGTCTCATGTCTTTCATCTTTCTCTTGGCAATGCCCCATAGATTCTCTATGGGGTTCAGGTCAGGAGAGTTTGCGGGCCAATCAAGCACAGTAATCCCATGGTCATTGAACCAGGTCATCTGCTGGTGTTGGTCCACTGTACTTTATTAAGTCCAGAGTCCAGGACATTTTAGAGTACTTTATGCTTCTTTCAGCAGACAAGCTTTATGGAGATGCTGACTTCCTTTTCCAGCAGGACTTGGCACCTGCCCACACGGCCAAAAGTACCAAAACCTGGTACTAAAAAAAATTAGGTAAAAACCTAATTTTCTGAGATTTTGAATTTGGGGTTTTCATAAGCTGTACACCATAATCATCAAAATGATATCAAATAAAGGCTTGAAATATCTCACTTTTAAGTTGAATTACTGAAATGAAAAACTTTTGCACCATATGCAAATTTTTGAGTTTCACCTGTATATATATATATATATATAAATATAAATACATACATGCATACATACACACACACACACCCCCACACAGTGAGGAAAATAAGCATTTGAACACCCTGCTATTTTGCAAGTTCTCCCACTTAGAAATCATGGAGGGGTCTGAAATCGTAGGTGCATGTCCACTGTGAGAGACATAATCTAAAAAAAAAAAAATCCAGAAATCACTATGTATGATTTTTTTACTATTTATTTGTATGATACAGCTGCAAATAAGTATTTGAACACCTGTCTATCAGCTACAATTCTGACCCTCAAAGACCTGTTAGTCTGCCTTCAAAATGTCCACCTCCACTCCATTTATTATCCTTAATTAGAGGCACCTGTTTGAGGTCGTTAGCGGCATAAAGACACCTGTCCACCCCATACAATCAGTAAGAATCCAACTACTAACATGGCCAAGACCAAATAGCTGTCCAAAGACACTAGAGACAAAATTGTACACCTCCACAAAGCTGGAAAGGACTACGGGGAAATTGCCAAGTAGCTTGGTGAAAAAAAAAGGTCCACTGTTGGAGCAATCATTAGAAAATGGAAGAGGCTAAACATGACTGTCAATCTCCCTCGGACTGGGGCTCCATGCAAGATCTCACCTTGTGGGGTCTCAATGATCCTAAGAAAGGGGAGAAATCAGCCCAGAACTACACGGGAGGAGCTAGTCAATAACCTGAACAGAGTTGGGACCACTGTTTCCAAGGTTACTGTTGGTAATACACTAAGATGTCAGGGTTGAAACAATGCAGGGCACGGAAGGTTCCCTACTTAAACCAGCACATGTAAAGGCCCATCTAAAGTTTGCCAATGACCATTTGGATGATCAAGAGGAGTCATGGGAGAAAGTCATGTGGTCAGATGAGACCAAAATAGAACTTTTTGGTCATAATTCCACTAACCGTGTTTGGAGGAAGAAGAATGATGAGTACCATCCCAAGAACACCATCCCTACTGTGGAGCATGGGGGTGGTAGCATCATGTTTTGGGGGTGTTTTTCTGCACATGGGACAGGGCGACTGCACCGTATTAAGGAGAGGATGACCGGGGCCATGTTTTGTACAACCTCCTTCCCTCAGTTAGAGCATTGAAGATGGGTCGAGGCTGGGTCTTCCAACATGACAATGACCCGAAGCACACAGCCAGGAGAACCAAGGAGTGGCTCTGTAAGAAGCATATCAAGGTTCTGGCGTGGCCTAGCCAGTCTCCAGACCTAAACCCAATAGAGAATTTTTGGAGGGAGCACAAACTCCGTGTTGAGCCCAGAAACCTGACTGATCTAGAGAAGATCTGTGTGGAGGAATGGGACAAAATCCCTTCTGCAGTGTGTGCAAACCTGGTGAAAAACTACAGGAAACGTTTGACCTCTGTAATTGCAAACAAAGGCTACTGTACCAAATATTAACACTGATTTTCTCAGGCGTTCAAATACTTATTTGTAGCTGTATCATACAAATAAATAGTTTTAAAAAATCATACATTGTGATTTTTGATTTTTTTTTTTTAGATATGTCTCTCACAGCGGACATAAACCTACGGTGACAATTTCAGCTCCCTCCATGATTTCTAAGTGGGAGAACTTGCAAAATAACAGGGGGTTCAAATACTTATTTTCTTCACTAGAGAGAGAGAGAGAGAGAGAGAGAGAGAGAGAGAGAGAGAGAGAGAGAGAGAGAGAGAGAGAGAGAGAGAGAGAGAGAGAGAGAGAGAGAGAGAGAGAGAGAGAGAGAGAGAGAGAGAGAGAGAGAGAGAGAGAGAGAGAGAGAGAGAGAGAGAGAGAGAGAGAGAGAGAGAGAGAGAGATCCACCCTTAACAGATGATAAATCTACAAGGATGACCTGCTTCAAAAACGACAACTTTCCCCCCTTTCCACCTTGTCTTAGGAAATTGTCATGTCTGGTTTAAAAAAAAAAAAACAAGATGGTGATAAACATATTTCGACCAACCAAAATGGCTGCCCAAATAGCAATGGATGATGTCACTGATTTTAAGTCCATTATTTTTACAGTCTATGGTTTTAACTGCCGTCTCAAGAGGCAGTCTGGAGAAAGGTTTCTTCTTATCTAATTATTGGAAACACTTTACAGGAATTTATTTATTAAGGAGTATTAGATTTTATACCTTATGCACAAAGGTGACACACATTTTATCAAAAATTAAAATAAAAATCTAAAAGAACATTCTTTTAGAAGGCAATGACAAAACTACATATTTGTTTAGTTTGTAAGACTTGGATGAAGAGAACAGATTTGATAACATATTTATATCAGTTTCTATTAATATTTTTGTCTCAATGGGTACTTCATAAGTCTGCCTTTCCTTGATATATTAATAGACAGCTGCAGAAACGCTAGCATAATAGATACATAATATTCATGTATGAAAGAAAGATAAATGTACAGGAGCTGTGGGTGGTTGTATATAGATGTGTATCACCACTTTTTCAGTAGGGGTGCACGATTCAGAAAATGTCAGGATACAATTTTTAGGCTCAAGATTTGATTAAAAAATGATTCTCAATTAAAAACAAGATTCATAGTATGTAAATGTTACTTTTCCCATGTGATAGTATACACGCCACAAAAAAAACAAAACAAAAAAAAACATGAAAACAAATATGAATTGATTTTTGGAATTTTATTAATCAATTTTGAATCTGTAGAGCTTAAATTGCGATATGAATGTGAATCGATTTTTTTTGCACACGCCTATATTTCAGGCTGGTATAACCAGACTGTAAAACAGGCACTTCTCTAGGTTGTTTTCTTGTTTGGCAACACTTTTCTTAACCTGCTGCCTGGAGGCTAAAGCTTCTGGGGATTTTAGTTATGTTTCTTGACAGTTTCTTTGTACGGCCAGAAAGAGGAAGCTTCTCCTAACGACATCCAAAGAATTTTCCCACAGCTGATGGAAGGGAAGCCAAGGGATTAATCTCTTTTACATGTTTGGAGTGAAACAGGATGATTCTGCATCCCAGTGCTCTTACCACCTCCCAGTCTTGGAGGTGTTCAACAAGTGATTGGAAATAACCAATAGCTATACATGCTGTGATGCCTTGGAGATTTGTTGCACAAATGTTTGTCTAAGCATCTGTCCCTATTAAAATGAACATAAAATGAATTTATAGAGTGCTAATCACAGGTAGAAATCACAAAGTGCTTTTCATAAAACATACAAGATGAGGCATATTAAAAAGATAATACACAATTAAAATTAGTAATACATTAAAAAAAATGTAACAAATGTGCAGCCAACTAAAAGCCTGTTTACAGGCCTGGAAGGACTGAATAAAAGTAAATTAATCAGAAATACTCAGCTGATCATCTGCAAGATCATTACAGGGAAAAAGGGAACAAACAAAACCGTTTATTCTGAGAATATAGTCTCAGATTGCATACAGGGTTGTAAGGGTATACCTATTCTGTAATGACAAAACACACAAAACCAAATGTACTGTTACAAAACAATTTAAGCTGAATTGAAAAAGCACAAATTATGTCCTTTAAACTTGATGTTTCTTGAGCTATATGATCTGACTTAATGTGCACAATATCATATTTAAAACTAATTAGGATTTAAGAGTACAGCACATTTTTTGCAGCATATTCTTTTGTTCTTAACTTTTGTGTTGCTATAGTCTGCAGCCTTATTGCACTGCTCTGTACAGTGGGTGACAATTCTATCCAGATGAATGAGATCTTATTAATAACAACAGTTAAAAGCTGATGCTGAGTGGAGAAATGCTAATCTCTTCAGCATGTTTTTCTCGGTGTCTGCCTGATTGCATGTCTGCATGCTGGCGTATCCTTAGTTATGTAGAGGAATTAAGAAAAAAACTCTTCTTTTCTTCAGGCTTTATGTTTCTCTTGTAATCTATGTTTGCATAAAAGGAGAAGAGGAACAGAACATGTGGAGTAACTAAATGAAGCACTAGGGAGGTTCTTTCATGCTTCAGTTATCACTCCAACTACAGATGGACCGGTTGAACTGCCTCACTGGCTTGCTTTAGTGTGTTTAGCCCTGTGCCAGATGTTTAACGGTAGTAAAGGATTTCCCTTCATACAAACAATTCAAATCCTCATTGGCTTGGTTAGTTGTAGTCTACTATTATACTTAATACAGACAGAGATTTATTTAAATAGCAAAGGGCAGATTATTAAGGAAAAGATTGTCCAAAACCTGTTTTTTTAACTGAATATTTTAAGATGGTACTAATCTCCAGAGGTGGGTAGAGTAGCCAAACATTGTACTCAAGTAAAAGTACTGTTACTTCACAATAGTATGACTCAAGTAAAAGTAAAAGTAGTCATCCAAATAATTACTTGAGTAAGAGTAAAAAAGTCCTTGATGAAAAAACTACTCAAGTAGTGAGTAACTGTTGAGTAACGTCTGATTTATTTAACACAAGCATCGATCAGACAGACAAAAATACAAAATAATCATCTTTAGGCAAATTATAGTTCATCCAATCAATAGAATAAATTAAAATTAATTTATTAATTACAAAATAGCTTAAGTGAAGAGACTTAAACGTCAAATTTTGATGGATACTATATATATATAGGAAATGTTCAAAACGTGTAAAAGACAAACATTCTTCTATCCACAGCAAAAACAAAAATGACTGCTACATGTTTTCTCAAGTTAGATGTTGAGTTTTTGAATGCTGAAATGTCCGTTTGTTTTGGTCGACACAGAAGATGCAGCATAATGTAGCTGCTGTTTCTCACTTTTATTAAAAGGTAAACATGCTTTCACTAGGTAGGTAGGTGTTCCTCCTCGTCTCTGTCTGCACTGCCGACGGTTGATTCTAACATTTGTTATGCTACGACTGTCAAGCTAACACGTCCCGCCGCTGAGATCGAGTATGGTCGCATGACGAGACTGCACAATGGCGTTTGATTGGTGAAACACAGTCACGTGGTAGAGCCTTTAGCGGAAGTCTCTCTCTCTCTGTCAAAATAAAACATTAAAATGAGGTGTACGCTGGGGTAAAAACAATGACGCGTAGAATACCAAAGAGGTAAAAAGAAAAGTAACAAGCTCATTGTAGCCTAATGTAGCGGAGTAAGAGTACAGTTTCTTCTTCACTAATCTACTCAAGTAAAAGTAAAAGTATAGTGATTTAAAACTACTCCTAGAAGTACAATGTTTTCCAAAACTTACTCAAGTAAATGTAACGGAGAAATGTAACTCGTTACTACCCACCTCTGCTAATCTCAGACAAAAAAATGTGACGCCCTTTTAGATCCATTTTAACGTTTTCAATTGCACAGCATCTGGGAGGACACACATGGATCACGCACTGGCATAGACCCCCTAAGAACCTCTCCACCCTCATTCTCCTGTTTCCAGCGAGAGGCATCGATCGCCTCAGTCCACTGAATCTGAGGAACTTTGCTCTTATTTGCAGACAAATGGCTCTTGGTTTTACTGACAGCTGTGACAGGTAATATGTTCTGCATCTCAGGCAAATGTTTCCCTTCGTTTGCCTGACTGCATTAAGCTACATGATGAATATCAACATAAAGCTATTCAGTCTGGTGAGCTACCGACTCCCTGCAGTGCTGCCTGAGGCACACTCACCGCTGTGGACCTTATCTGAACCGTATCTTCTTCTTCACAGCAATTACCACTGCTCGCAGTGCATCATAATACTCACACACAGCTTGAAATTAACTGGTATGAGAGAGCACTTATGGCGTTTTTCCACTGCTGGTAACAGCTCGACTCGCCTTGTCTCGTCTCTACTCAACTCATTCTGTGTCTGTTTTCCATTGCAGATTGAGTAATGCCTCAGCGTGGCTGGTCACCATAGCTATGCGTGATGATGTAATTTTCAACGCGACTCACAACAACACGTCGGCTACTTGCCAGAAGAAATTTTGTTTCAAAAGAAACTGAAGAAAGCAACAAACTTCACCGCTGAAAAAAAAAAACAGGAGTTTGGGAATTCCAACGGAGTTCCGACGTTGACATGACTATTGTTCGCCGACACAAAAGGGTACGTTAAGTTTCCTGGTAACGTTAGCTAACATTTGCATGTGTTAGGGGCCCCGGTCAGTATTTACTATACGCTATATAAAAGTACATGAACTTTTGAAACCATGATTACACACCAAAATATGTCGGCTTTGTACCGTTTGTGTTTCAGTTCATTCACGCTTTGCAAAAAACCCGCCGCAGACCGTCTGGTGGGCGTTCGATGTCCGACGGGTGAAATCTCTGACCTGCTGTGCTTCTTATAATCTTTATGAGAGTCATGGAGAGGCTTATGACAATGACTGGGATGCATCTGGGCCAGCAGAGCCGGTGGTGACACCATCACAGGGTGCAAAGGAAGAAGACCGGGATGTACGGGAGGGTTTGATGCGCTACTTGAATAGCTAAATATATTGTCTTGTTTCATTGAGAGAACGCCAAGGGTTTGCAGCACTATCAAAAAAGCAAAGAGGGGCTACTTTGAAGAAAGTAGAATATAAGATATGTTTTCAGTTATTTCACACTTTTTTGTTAAATACATTGGCACTGTATGTGTGGGGCATGTAAGGATATGTGATGTAAGGTGCAACATCTGTTAGTTGTGGTAAATGATAAGGCGTTGGCCATGCCGGTATGTAAGGTGAGGTGAGTGTGGTGACTGTGTTGACAGTGGGGCGTGGTTGTAGTGATGGTTCGCCTAGTGTCTGATATGTGAACATCTGCCTTGGCCTTCTCTCTCTTGCTGACCTTCTAACTTGAGTGGATGTGTCTGCTTCAGCATCATTCAAACATCTCTCTGCATCCCCAATGGCTACAGACTCATCATCTCCTTCACTGTCTATCTGGGGTGGTCCTGAATCAGGTAATGACTATGTCACAGACTGACTATCTCTGGGATTTTGGTGCTTCCTGACTGGAAGGTTACCAGGTCCCTCTCCCCACACAGGTACGGTAAGTTGTCTTTCTTCCCTAACAGCTGGTTGTTGAGGCCTGTTTGTTTCTGCGGGCAATGGATCCCTCTGGACCATGGTAGGTAAATGATGGTAAGTGTTCTGTCTTTCCTGCTCTCTTTATCCACAGGAACCCTTAACCAATACCTTGTAGTGCTTTCTTCTGACTCTGAATCACTCGTGTCACTTGGGTGTTTCCCCAAGGTTTTGTTCCTGCAATGGTTATGCCTCTGTACGGTTTGTCTCTTTGATACTTGTTCTAACCTTTGTGGCGGGGCTTCAACAGGTAGGTCATTAACTAATAGCAGTAAGTTACGGTGTAGGACTCTGGTCTTACGTTTTTCTCCTGTCTCAGGGTGGACTACATACACAGGGTTGTCTGCTACCTGTTCTTTGACTACATAGATGTTCCTTTCCCAGTATGACCTGAGTTTCTCCGGGCCCCCGCGCTCACTGAGATTCCTATCAAGTACTCTGTCCCCGGGATACAAAACCACACCCTTAAGTCTCTTGTCGTAATAAGACTTGCCTCGTGCACTTGACAGTTTACTGTTCTCACTGGCTATCCTATACGCCTCACTCATTCTCTCAGCCCATTTTTCTGCATAACTTTTGTGTGATACTGTGGTTTTCTCAGCCATTAGACCAAACAATAAGTCTACAGGGAGACGAGGATGGTGTCCATACAGCAGAAAATAGGGAGAGTATCCTGTTGACTCGTGCTGCGTACAGTTATAAGCATGCACGGTTCCTTGGAGATGATCTTTCCACCGCTCTTTTTCTTTATCAGTAAGTGTCCTGAGCATCTGCAAGAGGGTTCTATTGAACCGTTCTGCCGGATTCCCTTGTGGGTGATATGGCGTTGTTCGTGAGTGTCCAACTCCGGATTTCTCCCGCAGGGTTCTGAAAAGTTTGTTTTCAAACTCACGACCCTGGTCGTGATGTAACTTTCCGGGATACCCAAAGCGTGGGATGAATTCTTCAAAGATGCGGTCAGCTGCTGTCCGTCCAGATTTGTTTTTGGTCGGATATGCTTGCGCAAACCTTGTAAAATGATCCACTACGACCAGGATATACTCATATCCGCCTCGACTGGGTTCCAGGTGCAGGTAGTCTATGCACACAAGGTCCAATGGTGAGTTTGAAGTGATTGTGCCCATTGGGGCGCGAACATGTACTGTTGGTTTCTTTTGTTTTATGCACGGACATCTTTTCGTGACATATTCCTCCACTTCTTTCTTCATATACGGCCAGTAAAACCTTTCTCTAGCTAGGGACAGTACTCTCTCTGTAACGATGTGTCCCATGTCGTTGTGGAGACACTTTAACACCAGGGGTTTGTATACGGCCGGGAGGACTACTTGTTGTCTTTCACTGGTCTGTCTATAAAGAAGTCCCTTTCTTAAGTGCAATTTGCTCCATTCATGAAGGAGTTTCCTTGCTGCTTTATTCACGGTTAGTCGTGTGTCATTTGTTAGTACTGCGTTTGTCTCCTTTAGTTTAATGATCTCTCCGACTGCTTGATCTTCCCTTTGAGCTTTGGCCAACTCCTCACTACAGATAGCTGGAAGAGGTGCAGGAGGTTCGTTGTTGACGTTTGTGGTGAGGGAGAGTGCAGCAACCCACGCTACATCCTGTTCCTGAGCTGCTTTATTCCCATTCCAGGTGGCTTCCACCACATCCTGTGACAACTTCTCAGTACATTCTACCACATACTTGTTGATGTCGAGGGGCACACGAGACAACGTGTCAGCGTCAGTATTCATCTTTCCGGGTCTGTACTTTATCTCAAACCTGAAGTCAGACAACTCTCCAACCCACCGATGTCCAACTGCATTGAGCTTGGCAGTACTCATGACATAGGTGAGTGGATTATTATCGGTGTAAACGGTAAAGTGTGGGGCATAGAACAGATAGTCTCTAAACTTTTCACACACTGCCCATTTAAGTGCCAAAAACTCTAATTTGCCACTGTGCAGACGGTAGTTCTTTTCAGCCCGGGGTCAGCGTTCTGGAACCGTAACCTAATACTCTCAGTTTACCATCTTGATGTTGATAGAGTGCAGCGCCAAGACCCTGTTCGGAGGCGTCTGTGTGGAGCAGGAATGGTAGGCTGAAGTCTGGGTAAGCCAAAACTGGAGGATTGGTGAGCCTGTCGATGAGGAGCTCCAGTACTCTCTGGTTCACTAGCCCACTCCACAGAAGTCTTGGATGACAGCTGAGGGCCCTTGGTCTTTACTTGGTGGGGCTGCCTTGTTGATGTCTTGTTTTGAATTTTTAGCAGCTCATACACAGGTTGTGCAATGCGTGAGAAATCCTGGATGTAACTGCGATAGTAGCTGAGAAAGCCCAACAGTCGTCTCACATCACCAACTGTCTCTGCTTTTTTTTCCTTGAGTGACTGAACCACTTCCAAATCCTTTGGGTTGATGTGCACCCCTTCTGCTGATACAATGCGACCAACATACCTCACCTGTCGGCGAAACAGTTCACATTTTTCAGGTCTTAGCCTTACACCATGTTTTTGGAGTGCTCTCAGGACTTTGCGGACTCCCTCGACATGCTCCTCGAAGGTTTTTGAATAACACAGGATGTCATCCAGATAGGGGATACAGCATTCGTCTCTGAGTGAGTCCAGCATCTCTTCCATACTCCTTTGAAAAGCTGCAGGGGCAAAAAGGCCAAAGGGTATCCGTACCCACTCGTATCAACCCCAGGGAGTTACAAATGCTGTGACATGTCTTGAGCCTTCTGCCATGAACCATTGGTGGTACGCCTTACCCTGATCAAGGATACTGAACCAAGAGTGTCCCCCAAGAGTGTCGGTCAGATCTTGGATCCGAGGTAGTGGGTGTCTGTCAGGGATGGTCTTCTGGTTCAACAATCGATAGTCAATACAAAGGCGCAGCGAGCCGTCCTTTTTTCGGACGCACACGACAGGGGCTGCGTAAGGGGACTTCGACTTGATGATCCATCCTTTTACTAAGAGGTCTTGGATGTACACCATTACTTCCGCGAACAGTGGTTTTGGAATAGAGGAGTAGGCTTTCTGTACAGGAATGTCATCTCTGAGGGTTATTGACATGTGTAAACTTGGAATACAGCCAATATCGTCAGCGTCTCTGGCGAAAGCAGGCGACTCCTCATACAGCATCTCTCTTACAGTCTGTTGTTGCTTCTCGTCAAGGTGACTTATATCAACTGGTGGTTGCCACCGTGTGGGTACTCTGGCTGAGTCAGATGGGGTAGTCGTGATACCCTGAACCGTCACTCCCTCTTTATCAGGTAAGTCAGTTTCAACTATTTTTTTGATTGGCTGAATACTGCCGAGTGGGGATTTTCTAGGCAGGATAATGTCATGTTTTGTCGGGTTCCCTAGAGGCACAGCTACATAGGGGTTCCTCTCATTCTGAATCTCAAGCAAGCCCTCACCTATGTCTAGTTGCTGTAGCTGTACACAACTTTCCTCTGGTTCAAACAATACTAATGAGTCCGAGGGGTCAAGTTGGGGAGGTACTCTACACTTCACCCAGGTTACACTACCCGCAGGGATTATTCTCTCTTTCTGCCCTATTCTTAAGCATCCCTGTTGTGCAACTGTTTTTCTGGTTTGTACAAAGTGTACAATAGTCTGTGCTGTCTCATAAGGAATGGACATGGCTCCACCTAGCAGTTGAGTTAAAGTGGGGCCTAATTTCTCTGGTTTTCCCTGGATTACCACTTCCACCACATTAAAGCCTATCAGCGGCATTTCAAGTGATAATGAACTCACAAGGAAGGGTACATTAATTGATAAGTCAGGGTCTTCATTACCAGGCAAGTTCACAGTGATGATGACCCAACCATCAAAGGGAATGACTTCTCCATTTACCGCGTACACTTCCAACGTCTTTTTGTCTTTCAATAGGTCGATGAGCTCCGAAAGAGGGCGCATGTCTAGGTCAGGTAAGTATTTGTCTTTCCAGGGCCTATCTATCATGCTGACTTGAGCTCCAGTGTCTACTAGCACATTAACTGCTAGGCCATTAAGGATACACTTAGTTAAAGCTTTTCTACCTATTAGTTTGGCGATTTGTACATTGCTGGAAGCTGCTGGGTCTTGCACAGGTGTAACAGTAGTTTTCTTACTATTACGTTTTTTGTTTACCTTAGCTCTCTCAGTGGTTGTGTCTAGCTTATTCATACTGATCAACTGGCTGACGTTTAACCCTGCTTCTGCACCTGTCACGTGGGAAGGGCTCCGGTGACTGTCTGCCCCCCCCCTCAGCAACCGGTTGGCGTTTCCCTGATGCTTATGGTGTTTTAGACAGCCTCTAGCTCTGTGGCCCTCTTCGCCGCAAAGAAAACAGTGTCTACAGTCCCGCAAACCCTGCTCTACACACCTTGGACAACCATAGGATCTCTCTTTTTTGGTAATTTGGACTTTTGTAGGAGAACAGTGACAGGTTTGGTCTCTCTGTACTTTTTCTGCAATGGAGTCTACTAGCTTGGTGAGCACATCTATTTTCTCTGTGAGCTGTTGCACAGTGTCTGTTTGGGCTTTCTGCTCCACAGTTCCTTTCTTTACGTGTGGCTGTTCCACGTTTCCAGTCTCAACTTGAGCACTGTGTGCAGCAGCATGTTTCTGGCATTGTGTAGGGCCCAACCTACGCTGTCGCTCACCTTCGTCACTTGTGATTTTCATGACGTGACCTTCAAGATTGTCTCATCTTTCACCGTGTGGTCTGAAAGTAAGGGTTTCAACTCCCTGCGGATGTCATTGTGTTTGTGTCCTATCCCTTGATATACGGTGTGCAGGAAGACATCTTGGACTGTGTCTGGGCTGTACTTTATTTATATTATTATTCTTTGCTTCAGTCCAATAACCTGATAGAAGAATTGCTGAGGGGTCTCATGCTCACTTTGTTTTGCGCACATTAGTTCTTGAAATAGTTCTGTGCTATTTCTTTCCCCCAAGTGTGACTGAAAAAATCCCCTAAGCTCGGCTACAGTCATATCTTCCTTATTGACAAGCATGTCCTTGAAATCCCCTGGTTTTATGATCCTAAGCACACCTCTTACTACCTCTGAATCAGTGAAGTTATCTTTAACTCCCTCTTCCATATGCCTACACACACTGTTGTAACTAATATCAGATGAGTGATCCCCAATTTGGCCTCCCTGTACCTTAAACGGCGCTGAATGCAGGGGGAGAAGGGACAACCCCTTTTCTGGTGCCTGGTATGTGGCAGCATCTGGCTGTGTTCTACTGTGTTGTGGGGCACTGTTCACTGGAAAATATTGTGCAAGTGTAGGTTATGCTGTGGCCTGTGATGTGGGCATGTTCACAAACTGAGGAGTTTCTTACAAATCATCATAGTTCAAAAGCATTTGCTGTACATTTTCTGGTAACATATTAGCATTGCTAAGTGTAGCAGCATTGGTTGTGTCAATGACTGGCTGGGTTCTCAGTAGTGGTTACACTTACTGCTTCAATCAATGGTTCATTAGTTGGATGAAATCGACAGGGGGTAACACTGAGACTGTACAATCTCATCAAGCTCATCTTTTAGTGCTAACAATTCCCCCAACCCTCTGTCCTCAGTGTCTAAAAGGTTCTTACTGTACATTCGAGCATGTATGTATTCAAAGCACCCCTCTGCATCCTCACTAGAAAGCTCTGATGAATCCCTGGAACTGGGTTTGGTAGCAATCTGGAAAATCCAGTAAAAGCAGGCTCTTCCTGATGTCCCACACCAGGCTCTTCCCTCCTTGTACAACACTTCTCTAGAAGGTCCCTCAGCACCAGCTTCAGTTACCTCCTCCCAGTTCGCAACTCTCATGGACAGCCTGCTTCCAGCACTAGGCACTGCACCACCAGCTCAGCCTCTCAGTCACGGTTTCAGGATGCCTCAGAGCATGAAGAGCCAATCCCGGATCAGATCTGTAACAGGCCTGATGGTCAGATTAAAATGTTGTTCTGAAAAGAACTGCTAGACTTTATTTTACACATAAACATGTATTCTCAATTTCACACTTCTTACTTCTACTCAACAGAACATCTTTAAGTTATTATAATCACCAAATAACTCAAATTCAGTTTCCTCAATAAACATCATTTTCAGAACGTTCCCCTGTGTTATATTTGGTTTCACATCCAAATAAAAGTAAATTACACTTTTGTCCAGATTTCTTTTGTCTGCTGCTTACAGCTTTTATAACTGTACAAAGCTAAATAACTGCAACGTTACTCGTCATCAATATGATTTCCGATACACAGGCTGGGTGCTAACAAATTAACAGAGTGCTGTTAATTCTATTAACAAAATGGTACAGCTGGCACGAGACATTACACAGATAACAGTTACCTCAA
The DNA here is from genome assembly GCA_026937815.1 of Etheostoma perlongum. Taxonomy (NCBI): domain Eukaryota; kingdom Metazoa; phylum Chordata; class Actinopteri; order Perciformes; family Percidae; genus Etheostoma; species Etheostoma perlongum. The sequence continues at coordinate 15,875,450 of CM049372.1, forward strand.
TACATCTTAACAGTCTTTCAAATGCACACTCGCTTGAACATCCATCCATCCATCTTCATCCGCTTATCCGGAGTCGGGTCGCGGGGGGCAGCAGCTCCAGTAAGGGACCCCAAACTTCCCTTTCCCGAGCCACATCAACCAGCTCCGACTGGGGGATCCCGAGGCGTTCCCAGGCAGGTTGGAGATATAATCTCTCCACCTAGTCCTGGGTCTTCCCTGAGGCCTCCTCCCAGCTGGACGTGCCTGGAACACCTCCCTAGGGAGGCGCCCAGGAGGCATCCTTACCAGATGCCCGAACCACCTCAACTGGCTCCTTTCGACGCGAAGGAGCAGCGGCTCTACTCCAAGCTTCTCTCGGATGACTGAGCTTCTCACCCTATCTCTAAGGGAGACGCCAGCCACCCTCCTGAGGAAACCCATTTCGGCCGCTTGTACACTGGATCTCGTTCTTTCGGTCATGACCCAGCCTTCATGACCATAGGTGAGGGTAGGAACGAAAATTGCCCGGTAGATCGAAAGCTTTGCCTTCTGGCTCAGCTCTCTTTTCGTCACAACGGTGCGATACACGGAATGTAATACCTCACCGGCTGCTCCGATTCTCCGACCAATCTCACGCTCCATGGTCCACTCGCGAACAAGACCCCAAGGTACTTAAACTCCTTCACTTGGGGTAAGGACTCACTCCCACCTGAAGAAAGCACTCCATTGGTTTCCTGCTGAGAACCATGACCTCAGATTTAGAGGTGCTGATCCTCATCCCAGCCGCTTCACACTCGGCGGCGAACCGATCCCGTGAGTGCTGAAGGTCACAGACCGATGATGCCATCAGGACCACATCATCTGCAAAAAGCAGCGATGAGATCCCGAGCCCACCGAACTGCAACTGTCCATAAATATTACAAACAGGATTGGTGACAAAGCGCAGCCCTGGCGGAGGCCAACCCTCACCTGGAACGAGTCCGACTTACTGCCGAGAACCCGGACACAGCTCTCGCTTTGGTCATACAGAGATTGGATGGCCCTAAGAAGGGACCCCCTCACCCCATACTCCCGCAGCACCTCCCACAATTTCTCCCGGGGGACCCGGTCATACGCCTTCTCCAGATCCACAAAACACATGTAGACTGGTTGGTTGGCCCCCTCCAAGATCCTTGCGAGAGTGAAGATCTGGTCCGTTGTTCCACGGCCAGGACGGAATCCGCATTGTTCCTCTTCAATCCGAGGTTCGACTATCGGCCGAACCCTCCTTTCCAGCACCTTGGAGTAGACTTTACCAGGGAGGCTGAGAAGTGTGATACCCCTATAATTGGCACACACCCTCTGGTCCCCCTTTTTGAAGAGGGGAACCACCACCCCGGTCTGCCACTCCTTAGGCACCGTTCCAGACTTCCACGCAATGTTGAAGAGGTGTGTCAACCAAGACATCCCCCTCCACACCCAGAGCTTTCAGCATTTCTGGACGGATCTCATCAATCCCTGGGGCTTTGCCGCTGTGGAGTTGTTTGACTACCTCAGCGACTTCCACCAGGAAAATTGACAATAATCCACCTCATCATCCTCCAGCTCTGCCTCTACCACAGAGGGCGTGTCAGCTGGATTTAGGAGTTCCTCAAAGTGCTCCTTCCACCGCTCTATTACCTCCCCAGTTGAGGTCAACAATGTCCCATCCTTACTGTATACAGCTTGGATGATTCCCCCTCCTGGCGAACGGTTTTCCAGAAGCACCTTACTTCTCCCACACCCGCTGCTTTGCCTCTGTCACGGCAGAGGCTGCAGCCCTTCGGGCCAGTCGGTACCCTGCAACTGCCTCCGGAGTCCTCCGAGACAACATTTCTCGGAAATACTCCTTCTTCAGTCGGACGGCTTCCCTGACCACCGGTGTCCACAAGGGTGTTCACGGGTTACCGCCCCTTGAGGCACCTAAAACCCTAAGACCACAGCTCGCCGCCGCAGCTTTAGCAATGGAAACTTTGAACATTGTCCACTCAGGTTCAATGCCCCCAGCCTCCACAGGGATGCCCAAAAAGCTCCGCCAGAGGTGTGAGTTGAAAGTCCGTCGGACAGGGCCTCCTCCAGACGTTCCCAGTTTACCCGCACTACCCATTTGGGCTTACCAGGTCTGTCCAGAGTCTTCCCCCACCCCCTGACCCAACTCACCACCAGATGGTGATCAGTTGACAGCTCTGCCCCTCTCTTCACCCGAGTGTCCAAAACATACGGCCTCAGATCAGATGATCTCCTCGTTCCTCCCAATCACGCCTCTCCAAGTATCTCCATCATTGCCCATGTGTGCATTGAAGTCCCCCAGCAGAACTATGGAGTCCCCTACTAGAGCCCCATACAGGACTCCATTCAAGGTCTCCAAGAAGGCCGAATACTCGGAACTCTTGTTTGGTGCATATGCACAAACAACAGTCAGAGTTTTCCCCCCCATCACCCGCAGGCGTAGGGAGGCGACCCTCTCGTCCACCAGGGTAAACTCCAACGCAGCGACGCTCAGCCGGGGACTTGTGAGTATCCCCACACCTGCCCGGCACCTCACACCATGGGCAACTCCGGAGTAGGACAGAGTCCAACCCCTATCCAGGAGTACGGTTCCAGAACCGAGACTGTGCGTAGAGGTAAGCCCCACCAGATCTAACTGGTAGTGCTCCATCTCCCGCACAAGTTCCGGCTCCTTCCCCCACAGATAGGTGACATTCCAAGATGGCTCCAGACGGGGGCCCCGGGCTTCTTCCGGGCGGGGTCCCTCTATCCCTTCCTTGTTCTTCCATCCGAGTCTTTGAACCATTCTTTGTCTGGCCCCTCACCTGAGACCTCTTTGCCATGGGAGACCCTACCAGGAGCACAAAATTCCAGACAACACAGCCCTCAGGTTCATAGGGACACACAAACCTCTCCACCACGATAAGGTGATGGTTCCCGGAGAGGAACCCGCTTGAACAGCATTTAACATTACTTGAAATAACATAAGAGCCTCAAAACGGGACAATATTCCCAATGTGACACGTTCCGGGAGTGCAGCTAGCTTACTCGGCTTTAGCTTTCGCATTCCGACCACGTTACTCTGTGTTTCTCTAAATAACTCATAAATACACTCTTTATCCAGTATCAAACGCAGAAAAGCATTCATACAATTCAAGTGTTGACATTATTTTGACCACATATGTGTGTTTGTATCACTAACCTGAAAAGAACAGGAAAATGATGAGACCGGCAACAGGTATCGTGTTTCTTTCTCTCGCTTCTGCCAGACTAAAGACGAGAGGCTAAAACCACAATTTGCTGTCTCAACCACTTGTGGTGAATTTATAGTCAAAATAAATTTCACAAGTGCAAGAACTGAGGCTCTTATAAAACAATATACATCATTGAACTATTCAAAAACCAAAATTAAACCACATAATGTGACCACACATTGCTGGGCATCACATATATATATATATATATATATATATATATATATATATATATATATATATATATATATATATATATATATATATATATGTTTATTCTTCATTGGCATGGATGTGAGATTGAAGTTCACTGAAGTACCCCTGAAGCAGAAAGGTTCACAGAATATCAATCGATATTTTCACATGATTTATTTAAACTTCACCAGCAGCAGGGATATGTGATATCCACTGAATGACCATACAGTCTACTGTTATGTCACAGTAAAACTATCAGAGGGCTTCACAGAATGATACAGCAAATTAAAATGACTGAAGAGATTTGAGTTTATTACCTCTACAAACACCTCTACACCATTTTATGCAAACGCTTGTCTCTTCTGTCTCAAAACAGCATCTTATTATTCAACAGGAGTACTGAGGAAATTGAAAGTTTGTTTTCCGAGTGTTTTTTTGGCCATATCCTTCTGCTTCACTGACTGAGAATACCTAATTATACAAAGTGCTATTTCCTTTTTTGGTGCAGAAATGAAATGTCTTAGAGTTCAATTAATGGACACCCTTCTACATGTCCATTAAAATTGGAGCTGTCCCATGTGGAATTTCAATGAAAGACCTGTGCTATTTTTAAGTACACATTGACTGATTTGTCTTTACCACTTAAATATAATGCTAAAGAATTATAAAAGCATGCACACACACAAAATTGCACTCAAAACTGCCTGCAGATAAAAGGCATAATGCTACATTATCAGTTACCTGTCAATATTTATGAAGCAGATGGAGTAAGGCAGTCATGCAGTATATTGAATCCTGTAATCATCTCCTCCTGTGTGGACTACAGGTCTGCAGTAAAGTGAACTGGATTTAAGTCAAGACAAGGTGTCTTAAACCAAGGAGACAGATGTACCTTATTTATTGATAGATTTCAACATTGATCAATCTAACACAAAAGATTATTTTTGTACCGTAAAATAATGTTTCCAAAATCGTTTAAGTGGTTCATTAACTCGTTGGAATGAGACTAATGATAACATAACATGAATAATGGAAACAGTAAGGGACAATTCCGCTCCCAACCAGTAGGGGGAACAAAGAGGAAAAATGCGTGGGTTCCTACTGTAAAAGGTGCTGGTTGACAAGTAGGTAATGCTAATGTTATTCTTGGTGCGTAAACAACATTGTTCAACACGCTCAGTTATTTTTAGTATGATTGTTTTGACCATGGTTAACAACTCTGGGCTAACCCATGAATTCATCAGTAACGTTAACTGTATAGATAGACGACTAATCTAATGGTAATTTAGCTAGCTAGCACACCCTTGTCTTCCAATACCAAATACCAAATACCAAAACGGACACAAACATAGATCACTACAGCAACCACACACAGCTATGAAAGAAAGCAAAATATTACTGTTGAGTTCCTCTGAACAAAACCAAAGGTTGTGTGAAACGACCTGTGTGAACACTTTGAGGTCAAGATACAGCAACCACAGAGGCTTTCCTGTTCCTCTGGGGGCTGGGGTTAGAGTGGCTAATTGGTGTGTTTGTTATTGTAAATGTTACACAGCAAATAAAAGCAAGGAATGAAAAGAGAGAAGTGGTGATTTCCCAAACTGAAAGTGGGAAGTGAGGGGGTCACAGCTAACCAACAAAGAATGAACTGGGATTTTATGAGAAATGCTTCCCTGTGGGCCTATCCACAGCACGTGTATCTGTTGATGAGAAAATATATTTGCTCAAATAAACCTGACGCCGACAATATTAAAACTGTTCAGTTCCACATTTTAAAAACGATCAGCTTATGTGGTAGATGGAAGTTATGATGAACAAAACCAATCAGAATCTCAGTTGTACAGCATGTATCTAATGGAATAGGGCTGCACAATTAATCAAATTTTAAACCACAATCACAATTTATGTGATTGAGCGATATTTTAATTGAGTCATTCTGTTAATAGAACGCTCCTTTTTTTTTTTGCAAAGCCAATCTACCGCTCCGTAAACCACTGTCTGATCATGTGCCAGTCAGAGTTATTTCCTCTAGGAAAATTCCACAACAGATAGCAGTTGGTTATAGGTCGGTCACAAGGTTTACCAATTTACCAGTAAACGCAACATTTTGTGCCATCTGTTTTTCAGACAACAGCAGTGACCAGTGCTAGTCTGTGGCTGTTAGCTCACAGGGTTCTAGAGTGCAACTAACATCTTTCTTACCGTACGTTCACACCGCCACCGACTTGAGCGTCTAAAGATACCAGAAGTCATTCATTTTCAATGGAAGCCGGCTTCTCTCAGCTGCAAGGAGCGGCAAATCTGTCGCCGTCGCGTTTTGGGCGTTTTGAGCGTGTTGAGCGTCAATCTGAAAGTTGAAATTTTTCAACTTTATGGTAATGAGCTATGACGCGGTTCAGCGGCAAGCCGCCAATCGGAATATAGAAGTCCTTCACGCTGACTGATTCCGGAGAAACATATAATGTAATCTTTTCGTTTTTACCAAAACATTTGTTCCGAGGGAAATGGAGGATCAGCTCATCCTCGCCATTGCTGGGTTTCCTATCATTTATGATATGACGTTGTTTGCGTATCGGGACCAGTTAAAAAAACGAGGCATGGGATAAAGTATAGCCGAGATAGTTGGTGTGTCTAGTGAGTAGGCAAAATGCGTGTTGATGATTCATAATCTTTTAACGAGGGAAATGAGCAGTGTGCCGTAGCATGGTAGTCTTCCTTGCTTGATGTGAATGGTACACTGTTTTGCAGATCATTTTACCCTTATTAAATGCGTAAATGCGATGATCCATAATTATAAAATGATACACATAGAGGACAAGCGCAAAATATTTACGAAAGCGAGAAGGCAATTCAGTTGCTCACAACACCGATTTGACCAATTAAGCTATACGAACGCCGCCACGTCAGAGCGGCCAAAGCGTCTGAAAGCTTCCCCGTACTTTTTGACAAGCGTCCTTGGCGGGGCGGCCAGAGCTTTTTTGCAGCTCAAGTCGGTGGCGGTGTGTACGTACAGTTAGGTTGCACCGGTGCACCTAATGTCCTCGCACCCACTGCCTCCCCACAAACAAAGCAATGTTGTTTATATTGATATGGTTTAATGTTGCGTTACATGACCCATTTCTTCTGTAAAGCCGTGCCCGTGTTTGGATCTCTCCTCTTACTCTCCGCGCAGCCTCACACATGGCTCCCCGGCAACATGGAGAGACACAGTGGCAACAGCGCCGGTCCACACTTCTGACATTTATCTTTATCTTAATTCTGATTAACACAGCTGTATACTGTTAAGCATGAGAGGCAAACCTGTATTTGTACCAGTGGTTCCGCAGGTAACTCTGCTATTGCGGCCGCCACAGCAATAAACAGAAGGTATTGAATTCAACTAACTTCAGTTTGTTGAGTAGCGTGTGAGACAGAGCCTGCTGGACCTGGGCCAGAGATGTGACCCATGCACCTAAATCAGGTGCACCTAAATTTTGTTCTGATGCACCTAAATAAAGAAGTTAGGCGCACCAGTTTATCCATTTAAGTGGCACCGTAATGAGGTACCAAAATCTATGTTGATGTTTCGTCCGGTAGATAACTGGCATACAACATACAACATAAAGGAATGTAGCACAATATGGATGGACTAGTTATCTAATGTAAAATGTGGTTTCAACACATCTAAATTTACGCAATCACGGAAGGCTTGTATCATGTGGACGCTCCGACAGTTTTGTGGTCATTACTTAGAATTCCTCATGGGGGCGGCAGAAACTACGCACTATAGCTTTAAGTATGGGCCGTTATATTATAAAAGCTTTTTTTTATTATTGTTTTAGCATGATGATAAGAATCAAAAAGACAGTTTGCATTGATGGTATTTGATTAGTTTACAAACAGTGTTACCCTTAAGCAATGTGCATATTAGTCTGTTTTTACATCTGTTTTCTGAGCATGCTCCTCAGTTTGGGGACATGTGTGACTAACAACAAATTAGGAGATTATATTGTTTAGTGGCTACACTTCAAAGCAGCTAACTGCTCATCACACTTCAGTCTTAGTCAGCCATGGGGGTAGGAGATTGAAAATTATTTTCAGTAATTACCACATATCACCAGAACCAAATAGGCCATCAGCATGGACTAAAGGAGACATTTTATAATCCCATGAAAACATAAACCTGTCCGCCCATAAGTAAAAAAAATAAAATAAATTAAAAAAAAATAATAAAAGGTACAGATATATTTCTACCCTCACATTTACCATAATAAATAATTTTTTCTAGTCTGCACAGCACAGCTATAATGTATGGCTTCAGATACATTATTTGGACGTCAGATATAATCAGACAGGTCTGTCAGTCATCATTAGAGTTTCTGAAAGAGCAGGCGCATGCTGAGCGACATATGTTCACCTCCCTCTCTCCTAATCACTAATTAATGACTGAAATATCTTCTCTTCTAATTATAGTGACATCTTCGCTATGATTCTATGGTACTATATGTTATATTTAATCCTGCTTTATAGCCAAGATAAAACAAAACTTCATAATAACTCATATTTAATATGCAGAGACTTATATGGTAAATCCACTACAGAATGGTAATTTGGTCATCTTTTTGTACCAAAAGCATTTGTTTACTGTTAGCTACCGTCTTCTTTGCTTTTGACATCAGACTGCTGGCTGTGTTGACCAATCACATGAAGTCATGTCAGGAGACAGCCAGCTTGCTCAGCCATTAGATAACTAATCTAATACAAGCAGGAGGGCCCTGTGTATAAAGTGTGTATGACATACACTGAATGTTACCTTGCTGATCCCTTTTATGTGATACAATTTAGTTACAGTATGTAATGAATTAGATTGTGTTATAGTTTTGTTTGTGTTTTCCTTCTTGATAACTGCATCTCTGTAATCATACTGACTGGGTATTTGCTTTTAAGAAGCACAACTGAGTCCCTTTGCCCAAGGTTGAGCGAAAAAAAATAAAAGATGTCCTGCTGCAACAATTATTCAGCATGCAAGTTGTGTGCATGTGAGAATACAATCTATTTCAAACAAACTGTCACTAGAGTTTCAATTGCATATAAGGGAGTTAGATCTTGAGCTATTCTTGCAATGGTTATATACACGAAACATATCAGAAGAAGTGGAGGAATCGCGGTTGAGAAGTCTAGGATTTGCTTGGTAAGGACTCTTACTCAGATTTACTTATTTATTTCCTTAAGCTTATAGACAAGTTGGCATAATGGAATTCTTGTTCACAAAGTTCTATATAGCTCCAGGCTTAAAGGGATATTTCACCGTTGGAAAGATAAATATATCTTTAAATTGGGTCACTTATGTACTAGAAATGTGAAGAAAAAAAACTGTCAAAACTGGTGCCTTCTAGGCCGAGAAAAGGCAGAAAATGTGTCCCAGAATGCACTTGCTTCTCTGAGTCTACTCCCAAGCCACGCCTACCATTTACATACAGTACATAGACAGTGATGCATACAAAACAGGCTAAATTTAGTGCACACACATTATAGGCTCCTTCATGTTCAGCTAACGCATTGGTAGCATTAGCGCTTGGAGGGATGTAAACACATCTGTGAATTTGCGTGGAATGCAGAATGGTCGGCATTTAAAAGTCAAACTCCACCAGCGGTGAGCAGTAGTTGGTACACATCTGCGGTAGTTTGAATGCACATAATTGTTGTAAAAGTTTGCTGGTGAAAAGAGAGAGCCTACTAGCATAGCTTCAAGTTGCTCGGCTCACTACTGGTAAAGAGTCCAACCCCCTATGGGCGGGTTGAAAACATGCGATACTAGCTGGCTTGTAGACTAGAGCTCTGGGCAAAAAGCCCTCTGATGACACAAAATGACAATTTTTGCGTCATCTGAGGTTTTTTTTTCTCCTACACATAATACAGATGTCTCGTGTCTCAGAGGTACATGAGGGAGAGATGCACGGTCAATCGAACATACAACCGGGTTTTTACTGAAACAATGCTTAATGCTAATCTGTGAAGTATCCCTTTAACGTTTTCCCAGGACAGACTGCACAGTTTAACTCAAGATGAACATTTGCAATCACATTCTGTCACTGTTATCCTGCACCAAAGATCAAAAGGCTGCTATATGTTTGAGTTTCAACAGTTTGCACACAGAAGACAATGTCAATGTCATCAAAAAACAAATGTCATATTATCACATTCAGGGGAGCAGAAAACTGGTTTACTTCTTATGCCAGTGCCGTTGCTATTCAAGCTTACCGTAAAAATCCAGATAATGTAGCAAATTTGTAACAGAGTTCCCCCAAACAGAGTCAGTATACCTCAATTTGGGGTTAAAATTGTAGAATCACTGTCATTTTGGCTATCAAGCTGTCTGTTGTCCCACACAAAGAAACATGTTATAAAGATTAACAAGTTACCCATAATAGCATAATTGTACAACATCATTATAAATCTCATGTCAAAAATCTCGGGGTAACATTTGATAATGGGCTTAAATTTGACAAACAGATTAGCTCTGTTGTCAGCTCAAGCTTTTTTCAGCTCCATCTTTTGGCCAAAGTCAAGTCCTTTCTCAGTCGGCAGGATCTCGAGAAGGCAATCCATGCTTTCATCAGTTCAAGACTGGACTACTGCAATGCCCTTTACGTTGGCCTCAGTCAGTCATCAATTTCTCGTCTCCAACTTGTGCACAACGCTGCTGCCCGATTTTTAACAAGCACGTCCAGACGTGAACACATTACCCCTGTGCTGTCGTCACTCCACTGGCTTCCAGTCCGTTTTAGAATTGATTTTAAACTCCTGCTGTTTGTTTTCAACGCCATGTATGGCTTGACCCCCTCTTACTTGTCTGAGATTTTAACTTTTCGCAATTGTGGCAGAGCCTTGCGCTCCTCGGGTCAGCTTCTGTTAGAGGTCCCTAGGTCAAGACTTAAACAGTGGGCGATCGTTCTTTTGCCGTCGCTGCTCCCAGACTGTGGAACAAACTACCCCCTGACATCCGCACCACTACTGACCTCAGCCTTTTTAAAACGAAGCTTAAGACCCACTTTTTTAAATTAGAATTTAATTCTGACTAGGACAATACTGTCTCTTAGGTGTCCTCCTTCTGTCTGCCCCTTTCTATGCATTTCTGGAAGGCTTTTAATGTCCTGCAGCGCTGCACCACTACAGCACTTTTAATTGTATCTGTTGGTTCGGCATGTGTTTTGTATTGTTTTATGGCTTTGTTGTAAAGCACTTTGGGTACCTTTAGGCTATTGTAAAGGGCTATACAAATAAACTTGATTGATTGATTGATGAAAAATCTTAAACCACTGCTGTCATGGCAACCAGCCCTATTGATGGTATAGACAAGTGCAGATTTAAATGTTACATGTTAATCGTTGCTCCTCTGTCAGACAAGGCACGAGTGGCTAAGATCGTAAAACATTACCCATCCAGCTTAACATTGATTTGTATCTGCTGTGTTTCCTGCTTGGTTGCTATACAGGTGATCAGAAATCACAATGACAGTGAACAAAAGGTCTCAGTCAAGGCATTATGCAGCTTGGAAATGAACATACTGTACACTTCACACTTCTTGTACTAGAACATGTTACCCTTCTCTCTATTTTGTCTTACATCTACACCCTCCTTTCGGTGCTCTCTAAATTACCTATGGTATTTCTGCTGTCCTGAGGCATGGTAAAGAGAAGATTCTGTTGAATAAATGTAACGAAGTAAGCAGCTAATGGCACAAATGCCCTGCAGATATTGAATATCCGAGTGTAAAAAAAGCAATTGCTAAAGTTTTTTTTTTTTTTGACAACCCTTCTAGTCTAATCAACCTCTAAAAGATGTGGCTTGCCTTTGCACTCTAAAAACACAATATGTAACTTGATCCAATGTTTGGTTATAATTGGCTTATACTTATGTTGGCTCACAACATTCTGCAGCAACTATTTGATAATCGCTTCATTATTTGATAAAAAAAATGCATTATTTGGTTTCAGATTTCAAAAGTATGCATTCCCTGCTTTTCTCTCTTTAATGTCACTGTACACGGAATATCTTTAGGTTAGCCTTATATTATTTTAGTGAGTACTCATATAACTACAAATACTAAATGTTAGGGAAATAGGTTTTGTTATGCATTTCTGGATATATATTTTTTAATTTTCTGTATATTGGCTTATATACAGTATCTGAATCTTAAATATTTGAATTGATATCGGCCCTAAAAATGGGCTTTGTTTTTCAACTGGGGCTTTGATAGCCTCTCTTTTGGCATTTCATAGACTAAATGATTATTTTCAATGATTGATTGATTGATTAATCAGCAGACTAATCAACATTAATGAATATCATTTTTACTTGCAGCCCTAAATTGGCCAAACACGTAACACTAGTCATAAGAGCATAAAAAAAAAATTTCTATCTGAATTTGCTTGTCCTGCCTGCTAGGGAACTGGTATAGAGGGAAACAAAAAATGTTCTGTTATAATTTGTTGATCGTAATGATAGAGGTCCGTGCTGAGGCAGAAATTACATCTATGCTCTTTACAGTAATTATTTCAGTGTACTGCAATACTGCAGCCACCTATGACGCAACGGCAACAAAGATTCTAGACTTATAAATCTCCTAAACAGCTTTCTGGTTGCTAAATTTAAATTGATGGTCATCTCCACACTGGTGAATCAAAAGTTTGGGTTTATATTAGATGAACGCTGTCAATTAATTGACTAGGAGAGAAGTGCAACCCCAGTCAACACAACAGTGTGTGTAATAGCTGTAGGTAGGAAGCACAAGTTCTTATGGAGGAAGTTATTAAATCACCAGACAAAATATGTTATAGATTTAAGTAGGAGATGGTGTTGGGAAGATTTTGGTTAAGAATCCCTTTATTGTGGGTGCTGGGATAGCTTACCTGGTAGAGCATGCGCCCCATGTACAAAGATTCGGTCCTTACCGCAGCGGCCACCGGTTCAACTCCAGCCTGCAGCCCTTTGCTGCATATCATTCCCCCTCTCCCCTTTCACATCTTCAACTGTCCTATATAATAAATGGCCTAAAGTGCCCAAGAAATAAGAATCCCATAATTGTACTATTCTTCCAGTCTTTAACAAGCTCACACACACAGTCATGGTAAATAGGTCTGGTGAGCAATCAAGTGAGCGTCACATCACAAGAGGATGTGTGTGTTGTGTCTAACAGTATTCTACAGGGGATAAGTGTTGATTCACACACACACACAAGCGTGAGAAAGGCACTGCAGGGTCCTATGTTTTGGAGGACACTCAGTACACAGAGCAGATCTCATGAGAGTTGTCTCAGTAAACTCAGTCGGTGGCTCGTAATTAAGCAGGATATACACAGTGTCGGACAGAGGCCATCAGAACAACCATGTGGATGAAAAGTGTTACCATTTTATTTTAGTTACAGTAAATGATGCCTATATGTTTAATTAAAAGGGGCAGATATTTCCATTGACACTGCTAGTTTCAGATGTCTGACTTATCTTTATTAACATTATTTATTGGCATTTATGCTTGATGTAAAGACAAAGCAATACCAACTCATGATTATCACGCTCCTTAATATAGGCTATAGGTTATGTGGAGTGACTCAGCCTCATAGTCCTCAACTACGGAGTCTAAAAATTAATTTCAGAAGTCTCTTTAGTTTGTTTTCCAATCTTAGCATGTCCTTCCTCCTGGCTATATTTCAAAACTTCTGACACCTCTGCATTGTTAGACCCAAGAGATCCACTGAACAAACATTGTTAGTCATATCACAAGGTCTTAGCTGTAACAATTGGAGTAATAAGACTTTTTTTTCTATAGCAGCAGTGGGACTGTAGGAGAGTCTAATTAGCAAACTCTATTCTGTCTTTCTAGAATTGCCTGAAAACCCATTTTAGCTTCATTGACTTTTGTGATTGATCTTCATTCTAGTTTTGCAGTCTCAGCTTTCACAATATTTATATGAACATATTTGAAAATCTCTCTCTCTCTCTCTCTCTCTCTCTCTCTCTCTCTAAGCATGTTTCTAAGGGAGATTCCTCGTTTTTTGGAATGAGAGTTTTGTATTGACATTAGGTTACATTATGGAACATTAAAATAACGTTTGATTGAGATGCTTGTTTGTTTTTATACTTCTGAAGTTGAGAGTGTCATTTCTGTCTTGAGTGGAGGGGGAATGAAAAGAGTACTGGAATAATGTAATGAACATGAAATAACTTTAAAGATGGTTACTCAAGTAAAATAAAATACTATAAAAATGTAGGCTACCTAGATAAAATAAAAAAGTTGAAAGAAATAGTAGTAGGCCTAGTAGTTTAAAATTTAGATTACTAGAATTATCTAGAAAATACGACAATCCCTGCAACACAAAGCACTAACGCGGCTGGTGCAATAGGCAGGCTACCAAATAACCTGCGACTTCATCAACAACAGCAGAATAAAACATGGACCAGGCAGACAACAATATGAACTCGACAGCAGCAAATATAGCCTATGCATTAAAGCAATGCTGTTTTTAGAGAGAGAGAGACACACACACACATTTGCGCACGTGCTAGTGCAACACACAACGCTACGTATCTAGGCAACACAGAGATTCTAAACGTCAACACGTCTAAACGTCATTCTGCGAGCTTTGTGCACCCCAAAGTCCTCCACTGCTCCAGGTTCTTCTTGCTCGTTCATTCTCAACATTTTCAACCAGTTGAATCAGTTTCTCTGCCACTAACCAGTCCACTTAGCTTCTCTGTCCCACTGCATTCATCAACGTTTTCAAACACTTTGAGCTGAACGAGGCTCTGCAGCCAGTCACAGTTGACGAGGTTGTTCTTGTCCAAAACAGCAGAAAAGTCTCACACACCCCACTGAATTTAGAAGTTTCCAAGCCTACGTTAGCATGTAGTATTTTAGCTACACCCAGCACCTGTTGTCAAATTGTGGGTGTGTTTGACATAGGTCACTACCGCCATAGCGTCATAGCACAAGGTCACGCTATGGCTCCTGTCAATCATAACTTTTTGACTAAATGTTCTTATTCTATAACTTGAAATTTAGCAAATGATTTTACTGATTTAAAAAAATTCTAATAAGCACAAAAAGACAATTTTTTCAGTAACAAGACTAAATGTAGGCTAATGTGTTACTCCCCTGTCCAATCAGTCCATTAGTAGATCACCTCAATCCCTAACTGTTGTGATTCAGTATTCCACTTTTGGACCAGTTTGATCCTGTTTTGCCTGCTGCAAAACCTTACCTGCTTTGTCTCTGTGTCCTCTTTTTCAGTCTTTGCAACTGTTACAAGATCCCCCACATACAAACTATCTAGAGTAAATTCTCAAACTATGAGAGGTATCTAATAGCTCTAATCCAGCGTTAGGACTTAACCCCCACTCAGTGGGGATATTGAAAGCTTTTACCTTAATGCATTTTGTTTCTTATGCTGTTCCCCTAAGCATGAGTAATGTAACCCCATCATGTTATGCATCCAGGTTGGATCTCTGCTGCAGTTACGGTAGTGTAGGCCACAAAACAGGTGGGCAATATGTTGCGCTCATGGTCCCGCCTAAATCTGTGATGTCACACAAGAATAATTTAATGGAAAACTTGACATGCAATAGTATGCACTCTTCCTGCTGCTACTGCAGTTAATACATAGTCAATGCACTTGTTAATGATGGTTGTTAAATCCACACATTGTGTAAACATTACATGCAGCTTAGGGATATTCTTACAAATTAGTTTATGTATTATGCTGCTATACTTTTATTATCCATGCTTTGGTAATGCATCCACAGAAACATTGAATCTTCTTTTCAAATGTATTATTTCAATAAACATCATGAGCAATAATATACTATACTACGGATGTGCAATGAAAGCCTCACAAGCACAGTTAGTTATGTGTAACTTGTGCTCCCTTTTTTGACAAAACTTTCAGGTTGCACTGAATCTCCAACACATTCCCTGAACTGTAATTTACAGAGCCCACAGAATTGCTCCATGTCTCCAAATACCAGAATTCCAGCACTATTTCACCTGTGCAACTGCTGGCTGTGGTCTAATCTAGATGGAAAACCTCATACCGTGATATCTGAGAGAACTCCATAGTGCTGTTTCTATTTTTTGTAGAAGAGGTTTGTGAGCAGAAAAAAATCAGGTTCACATAAAACAAACAGGTTGAAAGTATATGTCTCTGATGATAAACCAGAAGAGTTTTTGTCTTTAAACTCTAGACTCTGAATTTCCGATTATCCAGACGACCCTGGAGTTAACCAAACCTTGAAATATAATTGTTTTTATAGTCTTAGTTAGAAATACTGGGCACATAGTAAAAGCTCCATCTAAGAGAACAATACAAATGTATTGCATGAATTTAAAAAATATGTGCATGTACCTAGTCTACAGAATAGAATTTTAGGAAAACTGTATCATTTATTTACAAACTGTAATGCAAACTGAGATTTTCCAGAAAAACATTAAAATGCAAAACTCGCATTGTAGGTGTGTCATGCTGTCAAAAAAACATAGAAGTAAATTTTAACACGAGAACATAGATCACCTGTTCAAATGGTTATCTGTCAAGCAGTGACGGACAGCACTCCACCCCCGTTGTTGCAGTTTCCTGTTGTTACCTTGCCATTTTCCTTCACTGCCTCTTTCTGAATAGTTTGAGTCAGTAGATTTATATTAGTTTCCAGTAAACAGATTGTGTTCCACCTACAGTATGTATCTCTGGCTGTCCAGATCCAAAATGGATCTCCAAGGGAAAGATGGCAGATGGTAATGATCTTTGATCTACTACACACACACACACACACACACACACATACACTAACACACAAAAGCATAAAAAAATGCACACTATAAAAAAATCACACTTTTTATTAAAATACACTATGAATTATAAAAGTGGTATGTACAGTAGTGCATTTACATAGTGCTCATCACTTTGAGTAGGACAAAGCATTTTTAGAACATTGTACCAGGCCAGGTACTAACTTCATGGAGTTCCATACATTCCCTATCTGCACAACAATAGGTGGCCAAACACAAGGGGCCTTGAGAAGAACCACTTTGTTTCTTTTGGATGTGTCTCATTAGTCTACTCTGTCTTTGCAGACACATGCACTGACCACATTTGGAGAAGGTGCTACTATCTGCCTCCTCAGGCGTGCAGTGTTTCAGGGATATAACAAAGTACAAACACACGATTGTGTTGTTTAGTACTGAAGCTCTTTGTATACATGAACATACATAAGAGTATTAGAAAGTGTGTGTGCAAGTCTATTCATAGACACTTTAATATTGAAAGTTTGCTATAAAGCCTGCATTTTAAAAACATATAAAGTTCTCTAAGGGGTGTAACATATACTATGCATTATGCAGTATTTGCAATTGTGTTTTTACTAAATTTAAACAATAAATGGTAGGAATACCAGGGTCTACTCCCTTACGTGCTGAGTCCCTGTTATTTCACAAAATATCTAAATTAGAATCATCAAAATTATTCCAAAGCATTAAAAAAAAGGAGAACAGATGTTGTCATTATTAAGAATTCATTCTAGGTTTTGCATTCTTATACCTTGTATTTCTCCATGTTCCCAATATTGTAACATATTTAGTCCCCCAAATGTGGCCTGAAAATGATCAAACCTGTAATGTGACTCTCCACAAAATATACAATAACAGTGCAACTCATTGCTAATTCTTAAAGCTTATCATTCAGAGTGATTCAGATTCCCCTGTGTGTGTGCTGGTACTCTGGTCTATCTCAGGTCCAGTGCCATGGCCTCTAGAACTCTTAGATAAACAGAATAATCTTGTACCATGCCAATCCAAACTGATAATTTGAATATGATTTGCATTCCACAGTTGCCATAATAACTGAGTCCTTATTTGATACTGTTTTCAACCATCTAAAGTAGTTTGCCAACCTGCACGCGCACACGCACACGCCCACACACACACACATACACACACACACACAAACACACACCTCTGAGTCTTGTCTACAAACTTAATAGTTTCAACACATGTTCCCTGTTGAGGCACAGTAACAAGTAGTAGTTTGCCAATGATTTCAGAAATTAGCGGAGGCCATTGAAGTTTTCGGTAAATGGTAATATATTGTTGTACACAAAAAATGTACACAAAAATGCATATCCTTTACCTAGCTTGCTGCAAGTCAAAATTCATAAAATCTTTGAAAGCATCCAGAATAAAAACATTTTGAATCAGATGGACAGGTTTTGGTGCTCTCATCATTAAAATAAATGTGCAAGACCTTGTATGAATAAATGTATGAATGTCAATATGTTGTGCAGCATACAGCATTACAATAGTGCACACCATCATCTGGAGATAGGTGCCTTTTTCTAATGGCACTAATTAAGCATTGGCAAAGTGTGGAAAATGCATGCATTTCCGCACTGTTAAAACAAAGCAGGGACTCCAACACATGTACTCTGTTTGATAAGAGTGCTCTTTGAGGCACAGTAACAAGGTGTAAATCAACACTTTTGAATGCAAAGAGAGTCAGAGGCATAAGTAATGCTTCTTTACAGTAAAACTTAAGTTTGACCTTGAAGCAACGTTGCTTTAATTTACAGCAAAAGGTGAT
Organism: Etheostoma perlongum; assembly: GCA_026937815.1. NCBI lineage: Eukaryota > Metazoa > Chordata > Actinopteri > Perciformes > Percidae > Etheostoma > Etheostoma perlongum. The sequence goes on from CM049372.1 coordinate 15,893,489, forward strand.
TGCTTATGCAATATTAGGGCATCCATTTGTATTTGTATTTTTATTTTTTTACAAATAAAACCAAACTGCAATACAACACATGCTGGTCAAACGTGGCAAACCAAGAAGAAGTATGAGAAACTTCTGACCATTTGACCTTGTTCATTTGAGCTTTTGAACAGTCATGTATGAAATTATATCAAAACACGACTTGTGGCTGACTAAATCCCAGCGCTCTGCCGAGGACTGATAAGATGGCACACAGTCAAAGTCTAAGGCTAATTACCATACTGAGAGTTTGGGGGGAGAGCGAGAGAGAGAGAAAGGATGTGTTTAAGTGTGCATGTGTGATGTGTAAATGTTCAAAGATCTGGGTAAGCACCAAAACAAATGGGACCCGAAATATGCATAGGCAACAGAATGCCCCTCCTCCTGTTTGTCAGCATGCAACATTTAAAACCACACACACAGTAACAGCTAAATCACTCAAAAGACATTTCACTTTTACACTAATGACAGACTTTTTGACAAATGACTCCAGATGAAATGCTCATTCAGAAAGATAGAGGCAAGAAGGCTGAGAATGTTTTTGTTCTACTGTACATCATATCATAGGAAATACCAAGTATTTTTATATAGGTTAAAAGCCTCTGATGTGAGTGTGCAGCTGAAGAGCAGGTTGTGTATAATACAGACTTTTCTTCTTGTGATCAAGCAAGTAAAGATAACAGTGTGGAGTGGTGAGAATGCTCTTTGTTGCTCATTACTGTAGCAGTACATCAAAACATCATAGAAGAAATCAATTTGGTTAATGAATTTTCATAGGCTAGGAAAGACTTGTGTTGCCATACTGTGGGCCCATTTATAAGATACGCTGAGTGAGGAAAAGAGCATTTCATGATCATTTGAACAATATATGTAAGTCAGTCAATCTCATGCAGACTAAACAGCCACACAAAAAGGGCAAACAACCTCCCAAATACAAGCAGTTTGTTATTTTGGCTCTCGGCACAATGAATATGAAACTATACAATGGCTATGAGGTAAAAGTGCTGACTTAAATCTTTAACTTTTGGGTTGTATATCAACCCTATATTCCCCTAATTTTAGAGGGACACAATTTATAGGACAAAGTAAAGTGAACTGAAATATATTTGGTTGCAATCAATTCTTTACAATCTAGAACAACCTGCAGACCCATAGAGATGAGCAGACACTTGGGTCCTCTGCAAGACTTGCACAGCAACCAACTACACATCCTGTTTGTTTTGGAGGCTTTTTCACCTTTAGTCTGTTTTTTTAGCAAGTAAAACAAGCAATCAGTTGGATTGTGAAATACATTACATACATACAGTAGATGCTGCCAAAACAAATCATATTGCAAGTTTTAGTCAGTCATCGTTTGATTTTAACTAGCTGAAGTAATAAATTCAGAAAATAATCATTTAAATGGAAATATTAAATACTCTAATAAAGAACATTAGCATTACCATATTATACCATCCCATTAACAACCTCTAACTAGGATCCATCCCATACATCGTTATCTGAAACACACTCATTTTTGAAAGGCTCATGCTCTGTGACATCACAAACAGCTCTCCTGTCTGGTGTGGCCTAAAGTTAGCTCTGCATGAATGTAAATTCAGCCCTTTCATACAGAGTAGCAGGTGGGCTTGTGAGGTTGTAGTTAGTTTTTATTTTTTTTTATAAATCCAATAATGAGGATGTGCTGTGACAGTTGAGCAGACTCACCGTGACTGGAAATAGAAGTGCTGCTACCCACAGCCAGAGCACGGACTCTATACTAGACCTATGCTGCCTATGGGGTCTTTTTTACCATATTCACAAGAAGAGAATATATTATAACACCCCTCTGTTGTGAAATTTACAACCTTATAAGTGGAACATTTATGAAAGCCCAGAGTTCACGATTTGTATTGTGTTTGCTGATGTTTTCAGAAATGGTGGAGGCCATGGAAGTTTTCGGTAAATGGTAATATATTGTAATTTTAGTCTTTTTAGTAATTTTAGAGTTTTTCTTTGAAATATTATAATACCCGCTGGCTATCTTGCTAAATATTTAGCCGCAGTAGCTTTTAGATGCCGACAGAACTGTTAATGTTGTCATTGCCTAGACGTGGTGGGTTTATGGACGGTCAGTCTGGCATTCACGATTAGTAGAAAATAAGAATTAAAAAATAAACATTGGCATTGAACAATATCCAGAGTTTTGAGAAATGGTCCACATCAACATTTTGGCTATGGTTTTATATTCTTGCTGCATCCATTTTTGGGATCCAAGAATAGTTTTAGTTTTCAGACACATAACACATATATTTCAGCATTTATCTCCAATAAAACTATAAAAGGCTTATTTTACGCACTTAAAAAATAGATGGAGACCAACAAACGCAAAGAGGTGATAGTTGATATTATATACTTCTTTTGTGCAATGATATGCAAACCAGTTTAACCACTGTTTGTCTCAATAAAACATATCTGGCTATCCATCAATGCTGCTTTTAACTGATTTTACAGGTAGAATATTTATAATAACAGATGCAAACCACAATCAACATATTATATTAGTATTAGGGATGGCAACCTAGGGATAAATAAAGTCAGAAACTGACAAAGGTTACTGACTGATGAGGTTTAAAAACACAATGTAAATTGTTAACCTCTAACCTTAAAACCCTGACCCCTAACCCTAATCACAGTGCCCCCCTTGCCTCCCCACACATCAAATCCCAATATAACTTCTGGATAAGGTAATATTCAATCATGAATCCGTCATCCATATCATACATAATAGACGACAGTAGAGCTGTATGTCACTTGCTGGGCTGATGTTTTCCCATGCAGGAATTGTGTGTCCGTTCAGTGACTCTGGCTCTTGAGCTATCCTCTCCTCCAGGCTCCCCTGTGGGTTTGTACAGGCCTGTCCATCTGCAAGATATGCACACAAGGCATGGGGATGGCTGCTGCAGTGTCACTGTAAAACTTCACAACTTTGCCTGAAGGCACTCAGTTTTTCACTCCAGTGGTTAGAGCTGGCTTGCTGGTTCCCGGTGGCTGTTTAGATGCTCTGACTGATGCTGCTTTGTCTTATTTCTGCAGCATAGATGACGAAGGGTTGTTTTGGGTATTAGGCCTACCCAAAACAATTATAGACTATAGGAAGCATAGATACAAAGATATAACACATGTAAATGAAAACAAGTCAGAGTTAAAGTAATATAAAATGGTAGGCATTTTTAGTTAACGTGGCGTAGAATTCATGACCAGCTTTTAAGTCACGATCTCTTGTGGAGACTGTGAACGCAACAGTAAAGGGTGACGTGTGGGTGGAGCTGTGGGTTCAGACCTGTTCCAGCTCTGACTCTGTGATCGCGGAGATGTTGCCACTAGTGCAAAACCATCGCAGGGAAGAAATGCGTGGGAATTCAGCGAAATGTAATTATTATTAATATTTTGTTCTTCTTCGTATTGTATCCACATGATAATTTTACTTCCTCCAGAATCTAAACCTCAATTGTTTTTTGAGTGATTTTTTTTTCTTTTTGGTGAACAGCTTCACAATCATGCGTACATTTGCCTATATGGACTTTTCTTTGATATTTTTATTTTTCAAATAGTATTTGCTTGACTAGGAGGGCGACCGCTTGGATGCAAAGAGAGACTGAAAACAATGCCCGACACGTTGCTTTCTCCAGGAAACTTACTCTAAAATTCTCTTTATGGCGTTTCAAAATGACAGACTATAATCTGAGGAACGAAAGCAACTATGGGATCTATTTTGCTGAAGCTTTCAATGGATCTGTTGTGGACCAAATATTTCCAAACAACAGCATCACAACATGCCATAACTTCACAATGGACTCACAAGTTGTCGGGGTTGGGATCTTTCTCGCCGTTTTTATTTCGGTGGCAATTGTTGGGAACATTTTGGTCATTCTGTCTGTGGTATGCAATAGACATTTGCAGACTGTCACAAACTTCTTCATTGTCAACTTAGCCATGGCCGACCTGCTGCTGAGCATTATTGTGCTGCCTTTCTCTGCATCTCTGGAGGTTCTGGGATGCTGGGTGTTTGGCCGGGTGTTCTGTAACATCTGGGCAGCGGTGGATGTGCTCTGCTGCACTGCATCCATTCTCAGCCTGTGCGTTATCTCCATCGACCGGTACATAGGTGTTAAACACTGTCTAAAATACCCAACAATCATGACAGAGAAGAAGGCAGTAGCTATTTTAGTGCTAGTTTGGGTGTCATCCACGGTCATCTCTGTCGGACCGCTCCTGGGATGGAAGGAACCGCCGCCGGTGGACGACAGAATCTGCAGCATCACAGAGGAGCCGGGTTACGCGCTCTTTTCCTCTCTTTTCTCTTTCTACCTCCCGCTCATGGTCATTCTCATCATGTATTTTCGGGTCTATGTGGTTGCCCGCAGGACTACTAAGAGCCTAGAAGCTGGCGTCAAACGAGAGAGAAATAAGTCGATGGAAGTGGTCCTCCGGATACACTGTCGCAGCGTGCTGGAAGACGCGCGCCCGACCTGCTCAAAAAGCGCCAAAAACCATCCGTTTCGAAGTTCGCTGTCAGTGCGGCTGATGAAGTTCTCCAGGGAGAAAAAGGCTGCTAAAACCCTCGCCATCGTTGTGGGGATGTTCATCTTGTGCTGGCTGCCTTTTTTCTTCTTTCTACCGATGGGTATGTCTTATAACTTTATACTGTAGGCCTATGTCTGTTGGTCCAGCATAAAATGTGCCCCAGTGCGTCCATTGCACTTTCTAACATAAGATGTGCAGACAAAGAATTGTATAGTTTCATCTGTCAGATGTGTTATTGTTATGGACAATCAAACGAACAAATTAACATTTCTTAAATGGCTTACACATGGAATTTATGAGTCATCACGTGGACTGATAATTTGGTAAATCATTTGCAGTTAGCTTATGAGATGTTTTCTTCCTAATGAATGTTGATGAGAGTAATGGATGTAATTGCGTCACTTTAACTTCAAGTAATTCAACTTTTTCAGCCTGCAACTCCTCCTGAGAACCACGTAGATTTCTATACACAACACCATAGCTATAGGCTACTGGCTGCCAGTATTAAACCAATACTACAGTTTAAGAAAATGTACAACATCAACTACAAAAACACGTACAGTAAGATTTGGGCATAACAGAAATGAGAAAATAGCTTCATGGATTTCAGTCTGTTTATTTTAAGAACCATGCCAGAAATTGCTCAAAATTGTTTTTTTGGTCAGAAAAGGTCAACAGCAACATGACCATTAATGCGACTTGTTTTCATGCCTTTCATTTTTTCTGGGAGACTATCTTTTTTTAGATGGCTATATCACATTTTTAAAAGAGCAGTTAAAATAGAATGACATTAGTCATTAATGATAAGCACTCTAAAACTAAATTCTAGTATTCCCTGCAGGCTACCTGTTTTAACCACATATTCACATAAAAACATGACATAAAGATATTTGTTTGTTAAGAGTTTTGTTTCATGACCTACATGTGTAGCGGGTAAAGTTCTATAACATTCAATTTTACTTGTATGTATTGAAATTATTTAAACTGAAGACTAAAAGTAAGTATTCGTTCTAACAAAAGAATTGTAAGACCACATTACGGAAAGGATAAAACACGGATAAGAAAATACCTTTTAGTGGGGACAACCAATGCAAGTCTTAATGGATTATAAACCAAACTATAGAATGTTTCCTGCATATACACAGCTGCACTAACATAAAGTACTAGTAGTCAAACCCCCCCCACACACACACACACACACAAACACACTTGGTGACCTCATGCATTATAATTTAGCATATATTTCACATAGTTGATTATGACAGCCATTAAGAATAAATCACCAGTATCTTATCAACTATAGCACTTACAGCACTCTCATTCTGGCTGCACCTGCAGATTTATTATAACAATTATTACAGCAAAGCCTGCAGAGACAGAGAGAGGGTGCAAGCAAGAAAATGGGACTTGCTAATCACTTTATCTACTCAATGGGAATGAAAAGGGCAAGTTTATTTGTATCCAGAAGTCCAAGAGAGATACTCCTTCTCCTCTTGTGAAAATGAGTAAAGACAAGAATGAGTTTCACTATACAAATCAAAACATTATCATCTGTAGTATCTTAATGGATGTGATGTGATTGCTAACACCTCATACATCTCAGACATTTTAGCATACATTTCATAAATCTCATCTCCCTAGTAAAACGTTCTTGCCAAAAACCATCTGTCCTGCAGAATCCCCTCAGACATGCTGCTCTGCAATCCGACCCTGATCTTTCAATTCCCCAAAGGAATTAGTTTAAACAAAGGTCCCATAGGGATCAATACAGTGTTAACGTGTTTTATGGATTCACCTATGGGGGGTTGCTTTTTGTTTCCTAAATGACTGATTGACGAGTGCCCTGTTCACCCATACTTAGTCAGTCAGACAGAGTATAAGTATTTTGTTGAAACACATCATTACAGTAATGAGTAACCTTTATCTGAGATGCAGACATGTACTTTTAGCACCGCATGTGCCAATCAGGCTCTTTTGCCGTGATGATGCAAATCTAGACAGAGTAGTCTGAGTTAAGCTCCAGAGAGAGCCAACACAATTTGCTTATCGTGCACTAGACCCATGAATACTAGAAACTTATGGAATAAAGAACAATAGACTTTCATATTTAATTTTCACAGTTACCTTTTTAATATGAATTATTCAACAATATTTATAATTGTGTGGTTTTTCATTATTAGTTGCTGACATAAATTCAACCTTTATAAAGGTATGGTTTATAGTTGAGGTTTTTTTAAAGGCATGTTGTGTGTTCTATACTTAGGAATAATAAATACACTTACAATACAATACCCTTGGTCTCATGGACATTACAGTGTTTTGCAGTAAATAAATGAATGGAGAATTCTTGTCCATAAGAAAAATGTATCAATATCATAATAGATTCTTCTTAATCTTAAAATCTTACTCCAGTGGGTAGAAATGGTGATAGGCAATAGGTATAAAACGAGCCCTGGGTATCCTGCTCTGCCTTTGAAAAAATGAAAGCTTAGAGGGGCCGATCTGGAATGTTGCTCTTATGAGGTCATAAGGGGCAAGGCTACCTCCCCTTTCTCTGCTGTGCCCACCCAGAGAATTTGGCCCGTCCATAAGAAAGAAAGACATCATTGCTTTCAAACGAGCAAAGTTGCAGTTGGTCAAGGCCACACCCCAGCCTAGACCTTCCTCCTCCTCAATAGCTACAAACTCAGAAATGGCACTTACATGGCCAGGTCATGTTTGTAAATGAGAAGTGGTTCTCAAACAGTTTACCTGGATAAATAAAGGTTAAATAAAAATAAAAATAAAACTAAGGAAAGCTCATTGTGGGACTGGCTCTAGTGGCTCTAGTGGTACATTTGTGTTTGTGTGTATTATACCGGTTTATCAATAACCCAAGGTTTTCTCTCTTTAAAAGATAAGCCTGGACTATATTTTTAAATTGTCAAAAAATCCCTTTAAAAGACCAAAACCAACAATTAATTGATTTGACAAGTATGTAGCCTGTGCAGCCAAAGTGTGATGTAGTTTATTTATCTGTGCCAGAGACCTACATTTTTGTCTAAAAACTTTTAAAAACACCTCAGTGAGCCGTACTGTTGCACTGGGTGACATGCTCTTTTATTATGATGCACATTGGTACTGTAGTTTCAGTTTAGTTTTTTAGTAGTTTTGTTTTCGTTTTTGGAAATGGTTTAGCCTTTAAAATAATATACAGTATGCATATGTATATGTACAGTATATGTACAGTATATACTATATATATATATATATATATATATATATATATATATATATATATATATATATATATATATATATATATATCATATATATATTCATGCTCAGTTTTTGAAGATTTCAGTAGTAAGAATTGGGCTTGGGGAAGAAAGTATTGATTGACTAATTCATTGTTGGTTTTGGTCTTTTATGAAATTCAAGGACATATTTCCCTAAGCTCTGTAACTGTACTGATCAGGATTCTGTCTGCTCACACAAAAGACACATCAAGACATTTTGTCTGAGAAAGTGAACAAGTCCCCAGACTCCTTGATTCATTCATGTACTACAATATGAGTCAATGTGAACTTTAAAAACAAATCACGTCCTCAGAAAAGATATAAAATATAAAATGTCTTGCAAACATCAGACTTAAATGATACTGTTTTCTAAAAGGCTATTAAACACCAAAAATATATTACCTGTTGATGCTTATGGTGTTGTGGTATTGCGTCAGAGTGGGTCATCACTTGCTGTCTGCCTTTAAGGTGACGCATTTCACTGAGAGCAATCAATAGAGGCCATTACTTCCTTAATCACTTTATTCATCTTAATCTTTTACCATATTGAGCCAGAACTGGTTTACAGAATTGTCTTTTAATAGAAAGAGCCATTTAGCAGATGCTATACACTCAAAATACTGTTGCAAACATGCTGCAGAAAAGGTTACAAAAAAGGAGCGAGGACTCTGTTTTATTATACAGTTTTGTCTCTGAGTTAATGGTACAGTCATCTGCACAGTATGTTGTTGGTAGTTGATGTCAAAACAGCATACACATATCCATTACATAGAAAATAACATACAAGTCATTTCGTATATTCCCACATTGTTAACAGAATTGATAAGAAAATGGACTTCTGGGCCTCGGCAGTGCAGACTTGACATTAGCACTGTGACATGTTGCCTCCGTGTCCAGGGTAACTAATTGCGTCAAATCCGGGGGAGACAACAATAACTAGACTTGTAAGCGAAAGAAAACAGACCTTTTAAAGCTTACATTTATATTCTAATTAATAGTAATTTACAATTTTGTAATGTAACATGTACGAACGTTAAAAGGTCTCAATCCAAAAAAAACTCTTAGCTGTTTAATAATTTAATGCTCCATCATCCCAAAGAAACCTGATACTCGAAATATTTAAAATTGTCCATTGCCGGATTTTCCATCATACCAAGACTAATGACAAAGACATGCTTTAAATAAACCAAGCCAAGGCAGTGTAATGCATTACACATAGAATCAGGTACTGCTACAATGTGTCTGACTCATTCAAACACCTCACAAGACAAAGTGTATATTCTACTTTATCCTCACAGATTCTACTCGAGCAAAAGCATCATAAAAATAGCTGTATGCATAATCTGTCTGTTATTAAAATTCCACACAATGTCAGCACCCCCTCTGTTACCAATATTAATCACAACCAAACAGCTACTGCTTAACAATAAATCATCACACAAATAATGCAGTGAATACACTTCAGTCAGAGGGATGACAAATTAATATACGTATATGTAGCATAAGCATAGTACCAGTACTGTACTTAAGTACACATTTTTGTTACCTGTACTTTACTTGAGTCTTTTCTTCTACTCCGTTACATTTCAGTGATAAATATTTCAGCTTTTAATCCACTAAAATATGCACCACTGTTGTTTGGTGTATGTTTTGTTTTCCAAATTGCCCCTCGTGGACAGTTTTAGTTACAAGTTACTTTACAAATAGATTTGTAAAGATTTTTGCACACAAAACACATGAGTTTATTAAACCTGATGTTTTATTATAAATTAAACTACCCATTAACATATACTTTTACTTAAGCAAAGGTTCTGAATACTTCCACCCAGACCTCTAAATACACTTAATGCATTGTTTGTTTAAGATTCAGGTTCACTTCAACAATACTTTCCTATTCCTCAAAAACATAAAACATTTTAAAATAGACTAACTGATAGCAAAATTCAAAACAGACTAATCAAAAGATTTTTAAAAATAGATTAGGTATTTATTTTAATATTTAAACTGATAAGTCCAGATTAACAAAATGACATACAGTAGAAATTATTTTACTGTAGCTACATTTTGCTTCAGCTTTTCAGGATTTTGAAAAAGTGTGAAAATGTTATTGGATTTTTAATTGGAAAATGAAAACAGTATACTGTACTTGCATCTACTCACAAATCTTTCTGATGGCTCCATTTTCTTCTAGGTGCATTCTTTCCAGCACTGAAGCCACCTGAAACTGTGTTCAAGGTGATCTTCTGGCTGGGCTACTTTAACAGCTGCATCAACCCAATGATCTACCCCTGCTCCAGCAAAGAGTTCCAGCGGGCATTCACTCGGCTCCTCAGGTGCCAATGTCAACAGAGAAAGAGGGTCCTGCGTCGCTTCTATGGCCAGAGGTGGCGGACAGCTGTCAAGGGAAGGACAAGGCAGCAGAGAGAAGACTGTAAGCATGGCTATGCTGTGCATGAATCCTGTGGCAGCTCTTTGTTACACAAGGGGAAAGGGCGCTCGCTAGGTTTGAAGACATGGAGCCTCTTTCCACCACTGCAAAAATCGTCCTTCCAGTTCAAAGAGAAAGTGAACAATCTGTCAAATAAAATCAAGGGAGGGCCAGGAAAAGGGACCACACCTGTAGTGGGTAGGATTGATATAGTAGACACAGTCTCTATGGGGATTTACAACTCCTGTGAGCAGAGCAGTTATCAGTTCTATGATCTGGCAGACTGCTATGGCCTGAGAGAGACTGACATTTAGAGGGCCGCCAGAGAATCTTTTTTTTATGTTCAAAGGGGCATATTGGACCAATGTGAAACAAAAACTGTGATAGGATATAATTATATGTTCACAAAACATCTGAGAATCAAAGCTTAGTTAAAGATGTGGACTGAGAATGATGGCTTGTTCCCAGGCCAAACAGGACTTCAATGGACTTTTATCTCAATGCCTCATTCCCATCATGTTTATTTAGATGAAACATCTTGTGAGCTGCTTGAAGCCACTTTTTTGAAATGGACACAAAAGTAGCAAAGTCTTTAGACTTAGTTGTCTGCTGTCACTTGGAAGCACTGTACATCAACAGTACGCAGGCCTCAGTTGACAGGCATACTCTCTTTCAATAAGACATTTAACTTAAGCCTCATTATTACTTCTTAATTCTTGAAAATTTATACCAGACAGTGTCCCTGTCTTCAACTATTAGCTGGCTGACACTATGTGATGACTGGCGACTGCTTTGTTTGATATTCAGCTGAGTTTAAACAAAGAACTAAGATTTTGAAAACTCTAATAGAGCGAAATAAGAGTTATGAGTGCAATAGTTTATGTTGCTAGAATGTGTGGATTAAATCAAATGTAATGTCAGAATAATAATAATCATGACATGTTAACTTGCATTTTTTTTTGGACAAAGCATTGTTAAAAATAAGAAGCCAGCTAAGAATAAAGTTGCTGCATAATATTTATTCTAAGCATTGGATTTATAAGTTAACTTGAAATTGATATGTACACATGTTTAAATAAAAATCCACGCGTCTACTTGCGCATAACTGTAATTTGCATTGCCAAGTGAGTGTTAATGTGAAATGAACATGCTTTTTGGTATTTTATGATGTTTGTTTATGAAAGATGAAAAGAGAAATAAAACGGGAGAAAAAAACAGTTGAACCATTGACTCTTTAAGACAAAATAACAATGAAATTGATGGAAATAAACCCATATGATCTGCATGTGCATCCCAATGTGAACAGGTTAGTGAAAATAGGCTGACTAACAAAAACATGCAAATAAAGATTTTAGGAATTCAAAGAGAGTGACAATCACATTCACATAAGGCTGGAGCTGCAGGCAATGTAGAGAAACTGAGGGAGAGACTCTGTTAAGACTAATACATCTCAATTACTTCCTGTTATTAGCCTCTTTCCACCAAGAGTTTACTTAAATGTTTTAGAGGAAAGTCAAACAGCTAAACGCCAAAGGCACACAACCAAGTGTCCAAGAATGTGTTGCAATTTGTACTTATATTGTTTAAATCCTCCAAAACTAACACAAGTCATAAAAAATCTCCATGAAGATAAAAAAAAATGTGACGAAAGCAAACAGAAAAGAGTTTTTATCAATGGACACCCCATAAAGAACTAATACACTAAGTGGACAAAAACATACTGCTGACATTAACACTGATTTACAAGCACTGCGCAGCATCCCACCAATATAACAGTGATCCATATATTTGTGTGATTTGGTGTATAGTAGTGCTATGTTATTCCATTGTACCAATAATGTTGGTATTTCTCTAATGTACCATAATGTGAAGCAAAACACCTACAGGTATATATTTATTAGCCCTATACCAAACTGTCCTCAACATATCATGAGAAATATTGAATACCTTTTTTTATATAAATGTACATTTTATTAGTTGCATCAGTGCATATAAATGAATTCATAGTTTGCGCAAGATCAAATCCTAATTTATTAAATGTTCATACATGAATTTAAGGTCTTTTATGGTATCGTGCAGAATGCATTGTCTATAAATGTCATAACATAACCCATGCTTTTGTAGTAAAGATTAATAGAGCAAAATGTTGCAAGAAATATTTTCAGAAATGGGACACATCAGGGTTCATGTCTCTTGTTCCGTTTAGTATAAACACATTGTGGTCATTTCGCCACAAACTTTTCAAATTCAAACTAAATTTTACATGTTTATTACAGAATAAATAACATTCTATGGCATCATTAAAAATGAAGGTGGAGTAGGCCTAGTGTATTTTAAAGATAATTTTTTTGGGAGGCTTTTCCGCCTTCAATGGACAGGACAGGTCAGAAAGGGGAGAGAGAGGGGTAAGACATGCAGGAAATCGTCACAGGTCGGAGTCCAACCCTGGACCTTTGCTTCAAGGCATAAACCTTTAAATATATGTGCGCCTGCTCTACCCAATGAGCAAACCCAGCCACAGGCCTTTTTTGTAATAACAAAAGCATGCTGTGAGCTCGCACACAGGCACACACACACACACACACCCACACACACACACACACGTCAATTATCCAGCAATCAACAGCTTGAGATCTCATATTACTTTCTGTTATTTTTACTGTGGCTAAACTGTGCTGTGGCTCCTGAATTTAGTCTCTCCTGTCTGAGACAGCAATCTTTTCATAAGAACAATCATTTCCTATTTTTACCCAATGACTACATCTAGCAAGTATGTTTTAAAAAGTAATCCTGCCTTATGATTTCACAATGGCCGTGGGTTTACTACAACAATCACACTAGCGAGGAAAAACAGTTTTAATTATAAAGCACGTTTCATACACACAGATGGTTCAAGGTAATGTACAGAGTATTACAGTATGATATACAGGTCTTGCTAAAAAGTACTAAACAGTTGTCTAATGCCTATCATTCCTCATCTTATCTTCGATTTAATAGCACACATTAAAAAGCAAAAAAAATCTAGTTCATACTAAATCACTATGCTGCTTGTGTGTCTCAGTGTCACCACAAATTAAATTATATAATATTAGTAAATTAGTAAAATTAGTAGAGTGAAATAGTAGAGTGAAATCCATTCTTATGAAGATACAATCCATCATAATATTATATGACAGAAATTAATACAATAGGAAATAATTTAGGAAATCATTTATTTGTCCTGAGATGTATTTCACAATGCAAAATTAGGCATTAAGTGTTGTAGTTTTTCACCTCAAGAAACGATGGGATTGGGTGTAGTTTAAATTAGTAAAGTTTGAGCTAAACTTGACAAGAGCACATTAAAGGGGGCCAACTATCTATATTTAAATTTTGAAATATGACCAACAGCTGTCAAAATATCAGATTTTACATTATAGTCACTGGGCTTTTTTTACAAGTTGCTTGAACAATAGAGATGCCAAATACAAGGTGATGGGTACTGTATCTAATATGGTTTTGATTTATCCTTGTGTAATATAACTAGTAATTTGCCAGATTGGTGGATCAGGTTGATTTATTTATGTATATTTGATTGGGTGTCAAATAGCCTTTGATTTTAATTGAGGAACCTGTCATTCACGGAATTTTAATTTTGCTCATTGGCCCTGCCCAAGGTTTAGCCAACAACCACAATCATTACTGCTCCTCCTTAACTTGCAAAACGTTTTGCGAAACTTGCAAAACTGCCTGAGACTTGGGCAGTCTCAGGCAGTTATCCAAATTTCCAGTGTAAATATGAGAGACACAGTTAAATTTGTGCTTTGCGTTTTATTTAATTAATAACAAACACTTACCTTCAAACTTGTGCACCTTCACTCGTATCTGCAGGTTTCATGAGGATGTTTTTATTGTCCAGCAGTGGTCAAAAGACCTGACACTCCTGTCTTCAGCTGGACCTCTGCGGTTTCTTGAAGCTGCTCATCTGCGAAAGTTGCAAATTATGCGACACCTCTTTTTAGTAATGGCACTGAGACATTAAAAGAACAATTAATAATACAACTTTTTTATATGTACATGAATAATTATCAACCTTTGAGATACAGCTAGGTTAGGTGATGATAATGAAATTTATAATACATTTCGGGCAACTTTAATAGATCAACTTTGGTTTGGATTGAGTCAAAATGCTACGGAAAAGCATGATTATAAGTATCAACAAGGTTTTTACCTGAAATGTAAATCACTGTTGTGTCATGTGACGTCTTCCAAACATCTTGCACATCGTCCAAAACTTTGTCCTTTTGTGAAGGTCTCAAAAAATAGTCTCTTTGATATACTTTGATCCTCCTTTCTCACTAGTATGTAGATTGATACATTTTTTTCTCCAGCTGTAGCAGTTTCCAAGCACTATCTGTTCTGCCATCTGTAATTGTTATTGAATTTTTTTATCAAAATAATTTAATAATGAACATACCACAGCAATACACGGCTACTAGCAGATACCTACATGGCCATCTTGTCAAATCATTCCTTCAGTTCTTGACGACTTTTTTGTTGGATTTTCGTCTAAGATCGAGCAACACATGGACAAACTTGTTGGCGTAATCCAAGTTAATTTACTAAAAAATGGAACTGAAAAATCTTTTCAGACCAGACTTTTTTCTGTTACAAAATCAAAATTGTTGAGCCACAAAACACATTACTTTTACATGGAAGCAATGAAGCTGATTGCATGCATCATGGTCAAAGGCAGTCCCACATCATTAATTATCTTATAATTATAATTCTTCCTCATTTAAACTATTTTTTTCCATGTTGGTAGTAGGTGGTAGGAGCACTGAATAGTGCCATTGATTCACAAACATGCAGCACTTACTGTTAAGTGAGCTTTATACAGTATGCCTTTAACAAATACAAAAATACAATGTATAGTTCATGGTTGATCTACACGTTCATTTGCCTCTTTCCTTAGTGTGCGACAGCTCCATCCCAGGGGAGGACCCATGCAAGCATACCCTGCAGCCAATGAACATTAGGAATGCCCTACGAAAGGAACGGTTGAAGAAACCATACAGGAAGGGATTTAGAGATGAGTTGATATATCCTAGCCACAAAAATATATCCCAGACGACCACCTCCGTGCTGTAATCAATGAACGGATCCACAATATTGACTGTAAAGAAGGGCATCCAAAAGATTAGGAAAACTCCCATAATTATCCCCAAAGTTTTTGCTGCCTTTCTTTCCCTCTTCATAGTGTTTCGGTGTTTTTGTTTCTTGCTTGAGTCTTTGCCCACTCCAGCAGCCATCTGGCTTTCTATGGCGCTGATCTGCCTGGCTTGACGTTTGGCAGCTTTGAAGATCTTCCAGTAGGCTATTAGCATGACAGCCATCGGCAAGTAAAAGGCTACCAAGGAAGCCATGACAGCATAAATGCGATTGACCAAGAACACACATACATCTTTAGGGAGCAGGATGTCTACATCAGCAACATGGAGATCTAGCATTATGGGGCCAAAGGAAATGAGCATGGGAACAGCCCAACATACAACAATAAGGAGAGCTACCCGACTGCGGGACATTTTTAAAGCATAAACAAGCGGATTACATACAGCGTAGTAGCGGTCAAAAGCAATGCAGCTGAGATGAAATATAGAGGCAGTGCAGAGCATGACATCTAGGCTAGAGTGTAGCTTACAAAAAAGAACACCAAAGTACCAGCATCCCTCCACAGTCCGAATCATACTATATGGCATCACTACCAGGCCAACAAGGCAGTCAGCCACTGCCAGGGACATGACAAAGGAGTTTGTGGGTGACTGCAACTGCTTGAAGTAAGCAATGGACAAGACCACCAGGAAGTTGCCCACAACTGTGCAAACAATGCCAACAGAAAGGAAGGCATACAGTGAAATGCGAGAGGCCTGGTTCTTCAGTGTAGTACAAGACTGAAGTTCAATTGGAAGAGATATGTTAGCATCTCCGAGTAATCCCAAACTGCTGTTATCCATGGTCAAATCAAACCTGTCAAAACACAGATACAGTTGTAAGTAATGAGGGTAAGACTGACTTTTTAGTATAGTAAGTGAGGCATTTCATAGCAGTTGGCCTACACTCCTCTATGGTACATTAACTGTGAAAAAATTGACAAACCACCCAGAATTCTGTTTGTTTTGACTCAATAAGTGCTCCATGGTAACTCTTCATTAGTTAATCTCTCAGCTGTAAATTTCAGTTTGACATAGGAACATTGTGAGCCTGAAAAGCCTTTGTTCCGCCATAGTTGCTTTATCTAAAATGCAATCTCTTTGCTCTGGTGTGGAAAGCCAACCCAGATGTTTTTTTCATCAACACAGATCTTGATATAATTTATTTTTATTTTATTTATTTATCTCAAACAATCAACAATGTTGCAAGACAAAACAACAAAATTATATATGTACACTATATATATACTGTATATATATATATATATGTATACAGTATATATATATATATATATATATATATATATATATATATATATATATATATATATATATATATATATATATATACAGTATATTAGTGCAAATACTGATATTATGGCTCTGTTGGATGTTATTGTTCAGTCCATTCCTAAGGTCACCCCACAAACTGAAACACACATGCTTTTAACAGTAGTTAACACTTGAACATACAATGTCCTCTTAGATGATAACCCTTATCTCTTTCATTAAACATTGTGCGTATGTTACAAGGTAAATTATTTTCATTAACTTTAAACATAAATTGTGCAGTTTTGAATGTAACAATGTCCATAAATTTCAGCAAATGTGAATTAAAAAACAATGATTAGTGTGCTCATAATGCACGGTGTGATTTATTATTCTGATTGCTCTTTTTTGCAATATAAGTTATAATAAGTTGCTTTTGTAGGTATTTCCCCAAACTTCCACAGAATATAACATATATGGTAAATTAAGTGTGCAGTACAAAGTATGTAATGTATTTTAGTTCAATATGTATCTAGTTTTGGTCGATATACCAATCCTCCTGGCCATCTTTATGCACAGATATTTAATGTGGGGCTTCCAGCACCGTTAATGGTCAAGGACAACACCCAGGAATTTACTTTCATAGACTCTTTCAATTGTTTCATTATCAATTACTATTTTAACATCTGTATTTATAGTATGATTTCCAAATATCATGAATTTAGTTTTGTTCAAGTTTAAAAAATAATTTGAATCAAACCAAACATTTAATTTATTTTTTTAATTTGTGACCTTAAGATTAGTTCATATTGTATGCATTACTAAGGTCAGCTAGCTTGCTTACTTCCATCCAATTATACTTGTATAACTCATTTCTAAATGGAGAAATAGTTTCTTTGATTCTTATTCTTCTGAATTTAATCTCATTGCACTCCTTTTTCTCACTATAATTACATTCATGAGTCACAAAGATTGGCAGATGGTCACTTACAGTATGTCCTTAATTAGTATTCCACTTAAAGAGTTGCTTTCCATATTGTTTGTAAAAAATATTATCTATCAGAGTGGCACCATTACATGTTATTCTGGTTGGTTTTGTGATTGTTGGAAAAAGACTCAATTAATATTTATTAAGACAATAAACTCTTCTGTCAATTTGTGTTTGTTGGGATTTAGTAGGTCAATGTTGAAATCCCAACATATATAGTTGACAATATATTAACATTGGATCCTGATTTCCTATACACACAACTTACAATTACATTCTTCATTTTTTCCCCATACATAATTCAATTGGGATACACTTTATTATATCATCAATGACAACTGTCATGTTTTGAACAACCTTGTAAATGAGACCTTTCTGGACTATGCATTGCACATAGAATAGATAAAATATGTCAACAGAATAATAGGAAATTGCCAGTGCCAGTGGTGTAAACAGGGAGCAAATGTTCCAGCTGACTTGGAATAGATTTAAATGAACACCACAGGGACTGTGTAGTGGTGACGGGAAAGGCTTGTAGACTTGTTGAGTGTAACCAACACACGTCACTATGGTTAATAAATTATTTAATTTAAATTCACAACATCCTATCACCAAGCAGGTGAAAGTTCCCTTTCCTCCCTCCAAACACATTATTGTTCCCTTTTCCTTCTAATTTTACTTAGAAAATTTTACTTTGTTAGAAACATCATATCTGCACAAAATCATACAGTTGTATTGGAGTCTGTTCATTTTTGTACAATACCTCTTTTTTGTCATTATCCACAAAATCTAGTTCTTATGTGTGATTTTCACAACAGGTAAAACAATTAGTTTAATATTAATGCAAAAGCTTTGTGTATACTTTTACTGTCAGGCTTATTAAACTGTAATTTAGTGTGTACAACATTTTGCCTAAATGCTTGGTATGAATATAAATACCAATAGTTTCAAAGTCAAAAATAATTTTATAAAGATAACAGTCATCTATTAGTTATGTCACAGATCAAATTAATCCATGGTGGTTACATATTTTACAATGCAGCAATACTGGAGAACACAATAAGCTAATATTAGTATGATGTTGATATATACAGGTTGATGATATATTTTTTTAATATAAAATATCAAAGCAAGAAGTTCCAATTGTTTTTTACATTGAGAAGATATAGTAACTACAACTCTGAAAAAAGCCACACTTAAAATGTCACAAGTTCAGAAGGATTCTGCATCTTTCCTTCTGATCTTATGAGGAGCAGCTTGGTTACTAGAAATTAGCTTATTAATAGATGTTAGCATTTCAAACAAGGTCTTTAAAATTCCTTTTTTTTTTTTTAAAAACAAAAAGGTTTCTTTATTGTAATACTTATTATAATACTTCACACCACGGTCTACAAGAAAATTGTGAAAACATTGATACTCACCTGTAAGGAAGAGAGATGATAGTCTGTCCTCATGTCTGTATCGTACTGCACCTTTTAGACCGAGAGGGATAGGAGAGCTGGGAAGTGGGCTGTGTTAAACACATGCAACAATAATCACAGTAACAAAATACAGTCTGCTGCCAACTCCATTGAAATGACAATTCAATTCTTATCGTGGTGTGTTTAATGAGGGCAGACCAGAATCTATCCCTGTGTATCACTTTGAAAATTTGGACACTGGTGCCTGAAAAAATCATTTTGTTCCCAATACTAAAAAGATCAATGTAAGAACATAACCCAGTAATGAAGACTTATTATTGATTGATATTGATAAATCCATAAACTGAATAGCTCATGCTGGCCAATACACAATGTGCTATATAGTAGAACACACGATTCAATTTCTCTAGAGACATTAGTGCAAACCTGAATGTTTTTGCATCTGTCGAAAGAACGTTGCACACTGATAGTATGGCAAAAAAGAAATGTCTGTCCTGAAATAACATCTATTGGATGGATTGTCATAAAATTGTTGTACATATATTTATGGTCCCCAGAAGGTACATCCTGCTGATTTTGTTGGTCTCTCACTTCTCCAGTAGTGCCACCAGCAAGTTGACATTCTTTTGTTTTTTATTAAAATGTGTCAACAACTGTTGGATAGATTGCCATGATATTTGATTCAGACATTCATGTGCCCTTTAGGAATCATTGTAATAACCTCAGCAGGCATGCGTAGTTTGTAGTAAGTCTAACTCAAGTTCAGTAGACTCTGGTCCTTCACAACACACAGTGAGGACCAGATCTTTAAAAAGAATGACTCTTGCCTAGAGCTCAATTACATATTTCTTAAGAGTATAATTTTCATTTCTCCATGCACCTTGGAAGGTGAAGGTTTTGCCAGAAATCCACTCTCTGCCTCTCCAAAGTTCCTTTACAACAAATGGTCTACAACTATATCTATAGGATACACTATGGATTGGCACTGAAGGAAATGTTTGATTGCTGTCGGAATTACTCTCATGAAAAAAAAAACGACGGCACACATTTGTGCATTTCATGAATTTCAAAAGCATTTTAAATAAAGGTATTTGTTCACATGTAAAATATGGTGGAATTATTTTTGGATAAACAAAAGGTGGCATAAAAAAGCAGCTGCACCTCTGCATCCATTGTCTTAGACAGCACAGCAAGTAGTAGAAAACACACTGGTTGTAAGTCACTTAAGTGTTGTGTCCTCAGATATAATTTATATGTAAAAATACTCTGCGTTGTTTGTAAATTTCTTATTATTTTGTATTATAAATTTCATGAATTAATTGAAAGCAAAAAATAGCAACACTAAATAGCACTAAGGAAGAAAGGGAAGCCTTAACAATAATTTCTATAGTAAGTACATATGAAGGAAGCATGGATATTTTCTTCATACATCTCATCATCCCTTTCATGTGTTTCAGTGTGCAGCAGAGCACAGCCAATCCTGCCAAGCTTGAATACCTTGAGCCTCAGCCAGTGACAGACTTATCTCAAGTGTGGCGTGTGTTTTCTAATTAAACATGGGGGGATTTTTAATGAAAGGTACAATAAAAGGCACATTTGCTCAATAGCTAGTATTTTTTCAGACCAGTCATTCATATGTATAATGTAAGTGTGCCTTACAGACAGGGTAGACTGGCTACACATCTGTTCTTTTGTTCATGAAAGGTAGTGGGCAGAGATTGATTCTTGAGATTTGTTTCAATTAGTGAGTGACAAATAAAATGACCTATCTTACATGATTACTCATTTCATTATCAGCAATGTAATACTAATTAATAGTACTACTGTATGCCTCGATGTGATGCTTTAAATTTTATTATTATTATTCTGGCCTTTGTATGAATTTCCATCAGCTTGAAATAATCTGCAAATATTTTAGGAGAAATGTTATTGTGCCCAAATTTAAATTTTTGTAATCAATTTAATTAGGAAACATTTTCAATGAACAAATCTGTAAAGTTGCAAAACACTGCTGGTGTTCTGACTGTTTTTGACACAATGCATTTTGTGTTTGTTTTTAATGTAACTAGTGCAGTGCCCGTTGAAAATGTGCCTGTTTGGATCTGGCCAATTGATTGGAATGTGGTATTGCTGCTTGTAGAATTCTTCAAAACCAAATTGTACCCCAGAATTACTTACAGAAGGACCCCAAACCACTTAATATGCAACTCCACAGTAAAGCCTACAACTGACCTACAGTGTAGGCTACTTCTACATCAGAGGAAGACATGTACTATTATATTACCTGACAAAGAACGGGGGAATCAGAATGTAGGCTAATTACAAAATATCACAGTGAAAATGTGGAGTAATCAGACTTATGGCAGTGTGCTACCCAACTGGCCCCTTTTGAGAGTTAATCAGCACCTATCTGTGTTCATCAACCACCAGAACAGGACCGTGTGTTTGAGAGAGAGAGAGAGAGAGAGAGAGAGAGAGAGACACGTTGTGTCATATGATCTTAAACAAATTAACACTTCAGCATAGGAGGTATTCATTTCAAGTGGCTTGACGGTTAACAGTGAAGTAGAGAATTTGATTTGCAGGGGAATTTTGGCGATGGTAATGTTAGCCTATTAGTGTTATGAGTTAGCAATAGATTTAATTAACCCAACCCAGAGTGAGTCTGATGAAAACTGTGTCTGCTCGGTACAACTCTGCGATACCACGGTAAGGTTTAATGTTTGGCATTCGTCGGTTTTTGTGAGTGTTACGCTCAATAGCTCCTTTTCTCCCTCTCTATAATGTAAGTGGTTTGAGATTTCTATGTTGAACTGCAAAAAAGATATTAATTGCTTGCTGGTATTGCAATTTTAAGACGGTCCCAAAGTACGTCTATTGTGACCGCCGCATTGGCCAGACGTTCAGTTCTTTGCGCTCTTAACGGCATCATCATTTTTGGTGATTTTGAGTTAAAAATAACTGTGAAACATCTGTCTGAATTTGCTCTGTAACATACCCAGAAACTGAGGGAAATCAAGGCTTTGACAAGGAGCTATTGAATGTAACATCCACCAAAACCGACAAATGTCAAACATTAAACAAACTATCGCGGTCCCTGAGCTTTTCTTGCATTGCGCAGTGCTCTGAAGGAATAGAGTCTCCCTGCTGTTATATAGCATGTGACGTCTGCACGTGATGTGCAGGTTACCTTCCCACCAAATACTTGGCAATGGAGATATTTCTTTAATGAAATATCTCCATTGCCCATTATCATCAAACAAAGGCACATTCTGTTTACTAATCTGATCCAGCCATCCATCTTCGTCCGCTTATCCGGTATCGGGTCGCGGGGGGAGCAGCTCCAGTAGGGGACCCCAAACTTCCCTTTCCGCAGCCCCATTAACCAGCTCCAACTGGGGGGATCCCGAGGCGTTCCCTGGCCAGGTTGGAGGTATAATCCCTCCACCTAGTCCTGGGTCTTCCCCGAGGCCTCCTCCCAGCTGGACGTGCCTGGAACACCTCCCTAGGGAGGCGCCCAGGAGGCATCCTTACCAGATGCACGAACCACCTCAACTGGCTCCTTTTGATGTGAAGGAGCAGCGGCTCTACTCCGAGCCCCTCACAGATGACTGTGCTTCTCACCCTATCTCTTAGGCTAACCCATTTAGGCAGGTTGTACCCTGGATCTCATTCTTTTGGTCATGACCCAGCCTTCATGACCATAGGCAAGGGTAGGAACGAAAACTGACCGGTAGATTGAGAGCTTTTGCCTTCTGGCTTAGCTCTGTTTTTATCACAATGGCACAAATTGAATGTAATACCGCACCCGCTGTGCTAATTCTCCAACCAATCTCCCGCTCCATTGTCCCCTTACTCGCAAACAAGATCCCAAGGTATTTAAACTCCATCGGCACTCCATCGGTTTCCTACTAAGAAACATGGCCTCAGATTTAGAGGTGCTGATCCTCATCCCAGCCGCTACACACTTGGCTGCAAACGGATCCAGTGAGTGCTGAAGGTCACAGGCCGATGATGGACCACATCATCTGCAAAAAGCAGCGATGAGATCCCCAGCTCACCAAACTGCAACCCCTCCCCACATCGACTATGCTTTGATATTCTGTCTATAAATACTACAAACAGGATTGGTGAAAAAAAGTGCAGCCCTGGCGGAGGCCAACCCTCACCTGAAACAACGTACTGCAGAGAACCCAGACACAGCTCCTGCTTAAGTCATACACAGATTGGATGACCCTGAAACGGGACCCCCTCACCCCATACTCCCGCAGCACATCCCACAGTATCTACTTGCCTTCTCCAGATCAACAAAACACATGTAGACCGGTTGGGCATACTCCCAGGCTCTCACCAGGATCCTTGTGAGAGTGAAGATCTGATCCGTTGTTCCACGACGAGAACAGAATCCGCTTTGTTCCTCCTTAACCCAAGGTTTGACTATCGACCGAACCCTCCTTTCCAGTACCTTGGAGTAGACTTTACCAGGGTGGCTGAGAAGTGTGATACCCCTGTAATTGGCACACACCCTCTGGTCCCCGAGATGGTGATCAGTTGACAGCTCTGCCCTTCTCTTCACCCGAGTGTCCAAAACTCAAGGCCTCAGATCAGGTGAAATGATTATAAAATCAATCATTGACCTTTGGCCTAGGGTGCTCTGGTACCAAGTACACTTATGAGCATTCCTATGCATACTCCATTCAAGGTCTCCAAGAAGGCTGAATACTCTAAGCTCTTGTTTGGTTCATATTGTTGGAATTTTAAATGTTATATGTGCTTAAACATTGTGTGTGATTTGCATTATACATTTGAGCTGAAGGGCAGAAGCAAAATTGATTGTTAGGGATGCTTCCTGAATCTGGTTTCAGTCCCACTTTTACAGCCCACTGATCTTTTGCTCTGCATGTCCTGAACTGAGGGTCATAAACTTTCAGTCACATTCCAACTGAAAAGATAACGAAATAAGCACACAGACACATCACTGTGACCTGGAGACCCCACCCTTTGTGAATAAGACTAGGGGTGCAAGAGCCAAAGAGCCATACAAAGGAAAGGGAGAGCTGTGATAGCTTGATCCAGGTAACTTTGTCTCGGGATATCCTATGTAATAAAAAGGATTCATACATCAACATCTGAGATTCTGACTACTAATTGACTGAACCCTGAGACCGGAGCAGGATTTAGCTCCAACAATATGCACAAACAACAGTCAGAGTTCCCCCCCATTACCCGCAGGCGTAGGGAGGCAACCCTCTCGTCCACCGGGGTTAACTCCAACGCAGCGGCGCTCAGCCGGGGGCTTGTGAGTATCCCCACACCCATCAGGGGCCTCACACCCTGGGCAACTCCGGAGTAGGACAGAGTCCAACCCCTATCCAGGAGTATGATTCCAGAACCGAGACTGTGCGTAGAGGTAAGCCCCACCAGATCTAACTGGTGCTCCACCTTCCACACAAGCTCTGGCTCCTTCCTCCACAGAGAGGTGACATTCCATATCTCCAGAGCCAGCCTCTGCCCCGTCTGGTCTGTCTAGGCACTGACCTTCGCCGCCACCCATGTGGCAGCACACCTGACCCCAGCGGTTCCTCCCATAGGTGGTGGGCCCATGGGATGGAGAGAAAGGTGCCACGTAACTTCTTCGGGCTGTTCCCACCGGACTCCGCGGCACCCCGACAAGGTGATGGTTCCCGGAGAGGTAATAATCTGATCATTTTTTACTAGACTAGAAAACATTAGATAACTAGAAAAACATTAGATAACCCTTTTACAATTATGAAAGGCCATAATGAAATCTGAAAACTGCTGCCCTGGTTAAAAAACATTGCAACTGATCTCAGCTGGTTTTCTGTCTACAATGGAGTGCAATGGAAATTTCTAAGTGCCCCTAAACTTTTGACCGGTAGTGTACATATACAGATAATATATAATACAATAATAATTATAAGATAGCCTGCAACACGCTCTGTCGGCCTGTTTTCTGTAGCAGGTTGTGCTTTGCATGTGTAGGATTTTGAAACGGCCTTAAATTCGGGAATTGTCGTTTGTTTATTCAAAGTCAAAGACAGTCCAAATTTTATGTGGGTCTGTGATGTGTCACATTTCAGCTGCCAAAGCTCCGCTGCTTTCTGTCTCTGGTCTGCTCAGTCAGTGCGCAGTTTTAGAGGGGGAGTGGCCAGTGGGTAGAGCGGCAAAAGGTTCTTTTACCTATATATTTAACGATAATATTTTGCATTTCAAATCCAAACAACATCAAACTTAGCACATAAGCCTACGTGTGCCCGTAGCAAGACACCTGTCACGTTTGAAATTCATCGGACTAACAGTTCAAGAGCTATGTGCACAACACAAACACACAACACACACACACACACACACACACAGACCTTCCTGTAAATTATAGATAGATGTGGAATAGATTAGTTGTGTCCTATTCTCAAATTGATCTTAGTTACCTTATGCAGTCTCTTTGATTAAC
Source organism: Etheostoma perlongum (assembly GCA_026937815.1). Taxonomy (NCBI): domain Eukaryota; kingdom Metazoa; phylum Chordata; class Actinopteri; order Perciformes; family Percidae; genus Etheostoma; species Etheostoma perlongum. Next base: position 15,919,127 of record CM049372.1, read on the forward strand.
CAAGTAAAAGTAAAAAATATAATAAGACACAAAACACTATAATACAAAATACTTATTTTTTTTCTCTAAATATTTAATTGACAGTAAGAGCTGTCTTTGTTTTACATACTTTCCCCCCAGAATCCCTGATTAACATTAAGCAGTGAGTTACTGTAAAAGGAAATTAAGATTCAGATACATTATTTGCCTTTTTTCTCCATTTAAATGTGTTCTCTCTGTCTATTTTTTTGTTATGTAAAGTCAAGGCAATGGCCAGAGGTTATGTGAGGGATTTGTGACCTTGACTAATAGAGCACACAAAACTGTGAGTAATACATTTTAGGGATGGAAGCTGTACACACATGCACAGGTTTGAATAATCCTTGAGCCAATGCAGCCCTCTTCTGGTTTGCCATTGCATGTACATTATGAGAACATGACGCTGTCAATAGCAACAGCTAGATTATACATTCTGTATTAATGTTGAGTTTATGGACTGTGATGACTGAATGGTTGTAAATTGAATTCTAAATTAAAAAAAAAAGAAACTTTTTGAGTTAATAATAATAACATTTATGATAAATTGTACTCAACATGGTGTCTTTTGTTTAGATTAATAAAACCCCACCCTAATTCATGAATTTGCAGTTCAGTTTTTATGCACAACATCCATCCATCCATCTTCGTCCGCTTATCCGGTGTCGGGTCGCGAGGGCAGCAGCTCCAGCAGGGGACCCTAAACTTCCCTTTCCCGAGCTACATCAACCAGCTCCGACTGGGGGATCCCGAGGCTTTCCCAGGCCAAGCTGGAAATACAATTCCTCTGCAACTGCATTCTCGCTCCTTCACATTTGGTTAAATCTCCGTTACAAGCTAAATTTGGATAAGCGCAAACTATTCAGTAAATGCTGCCACTCATAAATTTCTTCACCAAACAATCCTATTCAAGGTAGTCCACAACAAATTTACAGATCTCGTGGTCCAGTGACAATTTTTTTTTTTAAAAGTCTTTCACTTCTTCCTTTATCTGAGGCTGGCTGGATAAAGTCAGTAAAGATGAATATTTAATTTTATTTTCTTTCTTAATTCAATGTATCCCGATCTTTATTTTAAAATTGTTCTTCAGGGAACTTGCTGGGGGGAATGGCCTTACCTAATTTGAACTATTACTATTGGGCAATCAACCTCCGTATACTTCACTACTGGCTGCGTGCTGACAGTTTACACAGTGCCCCAGCGTGGTTGAGATTGGAGGAGGCCTTGTGTTCACCATACTAACTGGCAGCTCTGGTTTAAACATCTAATGGCTCAATCTGCACAGAATACTGTAAAAAATATTCTTGTTAAGACTACTCTCAAGATGTGGAACCAGTTTAGACGACATTTTGGACTCAACTCCTTTACAATGCAGGCCCCTGTAAGTTAAAATCACACATTCAAGCCCTCGCTGAGAGTGACAGATGTAAAATAGCCCCAGCCTCTCTTATTCATATTTTTTGGTCATGCCCGTCTCTCCAGAGCTACTCGGCATCTTTGGGACACTTTCAGGGGTCTCGGTGTGACCTTGGACCCAAATGTATTCATAGCCCTCTTTGGAGTCATGCCAGCTACAGTGACCCTGCAAAAGATCAATGCAGATTTTGCAGCTTTCCTAATGTTACTGGCTAGACGATCAATCCTACTTTGCTGGAAGTCCCCTTCTCCTCCCTCATGTGAGTCCTGGATCTGAGATACTCTCCATTTTAGTAGGCTAGAAAAAATTAAGCACATGGTACTTGGATTCTCAGCTAAATTCTTTAAATTTTGAAGCCTTTTTTTAACCACACAGAAACATTACAGTTCCACAGTGTACCTCAGTGAAGCTGACTGCCCTTGTTCCAACTTTCTAATATTGAACTCTGCACCACAGGCTAACTCCACTGTCATTCTCTTTTTAATTTTTTTTTTTTTTACTTAGACTTGACTGGACTGTGATACTAATGTAATCATCCCTATTATATAAGAAACGATGAAGATGTTATGTTCATTGCTTCATTGTCCCTTTTTATTTTATTTTAATAATTACTATTTTTATTTTTTATTTTAATATATTTTTTATAATTTTTATTTTATTTTTATCCTATACACAAATCACAATTGCACAGAATATTGTTGTTCTTACAAAAAATGCTAATAAACCGAATTTTGAAAAAAAAGAAGAAAAAAAAAGAAATCTCTTGCTATCCCACTAACAGGTTTTTCCGGTGTCATGTCAAAATAGCTTTTTTTCTCTGTTATTCTCGTTTGCTGTTATTTGTCATCATCAGATGCAAAACTAAACACTTTCAGAAACATTTAAAAGTTACAGTTACTACGCCCCATGACCACTTATAATCACAATCTAATGCCCAATAGCAGTGATTATAAAGGATTATAAAATGATTATAATGTATTAAAATTATTAGAATTATAACTATACTATGATCCTGGACAGAAAATGGTAGGGAGTGATGAGCAATTAGAGTATAATGATACTTACCTTATAAGTAATTACAAATGGATTCTAACACTTTTGACCATATACTGCACCTTGAAAGCCATCAGTTCTGTGACCATTTTGACCGGGACGACTAACGTTACTGCCAGCCTTATCGGAGAAGAAATGCTGTTTCAAGAGTAGAGAGCTGCAGACAGAGCAGAGCTAAGCTAAAACTATTAGCTAAGGTTATTGTGTTGGCATCACACAGAAGCATTTCAAGGCTGGTACTTCCATTAATACTACTGGTAGTTTCATTTCCACATTATAAACTTGCCCCTTGCATTTTTCTTAAAATCGAGGCTATGACGTCTTTGCAATGACCATAATCTGTATTGTTGACAATAATACAGAAAAAAAGTTTGGAATGGTTCAGTTCAGTCATCACAACTGATATATGTACAGTATATCATACAACTAATTCTACTTGTTTAAACATGTAATTCTGCTGACTGATTAATATAAAATTATTTGTTATTTATTTAAAAAGACAAAATAAAGAATTTGAAAAACCAACAGGGTCATTATAAAAGTTCTATTTAATATTTAATGGTTAACAAACATACATATTTTATATAAATATACATATTTGTTATACCATCTTAAAAAAGTAACAGTGTTTTACTATCAATCATTTTAAATTGTATGTGAGTACCTGGACATTTCTAAACATTCATTCAGCAATTAAATATCTATCCTTTATGTATTTTAATTTTTTTAATGTTTAAACTGTCATAAAATAATATGTAAAGAAGCATTTACAAAATTTAATTTTTAATTAAAAATTATATCAATCTTTGACACAGTGCAGATCTTTTTACCACAACATTATCTTGGTAAATTTCATTTTGCACAATTTTATCTTTTGTTTTTGCTTTATTCCACACTTGGTAGCATACTAAAAGCTATTGGCCTAGTCAGTTATAAGTCAATTAGCATGTGTGCCACAGCCAGCAGTGTTAGCAAAAAGACTGCCAAAGAGCCCATTGTGGGCCGAGGAGGACTGCTTGATGTTGTTGACTCTGAAATATAAGAAAAAGCAGAGATTGTAGTCAAGTTCTCAGACAGAAAGTAACTTCACAAGTTGGAAATACAGGCTTAAAAGGAAAATACATTCCAACCTTAACCCTCATTGCACTTTTATATTTAAAAATCACCAGAGAATTTCAAATACTCCATTATTGCATGCATTTAATTGATTAATTGACAAAAAAATGTTTGACTTTTAAGTTTGCAATAACTTACGTGTAGAAACGCTGTTTGGTATTATGTTCAGCGATGTAGAGCTGCTCGTAAGCTGACTGCTGAATTGTGAAGTTGCAACGCTTGCTGAAGGAACTGAAGCTTTATCGTTATACACAAGGGTCATGTCCACTTTCACTGATCCACGCCTACATTGACAAGGAGAGACAGCCACACTTTTAGAAGAAAGTGAAGGTAAATATGTAAAAATCAGTCAATGACTCAAATTTAATCTTACGTGAATGAATTAACGAAGCAGCGTCTGTAAGATGATCCAAAGAGAGCTTTAGCCACTTTGTTTACCTAAAAAAACAACATTACTGTTATTTCCAATAACAAATATAATAAATTACCACAAGCACCAACGGACAGCTTACCACAAAGGCACAAGTTCTCCGATTGCGGAGGAATTTTGCTAACATTAAGGACAATGGCCAGTGAGCCACACTGGGATCTAGGCTCTACCTCAATCTTGGGAACATGACTGACTTGCAGTCAGTGAGAACAAGCAAAAACACCATCAGATATAATGCAAAAGTCACTGTATGAACCAGACTCAATTACCAAAATATTGGTCAAATTAAGCAAAAAGGGAATAACAAGAATTCCAAGAATAATATCAGCCTTTTTGTATCTTTTAAATGATTAATCTGCATCAAGCAAAAATGCATTGATGAGTGACCACATACATGTTCCTATAATGGACACTGATAAGATCTGTTTCACAAAATGCAATGTTTTCTACATATAAGCAGTTAAATTAAAAAGATGGTAATCTGTCTTATGATGCCCATGGCATATTATAGATACAAAGGATAAACTTAAAGTATACTTCACTTTAGTGCATAGACTTCTTACCTCTTTGACCACTGTTGCAGCCAAAATCTGATATGCTGAGGAGGATGTGTCTGACAGATCTGATGTAAATGTTTGGTTGAGACTAAACTTAAGCCCAAGGGTTCCTTCACTGGATGTAGGAGGATTTGTTGATGCAGTGGTGGTGGTTTCTGGAGCTGCTGTTGGTGGAGCTGTACTACTAGAAGCTGCAGTTGAAGCTGCTGTAACAGTGGGAGCAGTGGTTGGAGCCGCTGTTGGGGAAGCTGTAGCGCTAGAAGCTGCAGTTGAAGCTGATGTAACAGTGGGAGGGGCTGTTGGGGAAGTTGTGGCACTTGAAGCTGCAGTTGAAGCAGCAGATGAGGTCACGTTGACTGGCGGGGATGTCACGTTGATCGGTGGTGAAGTCACGTTGACTGGTGATGAGGTGACGTTGACTGGCAGTGAGGTCACATTCACTGGCGGTGAGGTGACGTTGACTGGCGAGGGGGTCACGTTGACCGGTGGTGAAGTCACGTTGACCAGTGGTGAGGTCACGTTGACAGGTGGTGAAGTCACGTTGATCGGTGTTGAGGTCACGGTGACTGGTGATGAAGTCACGTTGACTGGTGTTGAAGTCACGTTGACTGGCGGTGAGGTCACGTTGACTGGTGCAGCTGTTGTACTTATTACTGTAAAAACAAAATTCTGATCAATGTAGTATTTGCAGGAGCTTTAGGAGCAGTAACAAATGCATCTCTGTATACTGTATTTAATGATAGTGACAAAACAAGATATATTAAACAACTCTTACTTGTTGCAACAACGCTTGATGCATCCAACGGAAGGGAGAAGTTGGAACCGTTTGACACTGCCTCCACCAGCACATTTGCCACAGCAATAGTTTCTGGTATTGAACTGGCGTTATTGAATATCAGCTGCGCATCAACCACGACAGAACCTTGACTGTAAAAGAAATATTTTATCAAAGTCCTTTTTAATGCTGTAGTCTTTGGCTATTGTGCCCATTGTTGTTTAACTAAGGGTCCATGCCAAGGATGAATGTTATATTCCTAATAATAAAATCTGTTCGTAAGATTCTAGAAACTTTGATAATATGCATGATAAAACATGTAATGTAATGGTGAGTAATAGGGCTGTAACAATACACCAAACTTTGGTTTGGTTTGGTTCAGTTCACTGTTTTTGATCCATGATTCAATACAAACCTTGATTCTTTTTTATTCTTTTTTGGGGGGGTATTTAATATAATACAAAAACAATTCTGCCAGAGGGCATCGTTTTGGCATTGACTACATCCCAACTTGCAACACAGTAATACAACAGATACCTTATTTACATGCAAGGCTTCAGTCAGGATGACAGCTGACAACAGGCCGGGGACACATCCACAGTCAGCCCCCAGCCAGCTAGCAGCCATCCCGGTCAGCACTTAACTCCGGTGCTAAGACGCTAACGGCAGTTTACCGAACTATCGGGAAACAGACCCAGGCACTCGAGTCAGAACAGCAGCCACTCGTAACGTTAGCTACACCTCCGTTAGCGTTACCAGTGCCCCCTCTTTGGCTTTTAGTCGTCTTTACACTTAGCTAAATTTACCAGACAAATCAGGGGTAAGGCCTAATACAAAAGGACTAATAGTAATTTAAAGATGTGCTAGCACTGGATCTGGACGGGAGATTCTGCCTTCTTCCACTGCGACACAAGTTTGCGGAGCTGAGTGTTGCAATTTCGGTTTTATTTTCCATATCGTTACAGCCCTAGTGAGTGATGTTTCATACCTGAAGCTGTTGATGATAGTTCGATTGAAGTTAGGTCCATATCTTTTTGAATAAACGGCATTGAGCTGTGAATGAATTGTTAAAAAATAAATCAAATTAAAAAATATGTGAGCGGCAAGAAAGTTGCTATTATTCAACAAATATCCATCTTTTTCTCTCTTCTCCTCTTATGCTTTCACGCATACTGTTAAAAAAAGGTTGAATTACTCCTGATATGTCATGACAATCATTTGTTTCTGACACCAGCCATGCTTTCTTTTTTGTTAAAAGCATGTAGGTCATTAAAAAAATTACCATTATTAGTATGCCTATGTCTAGTATCGCAATGTTGAGTATTGAAAATATAATTCCATGGATTAATTTGTTAATATTTTACGAAAGCTATTTTATCACTGTATTTGTTTTACTATTGTATATACTATTACCTGCTACAGTGTCTTGACCACTCATTCCCACTACAAAAATTACATGGTTGTCAAATTTAAAAAACCTGTTAAAAATGTCTTCAGAAAACATTGTCATTTGAAGTTCTTTTTCAAATCTTTTCATGGATTATTCAGAATCTGAATGTGGAAAGATGCAAATTAAATCAAAAGAATATGTATAAACTTACCGCTGTGGTTACTGTGTCTCGTAATTGCTTGAACTCTGGTGAGGATTTGTCTGTAAGTTGTGATGTAAAATTTTGCTTTAACTTAAATCCCAAATTAATTTTTGCCTCTGTTGTTGTGACAGCTGATGGGGTTGTAGTTGTAGTGCCAATAGTTGTGATTGCTGGTGGTGAGGTAACATTGACTGGCGGTGAAGTTATGTTGACTGGCGGCAAGGTCACGTTGACTGTTGATGAGGTCACGTTGACTGGCAGTGAGGTCACGTTCACTGGAGGTGAGGTCACGTTGACTGGCAGTGAAGTCACATTGACTGGCAATGAAGTCACGTTCACTGGAGGTGAGGTCACGTTCACTGGAGGTGAGGTCCCGTTGACTGGCGGTGAGGTCACGTTGAGTGGCGGTGAGGTCACATTGACTGGCGGTGAGGTCACGTTGACTGGCGGTGAAGTCACATTGACTGGCGGTGAGGTTACGTTGACTGGCGGTGAAGTCACATTGACTGGCGGTGAGGTCACATTGACTGGCGGTGAGGTCACGTTAATTGGCGGTGAGGTCACATTGACTGGCGGTGAGGTCACGTTGACTGGCGGTGAAGTCACATTGACTGGAGGTGAGGTCACGTTGACTGGCGGTGAAGTCACGTTCACTGGAGGTGAGGTCACGTTGACTGGCGGTGAGGTCACGTTGACTGGCGGTGAGGTCACGTTGACTGGTGCAGCTGTTGTACTTATTACTGTAAAAACAAAATTCTGATCAATGTAGTATTTGCAGGAGCTTTACGAGCAGTAACAAATGCATCTCTGTATACTGTATTTAATGATAGTGACCAAACAAGATATATTAAACAAATCTTACTTGTTGCAACAACGCTTGATGCATCCAACGGAAGGGAGAAGTTGGAACCGTTTGACACTGCCTCCACCAGCACATTTGCCACAGCACTAGTTTCTGGTATTGAACTGGCGTTATTGAATATCAGCTGCGCATCAACCACGACAGAACCTTGACTGTAAAAGAAATATTTTATCAAAGTCCTTTTTTTAATGCTGTAGTCTTTGGCTATTGTGCCCATTGTTGTTTAACTAAGGGTCCATGCCAAGGATGAATGTTATTCCTAATAATGAAATCTGTTCGTAAGATTCTAGAAACTTTGATAATATGCATGATAAACCATGTAATGTAATGGTGAGTAATAGGGCTGTAACAATACACAAAACTTTGGTTTGGTTTGGTTCAGTTCACGATTTTTGATCCATGATTTGATACAAACCTTGATTCTTTTTTCTTCTTTTTTGTGGGGGTATTTAATATAATACAAAAACAATTCTGCCAGAGGGCATCGTTTTGGCATTGACTACATCCCAATTTGCAACACAGTAATACAACAGATACCTTATTTACATGCAAGGCTTCAGTCAGGATGACAGCTGACAACAGGCCGGGGACACATCCACAGTCAGCCCCCAGCCAGCTAGCAGCCATCCCGGTCAGCACTTAACTCCGGTGCTAAGACGCTAACGGCAGTTTACCGAACTATCGGGAAACAGACCCAGGCACTCGAGTCAGAACAGCAGCCACTCGTAACGTTAGGTACACCTCCGTTAGCGTTACCAGTGCCCCCTCTTTGGCTTTTAGTCGTCTTTACACTTAGCTAAATTTACCAGACAAATCAGGGGTAAGGCCTAATACAAAAGGACTAATAGTAATTTAAAGATGTGCTAGCACTGGATCTGGACGGGAGATTCTGCCTTCTCCCACTGCGACACAAGTTTGTGGAGCTGAGTGTTGCAATTTCGGTTTTATTTTCCATATCGTTACAGCCCTAGTGAGTGTTGTTTCATACCTGAAGCTGTTGATGATAGTTCGATTGAAGTTAGGTCCATATCTTTTTGAATAAACGGCATTGAGCTGTGAATGAATTGTTAAAAAATAAATCAAATTAAAAAATATGTGAGCGGCAAGAAAGTTGCTATTATTCAACAAATATCCATCTTTTTCTCTCTTCTCCTCTTATGCTTTGAGTTGTTTTTCATGCATATTGTTAAAAAAAGGTTGAATTACTCCTGATATGTCATGACAATCATTTGTTTCTGACACCAGCCATGTTTTCTTTTTTGTTAAAAGCATGTAGGTCATTAAAAAAATTACCATTATTAGTATGCCTATGTCTTACCTCCATTGCAATGTTGAGTATTCAAAATATAATACAATGGATTAATTTGTTAATGTTTTACAAAAGCTATTTTATCACTGTATTTGTTTTACTATTGTATATGCTATTACCTGCTACAGTGTCTTGACCACTCATTCCCACTACAAAAATTACAGGGTTGCCTAATTTAAAAAATCTGTTAAAAATGTCTTCAGAAAACATTGTCATTTGAAGTTCTTTTTCAAATCTTTTCATGGATTATTCAGAATCTGAATGTGGAAAGATGCAAATTAAATCAAAAGAATATGTATAAACTTACCGCTGTGGTTACTGTGTCTTGTAATTGCTTGAACTCTGGTGAGGATTTGTCTGTAAGTTGTGATGTAAAATTTTGCTGTAACTTAAATCCCACATTAATTTTTGGCTCTGTTTTGACAGCTGATGGGGTTGTAGTTGGAGTGCCAATAGTTGTGATTGCTGGTGGTGAGGTAACATTAACTGGCGGTGAAGTTATGTTGACTGGCGGTGAGGTCACATTCACTGGCGGTGAGGTCACATTCACTGGAGGTGAGGTCACGTTGACTGGCGGTGAAGTCACGTTGATTGGAGGTGAGGTCACATTCACTGGCGGTGAAGTTACGTTGACTGGAGGTGAGGTCACATTCACTGGAGGTGAGGTCACGTTGACTGGTGGTGAAGTCACGTTGACTGGTGGTGAGGTCACGTTGAGTGGCGGTGAAGTCACGTTGACTGGCGTTGAAGTCACATTGACTGGTGGTGAGGTCACGTTGACTGGAGGTGAGGTCACGTTTACTGGAGGTGAGGTCACATTGACTGGCGGTGAAGTCACATTGACTGGCGGTGAGGTCACATTCACTGGCGGTGAGGTCACATTCACTGGAGGTGAGGTCACGTTGACTGGCGGTGAAGTTATGTTGACTGGCGGTGAGGTCACATTCACTGGAGGTGAGGTCACATTCACTGGAGGTGAGGTCACGTTGACTGTCGGTGAAGTCACATTGACTGGTGGTGAGGTCACGTTGACTGGTGTTGAAGTGACATTGACTGGTGGTGAGGTCACGTTGACTGGAGGTGAGGTCACGTTTACTGGAGGTGAGGTCACGTTGACTGGAGGTGAGGTCACGTTTACTGGAGGTGAGGTCACGTTTACTGGAGGTGAGGTCACGTTGACTGGAGGTGAGGTCACGTTTACTGGAGGTGAGGTCACGTTGACTGGTGTTGATGTCACGTTGACTGGTGGTGAAGTCACGTTGACTGGCGGTGAGGTCACGTTGACTGGTGCAGCTGTTGTACTTATTACTGTAAAAACAAAATTCTGATCAATGTAGTATTTGCAGGAGCTTTACGAGCAGTAACAAATGCATCTCTGTATACTGTATTTAATGATAGTGACCAAACAAGATATATTAAACAACTCTTACTTGTTGCAACAACGCTTGATGCATCCAACGGAAGGGAGAAGTTGGAACCGTTTGACACTGCCTCCACCAGCACATTTGCCACAGCACTAGTTTCTGGTATTGAACTGGCGTTATTGAATATCAGCTGCGCATCAACCACGACAGAACCTTGACTGTAAAAGAAATATTTTATCAAAGTCCTTTTTTTAATGCTGTAGTCTTTGGCTATTGTGCCCATTGTTGTTTAACTAAGGGTCCATGCCAAGGATGAATGTTATATTCCTAATAATAAAATCTGTTCGTAAGATTCTAGAAACTTTGATAATATGCATGATAAACCATGTAATGTAATGGTGAGTAATAGGGCTGTAACAATACACCAAACTTTGGTTTGGTTTGGTTCAGTTCACTGTTTTTGATCCATGATTCAATACAAACCTTGATTCTTTTTTATTCTTTTTTGGGGGGGTATTTAATATAATACAAAAACAATTCTGCCAGAGGGCATCGTTTTGGCATTGACTACATCCCAACTTGCAACACAGTAATACAACAGATACCTTATTTACATGCAAGGCTTCAGTCAGGATGACAGCTGACAACAGGCCGGGGACACATCCACAGTCAGCCCCCAGCCAGCTAGCAGCCATCCCGGTCAGCACTTAACTCCGGTGCTAAGACGCTAACGGCAGTTTACCGAACTATCGGGAAACAGACCCAGGCACTCAAGTCAGAACAGCAGCCACTCGTAACGTTAGCTACACCTCCGTTAGCGTTACCAGTGCCCCCTCTTTGGCTTTTAGTCGTCTTTACACTTAGCTAAATTTACCAGACAAATCAGGGGTAAGGCCTAATACAAAAGGACTAATAGTAATTTAAAGATGTGCTAGCACTGGATCTGGACGGGAGATTCTGCCTTCTCCCACTGCGACACAAGTTTGTGGAGCTGAGTGTTGCGATTTCGGTTTTATTTTCCATATCGTTACAGCCCTAGTGAGTGATGTTTCATACCTGAAGCTGTTGATGATAGTTTGATTGAAGTTAGGTCCATATCTTTTTGAATAAACGGCATTGAGCTGTGAATGAATTGTTAAAAAATAAATAAATTAAAAAATATGTGAGAGGCAAGAAAGTTGCTATTATTCAACAAATATCCATCTTTTTCTCTCTTCTCCTCTTATGCTTTGAGTTGTTTTTCATGCATACTGTTAGAAAAAGGTTGAATTACTCCTGATATGTCATGACAATCATTTGTTTCTGACACCAGCCATGCTTTCTTTTTTGTTAAAAGCATGTAGGTCATTAAAAAAATTACCATTATTAGTATGCCTATGTCTTATCTCCATCGCAATGTTGAGTATTCAAAATATAATACCATGGATTAATTTGTTAATGTTTTACGAAAGCTATTTTATCACTGTATTTGTTTTACTATTGTATATGCTATTACCTGCTACAGTGTCTTGACCACTCATTCCCACTACAAAAATTACATGGTTGTCTAATTTAAAAAAACCTGTTAAAAATGTCTTCAGAAAACATTGTCATTTGAAGTTCTTTTTCAAATCTTTTCATGGATTATTCAGAATCTGAATGTGGAAAGATGCAAATAAAATCAAAAGAATATGTATAAACTTACCGCTGTGGTTACTGTGTCTCGTAATTGCTTGAACTCTGGTGAGGATTTGTCTGTAAGTTGTGATGTAAAATTTTGCTGTAACTTAAATCCCACATTAATTTTTGGCTCTGTTTTGACAGCTGATGGGGTTGTAGTCGGAGTGCCAATAGTTGTGATTGCTGGTGGTGAGGTAACATTAACTGGCGGTGAAGTTATGTTGACTGGCGGTGAGGTCACATTCACTGGCGGTGAGGTCACATTCACTGGAGGTGAGGTCACGTTGACTGGCGGTGAAGTCACGTTGACTGGAGGTGAGGTCACATTCACTGGAGGTGAGGTCACGTTGACTGGCGGTGAAGTTACGTTGACTGGAGGTGAGGTCACATTCACTGGAGGTGAGGTCACGTTGACTGTCGGTGAAGTCACGTTGACTGGTGGTGAGGTCACGTTCACTGGGGGTGAGGTCACATTGACTGGCGGTGAGGTCACATTGACTGGTGGTGAGGTCACGTTGAGTGGCGGTGAAGTCACATTGACTGGTGGTGAGGTCACATTGACTGGCGGTGAAGTTTACTGGACATTGACTGGCGGTGGCGGTGAGGTCACATTCACTGGCGGTGAGGTCACATTCACTGGAGGTGAGGTCACGTTGACTGGCGGTGAAGTTACGTTGACTGGAGGTGAGGTCACATTCACTGGAGGTGAGGTCACATTCACTGGAGGTGAGGTCACGTTGACTGTCGGTGAAGTCACGTTGACTGGTGGTGAGGTCACGTTCACTGGGGGTGAGGTCACATTGACTGGTGGTGAGGTCACGTTGACTGGTGTTGAAGTGACATTGACTGGTGGTGAGGTCACGTTGACTGGAGGTGAGGTCACGTTGACTGGAGGTGAGGTCACGTTGACTGGAGGTGAGGTCACATTCACTGGAGGTGAAGTCACGTTGACTGGTGGTGAGGTGACGTTCTCTGGGGGTGAGGTCACATTGACTGGTGGTGAGGTCACGTTGACTGGTGGAGGACATTGAGGTCACGTTGACTGGAGGTGAGGTCACGTTGACTGGAGGTGAGGTCACGTTTACTGGAGGTGAGGTCACGTTGACTGGAGGTGAGGTCACGTTTACTGGAGGTGAAGTCACGTTGACTGGCGGTGAGGTCACGTTGACTGGTGCAGCTGTTGTACTTATTACTGTAAAAACAAAATTCTGATCAATGTAGTATTTGCAGGAGCTTTACAAGCAGTAACAAATGCATCTCTGTATACTGTATTTAATGATAGTGACCAAACAAGACATATTAAACAACTCTTACTTGTTGCAACAACGCTTGATGCATCCAACGGAAGGGAGAAGTTGGAACCGTTTGACACTGCCTCCACCAGCACATTTGCCACAGCACTAGTTTCTGGTATTGAACTGGCGTTATTGAATATCAGCTGCGCATCAACCACGACAGAACCTTGACTGTAAAAGAAATATTTTATCAAAGTCCTTTTTTTAATGCTGTAGTCTTTGGCTATTGTGCCCATTGTTGTTTAACTAAGGGTCCATGCCAAGGATGAATGTTATATTCCTAATAATAAAATCTGTTCGTAAGATTCTAGAAACTTTGATAATATGCATGATAAACCATGTAATGTAATGGTGAGTAATAGGGCTGTAACAATACACCAAACTTTGGTTTGGTTTGGTTCAGTTCACAGTTTTTGATCCATGATTCAATACAAACCTTGATTCTTTTTTCTTCTTTTTTGGGGGGGTATTTAATATAATACAAAAACAATTCTGCCAGAGGGCATCGTTTTGTCATTGACTACATCCCAATTTGCAACACAGTAATACAACAGATACCTTATTTACATGCAAGGCTTCAGTCAGGATGACAGCTGACAACAGGCTGGGGACACATCCACAGTCAGCCCCCAGCCAGCTAGCAGCCATCCCGGTCAGCACTTAACTCCGGTGCTAAGACGCTAACGGCAGTTTTACGGAAACAGAACTATCGGGAAACAGCAGCCCCAGGCACCCTCCGAGTCAGTGCTTTTAGTCGCTTTTACACTTAGCTAAATTTACCAGACAAATCAGGGGTAAGGCCTAATACAAAAGGACTAATAGTAATTTAAAGATGTGCTAGCACTGGATCTGGACGGGAGATTCTGCCTTCTCCCACTGCGACACAAGTTTGTGGAGCTGAGTGTTGCGATTTCGGTTTTATTTTCCATATCGTTACAGCCCTAGTGAGTGATGTTTCATACCTGAAGCTGTTGATGATAGTTTGATTGAAGTTAGGTCCATATCTTTTTGAATAAACGGCATTGAGCTGTGAATGAATTGTTAAAAAATAAATCAAATTTAAAAATATGTGAGAGGCAAGAAAGTTGCTATTATTCAACAAATATCCATCTTTTTCTCTCTTCTCCTCCTTTTTCATGCATACTGTTAAAAAAAGGTTGAATTACTCCTGATATGTCATGACAATCATTTGTTTCTGACACCAGCCATGTTTTCTTTTTTGTTAAAAGCATGTAGGTCATTAAAAAAATTACCATTATTAGTATGCCTATGTCTTACCTCCATCTCAATGTTGACTATTGAAAATATAATACCATGGATTAATTTGTTAATGTTTCACGAAAGCTATTTTATCACTGTATTTGTTTTACTATTGTATATGCTATTACCTGCTACAGTGTCTTGACCACTCATTCCCACTACAAAAATTACATGGTTGTCTAATTTAAAAAAACCTGTTAAAAATGTCTTCAGAAAACATTGTCATTTGAAGTTCTTTTTCAAATCTTTTCATGGATTATTTAGAATCTGAATGTGGAAAGATGCAAATAAAATCAAAAGAATATGTATAAACTTACCGCTGTGGTTACTGTGTCTCGTAATTGCTTGAACTCTGGTGAGGATTTGTCTGTAAGTTGTGATGTAAAATTTTGCTGTAACTTAAATCCCACATTAATTTTTGGCTCTGTTGTGACAGTTGATGGGGTTGTAGTCGGAGTGCCAAAAGTTGTGATTGCTGGTGGTGAGGTAACATTAACTGGCGGTGAAGTTATGTTGACTGGCGGTGAAGTTACGTTGACTGGCGGTGAGGTCACATTCACTGGCGGTGAGGTCACATTCACTGGAGGTGAGTTCACGTTGATTGGCGGTGAAGTCACGTTGACTGGCGGTGAAGTCACGTTGACTGGCGGTGAAGTTACGTTGACTGGTGGTGAAGTTACGTTGACTGGAGGTGAGGTCACATTCACTGGAGGTGAGGTCACGTTGACTGTCGGTGAAGTCACGTTGACTGGTGGTGAGGTCACGTTGACTGGTGGTGAGGTCACGTTCACTGGGGGTGAGGTCACGTTGAGCTGAGGTGAGGTCACATTGACTGGCGGTGAAGTCACGTTGACTGGTGGTGAGGTCACGTTCACTGGAGGTGAAGTCACGTTGACTGGCAATGACGTCACGTTGACTGGCGGTGAAGTCACGTTGACTGGCAGTGAAGTCACATTGACTGGCGGTGCTGTGACGTTGACTGGTGGTGAAGTCACGTTGACTTGCGGTGAAGTTACGTTGACTGGTGGTGAAGTTACGTTGACTGTAGGTGAGGTCACATTCACTGGAGGTGAGGTCACGTTGAGTTGAGGTGAGGTCACATTGACTGGTGGTGAGGTCACGTTCACTGGAGGTGAAGTCTCGTTGACTGGCAATGACGTCACGTTGACTGGCGGTGAAGTCACGTTGACTGGCAGTGAAGTCACATTGACTGGCGGTGAGGTCACGCTGACTGGTGTTGATGTCATGACTACTGTAGGTGCAGCTGTTGTACTTATTACTGTAAAAACAAAATTCTGATCAATGTAGTATTTGCAGGAGCTTTAGGAGCAGTAACAAATGCATCTCTGCATACTGTATTTAATGATAGTGACCAAACAAGATATATTAAACAACTCTTACTTGTTGCAACAACGCTTGATGCATCCAACGGAAGGGAGAAGTTGGAACCGTTTGACACTGCCTCCACCAGCACATTTGCCACAGCACTAGTTTCTGGTATTGAACTGGCGTTATTGAATATCAGCTGCGCATCAACCACGACAGAACCTTGACTATAAAAGAAATATTTTAGCAAAGTCTTTTTGTTAATACTGTAGTCTTTGGCTATTGTGCCCATTGTTGTTTAACTAAGGGTCCATGCCAAGGATGAATGTTATATTCCTCATAAAAAAAAAACTTTTAAAATCTGTTCATAAGATTCTAGAAACTTTGATAATAGGTATGATAACATATAACAGACAATTAAAAACAAAGTATAACATTCCTCTGTTTTAAGTAATAACCAAAAAAACCTAAACATTACCAAACTAACTTTTATAAAATGTAATGGTGAGTAATAGGGCTGTAACGATACACCAAACTTTGTTTCGGTTCACGATTTTTGACCAATGATTCGATACAAACTTCAATTCTTTTTTCTTTTTTTTTGGGGTGGGGGGGGATTTAATATACCACAAAAATAATTTCTGCCAGATGCCATCATTTTGTCAGTGAATTACATCCCAGTTTGCAACACAGTAATACAACAGATACCATATTTATTGATATTGATTGATTTCAATGTTGATCGATCCAACACCAAAGATTATATTGTACCTTAAAATAATGTTTCCAAAATTGTTTCAGTGGTTTATTAACTCGTTGGAATGAGACAATAATGGTAACAATTCCGCTCCCAAGCTGTAGGGGGAACGAAGAGGAAAAATGCTTTGGTGCCTACTGTTAAGGTGCTGGTTGAAGAGTAGGTAATGCTAATGCTAATATAATTCTTGGTGGGTAACGTAACATTACGACACCGTGCACCACGCTCATTCATTTTTAGTGTGATTGTTTTGATCACGCTTAACAACTCTGGACTAACCCACAAATTCATCAATAACGTTAACTGTAGAGATACAGTAGATGACTAATCCATATGGTAATTTAGCTAGCACAACAGGCGAGGCTTCAGTTGGGATGAGAGCTGACAACATCCACAGTCAGCCCCCAGCCAGCTAGCAGCCATCCCGGTCAGCACTTAACTCCGGTGCTAAGACGCTAACGGCAGTTTACCGAACTATCGGGAAACAGACCCAGGCACTCAAGTCAGAACAGCAGCCACTCGTAACGTTAGCTACACCTCCGTTAGCGTTACCAGTGCCCCCTCTTTCGCTTTTAGTCGTCTTTACACTTAGCTAAATTTACCAGACAAATCAGGGGTAATGCCTAATACAAAAGGACTAATAGTAATTTAAAGATGTGCTAGCACTGGATCTGGATGGGAGATTCTGCTTTATCCAATTTTGACACAGGTTCGTGAAGCCGAGTGTTGCGATTTCGGTTTTATTTTCCATATCGTTACAGCCCTAGTGAGTAATGTTTCATACCTGAAGCTGTTGATGACAGTTTGATTGAAGTTAGGTCCATATCTTTTTGAATAAACGGCATTGAGCTGTGAATGAATTGTTAAAAAATAAATCAAATTAAAAAATATGTGAGCGGCAAGAAAGTTGCTATTATTCAACAAATATCCATCTTTTTCTCTCTTCTCCTCTTATGCTTTGAGTTGTTTTTCATGCATACTGTTAAAAAAAGGTTGAATTACTCCTGATATGTCATGACAATCATTTGTTTCTGACACCAGCCATGCTTTCTTTTTTGTTAAAAGCATGTAGGTTATTTAAAAAAATTACCATTATTAGTATAGGCCTACCTATGTCTTACCTCCAACTCAATGTTGAGTATTGAAAATATAATACCATGGATTAATTTGTTAATGTTTTACGAAATCTATTTTATCACTGTATTTGTTTTACTATTGTATATGCTATTACCTGCTACAGTGTCTTGACCACTCATTCCCACTACAAAAATTACAGGGTTGTCTAATTTTAAAAAACCTGTTAAAAAGGTCTTCAGAAAACATTGTCATTTGAAGTTCTTTTTCAAATCTTTTCATGGATTATTTAGAATCTGAATGTGGAAAGATGCAAATAAAATCAAAAGAACATGTATAAACTTACCGCTGTGGTTACTGTGTCTCGTAATTGCTTGAACTCTGGTGAGGATTTGTCTGTAAGTTGTGATGTAAAATTTTGCTGTAACTTAAATCCCACATTAATTTTTGGCTCTGTTGTGACAGCTGATGGGGTTGTAGTTGGAGTGCCAATAGTTGTGATTGCTGGTGGTGAGGTAACATTAACTGGGGGTGAAGTTATGTTGACTGGCGGTGAGGTCACATTCACTGGAGGTGAGGTCACGTTGACTGGCGGTGAAGTCACGTTGACTGGTGGTGAGGTCACGTTGACTGGCGGTAAGGTCACGTTGACTGGTGGTGAGGTCACGTTCACTGGCGGTGAGGTCACGTTGACTGGCGGTGAAGTCTCGTTGGCTGGCGGTGAAGTCACGTTCACTGGTGGTGCGACAGGTGGTGAGGTCACATTGACTGGCGGTGAAGTCTCGTTGGCTGGTGGTGAAGTCACGTTGGCTGGTGGTGATGTCACGTTGGCTGGTGGTGATGTCACGTTCACTGGTGGTGTGACAGGTGGTGAGGTCTCGTTGGCTGGCAGTGAAGTCTCGTTGGCTGGTGGTGAAGTCACGTTGGCTGGCAATGAAGTCACGTTGGCTGGCGGTGAAGTCACGTTGACTGGTGGTGAGGTCACGTTCACTGGCGGTGAGGTCACGTTGACTGGCGGTGAAGTCTCGTTGGCTGGCGGTGAAGTCACGTTCACTGGTGGTGCGACAGGTGGTGAGGTCACGTTGACTGGCGGTGAAGTCTCGTTGGCTGGTGGTGAAGTCACGTTGGCTGGTGGTGATGTCACGTTGGCTGGTGGTGATGTCACGTTCACTGGTGGTGTGACAGGTGGTGAGGTCTCGTTGGCTGGCAGTGAAGTCTCGTTGGCTGGTGGTGAAGTCACGTTGGCTGGCAATGAAGTCACGTTGGCTGGCGGTGAAGTCACGTTGGCTGGTGGTGAAGTCACGTTCACTGGGGGTGTGACAGGTGGTGAAGTCTCGTTGGCTGGCGGTGAAGTCTCATTGGCTGGTGGTGAAATCACATTGGCTGGCGATAAAGTCACGTTGGCTGGCGGCGAAGTTACATTCACTGGTGGTGTGACGGGTGGTGAGGTTTCGTTGGCTGCCGGTGAAGTCTCGTTGGCTGGCGGTGAAGTCACGTTCACTGGTGGTGTGACAGGTAGTGAGGTCTCATTGGCTGGCGGTGAAGTCTCGTTGGCTGGCGGTGAAGTCACGTTGTCTGGTGGTGAGGTCACGTTGAATGTCGGTGAGGTCGGGTTCACAGAATATATGTACAAAAAAAAAAAAAACTTTTAAAATTAGTTTTAAATCAATTTACTACAACATAGTATAAATCTAACATAGTGTGACAGATGTGTAAAGTCTCATTGAGCAGCATAGAGTAGTCTTTCTCAAAGTTGGGATTGGGACCCAAAATGGGTAGCAGACCTGTTTTCCTTTGGCAGAGTACAGTGCATTACAGTGCTATTGTATGTGAATTAATTTTCCTTATTAAAGAAGAGTGCTGTTTTTCGCTATACGCTAGTCTGTTCAGCTCAGATGCTGTCTGCAGGACTGCTTATCCCCTTTTTCTCTCTCTTCTTGCAAACCTTGACCAGAAAACATGTTTACACTTTCTGGCTGAGGTAATGTTGAGTGTTACTTCTGTGATTCCTAGTGATGGCCAAATGAAGCTTCGTGATCCAGTATCTTTATTTTCTGAGCCCACTAGATGGCGCCCTTGGTTTAAAGAGAAAGGCCTAAGGCATTGCTATTCAGTGTATTCTCAACCCTTTCTTGAACAGAGAGCACCACTGCCAAGTAATAGCATCATGTTACCTGGCATTGTAATAGCAGTTGGAGCTGATATTATCACTAGTCCTGTAGAAAAAATGACAATGATTAAACTTAAATTGAGTCCAATTCAAAATACAATTATATATAATAATAATATATCTATCTCTGTCTCTCTCTCTCTCTCTCACACACACACACACACTCAGCAATATACCTGCAAATAGAAGGAATTTAAGACAATCCATCCTCGCCTTTCCTCATTCCTGTGAAATATCAAGAATCAAAACATGTATAATACATTTTGATATGCAGAACAAATATACACAGTGATGCCATTCTAACACATATTCTGTTTTCAGATTAGCTGCTCTAGCTTTGCAGTAAATCCTACCTTCATAAAGGTTATAATGTTCAGATTTAATATAAACTGTTTAGAGACGTGTTGATTCAAGTGCATGGTCAGGTTATAGTTTGTGGGGCTGTTATATTGCATTGCAATACATAGAAATATTTGTAATATTTAGTTGACCCCATTTATATCAATGAGGATGTTAAATAAAAGGAACACCCCTCAACATAACACAGCACCAAAAAGCACAGCCTCCAAAATGAAGAAAGTTCAACCAACACTTCTCTAAAACTATTTTTGTAAAAACTGAAACTCATAACTTGTACAAATTACATAGCTCACAATTTGATTATGCACAAAAAGCCTAAAGCCCATGCTAAACAGCCTGCCTGAGCAGCATGTGTGCAACAGTAGCCATGTTACCAGGTTAGAGCAGAATATAGCCCACATGCAGTCACAAATGTAAATATTCTATTATTGATGGTCATTATCAAAGACAAACTCAATGTAGAAAGACGGGGCTGCCACCACATGAGATAGCCACAGCCACATGTAATATCAGACCAGTTCACACCTTCTCAACTCTTGCCTACACATTCCATGTGTATTTAATTTATCACTTACACCTTACAATTAACATCACATAGTTGTTTTTTTGGAATCTGTTTATTTGCTTTAACCTTACATTATTCAAATGAAGTGCACAGTTAACACTGTAGGGTTACGCATATAGTTGTCTGTGTGATGGTTAATCATTTGTTTCCTTGGCTTTGATTTACCATGGTGGTTGTTCCTTTCTGGCGGAGCAAAATGCGTGGCTGATGGCTGAGGACTCTTAAATCAGGGAGCTAGCTTGTTAGTTCAAACCATGTCCTGTTATGTCATGGAGGACTTGTGTTTTGCTTTATATTTTTTGTAGTTGGTGTCCATCTTAATTATCCCTTGTGTATTATTTGGTTTGGCCAAGCCACCATATACAGTATGTTTCATCATGTGTCATAAGGGCAGGACAGTTTTGTTCAGTTAACACTCTGTTTAGTTATCGTAGCGTTCAGTTATGTTGATCTTTTTTTATTGGCCTGGATATAGAATTTTTTCTTTATATTTGTGTTGTCATTTTTTGGAATAATTAAAAAAAAAACATTTGTGTCCTTGTTGCCTTGCTGCTTTATCCCTAACACCACCATATGCATATCAAGGTCAAGGTATCTTTATTTGTCTCTATTGGTAGAAATTAGTGTGGACAAAGGCATGTTGCTGCACGGACAATACAAAAACAAAACAAAACATCAAAATCAAAAAACATTGCACAAAGTAAAACCACAGGCTAAAACACCAAAACTGACCTTTTTTAAATGTACAAATTAACATTAACATATTACTGATTAACTGTTTTTCAGCTGAGCCCTCTAAGGACAGTCAGCACCAAATTACACACTTTAGCGAGTGTGCAGTGGAGAGAGAGAGAGCGAAAGCGAGAAAGGGAAAATGAGATATAAAACTAAAGCAGTTGTGTGTCAAATAAGTGTCTTATTAATACACAATAAAATCACTCTGAATATGTGCTATATGTTCTTCTTATCCTCATAATTTAGCAGATGCTTAAAAGAGATTTAACACACTCACACATACTAAGTGTGAGACAGCATTTCCAAACTTATTCACCACTTATTTGTATCAGAATACATAACTGTACTTTGTATACATGTCACAAATATTGGTATGTTTTTGTCAGATAAAGAAATTGTCTTTACAATTTGATTCATTGATTGATTTCATTCCTTGAATTAGACAATCTTAGCAGCCTTAGCATAAAAAAACGCTCTTCTCACTGCTTTCATTATATCCAGCTGACAGAACACTTAGATGCTCATAGAGCAGAAATGTCTGACATGTCAAGCATTGAAATCAATTAGTGTTAAGTATACAGGCTACTGTTTGTTTAACTGTTAAAGCCTTCTGAATAATATGCATTACTTGTAATAATGCATTGTTCTTCAGGATTTTTTTGTCTTATGTTTTACCATTGTGTGGTGTTCATATTTTGTTACACAACCAATGTTCCCGGGTCTGGTGGACCCACAGCATTATTGGGCATTTAAGAAGATGCTGCATGACACAATGGCTATCAAAAGTGTGTCTGAGCAAAAAACTGGAAAATTATAGTCAATAAAAGCATGCAATGTGAAAGCAATACACATAGAAGAAAAGGAAAAGCAAAGATTGTGACTTAAAATTATTACTACTTTGATACCTTTCTGAGCCCAAATGCAAATCATTCATTGAAAAATTCAATTCCCACTCACATAATTCTACATACAGTATCTACTACATTTATATAAGCACATATGTATTAAACATTGAAATAAATTGCCAAACATGTGGTATGATATATTAGTCATACACAGCCATGTTGAACTTAAACATTTGTTGTCTTACCTTGGTGGAGTCCCAAATCCAACGGTGCAGCAATATCCTTTTATTCACAGCAATTGTTCAATGAATGGTACAAGCTGACACTAAGAAGGACCCTGTCACCTTAAAGATGTGACAATAGAAGTGAAGACTTGTGACCAGTGAGGGGGTTTTGATGGAGACAATACATTCTTTCTTTTTCAAACCTGAAACATAACTTGTTTGACTTGTTCTGTTGTGTTATTTCCATGAGAAAAGAAAAGGCACTATGTAATGGTTAGAGGGGAGGAGGGTTGATTGATGAAGCGTTGATAGACTATTAATCAATGAATTCCAATGCTGTGCAAGTAAATAAAGGCTTCTAGCTATTTCCAACATTCATACACTGCCAAATCTCAGCCTCTATAGTGTCAAAATGTATTTTTTTTTCATTAATCATATTAGGCCTAATATTATTGCATGAAAACAACCTCAATAGACCTTGAGCTATGGTAGGCCCTACAACACCTCGTTCATGTCATCGACCTTGTGAGCGGTGGCATCTTGGAGTGGGCTTGGGACACCCTACTGAGTCTAGGCAGCATGCCTAAGGTATACCAAAAACTAGTCTTATATAGATATATGTGTATCACAAAAAAATATTGAATGACTTATAACATTGAAGCAAAGCCGTACAGCTGCATTTTTTATGTTTTTTTCTTATTCAACATAAATTTAAAAGTCAGCACCATCCTGGTTCAGACTGTGCACTCAATGGCATAAGCCAATCCAAAATCATTTATTTATTTCATTTATTTGCCAGGCTGTTAAATTGATAAACATCGAAATGTCACATAGCACGGAGACTTCCAGGAATAACTGCGTCAATGTAATGCGGTGTTACCTGATAAGAGGGTTTTATACATGTTTCAATGGCAGTGACCAGTTCGACAACATTCTCAAACCTCTGACAGCCAATGGGAAACACATCTCTACTTGTTATAATCTTTTTTTTTGAACAGCCAAACAAAAAATATGTTACTTAAGATGTAATAGACATAATAAACAAAAAGAAAGCAACAAATAATAAAATCATTTTCAATCTAATATTAAGTGATATTGTTGAAAATTACAGAAATAGTTTTCTCCTATTTGCTAGTCATTCAAATTCAATCTTCCTAATCAATTTATTGAGGTAATAAAAATGTCAATGTTGATATACAATATAAATTATATTAATAATTGGAAATCTGAACGCAAAACAATAAATTACAAACTAAAAAAGTAGGACATTCGCGGTTGTAGTGTAGCATTATTTTTTTGTTTCTATAAAAAAGTTTTCTTAACATTGCTGGAATCATAGTGTGCTCAAACAATAGAGAGCATTCTATACAAAGACTACAGGTTTCTAGTAAAACTACATTTTACACAAAATTAAGGAACTAACTAAAGTTTTTTACTAAATTTAATTCTTTGAGAAGAATACTGAAACACCTATATATGTTTATGTAAAATCTACTGTTTTTTTATCTTTTCTTTGAAGAGTCAAGTTATGCACAAACTGAGTAGGTGAAAAAAAAACATATGCTACTTAAGGTGTAATATATATATTAGACAAAAAGAAAGCAACATATAATAAAATCAGTTTAAATCCAATATTCAGTGATATATTTTGTTGGTAATTATAGAAATAGTTTGCTAATATTTGCTATTTATTCAATTAAATCTTCATAAGCAATTAGTTGAGGATATTGCTGAAACAAAAAATGTCAATGTTGTTATAGAATATACATTATATTAATAATTATCATCATTAAATTACAAACCAAAAAAGTAGGACATCAATAAATACATTCTATTAAAATATTCTTTTATTACTATAATATTAGTATTATTCTAATATTACTATATGTGCACAGCGCTACTATCCATTTAGAACAGACACACTGTTTAGAACATATGGATTTATTAACCAAGACAAAGATGATTTGTATAGAGTTAATTAATAACAGGTTAGGTAACGTCCTATTTTGTCTAAAAGATATGAAGCACCTTCTGGAATCATTTTTGTCCATAAGCTACTGTGATGTTATCTAGTTGTCCCATAGCCTTTTCTGTAATGCTTCTTTTTCATATAAACTTTTTCAGAACAGACATCTTGACTTGTCATATCAGGAGAATCACATGTAAAAGTAATAGCATTAATAATGCTTTTAAAAGTATCAATTATTATTAAAAAGTATTTTGTTTTGTCTTTTGGATGGCACATGTCTATGTATGTCTATGTCTCTGCATATTTCAATGTACTCTTCTGCATTGATAAGCTGTACTGACGCATTAAGGGGGAAACAAAGCAGCAGACATGGCTGGAGACATGGGTGGTGCCACGACAACAGATACTGAGAAATTTCCCTGAGGCACTTCACATGTTTAACCAGAAGAACAAAAACAGGTGCAGAGTGATTGCACAGGCTGAGGGATGAAGTTGACAGTATTTAATTGGTAAAAAACTAAATGTCACATAGCACAGGGATTTTTTTTCATGCTTAAGCCTTAAACACCTCTCTCAGTGATCTTCTATATCAGAGGCTTAGTCATGTTTAAAGGTGGAGAATTGGCTTCTTAGAACATGAAATACAAGATGGTCAGATGATCAGCCTTTATGTGTTTTGCCTAATTATTTTATGTCTTATTAGATTGTGTGTGTATATAATTATATATATATAAACTTTATAAAGATGTCTGTTTTTTAACTGCTTTTTGACTTGTCATATCAGGAGAATCACACGTGAAACTAAACGTAAACTTTAAGGGCCCCACATTTCCTAGGTTGGAACCTCTGATTCTACTCTCAATCACTCAGCAAAGACACCTAAAAGTCTCTATCACTTTTAGTGTTGTAATTATTGGAGACTGTCTCGACCTAAATAACAATAGGTTGTTTGTACAAGCAGTAATTATGACCCAATTTTATGTTTTATTGTTTAGCTGTCTAGTGGCCATAGTAATTAAGACGGGAGCAAAGCAGGAAGTCATGTAAAGCGGTATTAATTAAGACTGAGAAAGTTAAGATAAGGGTGAGTGGAAGGATATATCATTGTTTTTGTATTCCGTAAGAAAAACACAAAATATCTCTAGAGAATAACACAATGTTAGTAGGTGTATCTTTTTTGTCTTTTGGTTGGCACATGTATGTCTATGTCTCTGCATATTTTAATATATCTGATGACACTTCTGTATTGATAAGATGTACTAAAGCATTAAGGGGGAACAGATCAGCAGACATGGGTGGAGAAATGGGTGACGCCCCAACAACAGATACTGAGACATTTACCTTTGAAAGCGAGCCACACGTTCAACCAGAAGAACAAAAGCAGTTGCAGAATTAAAAGTGATTAAGATAGATAGGATATATCATTGTTTTTGTATTCCATAAGAAAAACACAAAGTATCTCTAGAGAATAACACAATGTTAGTAGGTGTATCTTTTTTTTGTCTTTTGGTTGGCACATGTATGTCTATGTCTCTGCATATTTTAATATATCTGATGACACTTCTGTATTGATAAGATGTACTAAAGCATTAAGGGGGAACAGATCAGCAGACATGGGTGGAGAAATGGGTGACGCCCCAACAACAGATACTGAGACATTTCCCTTTGAAAGCGAGCCACACGTTCAACCAGAAGAACAAAAGCAGTTGCAAAAATAAAAGTGATTGCACAGGTTGAAGGAGGAAGTTCACTGTATTGAAATGGTAAAAAACAAAATGTCACATAGCAACGGGATCTACAACAATAATTCTGTCATGCAGTTCTTACTGACAATGACCAGTTTGACTACATTCTCAAACCTCTAACGGCCACTGTGAATCATATCTTTACTGATCTTTTTTATCTTTTCTTTAGAGAGCCATAACTGTGTAACGTAACTGTGTGAGAATAGCAGGTGCAGAAATACAACAGTTTCATAGCACCTACATTTAAATACACTTGGGTCCAGTAGACCTGAACACCTCATATATAATAGTTATGTATAGGTGGATGTACTGTGTGCAGTCATTGAAAATCTTTTTTTTTTTTTTTTCTTCACAGAAAATGAGCATAGCTTTTCTTTTAGCAAACATTGAAAACGGGTCCCACAGACCTGAACACCATATAAGGGTTAAGAGATGTAAATAACCATGCAGTGTCACTATTTTGTCTCTGTCCGGTGTCAAAACTCAAACATATCTGCTGTATACTATTGTGTGTTGGTTAAGTGTGGGAATCTCTTGGCTCCTCACGATTTGATTCCGATTCAGAGGCCAACGATTCAATTCTAAACTGATTATCAATGCATCTCGATGCAACAATGTTTTTTGTACATTTCCATGCGTGATTAAAATAAATATACATATAAATCTGAGTTTGATAGATTTTGACATATGCAGTATTTGTCACACACAAGTTTTATATTTATTTATTATGTTTGCCTACGTTTTTTTTAATTTTGTAGTCATTCCATGCTTAAGCCTTAAACATGCTTGTGAATGTCACCTCTCTCAGTGATCTTCTATGTCAGAGGCTCAGTCATGTTTCAAGGTGGAGAATTGGCTTCTTAGAACATGAAATACAAGATGGTCAGATGTAATGTGATAAAGGAGATGAACAGCCTTTATGTGTTTCACCTAATTATTTTATTTTATGTCATATTAGATCATATATATATATATATATATATATATATAAACTTTATAAAGATGTCTGATTTTTCACTTCTTTTTAACTTGTCATATTTGGAGAATCACACGTGAAACTAAACATAAACTTTAAGAGCCCCACTTTTACTAGTTTGGAACCTCTGATTTAGGGGACCTTACTCTCAATCACTCAGCAAAGACACCTAAAAGTCTCTATTACTTTTAGTGTTGTAATTATTGGAGACTGTCTCACCCTAAATAACAATAGGTTGTTTGTACAAGCAGTAATTATGACCCAATTTTATGTTTTATTGTTAGGTAGCTGTCTAGTGGCCATAGTAATTAAGACGGGAGCAAAGAAGGAAGTCATGTAAAGCGGTATTAATTAAGACTGAGAAAGTTAAGATAAGGGTGAGTGGCAGGATATATCCTTGTTTTTGTATTCCGTAAGAAAAACACAAAATATCTCTAGAGAATAACACAATGTTAGTAGGTGTATCTTTTTTGTCTTTTGGTTGGCACATGTATGTCTATGTCTCTGCATATTTTAATATATCTGATGACACTTCTGTATTGATAAGATGTACTAAAGCATTAAGGGGGAACAGATCAGCAGACATGGGTGGAGAAATGGGTGACGCCCCAACAACAGATACTGAGACATTTCCCTTTGAAAGCGAGCCACACGTTCAACCAGAAGAACAAAAGCAGTTGCAGAAATAAAAGTGATTGCACAGGTTGAAGGAGGAAGTTCACAGTATTGAAATGGTAAACAACTAAATGTCACACATATGTAGCACCGGAATCTAGAGCAATATATCTGCCATGGGAGGCAGTTCTCACTGACAGTTACCGGTTTGGCTACATTCTCAAACCATACTCAGGCCAATGTAAATCACATCTTTACTTATCTTTTTTATCTTTTCTTTGAAGAGCCAAGGTTTGCACGAACTGAGTAGGTGATAAAAAAACACAATAAATGATCACAACAAAACATATGCTACTTAAGGTGTAATATATATGTTAAACAAAAATAAACAAAATATAACATCAGTTTAAATCCAACTGTTGTTAATTATAGAAATAGAAATTACCTTAAAGTAAAACTTTAAGGTACTTTGCTACTAATTGCTATTTATTCAATTAAGTCTTCCTGATCAATTGAGGATATTACTGTAACTCAAATGTCAATGTTGATATAAAATATTATTTATATTAATAATTGTAAACTTAACATTATGCTTAACAGTAATTTACAAACTAAAAGAGCAGGAAACTCGCTGTAGCATTGCTATTTTTTCTATAAAAACATTTTCTTAACTTTGCTGGAATGATAGTGTGCTCAACAGAATAGAGTAAGAATGCGATGGAAAACACTGGTGTATCCATTGTTTAGTCCTCCTATTTAATGCCTGAAGAAGGCACTCCATCGGTTTCCTGCTAAAAACCATGGCCTCAGATTTAGAGGTGCTGATCCTCATCCCAGCCTTTTCATCTGATATAAATAATGTAGTGTCACTCTATTGTCTCAGTCTGGTGTCAAAACTCAAACATATCTGCTGTACACTAGATTGTGTGTTACTAGGCCTGGGCCTCTGACTTCTGTGTCTGCCCCTTGTGGCTATATGAGAGTTCCCAAATCTTTTGGGTGTTGTCTGCTGTACACCTGTGTTGAATTATGTCATTGGCTTGAGAGTTATATATAAATAAATGCCTAAAATAAAGGCCTGGAATGGCCAAAGATAATCTTAAAATGCTCTGACAAAGACCAATGGTTAAAACATGTTCAGCAATTAAATTTTGGATTGATTTGTTTAAGTCTATCAGCACTGCCTACTTTTTCAAAGTCAACTCTATTGCTAATACTGCCATATGTACAGGACATATACAGTAATACAGTAGAGGATTTATTTCAAGCTATTGTGATGTTGTTTAGCTTACCCTAGCAGTATAATTCTTTAAGAAAAGAGTCATTTTTTCAGTCATCCCAAAACTTCCCATCTTTAATATTGTTTGTTTTTCACTCATTTTTAGATATTATAAAAAAATTAACTCATAACTATTTATTTCTCTTTGATTATTTGCACTGTGATTGATAAGAAACAACTTTTTTGTTTTTTCTTCTGTACTTTTTCTGTAGTGAAATGACAAATAGATTAAAACTTGAGATGGTTAGAGTAGGACACATAATGTTGTCCTTAGGACGATGACAAAGACATTGTCAAGTGTAGAGAGGCCGAGGTTTACACCTTACATCTAACATCTACCATCCGGTCGATTGGAAATTTGGAGTGCTGTCAGTAGCAAGAAAAACAAAAAAGGCATAAAAGTTGTGCTAATTCATACCGCTGTTTATTTCCTGTTTTCCTTTTATGCCTTTCTGTTACAGCTACTGCAGTCAGATTTGCTGTGTTCCCTCAGAAAGAATCACTGCACATGGGTAGGCCCTTGTAATGACATTTTGAACATGTTTAGATTAGGAAATTTGAGCTACGTGTTGAAATCGACCGGAATTCTCCTTTAAGTCTCGGGAATGAAGCTAAAAAAAGATTTAAAACACACAAAAAGAGTACAAGACTAAGATTATGCAGCCATGCTAAGGGCTCAGTGGGGCTGTTCTTATACATTAAATGTTAATTACAGTAAAACGCAAACATGCTCACAATGACAATTTTTAAACATGCTGAATGTCTGTACCACATTTCATGGCACTCAAACCAGTTATTGAGACGTTTTACTGAAAACCAAAGAATAGATCAACCTCTGTGTTGTTCAAAAGGAAAAGTTAGGGGACATTAAGGTCAGTAGACTTTTATAAAATGTAGAAAATATATTAATATCAGGTAGGCAGAAATCACTATTATGCCAACATCATGTTGCTTCAGGAAGCTATTTTACGTTTTGGTAAAACTGTTACGCAACGCCAGACCCAGAGCCAACAGAACAACCCAAAGATATGTGTACATTGAAGTAGCAGTTGAAAAATAAGATGCCTGGCATTCCTCAACCGTTCCCTCTTGACGTCTGCATGGTTGACATTCTCCCTATGTGCTTTCAACAACGGGCAGATTATGAAAAGATGATAACAGCTTGATGGAACTGATGCTCATGTTAAATACTTTGGCCACAACAGCAGTTTGTCTGACAAGCAAATAAATCAATTGTTCCAGCGACAGTTTAACAGCCCCCTGAAATAAAATCCTGTCTGTTTGAAAATTACAACAATCCTCTTGTATCTTTACAAGGGTTTTTTTTTTTTATTCAAACAATTTGCACATATTTGGCTTTCAATCACACTCTACATATTAGTGAAGTGACAGCTTCAGATCTTATACTGTATATCAGGTGCACGGCAGTGACAAAGATGATAGAAAATGTGATATTATTTAATTATGTATCCTTTATCTTGATTGATGTTTGATCCTTAACTGTGTAGGCTTTATTAATTGCCTTGTCTGATAGTTTTAGTTATGCTATTGATGGCTTATAGCTGAAACACATTCGCTTTTGCCCACGTTGAATAAAAGGTTATCTGTGAGTGCCAGAGTTTTTGTTTTCTTTGAACAGTAACAGTTGACATTACATCCATAACTCTATAGATATTCAAGGACAAGAAAGAATTTAATACAAAAATCACAAAATACGTGAACACAAAATGTGAAAGGAATGTTTATTTAGACAATACACACTCAATTTTAAGTATATCCATGAAAAAATATAAACAAAAAAATTAAAAAAGATTGACACATTCAAAACGATTGGCTAATCTACTCAGCTGTCATATAATACCGATATGATACTATACCCCGACTGCATTACAGATGAGCTTGTGTTTGCAGATAACGCAGATGGGGATTCCTAGCATCAGTCTGGTTGCATAAACTCTTTCCTCTAGCGAGGTGGAAAGCCCCTATGTGGCCCTCCCCTGCCCCTAAACCCTCCCCTGTCCCCACGGAAATTTGGCCGGTTTCTTTCACGGCCTCTGTCTCCGCCTCTTCCTGCATTTGGCCCACCACGCCCCCCTCTGGGTGCTCCGCCACCACGGTCCGACTTTAGCTTAGCAGGTGGAGATTTAGGCCGCAGCCTCTCAATATCCTCGGTGCAGCCAGACAAGTGGGAGTTGACAAAATGCGAGGCGTAAGACTCTGGGTTTAAGTTACTATTTGTTAAAGTAGGACCCACAGTCAGCCATCCTAGAAAGAGAAGAAAACATATAAAAAGCAGTAACATGGGTATTTAGAAACAAGCAGAGGCACAGAGGAAGACAAAACTAATAGCAATTATTACCAAACATTTCGAAAGAAAAGAGCATGTCCATCTCACCTGGTCTGATGGTTGAGTCTCGTCCAAAAAGGTGCAACCTCCTGCGGCCCAAACAGAAATGCTCAATTATGTGGAAGATCTCCACAGGCTTCTCTACATTTCCCATCTCAGGCTCCTCAGTGATGATCAAGTCAATGTCCACGTTAGCATGGATGAAGTCACCGTCAGTACTCCTACGCACTGTTCCTTTGATTCCCATTAGGCAGTGTTCCTGGAGGGAATATGTTGTATACATCATGATATACAATTTGAACTGGTTTAACTTTACAATTATCATGGATAGATGACTCTTTTTAAATTGTGTATCTTACATCTACATCAACACATTTGAAAGGAAAACATATCCCAAAGCACTTAGATTACCGGTGTGTAATATTTAATTAACATGAACATATATTTCACATTCATGCTTTACCTTGGTCCTCTGAAATACTGCTTTTGGGTCCAGTGCCTTGGTCTTCCCTGGGTTATTCTTGTTGGTCTTGATCCAACAGATGTCCTCACACCGCCTAAAGCCCCACTTCCTCAAACACTGAAATGGGTGTAATAGGGGAAGTATTATGATGGAGTGTGTATAAGTACTCCTTTTGTGGCTGTTAATATTTACAGGTTGATCTTTTTAATTAATCTGAGAGAAATACTGCAGACATGCAACACAGTGCATGCACAGTAAGGCTTTCCTTTCCATCTACTGTATGGAACATAATGTAGCAAATCAGAAATGTGAAAAGAATTTATTTTTTTTTTTTTTTTTAAATACGGTGATTCCACGCAAGCAGATTTCTAACTGTTGAAAACTGCATGACCTACTCTATGGTTCTAAAGCAACAATGACAATAATTCTCTCAGTTTTACGTACACTAAGTGTACAGGGGGCACACACTCTACAGGGTAGAGAACAACCTTTTATATTAGACCAAAATTCCTTTAGCAGTTTGCAGTCACACATTGTCTCTACTTTTGTGTTTAAATATATAAAACAAAAATGTAAAAACTGACATCAACATCATCACCTGGCCTCAAAACAAATTTCTATTTTTGGTTTCACTACCCTAGCCCTTGTGAGCCCAAAGAATGAACCGACAATGGGGGAAAACATGTCCACATTCCCAACGGCAATGTTTTTCAAGTTGTTAAAAAAGAATGCTGTGCAAAAAAACAACTATGAAATGTATTTTCTAACAAAAGAGAGAGACTGTGACTCAGTGATGTTGACAAGCTCAAAATGGAAATACGTCACACCACTGACAACAATTTAAATAATACTGTTTGGCAGCTTGCTGGAATTGAACCATGGAGGAACTTAATCCTTGAATAGTCTTGTATGAACAAACTTAAGGCTTTCAAAGCTGTTGTAATAAAAACACACACACACACAGTTGCCTCACTCAGTTTTCCAATGTACACTGAACTAGTGAGATCTTGAATGACTTGAAAATGGCAGTGTTAAAAATAATTTTCATGCCTTTTTTTGCAAAACCAGTGAAGAATACGAGATGTACTATGACACAGAGTAAGAGTTTGCCTGTAATTAAATGTATGCTTTGACTGAATGAGGGATCATGTTACCATTCTGCCCAAGTCCAGGCCTTCACCAGAGCCACACCAGAGAAAAACAAAGGAACGTGGAGCTGATATTTCTTCAATTTCCAGTTTCATGATCTAAAATAGCAGAGACCAGAGAAGGAAAAGAGGGGTGAGTGAACAAACACATACTCATTCATGCAGAATAGTGTGTATGTGTGTTGCAGATTCTTAGCTGTACGAGGTAAAAGCTGTACACAGTGTCCCTGGAAGTTATTTAAGTCTGCCTGCCCAGATGCTAGTGTGCAGATCTCTTCACCACTCTCTGAATTTAGTGGGCTACATTCATTCTGCACAAACGATATGAGGAAACTATGCGACATGCGATACTGTTTAATATCGCGGTAACAATACTACTTCCGATACATAAACATTAAAATGTACTCCGTTTTGCATGTCTGCTGCTTTAATTATTCATCTACAATACAAGAAATTGCATGTTGAATTTAAAACAAATTAAAGGAAATAATTTCCAACATCTCTTAATAAACAAATTGAACATTGAATAGAAAAGACACCACTAAAAGAATGACATTTAATTACATTTTAAAGTGCAGTTTTCTACTGATATTTTCTTTCAACTAACAAAAAAAAAATCAGTTTTGTGTCTATTGCAATATGTTAAAGCCTTTAGCGATGTGTATATTAGGCCAGTTGAAATTGCGATGACAGAAAAAACTCACCAATATATTGTACAGCCCTAATTCATTCACACAGCATTCATACATCATACTGACTTCCACACCAAACTGCATTTATTATTATTACTTACTTTAAATTTCAGTTCATAAATAACAATTGTTATAGTCTCCCTTCTTTGTTGTGCCCTATGAACCAGCCATAACAATATTCCGTATCCATTCACATCATACTAGCACAAACCGCTTAATGCAAACCAGTATAAGAAGCATACATACATCATCCCAGGTCCAGAAGCGTTCAGTGTGGCTAAATGCCTGATTCTCTGTAGTATTCCTCTAAGGGAGGCTCAAGAAGAATTACATCAAACTTGCACTTCAAATCCTGCAGGTCAAAGTGCTCTGGATCAGCCTGGAGGTACCTGAACACACACACATATCTTAAATAGCAAACCTTTTTTTAAGATAGTTGATGCCAACTTCATCTCAACTCTTTTAAAGTCAAGTTATTATCTCTGGGTGTAATCACATTGGCATCAAGGTAAATATTTCATATTTAAATCATCATTTAACATACATGGGAGGGGTGTTGGTGGTGGAGATCAGTTCGTCTTTCAGTCTGATTAGCTCTCGAAGCTTTGGGTATTCTTCAAATCGGTCAGCCAAGCCTGAACCACATATGACAACCAGGTCAGAACTACACACAAGCATACACATGTACATGAAACAAACACACACAAGCATACACTTACCAACATCTCTGATGAAGTTCTGTGGCCTGTGCCCTGTGTCGACAAAGTGCTGACAGTAGTCATTGTGAGGGTTCAAACTCTGGGTACCCTGAAAATGAATGAAAAAAGATAAATAGGATGAGCAGGAGAGAGGGTAAAAAGAAAGATATATCTGCACAAACAGAGACAAAATAAAAGAGAATAGCTTGATGTCAGGGCTCCAGACTAACTATTTGCCTTGGTTGTACTGGTGCGCCTAACTTTTTTATTTAAGTGCACCAGCACAAAATTTAGGTGCACCCAAATTAACACCACAATTTCAAGGTCACATTATATAAATGATTTTAAACAAGAATAAGTTGTTGGTATTTTTTTTTATTTGAAGCACAATTATACTGTATATGAAAATCTTTTTAAAAACATTAAATAAATAACATTTTAAATAAATGTTTAATGTGCTTCACTGAGCTTCCAAACAAACATTTTAACCCTTGTATTGTCTTAACTTATACGAGAGGGACCCTCTTGTATCCCTTGGGTCAATTTGACCAGTGACTTATATGGGGTTTTAAAAACAATTCTGAAATAATATTTTACTTCATAAATCTATTAACAAATATTGTCTTTATCTCAATTTCTAACAATTGAGATAACATATACAGTGAGGAAAATAAGTATTTGAACACCCTGCTATTTTGCAAGTTCTCCCACTTAGAAATCATGGAGGGGTCTGAAATCGTAGGTGCATGTTCACTGTGAGAGACATAATCTAAAAAAAAAAAATATCCAGAAATCACGTTTGATTTAACTATTTATTTGTATGATACAGCTGCAAATAAGTATTTGAACACCTGTCTATCAGCTACAATTCTGACCCTCAAAGACCTGTTAGTCTGCCTTCAAAATGTCCACCTCCACTCCATTTATTATCCTAAATTAGATGCAATTAGATCGTTAGCTACATAAAGACACCTGTCCACCCCATACAATCAGTAAGAATCCAACTACTAACATGGCCAAGATCAAAGAGCTGTCCAAAGACACTAGAGACAAAATTGTACACCTCCACAAAGCTGGAAAGGACTACGGGGAAACTGGTGAAAAAAGGTCCACTGTTGGAGCAATCATTAGAAAATGGAAGAAGCTAAACATGACTGTCAATCTCCCTCGGACTGGGGCTCCATGCAAGATCTCACCTCATGGGGTCTCAATGATCCTAAGAAAGATGAGAAATCAGCCCAGAACTACACGGGAGGAGCTAGTCAATGACCTGAAAAAGAGCTGGGACCACCGTTACCAAGGTTACTGTTGGTAATACACTAAGACGTCATGGTTTGAAATCATGCATGGCACGGAAGGTTCCCTACTTAAACCAGCACATGTCAAGGCCCGTCTTAAGTTTGCCAATGACCATTTGGATGATCCAGAGGAGTCATGGGAGAATGTCATGTGGTCAGATGAGACAAAAATAGTGGTCATAATTCCACTAACCGTGTTTGGAGGAAGAAGAATGATGAGTACCATCCCAAGAACACCATCCCTACTGTGGAGCATGGGGGGTGGTAGCATCATGCTTTGGGGGTGTTTTTTGCTGCACACTGTGGGACAGGGTGATTGCGAGATTTTGGGCAACCTCCTTCCCTCAGTTAGAGCATTGAAGATGGGTCGAGGCTGGGTCTTCCAACATGACAATGACCCGAAGCACACAGCCAGGATAACCAAGGAGTGGCTCTGGAAGAAGCATATCAAGGTTCTGGCGTGGCCTAGCCAGTCTCCAGACCTAAACCCAATAGAGAATCTTTGGAGGGAGCTCAAACTCCGTGTTTCTCAGCGACAGCCCAGAAACCTGACTGATCTAGAGAAGATCTGTGTGGAGGAGTGGGCCAAAATCCCTTCTGCAGTGTGTGCAAACCTGGTGAAAAACTACAGGAAACGTTTGACCTCTGGAATTGCAAACAAAGGGTACTGTACCAAATATTAACATTATTTTCTCAGGTGTTCAAATAATTATTTTGAAGCTGTATCATACAAATAAATAGTTAAATCATACATTGTGATTTCTGGATTTTTTTTTTGTTATTATGTCTGTCATAGTGGACATGCACCTACGATGACAATTTCAGACCCCTCCATGATTTGTAAGTGGGAGAAATTGCAAAATAGCAGCATGTTGAAATAGTTATTTTCCTCACTGTATTTAGGGTATGCAATCAGTCTCTATTAGAACACAATTAAAAATGGAAGTGTGATTTGTTTTTTGTCATAAGGTTATAATTAATGTTAAAAATCCACTATGGAAAAAACATAAGTGGTCATATCAAGAATGATTTTCTGAATTGAGTCAGGAATACATGCTCATCACAGAAAATAAGGTAAGGCCATTGATTTTCTAGATAGGAAAAAAAAAAAAAAAAAAAAAAAAAAGGTATACTTGTACCATTTTTCTTCTTGTAAAAATTTGAAAGGGGTCAATTTGACCCGAAGAACATACAAGGGTTAAGCAAAATGAAGCATTTCAAAATAGAAAGTGCTACTGTTTAAAAAGGCTTCCCTGAAATAAGACCCAACATTTCATGGCTCCCCCTTGCTGTCGCATGCCCCTCAGATGGCCAACACCTGTAATTTGGCCTTCTTACCCTTTGGCCTCAGCTACACCAGCTTCCCACACTCCCTATCATCAAAATCAAAACAGATTCCTTCCCAGTTTGATAATATTCTGATGGGCCAAAAGTGCATTGGCAGGTCAGGGGCATTACACTCATCTTGTGTATGAAATGTTTGTATTGTTACTGCGTTGCATTTTTATAACTATGATATTTTGGCCATGGGTCACATCTCTCGCCCAGGTCCAGGCAGTGGATGCGAGGATGTTAGGTGCACCGGTTCGACCTAGGAAAATGTTTTGCCGCACCCTTACACATTTTGGTCGCGCTCTAGAGCCCTGGATGTGTATTGACGCATTTTTTAATACACAGTTGATATATGAAATTGGAAAAGCTCTAATCAAAACTTCAAGTTCTAATACAATTAAAAATGCAATATTTTTTTTAAAGGAGATGAACTCAAAATATTGAAGGAAAACAATAGCGGGCTGGGATTGCCTCCACATGGCTCTCACAGACCGTTCCCCAATTCATGAGTTTATATTTTTTTCCACAGCCATAAACACTAACATGCACACATGACCGGACCGACTATTAAAACAGAGCAAGTTTGATCTGCCCAGGACGCCATTACTCAAAAAACACACACACACACACACATATGCAGTACATAAATATATTATATACAGTATATTAATATATTATATACAGTATATTAATATACTATATAATACATACTATATTAATATTATAAATATTGAGTACAGCTACTTTGCTTTTTTATAACATTAACAGTGGGAATCCTACAACTTGAATAAATAATGACGCCACAGCTGCTTTCTAAAGCTTATTTTTTGTTCTTCCCAGTGTAACTGATCACTAATTTATAGGGCTGTAACGATATGCAATATGCGACAGTGTCGGAGTGAGATGGCAGAAGCGCAACACACCCCTTCCAACTCCCAGAGTTATCCTTCCCGTCCAGATCCAATGCTACCACATCTTTTAATTACTATTAGTACTTTTGGTGCCTTATCCCCCTTTTGTTGTGTAAATTTAGCTAACTAAAATCTGTGTGTGAGTATATAGCAGCAGTTAATTCCAGGTTAGTTCCAGTTCCCAAAATGCTTTGAATGTACAGAGCTGTCAGGCCCATCTGGACACCCGTGAGATTTAAGAGTCTCTTCTTCCTGCTGCTTTGTTACCAGTATTACCACTGCAATTGTAGATTGCTTATAAGGTCATGGCTTACATACTCACAACTGGTAGCACAAAAACAACACCAACGTGCCCAATTCTACTACTTAAGATTTTTACTATGGGTTTTCTTCATTTCTAATGTAGCTACTTTCTACAGTCGGGAAACCACTTTATTTACCTCCATAAAAAAAAAAAAAAAACATTGCTTGACAGGCTACAACATCATAATTAGTGAGATACAATATAAAAGGAGACATTGCGTGTGTAGAAGAAGGAGACAGCAAGTTTTCCAACCTTAAGGAAAGTACTTGAGTCCTTGTACACTTCCTCATATGGGTTGCTTTCATCCGGTTGTTGCACCTCGACCTCTTCCTAACACACAACAACACAATGAGGTTAATATGTTTGTCTATGAACAGAATATTTATTTGCATGAGACACAGTGTATTTGGTAGATGAATACAACTAAAAAGAAATTGATCATTAAGAAATTTAAAAATACAAGTGGAATCAAAATCATGAGAACATTACAACCTATAATAAATATATGAGTAGATAAGTTGTGATAACAAATAGAGGGAAAAACATATTGAAGGGCTTACAGTTAAATAATCAAGATTATAGGTTTCAAATTAGTCAGCCAGAAAATAAAAAAGTGAGCAGAGACATTATCAACCCCCTTATTCTGCCCATGTCATATTCACCCATAAGTCATTCATAGTCAACCTCATGCTGAAATATTTAATTTAATACAACTTACACTCTAACCTCCATAATGATTAAACTTAAAACATGGTCACAGCTTCTGTTGCTGAGAAAAGAGAAAAACAACCATTTGGATGGCCAGATTTATGCTCACAGCCTGCAGCTACAACATGCCAAATGGAGCAAAGCCACAAATTC
Source organism: Etheostoma perlongum (assembly GCA_026937815.1). Taxonomy (NCBI): domain Eukaryota; kingdom Metazoa; phylum Chordata; class Actinopteri; order Perciformes; family Percidae; genus Etheostoma; species Etheostoma perlongum. Next base: position 15,958,525 of record CM049372.1, read on the forward strand.
TGACTTGCAGGCAGGACCTTGACCTGACTATATCCAATATACGTATGTACGTGTCCTTTGGCAAATCTTTAGAGCTAATAAGAATGAATCATAGCCCTACTATTGAGACTACTTTCAAAAGACCTGGGGCGGCTGTGGCTCAGTGGTAAAGCGGTTGCTTGCCAATCAATCAGAAGTTCGAAAACTGGCCCCATGTTATAGTGTCCTTTGTCAAGACGCTGTGCATTGGAGTGTAAATGTGTGTGAGTGTTTATCTGATGAGCAGGTGCCACCTGTAAGGCAGCCACAGCCACAGTGTGTGAATGGTAAAAGCGCTTTAAGTAGTCGTTAAGACTAGAAAAGTGCTATATAAAATACAGGCCATTTATAGCTTGAGATCCTCAGGCAATGGCCCTATTACTGACAAGGAGGGACCACACTTTTGTTTCCACTGCCCTGATTAACAAACTACGGTGGCCCTGAGAGGCCACAGCACGCAACATTAAGAAAAAGCACACCAATAAACCACAACACCAATAAGAAAACAAAAAGCAAATAAACACAACAGAAGTGTTTTTGTCATTTGAAATCCTCCCTCATACATACTGGTGGTGATGGCACAGTGGATATGACACATACCTCTGGTGTGGGAGACCTAGGTTTGAATCCCACGGCAATCCATCAACCTATGTGTCTCTGAGCAAGACACTTAACCCTTAGTTGTTACAGAGGCGTGCGACCGCTGACATATATAGCAATTGTAAGTCGCTTTGGATAAAAATGTCTAAACTAAATGTACTCACTTCCCGGCATGTCCTAGTTTTATCCAATACATGTTACATCTACTTTTGTTGTTTCCTACAGAGGTTTTTTTGTATTTTGATTTGTCAATGTAATTGTGGTTTTATACTTTAAATCGCCAACATTTGTTTTGAAAAGTGTTAATCAGGTTTATTATCATTACAATAAGGTGGAGGCTTTTTTAACTTATGCAGACTCATAATGATCACCTTTTGTTCTTCCACATCTTCCTCTGTGTCCTCTCCCTCCGTCTGTGCCTTTCTTTTGGAAGGTGCTACATAACTGTCAAATGAAGCTCTGCAAAAAACACACACACAGCCGAATACATTACAATACATTCCCTGATTCTTTGGCTTACTAAAGCACAAAATCAACATTTTAGCAGTGACAATGACGAGACAAAACTGATAAGCAAGATGGACAAATGTTTACAAAAATATGTTAAAGAAGAAAGGAGGGGAGCTGTCGAATGTCAAAAAGTGAGTGTATTTAATATGCTCAATATATGCACAAATACAAGGACTAAATGGCAAAAAGCAACTTAAAATGGCTTAGACTGGAAACTTTTGTGTTCTTCATTCCATTACGTCCCTGCATGTATACACATGTAGCATTTTAAATCACATTCTCCCTTTCAATTGCACCCCTCCTTTCATCTTTCTCTTAAAGGTGCAATATGTAATACTGACAGCTAGAGTATACTGAAGAGTTGTCTCCCCGGGCCCCTCCTCCCATTTCATTTCCCACTCAGAGTCAATAACATGAGCAGTTACCATGAGATAGCTTTCCGTGGCACAAGGAGAAGTGCAACCATCAGTTCCTCAGTGAAACGGACGGTTTTATTTTCTCTCGTTCTAGTGATTAGCACATCTGGGAGATGGCGTCGGATATGCGTTAGAATGTCAGATGTATTTCCACTCACATACCCGACAACTGCTAAACAACGCTGACACAAAGTCCTTGTCTTATCCACCACCCTCTCACCTGTACTACTGTAACCGGCTGGGAAACCCAAGTTTTGTGTATAAAATGTCTGTATTGTCACTGCGCTGCTGGACCCATTCATGAGTCAGCCGTCACTCTAGAGTAACATACGTCCATCGCGCTCCCCCTCTCTCTTTTAATCAGTTATTGTTGAAAACAAGTGAAGGAGCTTTCTCAGAGATTTTTTTTATATATATCCTAGTCTATTTATTTCAGATAATTTTAATTTACATGTGTTGCAGCTGTATGTACAACATACAACTTCAACATCAATATTCTATGTAAAATAAAATTTGTTTTGATTAAAATCAACTAATAATCGTGATAATTGATTGTGATCTCAATATTGATAAAAAAAAAAACGTGATTTTCATTTTGGCCATATTCATGCAGCCCTAACATATTGCACCTTTAATACTGACCTGTTTGGGCAGCTTTTTGCCAATTTAATAGAGCCATTGTTTCAGTTCACCTCATTAATTAAGAAACTATGCAGAATATGGGGAGAGCTAAAATGCAACATATGTAATCTTTCCATGCCTTCCTTTACTTTCTTAATGTCTCCCAATTGTGCCCTGATACACGTTTTGCTTTAAACATCCTTGACATTTTCTCACTGTTTTGGGGGTATATCTTACCTGCATGATTCTCTTGTCTCCTCTATCTCCTTTAGTTCATCTTTACTGTTGAGGACAGCTCCAATACTGTCTGCGCTTTCAGCTCCCAACTGTGGTCAGACAAAAATGAGAAAAATCAGTGCAAAGTAACATATTTTCAAATTCTAGTATTGTCTCCTTTATTATATAATGCCTTGTTGTACTCAACGTTTTTTGTCTCAGTATTTTGTGCTGCTTTTATGTAGCTCCAGGTTTAACAATTTCCCTCGAGATTAATATAGTTCTATCTTCTCTTCCCGTTAACGTTACTTTAAATTAATGTTGTTATATTTCCTGTAACGTTACATGTATCCTAACTGACAACGATGCAAAGATATCAATTGTGGTAAGGTTTACGTTAGCTACAGGCTCAAATAGCTTCAACATGTTGACGTTAACAGTGCGTTTTACAGTGCTAACGTTATGCGCCTACAGTCCACTCGAGGGCGAAACATGCGGATATGTCAGCTAAACTATCATCGCCCATGTGTGTAACGTTATCTATGCGACTGTACTCCGTCCTTTTTCACCACACAGTCGAAAATTAGTTTTCATTACAACAATGCTGTAATCTAGCAACGCCACAGGTGGTTAACAGTTAGCTGTAGATTATGCTAGCTCACTTAGCTAGCTAACGTTACTTGCTAACAACAAGATGCTCAGTCCACTTGCCTGTTGAGCTAAAAGCTGCCGCCTAAGTTTTTGTCGCTCGCGGATCTCTTGCAGTCGGCTGTTCATTTCTTTAGTTGCAATGTTTAGCTGTTTTAATACCCTTGGTCGTTGTTACATTGAAGCTTTTTATATAAATGTGATTAGCTAGCTATAACGGTAACTTATATTATTAGCGAACAATTGGCCAGTGTCGGCCGGTGTAGCCGCTAAAGTCACAATGGGTGTACTCGTTATGCACACCGGGGCGCTCAGATTCGATTTGGAGCCACCGTATTCAATGGCTATTGACTCAATATTGTAAACTGAGGAGCTTTTTGCGTCTGCAAAGGTTTTGGCAACCCAGTTTGAGTGGCTCAACCGGCGAATTGAGCGGTGTATCGTGTAACGCCGCCAACTTGGGCGAGTTTTGGCGTACGCCGGTGTAAATGAAGAGTGAACACTTTGTGCTTGAATAGACGCGGCTTGATTATGTCACCAGATAGGACGCTTCTGTTTGACGTTTCCAAATTCCTTCTCCAATCAGATAATATCATGGAAACTACTATATTTTAGACACTTGAGGCGCTATTGACCATTTAAGTCTGCATGTCATCAAAGATGCCTCGAGACGTTCATTTTTGGATGTATGATCTTTGGATGTATGATATGTGGCTTGGGTTAGATAAAGTAGACTATAAGTGAGGTTAAATATTCTGTAGGTTAATGTTAAAGGACATTTCTAAAAAAGAGAATGCACCAAAGGTCCTAAAGCATATGCCTTAATAAAACTTGCTTTTCAGTACAACCAAGCAATCAAATAAACATTTTGATTATGAATGTCTCAACAAAAAGCCATTTCTTAACGTTTTGGGAGCCATATGTGGATTATTTGGGATTATATGCTACATATTAGGCCTAAAGTTATTAGCTATGGGTTCCCCACCTGTAAATTTGACCTTTGATTAATAGCCTATATAATTTCCACATATAATTAAACGCTGTAAAATCGCTATATGGGGGGGGGGAGGTTTACAGCGAATATGACTATAACCTACTGTATGCTTTTCAATTTTGGTTGGGGGCTGCCTGCCCATTAGCACAAGCAAATAGGAGTTTCATTGATCCGCGTCGTCTACTTTCCCGGTTCTCACTCTCGTCCCACGGCAGGGCGATGAGGCTGACTGAAAATCGTCTCCTCTGCTGATGATAGAAGCTACTGATGGTAGAAGCACTGTCTTCGCTGCATACAACCAGAGACCTAACATGAATTTGGCATTGCTTGCTATAACAGCCGCGCTTTTGGCTGCGGATAGCGGCTCCTGTTATTCCAGCAGCGTCCCTTCATTCATCCTGCCGTTTACCGACTGCGTCCAGAGCCGCGGGAAAGACGGTTTCTACCTGGGAGCTATAGACGTCACTGAGTCCGGCACCCGGTGCATGAACTGGACCGAAGTGGCCGGCTTCAAGGAGCGCTACCCGGGCAAAGGAATAGGAGAGCACAATCACTGTCGCAACCCGGACGGCAGGATCCGACCCTGGTGCTTTTTCAGGAACCACAAAGGCAGAGTGGACTGGGGGTACTGCGACTGTAAACAAGGTACGGCTAAACACGAAGACCTATAATAGACACACAGCATTATAGGATTTTGTTGGGATTCATAATTTTAAATGAGTAATATGTCAAAAAACATTATTAACATAGAAGTAGAAATCCCAAAATGAATTGAATGATAATTTAAAATCAATGCTTATTGGCTGCCCCGGATACAGTAGCCCTGTAATTTAGGCCTATTATTCTAATTTTTATTTGGGCTGATGAAGAGCAGATAACTGTAGCCTACAGTGGTTTTTAAATTGGTGTCAAACTGTCTCAACAATTGTTCAACTTAGGAAGCCCATGCTGAAGTAATTAGACAGGACACACCTTCAGTGTCCCAGGTGTGAGGACAGTGTGCAGATGGCAAGTCTAAGCACATTTGTGCTGTAATGAGTGCAGAGGTATTTGCTTATATGGTGTGTTGTATGCCACATAAGTAGGCTACGCTAGAGGCCTACTCAGAGAGCGTAAAGTGAGTAGGCTCAATAAAATCTCTCTTGTCACATTAAAACAGTTTGACATGGGGAACACCATATTATCATCTATCGCCTATCAAGTACACAGGCTTGGACTACTAGGTGTTGCTAAAGTCAAAAGTTAGGGCAAAGTGGGCCATACATCTCTGGACTGATGAAAGGTAGAAGCAAAAGAGAGTGTCGTGAAAGGAATAGTATGCAATTTCCATTTGGCATGAGCAGCATATGTAGTATTTTCAGTCTCGTAGTTTGTACATCATGGGTAAATTATCTTCTTGTAATTGATACATGGGATTGACACACATTGGTCCTGTTATTAAAGATGTTTGGACAATTACACACCTTTTGAAGGGGTGGCGACGTTCTTTTTTTTCAAAAGACAGCCACACAGTGAATGTTTAATTTAACTTGGAAATGCTGAATGCAGGAAGACGTTCACCTGTGTGTGTCTGTGTTTGTGTGTGTGCGTGCGTGAACATGCGCTCCTACAATCTTTGTTGCCATAATAATTCAAATATACCAAGTGATACACACAAAGCAATCAGGTTACTCCAACAATAAACAACATGCACCCACAAACACTGTAACCAGATGTAAACCACTCAATTCAAAATCTTAATTAGCTTGTGGCTAAATGAATTTAATCAGTGATATAATCAATTGTTTGGCAGTGAGGTATGAGGCCCTACAAGGTGAATACATATTTTATTCTTGGGTGAAAGAAATTTAAAAAGAACTGTGTGGCTAGCTAAATATGTCATAATTTGCTGTGACAGTAAAAAATACAACCAGTATATAGCCAAACAGCCACTTTATTGTCCTAGTCTATGTACTATTTTTAACAGCACTATATTTTTTTATCTTTATTGTTGTTTTCTTTCTACTGTCTAGTTGTAATGTGACAACACGACACACACATAAAACATTATGTCAATAGATGTCAGGACACTGACAGGTTCATTGAATCATTTATGGGACAGTTGTACGCCTCTTTATGTGCAAAACATTGCATGTATCGCTGATCGCAATGGAGACAGTCTTCCTTTATGAAATCAAATACAGCCTTCCCCCCTCTTCTTTTTTTTACTTGGATTGAGCTGTTTTTCTTTTTTTAATTTGCACCCACTTATTTTTTTCCTGTCTTTCATCCTGCTCCCTTTACTCCCTTTCTGTCTTAACACCCTACTTATATATTTTGATATGGTGTGACACATCTTTTCTATGTCATCTTTTATCCCCCATTTTGTATGTGCTGGATTACTACACATCTACTGTTCCCCAACCCTCTTTCCATCCCAGGTTCTGTGCGTCTGCAAGGAGGTCGCTCCAAGCTAGATGGTAGGGTGGAAGTCTATCTGGGAGGACTGTGGGGGTCTGTGTGTAGCGATGACTGGGGGGACGAAGACGCTGCAGTGGTTTGCAGACAGCTGGGCAAGGGGTGAGAGAGAGCACACATGCACACACGGCAAATAGTGCATGCGCTCAGGCATGCACTATTTGCCGCTCTCTGTCTGCCTCCCCCTCTTACATACATATTCAGACACAGGTGCAAGTACAATAACCATCTGCAATGTGAAGCTAAAGAGATCTGGCATATGGTAAGAGTGTGATGGAAATTTAGATGGACTGTTAGAGAATTTTACAAGACCTCAGATATACACATGCACTCTATTCACGGTCTTTGTACATTTCTTGTGTGACCCTTGCATTCCAACCCCCCACTCTCCAGAGGTATTTAAATACTTCAGTGCTCAGCTATTTACCTTGTTACCACCTCTCTCTTTCTCTTTCGACTGTGTCTTCTGGTCTTACATTTTAAGATGCTTTCATGCTAGAAAAGCCACTGATCTGCTGGGTCTCAAGGGAGCCTGTAGACAGATCATACATATCAACAGTGTTCCTAAGCTGGGGTATAGATAGTTGAGAAAGTGTATTATTTCCCTGGAGAACAGAGGCATTCTGTGCACTTACTACACATGTTAACACTAACACCAGTGCTAGCACGCATGCTGACATGAGCACATGCTTGTGTCTGCATATTCACACAGGAGTCAGTCAATGAAAGTCCAGAGCGGAAAGGAAAGAGGGCAAATGTCAGCCATATGTCAGCCGGTACTGTTGGTGATGAGTTTCACGTGGCCAGTTATTGAAGTTGTTGGGTGTAAAACTGCTGGGCACTTTGACCCTGTACTGGCAGAGCATGAACATACAAATGGCTCAAGGTTACTGCTTGCAGACGGCTGCTGTACTTTTTCCTCTGAGATTGGCTGGCTGGCTGCAGGATTCATCTCAGATGATTTGAAATAAGAAGTGCCAAGCAACTTAACTTAATTTCTCTTGAAAAATTTTCAAATGTCTTGATCAACACATTTCATCAGTTTGCTGTTTGATGTCAGTTGTGTGTTAAAAAAGTATTTCAAATTAGTAAAAATAACTTGTTTGCTTATTGATTCCATTCCAGGATCTCAGGTCGTGCACGTGCAGTTCCTCTGTTTCGTCCAAGCATGGCCAAGCTCCATTGGAGGGCGGTCCATTGCCAGGGAGAGGAGCCAGACCTGCTCCTGTGTCCTAAGACTGCTTGGAATGGAGGGGAATGTTCTCTGGCTGCAGCCATCACATGCACACAGCAGCAAGGTAGGCACTCTTCATGGGGAAGTATAGGTCTGGGAAGGATGGATAGAGGTTTGGATGAATATTTAAAGGTGCACAAAGCAATGTTGGGTAACGGCACTTCTTGTTGACGTTCAAAGTATTTTCAAACAAAACAAGGCTAGCTCGCCCCTCCCTCCTCCTCATCCCTTCCCCTCTCCCTCCCTTCTGTGCTTCCACGCACTAACCCTCCAACCCCCCCAAACCCCCACCCCCACCCCCAACTTCTACTTGTTGGCAATTGGCTGGAACACTGTTTGTGATGTTTGGTGATGCAAGTTGCCGCAGTTTGTTGTTGTTGCCGTTTGCAGACCCTGGGCTGTCTACAGAGACCACATTTTTTTAGAGTGTGTTCTGGGGACAGGCAGCTCACGGATAGTGAGGAGATGTTCGCTATATGTGACAAAAAATGTTAGCCTAAAAAGCATGTGAGATTGCTCAGAGCACCTTTAACATGATCTGATAGCTCAACAAACTTTAAAACATTCTACAACCCCTACTCAGTTTTAGAACTGTCCTGAAAATAAACTTTAAATAAACAAAGACATTATTCTCTATCTCCTATATCTAGCATACTTTGAAGTTGATGCATGATTTTTTCACTTTTTGGGGTTGTACCAAAATTGTAGAATGCACTTATTGTAAGTTGCTTTGGATAAAAGCATCAGCTAAATAAATGTAATATTTAAAGTGCCCATATTATAAAAAAAATCCATGTTGTTTTGAGTGAGATATAGTTTCTGAATGTCCTCTGCCTTCAGTCTCCGGGTGAGCTGTTTAAAATCTGCACGGCTTTCTACGTCACTAGGCGAGACGAGGTGGCTAACCATAGCATGCTAGCGCTAGCGTACTTGCTCGTTCTCAATGGCAAAACACTTCTACAACACACACTAGTTGACCATAATCTACAAAAGAACTACTTCCATGTCCCTGTTCTGCAGGTATTCCACAAGTATGCCCTCGTTTAGAAGACGTCTCCCAGCTAATCCTGCCTTGTACTGACCAAAGTTGGCAAAACAGTAGCTAGCTGATGTGATCTTACCTAGCTACTACACATGTGCAACTCCCAACAAAGTTAGTAAAGAAATGAGATGTCTCACTCTGTAGCTAAAACAGAGACAAAAAAATAGACGGGTGAAAACAGGATCTGCAGCAATGTGAAATACAACAAAAATATGGTGTTTTTTGAAAATGAAACCATGTAAACCTATTCTGGTACAACCTCAAAATACAATTATGAACCTGAAAATGAGCATAATATGGGCACAAAAAAAAAAGTTCTGCATTTCGTGTCAGCCTGCATAGATTCTTTAAGTACACTGTGAAAATGTGTGCATTCATGTTTGTGTTTGTTTCAGCAATCAAGACGCTCCCTATACGACTGGTGGGGGGTCGATCAGGGTCAGAGGGCACAGTGGAGGTCTTCCATGCAGGGCAATGGGGTTCCATATGTGACGACCAATGGGACAACAGTGATGCAGAGGTGGTGTGTCGACAACTGGGGCTGAGGTGATAGGACACGCACACACACACACACACACACACACACACACACACACACAGTATGAATGAATAATGTTCATTCACATTTATTCCAACAGGTAATTAGCATAAAGGAAATATATTGTGATTATGAGAGTAAGAGGAAAAAGTTTGACAGAAATATAGACTAGATGCATAGATGAGTAACTGTGGTTGTCCCGTCTGTCTCTCTTTATCTCCAAAAGTATGAGAAGTATTCTTTCCATTCGGACACACAGAGAGAGAAGCGAGCAGTAAAGAACATCTGGGGGTCAGATAATGAATCAGGCTCATTGTTCCTGCATGAATTCTAGTACCACAGAGATATGCATATTCAGCAACACCACACTCTGCAAATGTCCATGTGTGCATTTTTTGTGTATATCACTGTGGTGTTGGTGTTGCACTGTTTATGTGCACGGATATGTGCAGCAATATTTAAAAAATATCTTTGAAATACAGTAGGTTTATTTGATTCAACTTCCAGATTAAACAAATACTGCATCCTACACCACATATTTTGTAAGTCAAATAGAGCCTGTCTGTACATCTGTTTTTAATTGTACTGCAAACCAAACCTTCTATTCTTCTATGTTTTCTTTGCAGCGGTGTGGCGAAGGCATGGGGCCAGGCACATTTTGGCAAGGGTTCAGACCGTGTCTGGCTGGATGAGGTGCGTTGCACAGGCAATGAGCTCACTCTGGAGCAGTGTCCAAAAAGTGCCTGGGGGGAACACAACTGTCTGCACTCTGAGGATGCAGGAGTGTCCTGCAACCCTCTTACAGGTAGAACAATCTATAATCTAAAATATTTATAAAAACATGCAAGTTTAATGCAAACATAGATTATATAACATAAAAGATATAAAGATATAGAACCCCTTCCTGGAATTCCCACCTTATGTAGCGGAAGGGTTTGCATGGCAAACATTTTGACTTGTCAAACACAGTAACTGATAGCATTAATAAGGGTTGCACATTACTGTGGTATTGTGTGTGCTGGGTAAATGGAAGACCTAAATTGAACAGAGCAGTCATTAATGTTATTAGTTACACACATGCTTTTATTTTTAAGTCAAAATGTTTTCTTTAACAAAAAGTTTGGAAATTGGTTATAGGAGAGAAAAAACAAATCAAAGTCCCTTACTGAAAAGGGTGCAATGTGAAAACATTTCTTTCCCGCATGAGCTCGCTCCTGGAGCCAGCGAGGTATTGGAGGATGCTTTTAGGAAAGTTAATGGTGGCCAGGCCCAGAAATATGGTTGACTATTGCACTGCCTGAGAAAACAATGTGGGAAAGCTTATGTGGTTTTATCACATACAATGAGAGGAATAAGCCAGGTTGCCAGGTGACCAAAGTGTGAAGTCTTAAGGATTAAATTCTGGCTACAGACATTGGCTCCAAACAGCATCTCCTAGTGCTATAATTACTGTTTTGTCTGAATAATAAAAAAAATGTTGTTGCTATATTGTGATCCAAAACAATAACTTATAACGAAAAAGCCATCAAAATACGTATTTGTAATTTATTTATTTATTTATTTATTTATATCATTGAGAAAGCTGTTTTAATGTTGATGCAAGGACATTGCCTAACTCTCTCTTTCTCTTCCTCTCCAGATGGCTCTGTAAGGTTGGTAGGGGGCACCAGCAACTATGAGGGACGTTTAGAAGTATTTTACCGTGGTCAGTGGGGGACAGTGTGTGATGACGGCTGGACAGATTCTAACACACATGTTGTGTGCCGACAACTTGGTTACAGGTAATGTAAAGTATTTACTCCAGACAGGCACATACACATGCAGTCTCGGTAGTTATTAAGAAGTGAAACAAAATTTGTGTTTGTGTGTGTGTGTGTGTGTGTGTGTGTGTGTGTGTGTGTGTACATGTCTACCTTGTAGATTAGGTGAGACTCTCCTTTCTGAAGGACTAGACATCACCTCAGTCCCACGCTTCGGGGTGGGGTCAGGTCCCATTCTTTTGGATGATGTGAGCTGCACAGGGAAAGAGCCTAGCCTATTGCTGTGCAACAGGAAGGAGTGGCTCCGCCATGACTGCACACACCATGAAGATGTGAACATTGCATGCATCGCTGATCGCAATGGAGACAGTCTTCCAACAAGTAAGACAGAATCTTATCTTGCTGTAAGACTTCAAAAGGATGCAGATAGCATAGAAACCATTAATGGCTGAGAGAGGAAATGTTACCTTTTAAAATGTTGGTTATGTATGTGATTACATACTGCTATTATTTATTTTAGGTGCATACAGGTATGTCGATTGTCACTGTTTTTAGACTTTGGAAAACAAAGAGCAGTGCTACTTGAAGCTTGATTAAAGTTTGTTATAACAACACACATGGAAACCTAATGTCTGTGTGGGTTGTGCTCTATGTATGTTATATGTGGAAAGTTTGCAAGTTAGCAAGAGCACAAGTGGGCAATCTGTAAACATTTCTGGCATTTGCCTTCATAAATAGTAATGGTATGTCTCTAAAATCCCATTGTGATTTGAGAGTTGATCAAGACGGAAACTCCACTCGCAACACCCTAATGATCGTTGGATGGTATTGGTTTAGATTGGTTACACTCTTATCTCTCTTTTGTGTTGACATTTTTTAATACAAATCATCCATCTGCTGTGAATTATGGGAAGCCACAGGGTTCAATCCTCAACCTGTTGTATTTTCCATTCATATGCCTTATAATTGAAAGACAAAAGTGTCTGTTAGAAGCAGACTTTAAATAGATTTATTTAGTTAAACCCCCATCAGTGTTTGCCATCTGGGCCCCACAACCCTGGAATGATAGCTGCATGAGATCAGGCTGGCAAGATTTTCAAAATCTGGTTTAATATAACAATAACAAGACATAATTTTAGAGGGACTTTTACTCAAATGATTCCTGTAGTTTATTTGCTGATTGTTCTTATATATTTGTATTCCCTTTGATCTATAAACAACTATATATTTTTGTTTTTTGTAAAGCACTTTGTAATAATAAGACTGAATCAAATGAATAAAAATATAATATATACATTTTATTATCCATAATAAAGCTAGCTTAAAGTTAGCTTAAAACAAGGACTGTAGAAGCTTTGCATTAAGAGCACACATATGTATAGACTTTGAAGAAGAGGAAAGGTGTGACTTCATAATACTTATTAATGGAATTGCAAGCTGATGTCTTTAAGATCTCTGCCAAACTCAATCTGCATTCAATTTGATCTCATCTGACTGAGAAGAGAATAGCCAACACACTCCAAGAGACAGATCGAGGATGATGTAAGTCATGCTAACTCTAATAGGCCCAGCTGTTAGTTGGCTTAATAATTGGGCTGCTTGTAAAGTCGTCATAATTAAATGGACTTACTACAAACCTTTTCTTAAAGTAAGTCTCCCTCATGCCACTATTTCTCACTGTTCCTAACTGCAAACTCATAACTATCAGGCACCAGACACAAAAGACTGCACTTCTTACCTCTTCAGAAGAAGAGACAGGGTTAAATAGTGTTACTGCTTGCTAAAAGAGGGAGGAAGGGCTGGATGGTAACACCATTAATCAAGCCTATTTCTATAGCCTACAGACACCAATAAATATGTGTAAGCATAGTGCTGGACGGAACCAGTTTCATTCTCTGCCATCTGTCATGATGTTGAATGTAACAGATAAGTCTAGTGAATGTCACAGAAAGGATGTGTCATGTTTTTTTTAATGTCCTCTGAGTGATGATAAGTTGGGTTTAGGTAGCTTATGTTTTTTTGGCAAGCGCCTGAGGGACACTCTCACCTCACAAACGCCCATCAAAGAATTGTGTCATTACTACACAGCATTTGTGTGTGTGTGTGTGTGCTTGTTTGTGTGCATTTGTTTGAGTGTTTATGTGTGTACGCAAATCCCTCCTTCCCACTCAACATGCCACAGGCAGATTGGTTTAAGTTGTTATGTTGTTTTTGGAAAAGAAGAAAAAGCAGATAAGCCAGGCTGGGCTTTGAACTCTCTCTCTCTCTCCCCCTCTTTCACTCAGAGCAGCAATATGTGTGTGTGTGTCTGAGTGAGACTGTGTGCGTTCATGCATGCATGCGTGCGCTGAGAGGGGGAAAAACTGTGTTTGTATTTCTAAGTGAGAGGACAAATGAAAATGAGAAAAGAAATGAGAAAAACTAAAACAATTGGTGCTGCCTACACCCTGTTATCTTGTGCTAGCCTCTAAACATGTTCAAAATGTCATTAAAAGTGCCTACCCATGTGCAGTGATCGCTTCCCAGTGAACACAGTGAATCTGCATGCAGTAGATGTGATAGAAATGCATAAAAGAAAGAATTGTGCTAATTCAGCTGTGTTAGTTTCTGAGCTTAGGAACCATCTACAAACTACAACAAAAAAAGAGACAAAACAAAAATATGTAGGCTATCAATTTAATGATTAATTGAGATAGGGTTTCCAAACCTACCTCAGTTATAACATGTCTCCTGCTAGTTGTACTACAGCACTTACTTTCAATTTTTTTTTTTAAATGTTTTTTTAATAATATGTTTGTATCTCTTTTTGGTGTTGTAGTTTGTAGACGGTCCCAAAGCACTCCTTGCAGTATCAACACAGGAACTAAACACAGCTGAATTAGCACAACATTCATGCATTTCTGTCCCATCAACAGCAGTCAGATTCACTGTGTTCGCTCCAAAGGAATAACTGCACATGGGTAGGCACTGGTAATGGCCTTTTGAACATGTTTAGAGGCTACAAACACATTTAAAACTTGCCCTGCTTAAGCTTGTTGGGTGCTAACTCTAGCAAGAGGATAACAGGGTGGCATGTCATACAACTTAATACAGTAACAGAGATTCCAGGCTAAACTGACTGCTAAAAAAGTATTTGCTATTTACAGAATGATTGTGTAACTGTAAACAACCAACTTTAAATATCATAGCATAAAAAAACCTGACACTTGGCAAGAGTGTTAACTGATCCTGAAACCGTCCACACATGGAAAAGACATTGGTATTCACTTATATGAGATTAGGGTGTGTGTGTGTGTGCGTGTGTGCGCGTGTGCGTGTGCATGTCTGGGCATCCGGTGCAGACAAATGATGATGGATGGTTTAAACTAATGCCCAGACTGATTTGATTAACAGTTTAGGTGAATACCATTTGAGGGAAAGAGAGGGGGCATGTGAAAAACAGAGAGAGGTAATGAAAATAAATAATCTTTTCATCGCGACAGGATTCTAACAACTTCCCATTCTGGACAAACAAGTGGCTATGTGCATGAAAACAGACAGGTGTTCAAGCTTTTTCCTTTGTAGGGAACATGAGCGCACATGCTCAATTTTCAACACACTAGCCCGGAGGATGAGGTTTGTTAGGGAATGTGTGCGTAGTGCCTTTGAGCATTTCTAGACTTGGGCAACTTCAGAAAACAGAAATAAATCTGTGCCAGCAGTGTGAGTCTGTGTAGTTGTTTTAAATTGCTTTTATGTGTATGTGTGTTCTTCAGGTGTGCCAGTAAGGCTTGTGGGAGGAGAGAGCCCTAGGGAAGGCCGTGTGGAGCTCTATCTGGCTGGACAATGGGGGACTGTGTGTGATGACGGATGGACTGATCGTGACGCTGAGGTGGTGTGCCGACAGCTGGGATATAGGTATGTAAGTGCATGTGTGTTTGAGTAGCATCATTGATAGCCATGTTTTTCTGGGTGACATGATAAAAAAAGCACAATGACTCTCATGGAGCATGAGCAACAAGGTTTTGCTTGCCATAAGGGCAGACGAAGCTGTTGGAAGTGGCTAATTCCACACAGCACTTACAGGATCAATTGGGAGGAGGGAAGATTGCCTATGAAGTTTGGAGAGATGGGTGCATTTTACAGCTGCAACTTATGGTTATTTTCATCATTGATTAACTATTGAAAAATATCTTGATTCATTTTGTGGTTAACAAAATGTCAGAAAGAAGTGCACAAATATTCTGTTTACTAGAATAAAAGGCTAAGACAACCTGAAAATATTCACTTTTGAAAAAGTGGTACATTCTAGGCATTTTTGCTTAAAAACTGAAATTATGAAAAGTCCATTAATTTAGTTGACAATTTCTGCCAATCATTTCTTTTTCAGTCATGGTCAAGATGTTGGAATAGAGGTAACATATTGGAGAAAGCCTCAGTTTTGAGCTGTGGCATTGCAGTGTGATCACTCTATAAACTCACATAAGTGAATCCAGACTGCCTACTCTGTTTGCAAAATCAATCATTACTTCTTAGACTTGGCATCTGCGTGCTCCCACTCTGTCTTCCATCTCTCTATCTCTCAACGCTTGTCTGTTTTCAGTTTGCACTTCATCATGCACGTCTCGAGTTTCAAGCTAACCGACAATGGAAAAACTATGCTTTTAATCATTTTAGATTACTATATTTCATTAATCAATCTTTACAAATTGTGCACTAAAGTTATTCAAGTACTTCTTATGAGCCTCTGCTGTGCTGCCAGCTGTTTTTATTAAGGGTTTTAGCTGTGCCCTTTTGCCGAGTAAAGATAAACATCCAATTAAGGAGCACGCCAATTATGCATGTGACACATTCACAGTGACAGATATGTTGAGGAGAAGCAAACTACCTCATCTCATCCTCTCTGTGTCCCATTATCCCTTCCCTCTGAAACCCTGTACCGTTTTCCAAAATAATGGCCATGGGATGGCAAGGGAAAACTGTACCGTGACAAACTGTCTTCATTTTCTCTCTCATCACTGCTCAGTATGAGACACTCATCCCTTAGCCACCCAATTTTCTATGACACATCTGGGTGTAGATAAAAGCCACATCTGGAGTGCATAAGCACGAGAGAGAGAGAGAGAGAGAGAGAGAAAGAGAGAGAGAGGAAACATGTTTGAGGAGTGTAAAAGCCATGTTAGGATCATCATTCTGTCTCACACAGGGTGTGGCGAATGGTCATTCATTACATACATCACATAACATGTCATTTAGCTGACGCTTTTATCCAAAGCGACTTACAACTGCTCTTTATATCAGAGGTTGCACCTCTGGAGCAACTATGGTTAAATGTCTTGCTCAGGGACACATTGGTTGATGTATCACAGTGGGAATTGAATCCAGATCTCCCACACCAAAGGCATGTAACATATCCACTGCGCCATCTCCACCATACATAGCAGGTCCCCAAGGGTTAGAGGTTGCTCAGGGAGTGATAAAACAAAATATGCATATTCCTATACACACAGACACACACACACACACACACACACACACACACACACACACACATATGCACTTTCACACAACTTTTATAAAAAGTTTTATAATTTTTTTTTTTTTAATAAAATCAACAGTATGACCCAGAGTCACCTTAAATAAGAATCTACATGAAACTGGACAACAAACAAAAAAGGTATGCCATAATACTTAAAAACATATTTTGGCAACAACTTTATTTGCTAGTGGTCAAGTTGAGGGAGATCCAGGGGGTCCCAAAGAAAAAGGGGATTCATTATTTTATTTTACTAAGAGGTTTTACTTAGATTGAGGACTTGTTTGAAGTTCAACCAAACTGCATCTCGTGCCTGTTACCAGCAGCTTGTGATAAGTCATTTTGGCTGCTCCCTTGTAACATTTAATGGATTTTAATGGATCCAACTAAAATTCAGCCAAGTCAAGAAACATGGTTAACCACATTTTAAAGATAATGCATATGAGCATAATATGATGTCTGACCAAACAATTGGCGTTCCTTTTTAAGTTGAACATGTAGTATCCAAAGCAGATTGTGTCACATTTTTGACTGATGTTGTGTTACTGTGTGTTTCCAAAGAACCAAAGCAGGCTCGATGTCAGGCTTAGTTCCAAGTGACTTGGATGTTCACCCTTTGCATGCTAAGTGCCGCTCAGAGAGCTATTGGAGACACAAGCACAAAACTACATGTCTCAATAAGAGACATGAGAATCCCTTTGGATGAGTGATGATAGAAGACCTGCCGCCCATCAAACCCCAGGGACGCAACATGAGTCAGTTCTCTATCAATCTTAATTAAAATCACAGTTACAGTCTATACAGGCACACATACGCAGCCACAACCTACATGCCTCTCTGTGTTTGCTTATTAAAGTCAAAGGTGAAAAAGTAATACAAATACTGTTATCAGATTGTAAAAGTGGTTTGAACTGATTTGCGTCACAGCCCAAGAATGTCAAACAATAACATCCATACTAACATGTCATCAACATCTGCATGCTCATATACAGCCATGCAGACACAAGGATATGGCACCCAAGCATTCAACTCTTGAATGCTTCTGTTTGTGATTGGTTAAAGGTCCCATGGCATCAGTGGCTAGTAATAGGTGTAAACCTCATGGCTTTTAAACGAGCAAATTGGCAGTTGGTCAAGGACACACCCCCAGGTGGCTCTAGTGGCTGTAATTCTGCACCAAGGCTGAATTTTGGGAAATAGACTTACAACCACTAAGGTCTATAGAAAAGCATCCAAAGAGCACCATGTCATTGGACCTTTAAAGGTAATTTCAAAAAGATACATAGAATTAGAAGAAGAAAAAATAATGACAGTGTTTGTATCACTAAATCAAATAAGGTATATTTTTAATTAAATATGTCCTACACATTCTACACTTTCAAAATCTCATCAGACTATTACAAAAACATTTCAAATACTATTAAAATGAAGGGAGACCAAGCCTTTGGGATATTTTACCATTTTACTATAACAGTAGATCATCCAATTCAACTGACTCTTTTTTAAAAGCTTCTCAAGATTTACTTTTATTACCTCTTTTCTAAACTGATCTTTTGCTTTCATGTTGATGTTATTTCTGTTTTGTAAATTCAATTTTGTGGCTCTTGAATTTGTTGCTGTCCGGCCTTTTTGATAAATATGTACATGTACAGTATATATATTTTTTGGTGAGAATGACATTTTCTTTTTCTCCAGCCTCAATATGAACTACCTTTTTGGCAGTTTTTGAGTTTAATACAATTTATAAGGCAATCGCAATGAAGTGTCTGTGTTCTCTGTCCATTCCACTACAGTGGGGTTGCAAAGGCCCGTGTGATGGCGTATTTTGGGGAAGGGACCGGCCCTATCCACGTTGACAATGTTAAGTGTGGCGGGGAGGAGCGTTTGTTAGCGGACTGCATCAAACAGACACTTGGCACTCACAACTGTCGCCATAGTGAGGACGCTGGGGTCATCTGTGACTATGGTGAATCGCAAAACAGCTACAAAGAGGTCAAAGGTCGGTCAGGTCTGATTTTTATTTAAAAGAATATGGAACTTGTGTGATTTATTTCTATAGTGTGTTTAGCAAACATTTCCATTATGCCATATACACTGAAAAACTATTGAGAAACAAATGACTAAAGAAAACTCTGGAGGTACAGTTCTGAGAGGAAAGCAGGCAGGGCTTCAGTGTGTGTGTGTGTGTGTGTGCGTGTGTATCCAGATGGTAAAAGGGAAACAGCCATGTTATTGCTTCTCCCTGTCTGTTACACATCAGGGCAGACTCACACAATGCTATTCGTTACCTGCACATATGCTATTACTTCCATTTCGCAAGGGCACATTCTTGTGCAAGTCAAACCACTGCAGGAGGGTCCTTAGTCTCTTCAGTATGATGCATTACATCTTCTGTTTGTAGATTGTAACATCAAGTACACACACAGACTACGAAAAATGATCTCTCATTTATTTTATTTTATTTATTTCAGGTTCATGTTTTTCAAGCAGTCTAAATATTTAAAATGAGAGACATCTGAGCTAAAATGTATGGTTTAACAATCATCACGCTCCCACACAACCTCACATATACACTCCCAATGGTTCCTCTTTTGTCTCTGTCAGATCCTGTCAACTCAATTTGTGGTTTGCGGCTCATACACACCCGCCAGCGGCGAATCATAGGAGGAGAAAACTCTCTGAGGTAAGCTGGAAGGGACAGGAGGGAATAATGACTGCACAAAGAACTCCTGTCAGAGACATATAGAATAGAGAATATTGGACACATAATCAAGACGATAGATGGAAATGAGTAAGAATGTCACCATTAAATGTGTTTGTCACTTACAACGATTTACATTGAAGACACAGGCTTGCATTGGCCTACACGGAAACATCAAATTAAACAGTCTTCTGTCTTGCTCTGTGTGTGTTTGTGTTGTGTGTAAGAAAGATATATAGAGAGAGACAGAAAGAGGTTTGGATAAGCAGAGAGAAAAGCAACATTTATGAGTATTTGAATGCAAACAAGTGCGTGTGAAACTAAAGAACATTTTTCATACTGAGTATGTATTTGTGTGTTTGTGTGTGTGCATGTTTAGATGACATCTTGCATGTTTTCATTTTACATAACTGTCTGTAAAGTCATTCTGCTTGGTAAGCTAATGTTTAGTGTCCTCCAAAAAAATCACATAAATCATATTTGGATAGAATATACATGTTGCTATGATGACTACCTGCACTTTTATAATTTGTGTGTGTGTGTGTGTGTGTCTGTAGGGGTGGCTGGCCATGGCAGGCTGCAGTTCGTTTGCGAGGATCTCGAGGAGACGGGAGGTTGGTGTGTGGAGCAACGCTCATTGACACCTGCTGGGTCCTCACCTCAGCACACTGCTTCAAGAGGTCAAACATACACACACACACACACACACATACACATACCAACTCACACACACGTATGTATATGTCACCAGTTAAAAGGCTATGATAACATTTTGAAAGCCAATTATTCTCATACAGCATGTAGTATGGAGGCCAGGAAATAATCAGTTTTGAAGAAATCTTTATTCATGAAAATGTGGGTGAGCTTATGCATACATTTCCCTCCTTCCCGGCTTGAGCCACCTGAACTGCACTACTTAAAACTACTTCAGTATATTCAATTCTTACAGAGGCATGATAATCTCAATAATGTAAGCAGTGATCATTCAGTGGTTTAGCTGTGGTACAGGTGGCAGGGAGACAGCCAGAGTTACTTCATCTCAACTTCAACTGGTTTGGGGGCCTCCACCTGGCACCACCAATATGACATCAATCACCTAATGCCTATAGCAGAGAAGGTAACAGAAAGAAAAATGATAAGGAAAGAACATTAATTGAACAAAAAGCTTACAAAGTTGAGCGTTGTGAGGGCACTAACCCTACAGCCTGCATTGTATCTGTACAGCACATGTAAGGGTGTCAGACTGTATTTTAGATATAATATCTTTGGTTGCATTACTAAGTATTCATCATCTGGGTTTGGGCAGAGGTGGGTAGAGTAGCCAAAAATTGTACTCAAGTAAAAGTACTGTTACTTCACAATAATATGACTCAAGTAAAAGTAAAAGTAGTCATCCAAATAATTACTTGAGTATTAGTAAAAAAAGTCCTTGATGAAAAAACTACTCAAGTAGTGAGTAACTGTTGAGTAACGTCTGATTTATTTCTTAACACAAGCATTAATCAGACAGACAAAAATACAAAATAATCATCTTTAGGCAAATTACAGTTCCTCCAATCAATAGAAAAAAATAAAATTAATTTATTAATTACAAATTAGCTTAAGTGAAGAGACTTAAACATCAAATTTAGATGGATATATATATATATCGGAAATCTTCAAAACATGTGTAAAAGACAAACATTCTTCTATCCACAGCAAAAACAAAAATGACTGCTACATGTTTTCTCAGGTTAGATTTTGAGTTTTTGAATGCTGAAATGTCCGTTTGTTTTGGTCGACACAGAAGGCGCCGCATAATGTAGCTGCTGTTTCTCACTTTTATTAAAAGGTAAACATGCTTTCACTATGAGGCCGGAGGGGGGGTGTTCCTCCTCATCTGTGTCTGCATTACCGATGGTTGATTCTAACATTTGTTATGCTACGACTGTCAAGCTAACACGTCCCGCCGCTGAGATCAAGTATGGTCGCGTGACGAGACTGCACAACGTCGTTTGATTGGTGAAACATAGTCACGTGGTAGAGCCTTTAGCGGAGGTCTCTCTCTCTCTGTCAAAATAAAACATTAAAATGAGGCGTACGCGGGGGGTGGGGGGTAAAAACAATGACGCGTAGAATACCAAAGAGGTAAAAAGAAAAGTAACGAGCTCATTGTAGCCTAATGTAGCGGAGTAAGAGTACCGTTTCTTCTTCACAAATCTACTCAAGTAAAAGTAAAAGTATAGTGCTTTAAAACTACTCCTAGAAGTATAATTTTTTTCAAAAACTTACTCAAGTAAATGTAACGGAGTAAATGTAACTCGTTACTACCCACCTCTGGGTTTGGGAAAACCATAACTCTTTACAGGCCCCAGCAGCTCTGCCACTATGAATACAGATTTTTCCACATTAAAGAGAGGAAGTGGTCATTCACTAAATCGTATCCAGTATCATTTATCCATCCATGTCCAGGCCCTTTCTACTGCCAGAGTTGTACTCCTAATGCAAGAACCTCTACTCTGCGAGTCGTCTTTCTTCAAATGACACACAGGAAACCTATAGCTGTGCTTTGCTGCAAATTGGGAATTAGCAATCAGGGCTTCTAGGACTGATTAATGCAAACAGTACCCATAGTTGACCACCAGTGTAATTGCAGATTGACAATAATGTATGTTAGTCTGACTCTTTACTAATAATGGTAAGTCATTTAAAACTGCACAGTAGGCACTATGGTAGCCATAGTAGTTAGCCTCAAACATACCACAGTCTTTAAGTGATTGCTCTTGTGGTTGAATGACTAAGCTTGCTTGTGCAGGAGTAGATCATTGATAGGCTTTACCAAAACAAATTCATTATATGTTTACGTGCATAATGATAGGTGCTCACTCACCTACTGCCCCAGGCTTGGCTTTTTATTTATATTGAATGGGTGTTAATAATTCACAATAGCTTGTGGAATTCATCTGCCAGGTTCAGATTGATGACATTTCTACAGTAGTAACATTTTGCTGACTGCAGCCACATTGGCACACAATTTGTACAGCAGCATGTACAGCACAATGCTTTTCTAGTGTAACAGTTAATTATTTCTGATAGATGTTGCTCAAAGGATACCGTAAGTGCACACCTGAAGACAGTGACAGAAATGTTGAAAGGTACTGTATTTTGTTCTGTACATAGGATTTTTTTCATAGACATTGTAAGCAGCCTAGAAAGGTCAGACACTACAAAGAACTTATTTTTCCTGCTTGGTCACATATCAGTCTTAAATGCTCCAAGCTGTTAGCTTTAGCTATGACAGCTTTGAAAAGTTATATGCTGTATGCAAGCCAGAGCATGCAGACCAAGATAGGGACTTCCGACTTAACTGTGTCCCATTTCTTATACAGTATGGTAACCAAAATAGGGTGATACAGCACCCACAGCACACAGAGCAACAACATCCACCTATCCACAACAAAAACAAAAATAACTGCTACTTGTTTTCTCAGGTTAGATTTTGAGTTTTTGAATGCTCACATGTCCTTTTGTTTTGGTCGACACAGAAGGCGCCGCATAATGTAGCTGCTGTTTCGCACTTTTATTAAAAGGTAAACATGCTTTCACTAGGTAGGTAGGTGTTCCTCCTCATCTGTGTCTGCACTGCCGACGGTTGATTCTAACATTTGTTATGCTACGACTGTCAAGCTAACACGTCCCGCCGCTGAGATCGAGTATGGTCACGTGACGAGACTGCACAACGTCGTTTGATTGGTGAAACACAGTCACGTGGTAGAGCCTTTAGCGGAAGTCTCTCTCTCTCTGTGAAAATAAAACATTAAAATGAGACGTACGCTGGGTGGTGGGGGGGTAAAAACAATGATGCGTAGAATACCAAAGAGGTAAAAAGAAAAGTAACGAGCTCATTGTAGCCTAATGTAGCGGAGTAAGAGTACAGTTTCTTCTTCACAAATCTACTCAAGTAAAAGTAAAAGTATAGTGATTTAAAACTACTCCTAGAATTATAATTTTTTCAAAAACTTACTCAAGTAAATGTAACGGAGTAAATACACGTTACTACCCACCTCTGGGTTTGGGAAAACCATAACGCTTTACAGGCCCCAGCAGCTCTGCCACTATGAATACAGATTTTTCCACATTAAAGACAGGAAGTGGTCATTCACTAAATCGTATCCATTATCATTTATCCATCCATGTCCAGGCCCTTTCAACTGCCAGAGTTGTACTCCTAATGCAAGAACCTCTACTCTGCGAGTCGTCTTTCTTCAAATGACACACAGGAAACCTATAGCTGTGCTTTGCTGCAAATTGGGAATTAGCAATCAGGGCTTCTAGGACTGATTAATGCAAACAGTACCCATAGTTGACCACCAGTGTAATTGCAGATTGACAATAATGTATGTTAGTCTGACTCTTTACTAATAATGGTAAGTCATTTAAAACTGCACAGTAGGCACTATGGTAGCCATAGTAGTTAGCCTCAAACATACCACAGTCTTTAAGTGATTGCTCTTGTGGTTGAATGACTAAGCTTGCTTGTGCAGGAGTAGATCATTGATAGGCTTTACCAAAACAAATTCATTATATGTTTACGTGCATAATGATAGGTGCTCACTCACCTACTGCCCCAGGCTTGGCTTTTTATTTATATTGAATGGGTGTTAATAATTCACAATAGCTTGTGGAATTCATCTGCCAGGTTCAGATTGATGACATTTCTACAGTAGTAACATTTTGCTGACTGCAGCCACATTGGCACACAATTTGTACAGCAGCATGTACAGAAAAATGCTTTTCTAGTGTAACAGTTAATTATTTCTGATAGATGTTGCTCAAAGGATACCGTAAGTGCACACCTGAAGACAGTGACAGAAATGTTGAAAGGTCCTGTATTTTGTTCTGTACATAGGATTTTTTTCATAGACATTGTAAGCAGACAAGAAAGGTCAGACACTACAAAGAACTTATTTTTCCTGTTTGGTCACATATCAGTCTTAAATGCTCCAAGCTGTTAGCTTTAGCTATGACAACTTTGAAAAGTGATATGCTGTATGCAAGCCAGAGCATGCAGACCAAGATAGGGAAGTCCGACTTAACTGTGTCCCATTTCTTATACAGTATGGTAACCAAAATAGGGTGATACAGCATCCACAGCACACAGAGCAACAACAACAAAAAGCATGCAGTCACACAATACACAGAAGAATGCATCAACAAGTTGGCTTACTCACTTCTTCTTTTTGTTCTAATTTGCACACATGCACAGATAATTTTATAATGACATGTTAAGGTGCCACTAAATCTAACTAACACAATTATGTTTCCCTATCCCTTACAGTACCAATTAGTAGGTTCATAAAAATTGACCTCAGCTCAGTAGTCACATGCTGTCAACATGTTAAACCTATTTATACCATGTAGCTGTACAGCTGGGGGCTTGCCAACAGTAACACAACTCCAGCAGATTTGTTACTGCTTTTAGCAACTACAACAATGTGTGAAAGGTAATTTAGGTGTCACATTCCAACTCCATTCTAATCCTAAGATGTTGCCTTCATGGTGAGTATGCACTGCACGTATTTAACTGGTCAGCAGTGTCTTTGCTCTGCTAGGAACGTCTTGGCATTCCCAGGTCAGGAGATCTTTCCGGAAAACACTCTACCAGTTGTAACTGGACACACAGACTTGGCTCGATCAAAAGGTCTCCTTCCTTAACTCCTCTCCCCTTCCTTCTCTTCCCTTCCTCCCTCCCTCCCTCTCGTTTGGTCCCATCTTTGTCCCTGACTTACCTCTCCTCCTCTCCCACTCCATTTCAAACAGGCCAAACATCTCTAACACGTAAATGGAAAGCATGGAAAACTCTTCATTATGTCAACCTATGAGTCAGTATAAAGCATAAACACACAGACACAATGACAGATTTATTGTTATCATTCTTGTCTATTCTTAGTCTGTATCCAAGTTTTCATTTGTTTAGCTCCAAGAAGTAGTGCAGGACATGTGCAACTCATTGTTAGTCATGATTTATAGTGAATTGATAAAAGCAATGTTGTGTAAAGAAGGAGGTAAAGCAGAGAAAAGGAGGGACAATATATCTAATTAGTCAATCGGACAAAGCTTTTAGGACTGTCTGATTAAACATATGCAATATTTATAAGCCTCAGGGGGAACACAAACACTATACGTAATACTTTGTAGAAAAGCTTTGGAATATATAGGAAAAAAAAAACTAAAACTAGGGCAGATTTTATGACTGTGATCTCAGTGTAACAGTACAGAGTACTGTTTTCAGCTTTAGATTAGCTATTGCTGAATTAACCCATTCAAGAGCTTTTTATTTTATTGTTCATGGTTTATGTATCAGCAGTGAAATACTTCACATGCACACACACACACACACACACACACACACACACACTCTTTCTCTAATGACCTCTCGTAATCCATCTCTCTATTCCTCTCTGCAGGTACGGAAACAGCACCAAGCAATATAAAGTTAGAGTGGGCGACTACCACTCCCTCGTCCCTGAGGAATACGAAGAGGAGTACGGCGTCGATCAGATTGTCCTCCACCCCGGCTACCACTCCCATAACAACGATTACGACCTGGCCTTGGTTCGTCTGTCACCGGGGGCCATGGGCCAGATGCCGGGAGAGTGTGTGTCATTCAGCCGTCATGTTCTTCCCGCCTGTCTGCCCATGAGGAAAGAGAGAGTGCTCAAACAAGCCAGCAACTGTCATATTACCGGCTGGGGTGACACAGGTAAGGGTGTGTGTGTTTGTGTGTAGAAGTGGGTACGCACTTTGAGGTGCAAAAAAAGACATAATTTAATTTCATTCTTGTATTTAAGATTTAAGCAACACTGTATATTGGAAGGTGTAGGGCCTTCACAACTTTAAGATCACACTTAGACTAGTTATTTGGGGAAAAGGTCTATTGTACATTTGGACAGACAGTGAAATAATCACATACTGTAACCACTGTATTCTTACCATATGTTAGTCATTTTGAAAGTTAACTGCAAATGCATATATAGTAAACAAGAATCCTCCACCAGTAATTGCACTTGTTAGACTTCATGCTCTGTAACTGTCCATACACTTGACTGTGTACACCGACATCTGTTAGTGATCTTTAAGTTACATGCTGATGTCATTATCATTAATCATAGCAACTTAGTCACAAAGGGCTATAGACAGTGTCAGTACACGCTTAAACAAAAACATGTACTCCCCATTGTGGGGTTTTGTGTGTCTGTTTTCTTAATGTCGGTTGAATTTGTGTGTGTGTGTGTGTGTGTGTGTGTGTGTGTGTGTGTGTGTGTTTTTTATTAGTTTACCCAAGTGTGATGACAACACAGGCTATTTAGAGTGTGTGATGGTGAGATGTCTGCTTTGTACAGCTGTTTGTATTTGGCTATCTGCCCTCTAATATCACACACACTCCACCCTAAGCTACCATGGAGAGACACTGTGGGGGGGGCGGGGGGTGGTCTTACAGTACCCCAGGAGAGCATATCGGTGGATAGATTGATCCTCTGCAGACATTTTGGCCACAGGGTGAAGTACCTTGTTTGTACTGTTGGGTGAAGTGACTGCCAACAGCATGTGTATCAGAGGAAGCACATTTCTGTGTACAACCCCCAACAGGCCAACGGCCAAGGATCTAACATCTCATCCTTTAGGGACCATAAATGTATCTACCAAATGTCATGGCAAACCATACAATAGTTGTCATCACTTGAGCCATGCCACTATCATGGTTAAAACACAAATATGATGCTCACACACACTATTCCACCTACCTTCCACCTCTCATTCTAAACTCTAACACTTTGCCTCTTTCTCAGGCCGCTCATACTCCAAGACCCTACAGCAGGCCCCCCTCTCCTTACTTCCCCGGCGTCATTGCCAGCAGCATTTCCACAGTGCCTTCACAAGCCGCATGCTCTGCGCTGGTAGCATCCAATCGGAAAGACGAGTGGACAGTTGTCGTGGTGACAGTGGAGGTCCGTTGGTGTGTGAGCGTCCGGGAGGGGGTTGGGTGGTTTACGGGGTCACGTCCTGGGGTCATGCTTGTCGGACACAACAGTCCCCGGGCGTCTACACCAAAGTCTCTGCCTTCAGCTCCTGGATACGCAAGGTGATTGGCCGTGATGACAGGAAAAGAGAAAAAGCGATGAAAGGTGAATGACAGATTTAAGAATTGACCTCTTGATTAGAAAGGATGACACTTTAAGACTTACTCGATTGGTCAGGTGACAACTGATACAAACATGTCTTTTCTTTCATCTAAGTCACAAGCACTTATTTTAATTTTAATTATTTAATATTCTCTTGAGCTGCAAGATTTTGAATGGTGTTAAAAAACTCCAAAAAATGTAACTGTGACTTAAATATATTTTTGTTGTTTCTTGTGACATTGTATACTACACTTAAAAACATAATTGTTTACCAAAATAATGTTTTCTGGGCTTGCTTTTTTTTAAAGTTGTGATTTCTGGTATGAAGTGTGGTATGAAAATGGTTGAAAAGGGACCACAGTAAAAAACCAAAAAAGAAAGAAGATAAACAGAATACATGCATGCACTCATACGTACATAGTAAGTAAGGCATGATATGAAGTAGCAGACTTGCACTAAGAATCCCCCTTTAGGTACTTATTACATGATATTCAGTGCTTTTATGTTAAGCATCCAGATCACATTGACATTTGCCAAACTGAAATATGCATTTCAACCTGATTTCATTATTGTTTATGTAATGTGTCTCCATTGGGCTCATTGTTTTGCTGTGTAAAAAGCAGATTTCAGGTCTTAGTAATAACTCAGGCATTTATCATTTACAAGCAGTCAGTATTTGTCCTTGATTCAATGCTGCTGGACATTTGCAGAGAAAGGAAGGGACTAAAGTGTGTTTCTGAATCACAGCACATAACAGCATTTCTAAGTGTCGATTTGTCGTATCGACACTGTTAACTCATGTTCTTTTGTTCTAGTAGGATAGTTAAGTAACGGAGATAATCTGGTACACTTGAAAAAAACTACACTGCCTTCTTATTTTGGTGTGTTTACTGACTAAGTGTTATGTGTAAATGCACTGTAACATTTCTTTATAAATAGTTTTTTGTAAAAATAAAAGTTTGTTTGTTTGTTGTTGTGTATTGTGTGTTCAATTAAGACACTTAAACGTTTTAAGTCATACTGTAATGGCCAAAGTCTGTTTATGTTAATATCACTGAATATATGTTTTAAGTGGTTGTTGCACTTTATGTTACACTTTCTGTTATTCCCACACATCTGAATGGTGACAGCAGCTGGAACAACAGAGTGCTTTCAGGTTTGTTTCTGACTGCAAACTGTCAAAGTGAGCACCACTATGTTAGACAATGCGTATGCACACACACCCACACACACACAGTGTCATCGGTTTGTCACACAGTGTCGACAGGAGTGGCATTTTCTGAGTTGTTCTTATTTACAAGGCAAACACGTCATGTTGACTCAACACCTATTTAAGAACTGGGACCAACTGCTACAGTAGAAAGCTGCATGAAATCTTGGCAACATAAATGCTAATTATTCTCATTCTCCAGCATTTCTTCTCCTTATGCGCTTAAAAGTTACAGTATGTTAGATGCAATGATTTAACTTTTGACCAGTTATTGTTATAGGTTTACTCCTTGTATCAAAGCAATTCATTTGTTCCGCATTTCCTGTATTTGTGATCAAGTTAAGCCAAAACCTTTATTATAGCACAGTACAGTATGTTTTATTGTAATATCAAACAGAATAGCACCACCTTGTGGTTAACCCATTACATTAAACTCTTCTATAAATCTGTATGGATGGCATTTGCACATCCTGCTGCACAAGTGAAATTTCTATCTCTAAATATCAGTCTTTTCCTTTGTACAATGTATGTTTACTTATGGACCTAACTGAGATATAGAGTACTGTGATTTCATTTATTGTTTTCAAAAGCATTTAAAAAATCTAAATATATACAAAACAACCAAAAACAAGGATTCAAATAATGTTGAAAGATTGAAAGTCGTCTGGCTCTGTTGGCTAATTGGATTTCTGCCCTGGCTCTGCTTTTAGATACGCTTTTACTTGATTTTAAAATATGTTATGAGACATGATGCTAAAAAGGAAATGTAAATGTCATCATGCATTACTGCCTTTATACAAAATTGAACAATTTGTCAACTATACGCACACTGGTAGTTATGAAAATGTGTGCCTGTTTTGCGCACACATGAACACAGAGGCAAATAATTCAATTAACTGATAAGCTCGGAAGGCACAACATGCTGCAGGGGGTTTGTGGGAGTAAACGTACAGCTCCAATATAAAACATGTAAAATATTAAACATTAAAAAGTATTATAATTTTTAAAAAATTATATATTTATGTAATACATTGCATTGGATACTTGTTGTATAGTGTATTTGTCCCTATCAAATAAACAAAAAATGAATACATTTAAATTAAGCGTTGTTTCTTTCTGGGCTGAGATAAATAACACGTTTCATCTAAAAATATAATAATATTTAATCTATATCTAATATATAAAACAAAACAATGGATAGTCTCAGATGAACAATTAACACACAAATATAGACTAATCTAGGATTTCATGTTATTTATGCCAATTAAAAATGAACATGGCAGTGTTTTTAACCTCTTTAGAGATACTTGAAAATACATGCTTTTCTCGCCTAAATGTTTTACCAAAAAAACAGTGATACAGCTCCCACATCCTTTGGCCCTCTGGGAAGTGCCTGAGGTCATTGGGAAGTTAACACTTTCAATTTTTTATTCCAAGTGTCAGTGTAATTCTAGGCCTTACTGACACAGAGCTAAAGAGGTTACAATAGAGAATTTCTATTTCCGTCCAAGTAAAGCATCTGTAAAATTATATGAAAACACTACTGAAAGCATATTAGATGGGCTACACAAAAAACTAGTACCACAACCACATGTCTCAATTAAATACCGAAAAAATAAAGAAAAACACTCAGAAAATATATATTTTATGAAGTTATTTCTACAGATATGTCTGTGCGTTTTTCTTATTTCCTTTTATAAAGTGCTAAATACTAAACTTCTCAAATACAAAAACACATCCACATCTGTTATGGTTTGGTGTTTATGTCCTGTGTTATTGTTTAGTTAGTTTCCTGAATATGTGTCCTAGCCTGGGGCCTGTTGCACAAAAGTAGAATAAAGATATCCAGGATAAGTGAAAAAGTGCAGCTTGACTTAATGTGATCCGCTCATCGCGGCTTAATCGGTTGCACGTTTGCCGAGCCAGGATGAACAGGTGGAGCTATGTCAAGCCAGGTGTAGATAGCTGGGATAAGTGCACGTTCACGGCTTTTTAAAATAGACCACGGTATCGGTCACAGATTTACTGATTCAGAATTGAGAAGACGCATGCGCCATATGTTTCAACCAATGAGCAGCAGCTTATATGGAAAGTAACGAGGAGGGGAAGAAGGCCTATATGCAAAAAGGGAAATACGGCTGTTGTCAAACGGAGAGAAAAAGCCCAACATAGCGGACCGACTGAATGTGTGAGGGTGTAAAAATATCCACTTAGCTTATAGTCACTCAATATTTTTAAAAAGTTGTAGGCTACACTGTGTTTTAATTGCTTTGAATATGCTAGTTTCATGTTTCTGTTTTTATGTGATAATTGCGCTGGTTTTACTGTAAAGTGTTGCCTACCATGTAAAGCACTATATAAATAAAATATATTATTATTTAGCCTTTGCCTTAAAAGTGAGCAGAGGGAATAATGTTCCTCGGGAAATGGACCCTAATGACTCTAGGCTTAATTTCAAACCCTTATTCACAATGCTAGAACATGTTTTACAACCCTATGCACAAATCTCTATAAGCTATATCTAATTCTTTGGCTGGGTTTTAATTCAATCTGGTTTCGTGCAACCGAGTCAAAGCTAAATTCATCCAGAATAACTTGAATATCCCGGCTTAATCCCTTATCCTAGTTTCGTGCAACAGGCCCCTGGTCTTGTATGTGTTCTGTTTCCTGTTTTATTTTTAAGTCTGGTCTCTGTCTCATTTTGTATTTAGTTCATAACATCTAGTTTTAACTGGAAGGAATAGATGTCAATCTTTCCCACGTTGGTCCTCCCTGAACTCTGTGACATGATTGGCTTCTATTAGGGCCATCTTGGGTTACAGTAGAGGGATTGGCTTATATCACCTGTCAATCGAGCGCTTAGACATCAACGAATCCGCTCAGTAACAGCGGTGTGCTCAGTAACAGTGTTGTTGAAGAGGGAAGCAATCAAAACCCACAAAGGATAAACTGTTTAGCTTTCTTTCCGTTAAAACTTGGCCAGAAACTACAAGATTGTGAGGGGACCAGCACGCTTTGGATAAAATAGCTTGGATATTCTAATTCCTTGGATTGTTGGCGAAAAAAAATGTTTTTGCCGATCTTTCACCGCTGTGAATAAAGACATGAGGAAAAAGGTATGGATGCACACTCCACTATAAACACTAGCGGCTCAGAATTTTTCTGTTTATCTTTATTTTCTTTAAATTTATAACAGTTGTTTAACTGCTATAGATCATCTTATGTGTTGATGTGTGGGCTTAATTGAATCACAAGACCTTTAGCTTTCAAGTAGTGTGTCTAATTTATGAAAACGTGTATGAGTGGAGAAAACAGCTTAGCTTCAGTGGAAAAAACGTCCCGTCACTGGGACGGTGTCTCTACTAAATATTAAAACATTGTTGCTTCTTCTGATTATTCTAAACACATTTGCATTCTTCTTGTGTTATTTTTTATGTTAGATGTTGATTAACTGTATAAACCTCTATACTTCCGCAATCTTTTTAATTAAGATTCAAAATATTGTGCATACACACATTCAAATAACATGAATAGAAGAAACAGACAACATTGCCCATTTTGTCATTTTTCTTTTTGCTATTACCACTGAACCTCTAGCTATATGCTATCTGCACTAATGAGGTTATATTAGATGTCATTAGAGGTAATGCTGAACAGAAGGTCTCATTATACACGGCTAATTTATTTCTACTCATACCTGTTTTCATCCCTTAAACTCTGGCAACACTTGGAAAAACCAGTTGGGGAAGATCTTAGGATAATGATTAAACCTGAATAAGAGTGATCTCATGGACATCTGATTGGCTGCTAGAAACACCCTCCCCAACCAGCTGCTTTTGAAGATGGCTGAAAATACGTTTAGAGATTTGGGATTTAAATTGCTTTTAGACTGATTATATTTAGATCTGAAAAAAAATATTTTTAAAACGTGAAGCTTTGAAACTATAATTTTAAGACATTGTTTGGGACAACAGCTTTGCAGAAAATGATAATAGAACAATCTAAATGTTCTGGTGGCATGTTACTGGGCTGCAACTTTTCAAACGTTTAGTGGCTGTGAATAAATTTGCCTTTTTGTATACCAATTGTAAGCCTATTTTTTTCATCAAAAATGATGTTGTTTGTAACTAGACTACATATAATTTTCTCTCAGCTAGTTTAAATGAGTTTAAAGGGTCTTGAATTCTTCTCAGATGTTGTTCTCTCTCTGTGCGTCCTTCACTCCTGTCTTACTGGTAATGGATGATTTCTCAGACACTACAGTCTTTGCTTCTGCTCTTCCAGACCTGTAGTGTTTAGTAGTGACTCACAAGACATAAATCCTAAAAGTCCAATGACATGGTGCTCTTTGGATGCTTTTATATAGACCTTAGTCCCCTAATACTGTATCTGAAGTCTATTTCCCAAAATTAAGCCTTGGTGCAGAATTACAGCCACTAGAGCCAGTCCCACAATGAGCTTTAGTTATGTATGTGCCCTTTCTGAGTCTGTAGTTTTTGAGGAGGAACGGGGGGGGGGGCAAGGTAGAGGCTGGGCTTGTGGCCTTGACCAAGTGCCACTTTGCTCGTTTGAAAGCCATAATGTCTCTGTCTCATGGGTGGACCAAATGTTCTGAGCGAGCAAAGCAGAGAAAGGGGAGGTAACCTTGCTCCTTATGACCTCATAAGACCGATTCCAGATCGGCCCATCTGAGCTTTAATTTTCTCAAAGCCAGAGCAGAATACCCAGGGCTCGGTTTACACCTATCGCCATTTCTAGCCACTGGAGGATCATAGGCAGGCTGGGGAAATGCATATTGATGTTAAATAACCTCCGTAAAGTGAAATTTAAGGTGGTTGCCTTTTTTGACTTCATGGCTAAACATCATTTCCTGTTGCTTTAGTAATGTCAAAGCCCTCCATCACATTCAAGGTTTATTGCAAATGTTGTACATTTTGTGATCAGAGATATAACAAAAACACAGCAGCAGATAGACAAAGACAATCTCACCTGGCAATCCCCACAGCAGTATATCAAAAACACTTACCCCGCACCCTTTAATACTGACTGATATGAGATTACCATGTCATGCCTTGAAGGACAGGTTCACATTTTTTTCAAGTATGTTTTAAACAATAGACAGGTACCCATATGGTCATAAGAATAGGTTTTGCTTACTGTAAACATTCCTCCTGTTCCTCACCCTGGCCATTAAAGAATCCCTTCCTTATGCACTTCCAATGTGTGATGGCGGACAAAATCTTTGTTTATAGCAAAGACGAGTTTAGAGGTTTGTCTAAAATTAATACGAGGTGTCAGCAGTCTGAGTTGGACAAGTGGATATCTCCCAAAAGTACAGTCTTTTTTTATGGCCGGAATTCCCTGTTTGTATTTTCATGGACAGTGTTTCCCTGTTTAGCTGGAAGGGTTAAAGGCAGACTTGAACAACTGTGAACCTATCCTTTAACCATAATAGGTTGGTAGATACATTCTCATGTATCACCTTTTCTGAATAAGCATGTATGTGCAGTGTAGGAAATTAAAAAAAATATTTTGGGGGCAACTTTTACCTCCACTGTCTATTAAATCAGGGCATATTCCAAATTTTAGGAGCACTTAAAAAATAAATAAGTAATAGTAATTAGTGCATAAAGTTGCTGTTTTGTAACGTGAAATGAGCCCAGATTTATATGCATACAATAACCACAACCTGTTGCCAACATGAGTAAATAAAAAACATGCTATTGCTACTATCAGTGGATTTATATGTAACAGCGCTATTTGAGAAGAGAAAGTGGAGACGTAAAAGGAAAATAAATGAATTAAATGAAAAATAAAATGATACCTTAATGTAGGATTAGGATATTGGCCTGAATTGATAAAAACAGGCTATACATACTGTAAGTTTTTTTTTTTTTTAGTTTTGGGAGCTATTTTTTAGTTATTTTGTTAGTTTTTTGGGCATTTTCTACTTTCGCCCCTTTGTCCCCCTTAATTTCCAACACTGCGTTGAAGTCTATGGCACAATATGTGACAAGTAGTAACACGCTGTGACTTTCAGTAGATATAGCTTGGAATATCTTCACTTTTTACACTGGCTGCACTATGATAACATGTATCATCAAATGGCTCAATTTATTCTGCAGTTATGTACGTTGTGTAACAGCATTGTCTACATTTTGCAGTCTGACATGATGTGTATTCTGTAAATGTAGGTTATAGTAAAATAACCTTGTTATTTAAACTGAACATCAATGTATGACAGGTTGGTTAATCGTCACTGATGTAATACCCAACAGGCCAAAACTCCTCAAACTGAAAACTGTCATCAACGTTAATTTCACTTACCTTAGAGGACGAAGAGTCTATTGTAAACCATTAAGGCCAAAGATTATGTGGCTTCATACATGTGTGTACAGGTTTATCCTGCACAATATGGTTCATCTGTGTTTCTTGGTTGTTAAACAAAACAAACAATTTGTGCTGTCAGTTATATTCATTTCTTTAATTTTGGTTTTTGTGTTTGACATTGAGTTATTTTTTGCATTCAATTTGAAGCTTAACAACGTAGGCCACTGGTTTTAAAAATGGAAATAGAAAGGAGGTTGAGACTTAAATGAGGCACTGACAAAACAAAACAAAAACTGTCTGCAGTTACAGTAGCTACTTAAAGAGTCTAGGAATTAGGTGCCATATGCATTAGGCTCATTTTGGTCAGTTTTCTTACCACAAACTCATGTCCCCTCAGCACTGGATCATCAGCAATCATGCTCTGCTAAATGGACCCGGCACTCCTCTGCATGGCTTGTCAAAGGAAAATAATGAGCAGGGAATGCATCTTGCTTCTGTGAATCATTTCCAGTCCTTAATTTCCGGTGACTTCTCTAGATGTGTACAAGGCTACCAGATCTACCAGAAACTAACTTCACTTCATAAAAATTAACTTACAAAACAATGAGAAGCTACCATAGAAAGCAACAGCCTGTCACTCACCCTGAGTCTATGTACTTATCTCCCCTTCTTATACACTCTCATTGTGCCAAAATAAAACTAAAAGAATAGTTAACAAAACCACATAGGATGCTATATTTTTTTATTTTATTTTTTTGTCTTGGAGATCAGAACAGAACTTAGTGCAAAGTCATCTCTAAGGGAACCACGCACAGCTGACCAGCGCTGTTCTGGCATCATAAATTAAAGGTGAAAATAAAACAAAAAGTAATAACCCACAAAGTCACTGCAGGTCTGCACAAGAGTTCACCACAGTTCAGAACTGAGTTTGCGCATCAAATACTTGCCAAATACTCCTTGTCTTCCATAGTTCTCGTCATCCTTATAATGTGGCTCTTTCTTTGTCCCACTTTTAGACAGAGCTGTCAGAGTCACCTGAAACTCTGATTCCATCCATCCATCCTTTCGTCCTTCCAAGAGTTTAGTTTAAGCGCTCCAAAGTTTCATGCTTCTTTGCTTTTTATGACATCTGCCTCTTCCAGCAGTGTCACAGCTCCTAGGTGAAAAGAGGCACCCCGTCCTTACTTTCACCTCAGGGTTCACTAACAGGCCACAGACAGTGCATCTGATCTGAAGGCCAGGTGCTCCTGGTCACTGCCTGGTCTTCGACCACTTGACTTTTAACCCTGGTTCATGGAGGCAAAGGTTATCTAACCTTCAGAAAGAGGTAAAGCAAGGGATGGGGATGAAGAGGAAAACACAAAGAAGAGGGAAAAGAGATAGGAACAGTAATATAATTCCATTTTTTTACATATTGATTCAAATGCCAACTAAGACAAAGGAAAGAAAACATGCTGCAATTGTTGTGAATGGGCTGGAAAACCTAAGTAGACTGTCCAGTGGCTCCCTCTAATTCATTAACAGTGACAGTACACAAACAAATCCGCAGACAAAAGACAAAAAATGTTGAGCTCTGCAGGGATCAAGGTGAGACGACTGCCAGCAGCAGCACGTGTTTTGAATATCTTGACAGGATAATAGTGTAATCAAGTTCAGAAGATGTGATATTTCTTCTTTTTAGAAGCCAGTTATATTTGTATTGTTTTGTATTTTGAATCCTCTGTCAATACTTCGACAGGGTACTACATGACATAAACTGTTTTGAATATTTCACATGAGAAATTTCTGTTTTGTGTTTTGTTTTCTTTGTGTGACATGTGACAAATAAACATGGTTTGATGATGACTAATGGGTGACTAACGTTATAGACTTCCAATAGGTCAAAATGTATTTTTTGTAAAACTTGCATTAAACTAATCTAAGATCATTATTAAGACTGGGCTACACTACAAGCCACTCTAAATTATTTTTTGATCAAACCACACCCACACAGTCCTGATGAGTTTTTGTTTAAGTTAGATGCTTAATTATTAAGAATATTTTTTTTGAACTATAACTCTAAATGTTGCTTATTTAGTCACTGAATTGTCATCTTGTAAAAAAACAAAACAAGATATGAAACCAAGTTTTTAGGGACTTCATGAACATGTTTTTCACTATCTGCTGACGTATGTCTGTTTAGAAATTTTGACTTGCATTTAAAAGCTGCTGAGATAAGTATCACAGAGTTTAAAGCTGCTGACCTTCTGCAACTCCTCTCGTAGCCAGGAGGGAAGGGGCTGACCGAGGCGATGCAGCAGCTTTGACAGCTCCACGTTGTGTTCCTTGTAGTACTTGGAGAGATATGCATGTGCCTGATGAGAGGAAAGGGGGGTAGAAGAAGAGGAAGGGTGAGAACAACATAGGAAAGAAGATAAGCAGACAGAGTAGTGCCATAGTAGGTGATAAACAAGACATAAAGAGAGATAAATGATGTTCCACCATCTTTAGATCAGTTTATTTCTCCTCAATAGGGCTTAAGGGCCACTAAGTGCAGATTGGTATGAACAGAGCTATGAAAAGAGAGGTTAGAGAGAGGAAAAAAATTACATGAAGGATGTATGAGATCTATTATCTCTCTCCCTTCTGTGTGCATCCATCATCTCTGCATCTATTTTCTCTCCTCCCTGGTGTTCCCTTTATTTCCCTCCTCCTCATCTGTCCTCTCCTTCTGTCCCCCTGGTGGACATTCAAATTCAGTTTAATTACAGGTGACACTGAGGCGCAGCCATTAGCCTTGTGTGAGCACACGAGGGAAGACAAATTGCATCTATGTGTGTTTGTATTCATGTGAGAGCAAATGTGTGATTCATTGTCGGCAGCTCTGCTCTCTCCTCCGTGGAATCAGTAGCCAGGACAAAGATTTATGAATTGGATTTTCTCCTTCTACCTTGCTCCCTGCAACCTAATCTCCCCCCTATCCTCTCACGGGTGGTGTGTCACTATTGAGTCCTCATAATTAGGTTGTAACCTTCTGGCTGGATCTGATTGGCTGAAAGTTTCCACCTCAGCGCTCCAGTCCTGTGGGAAATTTTGCCGCAGCAATGGAGAGGTGTGTATCACTGTCAGTCAGGTTGCTGTTTTTTATTTTTTATTTATGTCTTTCTTCAACATTCCATTTTTTTCACTGAGCAGAAATCTATTCTAATTAAAATGTATAGGTTTACCTCTGGCTCCATAGGAGGGTACTTCCTCCCTTTGCTCTTTCCCAAACATTTTGTCTTTCCTCCCTCAAGAAGCTGGCACCAAAAGCCCTTTGAGGGTCAAACCTAAAAGAAAAGAAACAGAGAGAGACGGACAGAAGAGAAATCTTAATAAAACTGTAAATAAGTAGTATGTTCAGTCTGAATATAAAGCAGTGAGTGTCTGTTGTTTTAAGAAATTACAATGGAAAAAGTGGGCCTATTTTATAGGTATGGACTAGATGTAAATGTCACTATCAATTCAACACACTCTGTTTCTTACTCTTTTGCTATTGTGCTATCTGTGTCTCTATTAGCCTGTCTCACAATAATCATGAGTACATCATGAGTTTATTGTTTGGTTAATTTGCGTGACTATTTTACTTTTTATACATTTTTTTTTTTTATTGATTTACTGTTTTCTGGTGTTATTTAGGTACATTTAACAATACATTTATACACATGTTAAATATGATACAGTAAGTCCTCCTTGTTTTTCTCCACTGTTTATCTTCAAACAATAACATTTTGTAAAATGGGAGCTGACTTCTAATCAAAACTCACTCCAGACAATAACAAACTAGAGTGGAAGATTATATGTCATAGTTTACAGATGTAAACCTGTAAACTATGACAGTCATACAGGTGTAAAGACAGTGATCACAATTTCTCTATTGTTAAAAGCAGACATTAGAAACATGGCTACCAAAAAGAGATGATAACAATGAAAACAATGGTAAGAGAGATAACATATAATCACTTGCT
This sequence comes from Etheostoma perlongum, assembly GCA_026937815.1. Classification (NCBI taxonomy): domain Eukaryota; kingdom Metazoa; phylum Chordata; class Actinopteri; order Perciformes; family Percidae; genus Etheostoma; species Etheostoma perlongum. Next base: position 15,997,483 of record CM049372.1, read on the forward strand.
TGAGATTTAACTTAAATGCATTACTGAATGCAAAGAAATACATAAACGTGAGGGTGAAATATTTGTATAAATTTGATGTGCCTATAATGTTCCCATATTGGCTTTTTGAGCATCCCTTGTGAAGTCAAACTGCCTCTCTTATAAGCAGTGTGCAAAGACTATTGCACCCCAGCAGCATGGTATGAATACCCTAGTAAATGCATGTGCTTGTTGTTATACATGAATACATATGCATGTATATTGATGACTGTATGTACAGTACATACAGTATATATGCATATTTAAGTGTGTACGTGCATGTGTATACAGTATGCCTGCATGTATACTGTTTATTAGCTGGTATGTCTATCTACTGCATATAATGTTGATTACAAAAAGTAAAAAAAAAGAAAAAAAAGATAAACATTATTTGTAACTGTTTTCTGACAGATAGAGGACAAGGGCTAATGTAGATGTGAGTGAAATATGCAAATATTGTTCTTTATCTGCATGCATCAGTGGGTAAATAAAAGAGGAAAAAAGAGTTAAGTGGATCTCCTTCAGTTTTCCTCTGACAGAACAGGAGGAAGAAAGGAGAGGGGGATTAAATAAATAGGCTCCAGTGTTGAGGATCTGTCAGACTGCTGCCATGTCAAAAGAATGAGAAAAGAAAGATTAGGCTTTTGTGTAACTCTGTCTTCTCACACACACACACACACACACACACACACACACACACACACACACTTCCTTATTATTCTGTCAAAATGCATCTCTTTACAATTTATTGGTATGCATGTGGGCTTGTGATTCAAGACAGAGGCACTCTCTGTCCCAATCTGAGCTACAAATTCTAGATGTCCCTGTCTGGAGATTTGAGGGCTTGCAGGCAGATTGCATTCTGATGAGTGGTGCTCGAGATAAATAAACTATTTACCACTTCTCCCAAACTTAAAGGTCACACTGCAAAATCTCTAATGGAGAAGGAGTTGAAGTACAGCATCAAGTGGCCAAAGCTTATTCTCTCAAGTTGAATTCATTTGGTTGACATGCATATTTTAGGCTTCACACATATTACACATAACAATACCTGACAACGTTGGTTCTACAGAATATTATATCTGTATTAAAGAATAAACCCATGTTGTTGTCTATAGAGAATGTGATTCCGTTACGAGGCTGTATTTGTGGCTACAAACAAAACAAACACTTAGACAAAAAACATTTCTCCCTTCCCACACGCTTTTTGTATCTGTTATGAAAGACTGCATATGTTTAGTTCATACTGTAGAAGTTACAGTATCTATTTATCTTGCTCTGGGGTTTTCGGTTTTAGTTCTTTCGGACTGACATTGTGCAGTGCACTAACCTTTTCATACTTTTATTTATCCAAACATAGACAGGGAGGCAGTGTAAATGAGACAGTCAAATCTCTGTTAGGATTTGATCTTAGGCCAGCGACTTCAAATTAATGTGTTTTATGGACTTAAAAATTGTAAAAGCAATCAGGTGTTAATATTCTTAATAAGTTGGAAGTGATGCCTAAAATATAAGTGTGAGGAGATGTAAGTGTCTACTGTATCATAGATTACCAGCAGGTTATGCATTACAAAAAAATACCTGCTGCATTTATTGACATCAGTAAATAATTCCTTTTCACAACATTGTTTTGTTAATTTGCAATTATACATAATAATTCCCGCCATGTCCTCTATTAAATTAAATGTGACAGAACTCCTTCATGTTTCTTTTCTCTTTTTTGTCTCATTATCTCTTGTTTGTCCTCTTTAAGCTCTCCATTGGTACCACATACTACTCCCCTTCTCCCTTCCAAATACTGAAAATACCATAAAATTAAATGTGTGTAAAGGCAGAACTGTAATAGCTCAAAGCAAAGAGGTGAACTGACCATCTACTATTGGCTGCTCTTTGGTACCAGGTGATGTCACTGTCTGCTGTACATTTCAGAGAATGACACCACCTGGCACCAAAGACTGGAAAAGAGGAGATGGCATGTTTAGTACCCCACTGTTCACCAGTAGATGTCAGGCTTCACACAGATTTGGGTTTGGAGTGTTGTTACAGCTTGAATCGGTACTGTAATTTCTATTACAGTGCACGCCAGGTTAAAGGTGCCATTATGCTAGGACGCAACGGGGTGGAAGAGACTAAAAAGGAAAAGCAGAGAAACTTACGTAAGGGCCTGGGAGTAGTTGAAATGAGGTGTGACACCTAGGAACTTCTGGACTTCATCCATTACTGCTGCAGGGTCAGTTCTCAGCTGATGGCCATCTATGATCATCACCTAGACACAGATACATTCATACTGTAACACTGGGTACAATTAACTAACTAGTTAGTGCATTAAAATTCATGTAGACATTGGATATGAGTAAAAGGGGGCAGCTTCTTTATTTCTACGTATGCCTACAGGCAATGGACAAAGTGTTACTGTATGTAGTTCCCATCTAACAATGTAAAATATACAAGGTAGTTCCACTCCTCCTGAATTCATTAAACATCATTCAATTTAAAGTCTCCTCTTTCATTCCCTTTCTTTAAATTCTCATCTTACAAAGCCAATACAAGACTTTTACATTGCATACTGTATACATGGGTTTGGCATTGCAGTGCAATAGAGCATATCTGTGCCTGTGTCTGTACATACCTGGTTGGCAGGGTAGTAAGTGAGCCACCTCTCTAGGTGTGAGGAGTAGAGACCGGGAATGAGACAGCGGCTCTGCAGGGAGCGGAGCTCAGCCGGTGCTCCTGGTCTTGCACTGATGACATCATAGAAGGTAAACCGCAGGGCTGCGTGGTCCTCGTGAGCTCTTTGATGCTGGGAAGGTTAGCAGATACAGCCACATAAGACTCAAAGAATTAAAAATAATATATTCACAACTTTACACAGTACACCATTTATTTTGTTGACAAGGACATAACATTTGAGCTGCCACGTTATTGACATTCATGTCTCTTTAAGGAAACAGACTTAAGCAGAAGATTTAAGGATCTTGTGACATTTCCCACACAGAGATATATAGATAGGCTCGTTAACTCAACGCTCACAGACAAAAATACAGAACTCATCTTTAGAGAGATGAAGCATGTCTTATGATGAAGCAGGCAGATGTAGAAGGTTAAAAATAATACATGTGCAGTCACTGGCATCAAATATATTCTGTTTGTGTACATACCTGATACCAACTGTAGGCCCTGTCAGAGGGGTTGATGAGCAGAGTGATGATCTTGGCCTTGGGCAGCAGGGCAGCAGCTCGCCGCGGGGACTCTTCTGAGGGGAAGTAGTTAGCGCTCTTCTCAAACAGGAAGTCTGTGGTTACATTAGAAGGCAAGGGGAAAAACTCCATGTACCTGAGGCAACAAAATTGAGAGGAAATGCAAATACACATTTGAACACTAATGATACAAGCATCACACACAAGCACCACAGCATTACTGCTAACTCAGTCACCCGGAGTGTACATTGATAAGTTTTTACACATGTTTTCAAAGTCAGATACAGTCAGAAAGTTATGGCCTTAATTTGTTCTTAGACAACGAGCCTAAAATAAACTTGACAATATAATTTTAATGACACATTTTCAGAGTTAAGTCTTCTCTGGATGACTTCGGAGACTGCACCAGCTGTGTCTCTGTCAGCTAAGTAACCTATTTATGGGTCAATTTAGGCAGCCATATGTCTGTTGGCTTATGTTTGCAGGCTTAAAAGATCATTTTGAAGATGTTTTTGAACTCCTTAATGTATTATAGAAGTCTGTAAGACACATTAATCTACAACAACCTTTAAAATAAAAAGGGGTTGTTTATAATCTTCCTTTTCACCTTAGGTTTTGACTAATAAAAAGGCACACAGAGAGAATGAAAGATAAGTGTGTGTGTATGTTTGTGTTTGTTCTTACCAGTCAATTCCTTTGTGGTAGTTATTAGTGTTGAAGAACTGTACCTCCTCATAAGTCTTTTGACTGGGGAAGTTACTGGAGATGGAGGGATGCATGAGTAGGAAGAGATAAAGTGCTGTCGTTCCTGGAAGAAAGGGCATAATTCATAACCAGCTCGTTAATTCAACTCAGCAGAGGGTAGTCTGTGTGTGTTGTGTGTGTGTGCGTGTGTGTGTGTGTGTGTGTGTGTGTGTGTGTGTGTGTGTGCTAGTATGTGTGAGAGCTGTCATCTACCAATCCATACTGGATGATTTTTTCCTCGGCAAGATTTATGTCTTGTTGAGAATACACTGTGTGTGTGTGTGTGTGTGCGTGTGTGTGTGTGCGTGTGCGTGTGTTTAATTATCACTGGCCTCCCCATCAAATGATTCAAGCCCATTTGACATCAATCAGCACTGGGGCTCTGGTCATGCCCTCTGTCTCACCCTCAGCAGCTCTCTTTCACCCTGTTCACCTAACACTCACACCCACACATCCCGTAACATCCCACATGACCCTGTTTCCCATTTGCTCTAACATCTCTGACATGCTAGGTATACCCTACAATAAAATTAGAATTTATTGTAGTGTAGTTGTTGTTAGACTGCTAATATTGCTATTGTGACCCCTCCTCCCATTTAGTAAAATATCACCTGGTTAATTAGCAGCATTACAGGACATCCTCACCTCTCACATCAAACACCAGGAATTAGAATTCCTGAGATCACACAAAGGCAACACTATGGATCCAAGTAGTGATACAGATTTGTAATAATCTCCTGTTTTTTGTGTCTTTGACAGAGAAAAAGTCAGAAAAGGAGAGGATGGTAGCTCAGTACTGTATCTCCATGCATTTAAAGTAGATAGTATGTGGGTGGAAGAAAGGAGGCATGAGCCTCCTCCTTTGTCTCCCTCTGACAGGACCAAAAGAGCTAGGGGGATTAAATGAATGGGCTCTGGTGTTGAGGATCTAGACACCTGGGCACACAGAAGGAGTCTCTCCATTGCATGTGGATGTTTGCGTGTAGCTTACCTGTTTTCTGTGGGCCTATGACCATAAACCTGGGTAACCTGTCACAGGTTTTCTCTTTAGACCAGATGTCTTTATGTCGTTTGTCATCGCATGGGTTCTTAAGAGGCACAGACAAAGGATTAGAGTTTAAAGTATGTACATATATAACATGCATGCCCATATTTCCAGTGCATGGTGGATTTACTACACAGAATGACGTGTTTTCTTAGTGTGTCATGCACACAACAAATCCCAGCCAGCATGGGCTTACAACACACCACAAACTAATATACAATGGAACAAGAACGTTGCAAAAGTGCCAATAGAAAACCAACTTAAACAAAAAAAATCCTCTTATTTTCATTGTCTACAATTAAATTCATTAACCACTTTTTTACTATAATAAATATGAGTAAATGATAAATATTTAAACTTTTCAGACAAAGTCAGCATAGTGTAAAAGTAATCATTAAATCATTAACATGTGTACAGTACAGAACAAAAGAAAATATGAGGAAATTCTTCCTATCACAAAGCTCATACAATTTGTTTTCCTCCTGAATATTATTAAATCCACATTAAGAGAGAATACTTTTACACAGACATGCACGGAAAAACAATGTACAGACAAACACACCTGCCAGAGCGGGTTCCTTTGTTCAGGAAAAAGCTGAAAGTACTTGTGTGCAAGCTGCAGCGGTGGGAGTGTGTGGAGTTTCAGGTTTGTCCACGAGCGAAGGAAGGAAGCCAGGTGGACGAATGTGTAAAGACCCAGTCGATCATTGCCATAGTTGGACAGGTGGGTCATAAATATACTGATCTAGGGTGGAGAAAGAGAGACAGCGTAGAGGGGTGAAAAGGGAAAGGAATGGAGAGAAGAAAATAAATATTGTATTGTGCAAAATTATGATAAAGTCCAAATCTCATTTCCCAAGTTCCCATGTTTGTGAAAAACTGACACAGTGCAGTAAATCTAATTACTGTTGTTGAAAGCAAACAGATTATTTCTCAGTGTGTGATGGTTTTAAAGTCACTACCAGAGCAACTATCCACCGGGTATCAATATTTGCTATCACTTTGCAAAGAGACATTCACTTATTTTTTTTTACTTTCAGTGCAATACAGTTTCAAGTATAAAGAGGAAAACAGATAAACCGAAACTGATACATTCCCCACTCCAGATAGATAAAGCTGAGAAGGCAACACAATACTCCTTATAGCCATTGGGTGATGGGAGAGATGCATCTACACATGGGAAAGTGTTTCCGAGTGTGTCGGTGTGTGTTCATGGCAGTTAACGTGTGAGGGCAAAGGAAAGACTCAGGGGGAGTGAAAGAGCGATAGTGTGTTGGTCCAGGCTATCTGTCCATGCCTCAGTGCGTTTATAGGCTGATCAAAGAGACAAGCTAAGATAGCAGCTACAGACAAATGCACGCAAGCAACACACACACACACACTTCTTTTGCGATTGAAGACAGCTTGGGAACGTGGAGTGTCTGGACGAAATGGTAACATCAGCCATTAAGATATGAATTATTTGGTGGGTGTGAGCATCTGTGTGTCTATGTGCATGACTGATTGTGTGTCAGAATATTTGGGAGACTCTATGAATGTGAACACACATACATACTGTGGAAGGACACACACATGCACACACCGTGAATTTCTGGACTGTCGGTGCTACTCTTTAACGCTGAAGGTTGCTGCAGATACAAAACGGTACACAGTGTCGGTGTTTGATGGATCAGCGTCCGACCGACCTGGAAAGCTGTTTAGAATACAGATCGCCCCTGAATATTGGTGTGTGTGCATGTAGGTGTGTGTTTATGTAGGAGTGTGTGCGTAGGAGTGTGTGTGTGTAGGTGTGTGTGTGTATGTAGGAGTGTGTGCGTAGGAGTGTGTGTGTGTAGGTGTGTGTGCATTTATGAGACACTGTTGAAGGGAGAAAGAGAAACCAGATTTGTGTGGCTAGTTGTGTTAGTCTTCGCGACAAAGAACAACGAAAGAACAGAGAGGACCAAGGATATGCATGTCAGAGTCATTTTTAATGTGTGTGTGTGTCAGTGTAATTGTTTACTGTGACGGGGCACATGGCTGCCGTCACGGTAACGAGGCGCTACCTACTTAATAGCTCAAAGACTGAGTGTAAAGGTTGCCTGTATATGTTGGTTTAGCGTGTCAATTTGCTTTGTTAATTATCATTGTTTTCAAATTATCTGTTAACCTAGAAATTCATTAAATATCCACAGTAATCCTGTAGCTAAATGCACGCATTTAACATCTAATACTAGAATTTTGGCTGTGTTAAGCCTTTATTGTCTAGTCACCTGAGCCACCACTGTCTTGTACTGTGGTGTTGGTATGTTCCAATCTGAGGGGCGGGCTGTAGGTGTATGTTATATGGCAATTTAATTTGCGAGAGAGAGAGAGAGCGCTTGAGGAAAACCTGAGGGAGCATTATGTTGTTGGATGCCCTCAGAGTAGTGACTGGATTTAAGGTAAAGTAGTGAACAGTTGTATATTTAAATTATGTGACAGTTTTTGACTCCCTAGTCAATTAACATTAAGCACGTATTGATTTTCTTCCCATAATTTTGTTAATTTTTGTGTTACTATTTTTGCCACTGTGTCCTTATTTGGGAAAACAATAAAAATCCCCATCTATTCAACTTCATCTCTGACTCATCCTGAGTTCACAAGAGCTAAACGACATCTACCCTTAACATTTATGCATTTATGTACGCCAGTGCATTTGTGTGCATCTGTCTGTTTCATATCAATCTGGTTGATGTTAGGGCATCAACGTGGAACCACAGTCAAGGCATTCCCAAGCAGCGGACAAGGAACAACAGAACTACAAGTAAGAAATATTTGCTTGATCCTCCTCTTCAATGATTCGTAATGTCAAAAACAAAAAACTGCTGTCTTGAAAGCATGCATGGAGAACTTGGAACACATTTAGAAACGTGTAAAATGAAATCAGACAGCATCTCACCAGAAACATCTATTCACATTACGGATTGAGAAGGAATGTTTACATGCTGCAGAGGTTAAAGGGGGGAAGGAGATGTGAATATTAGCAAATGACTGATACACAGTGAAAGCAGAAATAATAATAACAGGTTATAAAACATTTCAAAGTCTCCCACCTTTCCCTTTTTGTGTTGTTTTGTGTTTTTTTTAAAGCAGGCAAGGTGATCAAAAAGTGATTTATGTTCCCTTCAAACCACTCAATACCTTATGATATCTGGCTCAGGCTGTGAGGTGTATGTATGTGTGGTGTGAGAGAGAGAGAGAGAGAGAGAGAGAGAGAGAAAATTGAACATAGAACATTCATTATGGAGAGTGCCAAATTAAACAAAAGGGTAGAGAGAAGATGATTTGTATTTGTAATTGGAGAACTGCAGAAAAAGAGAAAAAAAGGACAGAGGGGGGTAACAAAGGGAAAGGCAGAGAGAGTAACCTTGGCAGGTGAGTCTGAATTAAAAAAAAAAAAAAAAACACACGAGAGAGTGTTAATCTCCCGACACAGTGAAAGCCCCTATTTCTTTAGGGTGGAAGAACTCGTAAGAATTCAATTAAGTGAACCCCTCAAAATGTTTTTCTTTGCATATGATGCATCGTCATATTTCCTGAATATTGGATTGCTTTGAGTCCCCTTTGTGCCTTTAATAAAGAATACTGCGCTAATAATGTAACACCCAAATTGGGCTCAAATCATAAGTTGGAACTCAACTTTAACTTTAAATTAACCCAAACCAGCAGCTTTCCTCTTTTATTCTTTGTCCCTTGTTTTTTCTTCTTATTGCTCATAAGCAGCTTCTTTTCATTCCCCTTCTCTCATCCTTTTAATGGCTTGCTTTCACTCATCTGCTGCAAAAAGTCATTTTAAGTACGTTTCTTTTTCCTCTCTCTCAGATCTCATGCTGACCTAGATGCTCTTATGAAGCATGTTGGTCCAACATGGAGTGATGTTCTTATACATGCACGCACACACACACACGCACGCACACACGCAGACACCATGTCTTGGAAGATTAAGAGAACACGGGTCATGTATTAGAGTTTGTGACATGCTCCAATTCACTTTAACATGATTGCATTTTTGAGGAAATTACTTGTTTGACTGGCCTTGGATAGATAGAATTTCCCCCCACATTTCCCTCTATTTCTATCTATCCTTTTGCCTCTTGTCTACTGTATTCTCACTCCCTGGCTGTCTCTACCTTCTCTGCTGCTTTCTCTCTTCAATATGTAGCTGTAGAAGCCTGTTTCCCATTACAGAGCACTTAGTTCTACATATATTTCTCCCTGATTGAATTGTTATTGCTCCTAAAAAGAAGCTTACACTCCTTCTGGGTTCATTCTTTACCCCTCATTGTGATCGTCCTCTTTCCCTTTCTTGCTCTTGCAGTATGCCTATCTCTCTTTCACACAGTCCATCTCGCTGTCTCTGTCTCATCAGTGGATAATTGAAAGCTGAACGTCAACACAGCAAACGATTTCGATTTAATTTATTCTGCCAGCTCCAGTCAACATCTTCTGGCCCTTTCCATTCTGACATCATTCACTGCTTTACTTTGCTTCTCCTCCTGTTTGGATTTTAGCGTAGTGTATGTGTGTGTGTGTGTTGGTGCGACTATGTGTTGATGAGCTGCCAAAGCCTTCAGTAGCAATCAGCAGGACTCTGAAGAAAGGTAAGGAAAGAGTGGAAATGAGACAAAAAGAAGTGTGGAAAGATTCACATGTGTGAGCAAAGTCAACACGTGCAGGTTGAAAATTAGGAAAAGAAAGAGATGGAGGAGTGGTGAGGGGTGTGGGGGAGTGGGGCGAATACTGGATAAAACAGAGGGCTAGGAGGAAGGGAGATTGTGCTGATATTTGGTGTTTGGCTAATAAGCTTAGTGGCAGAGCAAAGCGTTAAATGTCAGCCCTGATATATGTCTACAGAACTGCATATGTCAGCTATACACACATTTATACAAACATACACATTCACACATATGTAGATACTGGGATGCTGACAAATGCACTGGCTTGTGTGTGTATGTGTGTGCGTGTCTGTGTGTGTGTGTGTGTGTGTGTGTGTGTGTGTGTGTGTGTGTGTGTGTGTGTGTGTATGTGTGTGTGTGCCTATACGTGCTTCACTTCCTCTCTGTGTGTGTCTGGATTCACAAGTGACACAAGACGCCGTGACCTGAAAATTAAATCTCAATCCGTCTGCCACCTTCTCACCCTGCTCTCCCCCTCCATCTCTCCTCTTCTTCTTCTTCTTCTTCTTTCTCTCTCTCTCTCTCTCTCTTTCAACCCTCTCAAAATATTTCTCTGGCCATTTATCGGGGAATGACATGTGCCCTATTGGCTGTTTGCAGAGTCTAGGTCGTCCAATCGATTGTGGAGCTTATTTGAGATGGGTAGCTCAATGATCACTGATGCAGCCTGGAATGATACAAAAAGTATCCAAACGCACACATACACATGCACACACATACAGTACATGCACACATGCATACAATATGTTGGTTGCTGCCACCACAGGCCAAATGTGATTTAAAGTGACTCGGGAGTGAATGGGAACTAACAATGTTACCAATGTGCAGATCATCAAACAATAAGAACCCCCCTCCGGATTAAAGCAGTGAGCTGCCGAACACTATTGATAATATGCACAAAGTGTACACACTAATGAAAGCTTTTGTGTAAGCAAATGGTAACATAGCAGAGAGAATCAAAAATAAGTCATCAGTATTTGTGCGTGTGGACATGCGTCATGGCAGAATTTGTCTCTTCATTATAGTAAAAGACAAAACAAGAGGAGAGTTTCATTTCTTATTACAGTGATTAGGAAAGGGAGGAAGTGAAAGATTGAGGAAATAAAAGGAAAAAATGTAATTAGCCTTTTGTGTTTCTGGCTTTCAGGAAGAATTTTAAAACCCTGAATGTGTGTGTGTGTGCCTTTGTGTGGGAAAGAGACAGAGAAGGACAGCGAGGGACAGTGAGTGTGTTGAGAGTTCATGTTGAGATGAGCGGAAACTTTGTTAGATCCTTTGTTGTCATGAGCAGCCATACACACACACACACACACACACACACACATACACAAACACAATGTTAAATGATGACAATGTGACAAGCTAAAAATTAAGGACAAATTGCTTCTACCCAAACCCAGCATACAGTTAGAAAACTTAGGCATTTTAGTGGTGGAAAAAACATGTTAGCCTAAAATATGTATTGCAATATAACAGTACTGTTTTATTAAAAAACAATGCTTTTGATCACATTGTTCTATTTCGTAATATCTTTAATTCACGGTTATGTTGTTTTATATACTAGAACTTGGATTATTTCTATTTGATTTCTACAGTATTTTTCTGATGTTTCTAATTTTGTAACCCTGTTAATAAATGGGGTTTACTGATAAAAAAAATACAGTTCATCATTATTGTTATATAATGCTCTTTAAGCTTTACACTATTATAATTATGATAAGCAGCACCAAACTTTAAATTTTAATAGCTGCACTTACAATCACAATATGTCAGGTTATTGTAATACCAGGACCATTAGTACATCAGCATCTCTGCCTTCCTGTGTCGGCTGGAGAAAGGAGTCACTGTATCATACTGTAATGTGTGGGTCTTCCTTAATAGATTAATGTACCCTTGCAATATTGTCAGTGCTTTAATATTCTGACATCACATTTATGTTTGTGTAATAATGCTTTTTATTCTAAATGTGTACCTCTCAGGGTCCTTGTAAATGATTTCAGCAACCACAAGGCAGCATGCGTGATTATTTATACAGGGAAGGTTTTAAAGGGGGAGGTGGGTTGATGTCAATTTTATAAGAGCAAATTTGTGATTTTAATTCTGTCATGTCAGTATTTTTTATTGATGGTATGCTTTAATACCTGTAAAGATTCTGGCATCTTTTAATGTACCTCTTGTTAAATCTCAAATAAAAATAACCTAAGAATCAGCCTTTGGCATTTCCAGGTAATCTCTACACCTCTGTTATTCTAATATTACCATGTAATAAAATAGAAACAGGCACTTATTCATTTTGCACCACTGATTCATGGTTGTTACACAGAAAATACCGTACCGTAAATACGTGTTTCCAGGTAAGAAGGGACAAGATTAAAGTATTACCTTGAAACAAAAGGGATATATTTGGAACATAAAGCGTTTTTTTTTATAGAATTTTTTTTCATACCGATAGCAAAAAATATATTTGAGAGTTTAAAAAACTCATTTTTCTTTTTCAGAATAATTTTTAAAGTTTAAAATTATATTTAAACTTTTTTAGTCTCAAATATTATTATTTTTTGCTATTGGTACGAAAACTTTTTGTCTCAAACATTTCTCAGATCATTTATTTTCTTGCATGTAATAAAGAAACAAATCTAGCTTTCTAGAAAGAAACTGCGGCATGCAGACACAGAAAACAGACAGCATAAAGAAAGAAAAGTTAAATAAACCAGTGAAAAATGGAAGACAAAAGAAAGACCCAGAAACAAAGAAAAAAACACAAGAAATATGTACGGAAAAAGAGTCAAAAGACAGAAAATAAAGAAAAAAAATAACAAAAATAAAGACAAACAAGAGACAAAGTGGAGCAGAGAGAGAAGAAAGGACTATATTAGGTTGTTCTCTTTGATGTTCGCCAAATTCTAACAGCTTCTCTAGTTCAGCACTCCCCTACCTGACACTTCAATACAGCCTACTGCTGGTCTATGAGCATCTCTGTGTGTGTTTCTCTTATGCATGCAGGTGGTGTGAGTCAAAGAGAGATTGTTTGGAGATAATTCCTGGTCATATCTACGTCTGCCTTTAACGGTGCATGGACTTGGGAGCATGTGTGTGAGCATCTTAACTGCCACCAAAACCTAATTCTGTTCCTTAATTCGAAGCAGAATCGAGTTGAGCTGACATACACAGCAGGGGTAAGCAAAAGGGGAGGATGTGTGTGTACGTGTGTGTGTGTGTGTGTGTGTGTGTGTGTGTTTGTGTGTGTGCGTGAATTTGTGACAGCATCTCCCCCTGTGGTGTGACCTAATTTAAAGTGGGGAGATGAACACAGCGCCACAGAGAGAAGCAGCCCCTGACAGGAAAAGAGAGACAGGTGCATGCACGCGACACACACACACACACACACACACACACACATAAGAATGAACCAGGCAGAGAGGAAGTTAGCTTACAGAGAGAGCTGGAAACCCAGTCGGTGCCTTTTTAAGGTTAAACAAAATCAAAACAGAAAGTAACAGTCCTCCCTGTTTCTCACTCCGTATTTACGTTTGCATGATCAAATGTGTCTGTTTGATTTTGTGTGTGTGTGTGTGTGTGTGTGTGCACGCGTGGTTTTTCTGACTCACTGGGTTAAGAAGCACAGTGAGAAACAGCTCTCCCCCACTAATGCTTTTGTCCAGTTCTTTAGGTCCACCAGGGTATTCCTTATAGTAGATGGTGTGAGTAAACAAGCCACACGTCTGGCGGGGCAGCACCTACACACACACACACACACACACACACAAAAGATGCAGTGTTAATATCTTTCATATCTTCACTGTAAAATAACAACAAACCCGTTACAAAGATTACTTAAGGGCAGGGGTGTAGCACAAAATTCTGGGCCCCTCCCCACATCCACAGCTATTCATTCCAGAGTCCTGTCGGGCCCTCCTCACTTGAGGGCCCTGGGTATTCAGTCCCTTTTACCCCCCCCCTCAGATGCTGTAAAATAAATGTTGAGGTTTTGGGCTGTTTTTCTTCTATGACATGTCTTCTTCTTTGACTAGTTTGAAAACAACATCCAGAATAGTTAGTTGTTTATTGTGCTACACTTTGTTTTTTGCACCTTTGGATTTCTCCTAAATTCACCAAATTTAGCATTAGATAGGGCCTCATTTCAAACTTAATAATTTCAGAAGACTTGTAATTGCAAAAAACAATTGTCTTAATGTAAGTCAACTGTGGAGGTTTCATGGTGATATCCGTTAGTTAAAATGTTTGACCCTATTCACCTGTGGTGTCTTGCAAAATGTATGGCATTTTACTTCTACTATCTTGAAAGGCTTTATTGTTTTCTCAAAATTTGTTTTTCTCATACTGAGCCAAAAATGTCCATTTCAGTAGCGCTTTCATAAACCCAACAGTTTTTTTTACAATATCATGTATAGCCTGATTTATGTAACAGTTCATACCTAATAATGTGGCAAAAATAGATTGTGTATGGCTGTTGACAGTATTTTCCTGATTTATGGATTTATAAAAAAAAATCAAAAATCCCCTGAAAAACATTTGGCTCTAATATGTCAACAAAATGAAGCAATAATTTTGAACCTGGCTTTATCCATTGTTCAGATTCAGAAGAGAATGTCTCATTTGCATACACAAAAAAATATTTTCTTAATGTAAGTAATCAACTAGGGAGGTTTCATGGTGATATATGTGTATTGAAATATTTTCTCTATTTAAATTTAGCTAGCAGCATAAAATATCAAAGATGCAAGGATGAAATGCACTGCTAGATTCAAGCTTGTCTGCCGGCAGAGAAGCAGACAGCAGAGCAGGTCAGGGATATGCAGTGTGTTGTGTCATCCAACATATGTTAATGTTACCTATTGCAGTGGAGAAGCACAGGTGCCAATTCTACAGATGGTTCAAGTCACATTCTTGCAGAGTGACACTTTTCAGAGCTGGCATTTTGACTTGTAATAAGATACAATGCATGGGTGTAATTAGTAACATAAAGGATGTATGCTCTCTTCCAATAAGGTGTTTGAGTTCCTGGACTATGATATTGTGCACACTGGCTCACTGAGTTTATTGGGACACTTAAATAGGATGAAGCCATCATCACATGGTATGTGTGCCTTTCCTGTAATGACAAATCAACATGTCTGCTGTGAGAAAGCTCTATAAGAGTCACATTAGGGTTGTCCAAGGACATGCTGTAGTGCTGTGCTAGAGCCATGAGTCCTAAAGAGCTGCGTAGCAATGTAGAGACCCTTCATTTTCATGCAGGTGCATGAACTGCACTGGTGAAGTTGAGTCTTCCTGAGGTACTGTCATAGTTTTTCTGTCTCACACACCTGTTTGGTATTTTGGTGACTCGTTAATAATAATAATAGATTACTTTTAATCACACCTCGAGCAGTTGCACCATGCACCCTTGGCCACGAAACAATGCCACTGTCTGTGTGAGTTACATAATCATGCCATGATTGATGAAAGCAGGGTCCCATATGTCAATTACTCAGATTCTCTTTATTGCTAGTAGTAAATCTAACTAAGTTATGGTTGGACAAGGTATACAACGTCACAGTAACAATTGATTTAACAGCAATTACATTACATGTTTTTGGCTTTATATTTTAATATCAGAATCATCAGGGAGTCTTTACAGCGTACCTCAACTGTAATACTAACATTTGTGAAATATAGATTTCAAAAGTCTGTTGGCCAATGTAAAGATATATTTAAATTAATCACTGTAGTCAAAAGGCAGAAATAATATGCCCAAAACAAGCATAAATTACTAACAGAGTGATAGTGTTTAACAGCAGATAAATTAATCTCCTTTTCATTAGGTCATTAAATTAATTAAATGAAGAGAAGAAGAAGGCCTTTATTGTGAACTCCTTGTGGAGCACTGCGTGAAAAATAGAGAGTAAAGGCTGGAAGCGCAGATATTGGTTTATCTATAAAACACTGCAGTCATTCACACTCACACGAAAGAGAGAGAGAGAAGGCCACCAGAGCCACAGACACTCAGCACTATTTCACCAAACCAATTATCCACAGAGCTATAGCTCAAACTGATATAGTACATTTTAAAAAGAAATACACACACACACACACACACACACAAACACACAGACACACACACACACATACGTCTGATTTGTCCCGATACTGTGGGTCCAGTGGGTGACTCTCAATCTGCTGACAGAGACACACAAACACCAATTTTACAGCCTTAAGACAACGTCCTGTCGTCCTCCTGAGCAAACAAAGTTGGAGCAAGGGGCAGGGGGGAAAAAGATTAATAGGCCGAAATTGCAATAAAAATGTGAAAGGTGAGGAAAATGGGACATTTGTGAGTGATGTGCCAGAGTTACATTATGAGAGGTCAGGAGGCTAGACCAATCAGAACCTAAAAGCTCTACAGCCAAATTTATGGTGACATTATTTGAAATTAAATCCTGCATTCGGGTGCACATATTCATTTAAACAAACCACCACAAAAACTGCCAATCAGATGAATGTTTTGAGCTAAATTTTGAGTTTGTTTTCTCTATTTTCTAGCTTCCCTTTGCTTTTTAGTTAGTGCAGCATGCAACGTCTTGGGGCAGATAATGGACCTTGTCACTATTTCTCTATGCTGCTTTCACATTGCTGCCCGGTTTAAATATATTTAACAATGGCTACCAAATGTTTATACTGTAGAAATACAGAATGTGTGCACTACAAATACATATAGTGTATTTCAACAGTTTTCTTATGTGGAATTTGACAGATTACTGTCACCTCCAGGTCCATTGGGTTGCTGCTGTGTATCTTTTGATTACATGATCTTCATCAGCTGATGGCATTTGCTTAGTTCTTATGGAAATGTTAGTCTGGTTTACCTGATGTATAGTGCTAGGATGAAGCCTGGCAGCCTGACATCCTTCCTTTTCACTAACTAACTAACTAACTAACTAACTAACTAACTAACTAACTAACTAACTAACATTCACAGAGTACTTTCTGCCCCTATCCCAGAATGATAAGTGGTGTAGCCAGAGGATACTCCAGCACTAGTTCTGGCTATGCAGGACTATGGAAAGCGGTTCTTTTGATCATATTACATAATCTTCATCTGCTGCTGATGAGGATGAAGATTGCTTTCAATGTGGACAAGAAGTCCTCAAAGCAGCCAAATGGAGAACATTTTAATGTCCTGTGTAACTAAATTTGCTGTTGTAGCTTTGTGAACCAGTGTCTTTATTTCACAAAGCTTCATTTGACCATCACTAGCATAAAGGACTGCCCCTCAGGGACTCTCACTTTCTCTCAGTTGGGCCTACTACATCCATCCACCATTTCTTTGTTTGGTTTGCTGCACCACACAACATACATCACCCATCCACACATGGCAAATACAACTGATGTCTTACACACTTACATACCCCACCATTACACTTTTGTTGAGGTAAATTGTGTTATTACTTTATATGTAATTAAATAAACTACTTTTGACTTAACTATCTGTTTGTGACCTCCCTTTTGAGCCAGACGGTAACAGTCATATACTGGATACCTCTGATACCATCAGTGGTAGCTAATTTTAATTCATAGACTTGAGGTCCAACTGTTCTTCCTGGAGGTAATATCCTCATACCATTAGGATTAAATAACGGTTGACTGTACTGAACAAGTGATCTCCTTACTAAACATGCAAGGCAAAGCTGAGAGACCAGAAACGCTCAGCTAATGGAAACTCTATACTTGATCATCAGCTTTCAACAAAGGATCTGATTTATATCGGTTCTTACTGTATTGTCTCCCAATGCAATTTTGGTGTATGGGTTTCTTACAGCATTTTTAAAAAATATTGTCTGAAGTTTTATTTAAAAGACAATAAGAATAAAAGTTTAAAAAACAATGAGAACAGCTGGATCTATCATTGGGGTCGACAGTAAGCTTGAGAGTAATCTTTTCTGGTGATTTAATTTGATTTCAACCTCTGATTTCTTTCCAGCTTTTCTTCAAAAAACATATTTTCTTCTTGTATCAAACAAAATGAGATTTTTTTGTCTCCTGTTTTCTGTCTCTTTGTGATGTTGAATATGTATTTTTGTTCAATGGCTTGTTATCTAATTCAGTGATTCACTGATGCTTCTCAATACCTTACTATTGATAATGTGTAAAAACACATTTTAGCCTGTCAAAGTGTCAGTTTGTTATTGTATTGAAAGGACGTAGGATTAATTGTCTCTCTTTTATGGCACTGTGACAAGATGTCAAGATATAAAAGCAGACTTCTGGGACTGATCAGGAAATTGACATAGCTGTCGGTTCAAATTGTTTACTCAAGACCCAAATACAGCAGAACAACATGGATTGCTAATTTTGGTGTCAGATGTGATTGGTTCTTTTGTCAATAACGGAGCAGTTATGCACTCTGACAAAGAGCCTGACTGACAAGTGAATATAGAGAAGGAGGAGAAAAAGAGGGAGGGAGGTACAAAGACAATTTGCTAAGGTGGAACAGGCAACAGGAGTTTTATTCTACTGCTGTCTCAAACAGGGACGGATGAATTATTTATTGGAGCATGAAAGTGTAAAAATGTTCTCATTACTAGATCCTTATTCCATGATACACATCCTGCAAATAGACAAATACACACAGACTCATACACACAGCAGAAAAGCTAACCCCTTTAACACTAAGGGAAGCCATTAAATATTAAATCAACGTAGAGCTGTGGTGGGACAAGGTCAAATAATACATATCACACACACACACACACACACACACACACACACACACATACGTCTGCACACACAGAGGTTACACACCAAACACAGCATCATTGATTTTCAGTTTAGGACCGAAAGAAACAATCAGCACAGCACACATTTTACTATTCAAGCAACCACTAATTTGAATGAAGAGACAGTAGATGAAAACAGTTTTTCAAAGTAAGATTAAACAAGTCCAATTATAACAATAATAGTCCAAAGAGTGACTAAATGGTTCTGCATTCAAACTTTGTTTTAGTGACTCTTAAGAATTTACAAGTCATGGTTTTCATTTTAGTCAGCAATTAAGCAAATATTTGCTATCCTCCTGGACACTACATAACATTCTTTAAATGTGTTAAAGGCTTGATTCATGACCTGCATCATCAAGGGTATGGTGCTAAGAAAAGCAAAGGTTACAATACAGACTGTCTATTCCTCATGTTAATCTGGCTAACCTGAATCACCTGTTTTTTCTCAGCCAACATCAACATCAACATTGATCAACATCAATGCATTGTCTGCTAGACTATCACACAGCAGCAGCACTGTCTTGTGTCTAGGGATACCCACAACCACCAGCCGTAGAAACTAATGTAGTACTATCTGGAGATAAAATAAGTAGGGGAAAAAATAACAAAATTGTGAAGAAAAATATTAAAGAGCCCCTATTATACTCATTTTCAGTGTCATATTTATACTCTTGGGTCTACTAGAATAGGTTTTAGGCTTTGATGTTATGTTAAAAATATTAAGTCTATCATACTGCCCATTCCTGCAGCTCCTCCACCTGAAACGCTCTGTCTGATCTCTTGGCCCACCTTTCTGAAAAACCCAGTCTGCTCTGATTGGTCAGCTGGATCTACTCTGTTGTGATTTGTCAACCAAATTCAAACAAGCCACTGGGTTGGCTGTGCTTGCTCATGCAACACCTATGGGCAGCTCACATGAGAAACTGGGCTGGCATACTCAATTAATGACACCACTAATTGAGTGAAATATGTTTTTTGTACTTTATACATCTATTAAATGCACAAAAAACACACTACAAGATGGGAACAATCCAAAAAAGCATATGAGGGGCTTTTTAAATAATCATAGAAATATTTGCCCATAAAATATACCTTGAAAGGAGACCTTTTTGGCATTGAGCTGAACAAAAACATTAGACGTTTCATAATAAATGCCCAGAAGGTAATTGTGAAGGTGTTTATCAATTTTCATGTTTGTTCAGAAACAAGTCAATAGATCTAAGTGCATTTATCGATATGGTTGTGCACATTTGCATGTGTGTGCGCTTTCGGGGATGCTGATGCAACCCTGAGGTTTTTACATAGACATGTTATTCACCATGTTGTCTCCTCACCATGATGTTGTTGTGGGTGAAGCCCTTGCGGTAGCGGGCGGGTTTGAGGTGGGGGTACTCTTCAGTGCTGGTGACCTGAATGTTCCACACACGTCTCCAAGCCTTGTACAGCTGCAGGTGAACAGGGTAGACACCTGAGTGGTGAGGGGCCACGGCGTAGCCCATGTCCACTGGGATGTTGTGCTCCTGGAGGTGGAGGACATACATATGCAGAGACAGACACGTAGGTGAGGGTTATATAGATAAACAGAAGTTATAGCACATTTACAACTTTGACAAAGGACATGACAGGACATAAACACGTAGAGCCCAACAGCCTGACCTTGTAGAAGATGTGCATGGTTTGTGTTCTGTTTGTTACGATGTTGGCCTTCGGGTGGAAAATGAAAAGGAAAAAAAAAAGTTTGTAGTGTATGTGTGGGAGTGTGAGAGTGTGAGAGTGGATGGTTGCTGGGTGCATTTCGCAGACTGATGGTGTTGTCCTTGGCTCTGACACACACCTACATACACTGTCAAAGTTAAGCATCGGTGGTCAGGGGATGAGGGAGTGGAGTATGTACTGTATGTGTGTGTGTGTGTAAAATAGAGGTGAGGGATCACATTTTATGATCATGTTGACCTTCTAAAACATCAACCAGCCCCCCCTCACTGTATTGTGTGTGTGGCACGCCACTCCAGTATGGTCATACAAATCATCTCAACTCACGAAGCATACATACTAACAAAGCACAGGAGACCAAGGCAGAGCAGGGCAACAAAAGTGCTCAACCTTGTGGACTTGAGATTAAACAGAAGACGTTTAAACAGGGCTCAGGTGTGCCCATTAAAATAAGTACATTGTTCCCCAACAGGGGTATAACATTGTGTATGTTTTGTTTTACTGTAGAAAATGAGAACATAATGGTAACTTTTGTAAAAGCATTCTTATTGCTTATGCTGACAGAAGTACCGCTATTTTCCCAGCCCTGCCTCTAAAAAATATTTTCATCCATCCATCCATCCATCTTCGTCCGCTTATCCAGTATAGGGTCGCGGGGGGAGCTGCTCCACAAGGAGACCCCAAACTTCCCTTCCCCGAGCCACATAAACCAGCTCCAACTGGGGGATCCCGAGGCGTTCCCAGGCCAGGTTGGAGATATAATAATATAATATATAATATATATATAATCTCTCGACCTAGTCCTGGGTCTTCCCCGAGGCCTCCTCACAACTGGATGTTCCTTGAACACCTCCCAAGGGAAGCGCCCAGGAGGCATCCTTATAAGATGCCCAAACCTCAACTGGCTCCTTTCAACATGAAGGAGCAGTGGCTCTACTCTGACGTCCTCACGGATGGCTTATCACCCTATCCCTAAGGGAGACGCCAGCCACCTTCCTGAGGAAAACCATTTCGGCCGGTTGTACCCTGGATTTTGTTCTTTCGGTCATGACCCAGCCTTCATGACCATAGGTGAGGGTAGGAACGAAAACTGACCGGCAAATCGAGAGTTTTGCCTTCTGGCTCAGCTCTCTTTTCGTCACAACGGTGCGATAAATTGAACGTGATATCGCACCTGCTGCGCCAATTTCTTGCTCCATTGTCCCCTTACTCGCGAACAAGACCCCAAGGTATTTAAACTCCTTCACTTGGGGTAAGGACTCATTCCCTACCTGAAGAAGGCACTTCATCAGTTTCCTGCTGAGAACCATGGCCTCAGATTTAAAGGTGTTGATCCTCATCCAAGCCGCTTCACACTCCGACTGTGAACCGAGGCAGTGAGTGCTAAAGCTCACAGGCCGATGATGCCATCAGGACCACATCATCTGCAAAAAGCAGCGATGAGATCCCCAGCCCACCGAACTGCAACCCCTCCCCACCCCGACTATGCCTTGAGATCCTGTAAATACTACAAACAGGATTGGTGACAAAGCACAGCCCTACCGGAGGCCAGCCCTCACCTGAAACAAGTCCAACTTCGTGCCAAGAACCCAGACACAGCTCTCGCTTTGGTCATACAGAGATTGGATGGCCCTGAGAAGGGACCCCCTCACCCCATACTCCCAAAGCACCTCCCACAGTATCTCTCGGGGGACCCAGTCATACGCTTTCTCCAGATCCACAAAACACATGTACACCGGTTGAGCATACTCCCAGGCTCGCTCCAAAATCCTTGAGCGAGTAAAGATCTGATCCATTGTTCCATGACCAGGATGGAATCCACATTGTTCCTCTTCAAACCGAGGTTCGACTATCAGCTGAACCCTCCATTCTAGCACCTTGGAGTAGAATTTATGAGGCTGAGAAGTGTGATACCCCTGTAATTGACCAACACCCTCTGGTCCCCCTTTCTGAAGAGGGGAACCACCATCCCGGTCTGCCACTTCCTAGGCACTGTCCCTGACCTCCACGCAAAGTTGAAAAGGCTCAAAATGCTCTTTCTACCGCCCTATTACCTCCTCAGTTGAGGTCAACAGCATCCTATCCTTACTGTACACAGCTTGAATGGTTCCCTGCTTCCCTTTCCTGAAGTGGCAAACGGTTTTCCAGAAGCACCTTGGTGCTGACTGAAGGTCCTTCTCCATGTCTTCTCCAAACTTCTCCCACACCCGCTGCTGTGCCTCTTTCACGGCAGAGGCTGCAGCCCTTCAGGTCCTTCGGTACCTTGCAACTGCCTCTGGATGATCTCCGGGATAGCATATCCTGGAAAAACTCCTTCTTCAGGCGGTGTCCACCAGGGTGTTCAGGGGTTACTACCCCTTGAGGCACTTAAGACCCTAAGACCACAGCTCTCTACCGCAGCTTTAACAATGGAAACTTTGAACATTGTCCACTTACCAGGTCTGTCCAGAGTCTTCCCCTATCCCCGGACCCAACTCACCACTAGATGGTGATCAGTTGACAGCTCCGCCCCTCTCATCACCCGAGTGTCCAAAACATACGGCCTCAGATCAGATGAAACAATGATAAAAATGATCATTGACCTTCGGCCTAGGGTGCTGTGGTACCAAGTACACTTATGTGCATCCCTTGAACATGTTTGTTATAAACAATCCATGACTAGCACAGAAGTCCAACAACAGACAACCACTCTAGTGTATATTTTCATATGCAAGTAATTTGCATTAGTAAAAATGTTTTGCAGAAGTCTAATCCTACACAATTTTGATATTGATCAACATAGCAATAACATATTGTACACTTTGTACACAAACATTCACTGTCAATATATTTTGTGTGCTTTCCCTGCAGTATTGTCTTGTGGAAAATAAAAAACATTTAAACTTAACCTATAGGAATGTCACACTTCCCGAGCTGGGAAAAAAACATTTCAAGTGGATGTATACAAGGGAAGAATTATGTTTCCTGTTAAACATCTAGGATATGTAACATAAAGTGTATCATTTGTGTTAAAAAAAAAAACAGTTCTGGCGCTTTGACTTGCAAACATCCTGTCTGCAATCTGCTGTGGCAAAGAAATAACAATCACGGTAACTGGCGTCCTTGAAGAAAATGCAATCATGGGAAGCATGTATGATTAAAAGGACACACAAGAAGACAAAAGCAACAACAAAATAGACAGCTGCAAGAAATCTGTGTGCTTACGTGCAAGCGTGAGTGCATGTGTGTGTGCATTAATCTCACCAGAGCGAACTCCTTGTTGAGGACCATCTGCTCCAGCAGTGAGGACTCGTTGTGGAAGAGGTGAGGTTGCATGTGGCTCCACATGTGGGGGAACCACCAGAACTCATCCACGTACTTCAATAGTAAATCATCTCCCTCGTCCTCCTCCATCGTTCCTGCACACGCAAACATACATACAAGGACAAAAAGGAGAACCTTAATTGCTGCTTTATACACTTTCTCGCTGGTATATGGTTAGCGTATCATGAAGCAACTTGGTTGTGGTGCTAGATAAGGTGGCAGTCTGAAACCATGGTGATAGTAATAGTAATAATAGACGCTATGGTAATATGATTTATTCTGTATCAAGTTTTTTTTAATTCTAATTATGTTCAGTTTCACCGCTATTTTTGTCCAATTGCATTGTACACCTTTGTTCTCTCACTGCAGATTTAGACACTTTGACTAGAAAATCAATCAAATCTGACCTTGGAACCACAACAGAGCTTGGAATGCACAGCAGTATGTCACTACATCACAAGAGATAGTTTGACATAGAAAAAACATTTTTTTTTTAAATGATGAATGATATCTTAGCACTATACACACAACAAGCTATAGCAACCACGTGATATTACTCCATCTGACCATGCTCACCCTTTCTTTCATAAATTTTATTTAGTAGTTTATTTATAGATTTATTTACTGTATCATAACTACTTACTGCTGGACAAATTGTGCTATTTAGACTTAAACAAACCTGTGTGGTAGAACTTTCCAGAGAAGCCCAGGTTGAAGGTAAAGTTGGAAATCTGAGAACGCAGTTGTTTCTGAGAATCAAGAAGAGCCTGTAGATAGATAGATAGATAGATAGATAGATAGATAGATAGATAGATAGATAGATAGATAGATAGATAGATAAAAAGAACATTAGTGACATCCTGTTGAACCCCACCAGTGACAAACTGTGGTCCTGGACCGTGGGCCTACAACACAACTATTGGGCCGCACGTGGCAAAAAGCAATCAAACAAAGCAATGACAATAATAGCCAGAACCCTATGTCACATTAAAATATAGTATATTAAAGAAGTATTAAAAGTGTATTTGCCCTAAATAGCTTCACAACAATTAGTTATATATAAATAGTTATATGATCACAATACACAAACGTCGTATCGAAAAGCAGAAACACAAAGCTGGTTATAGGTAAATAAATGACAACCACTGTTTTCCAGAAATAAGTGAGTCCTGGTTAACAATAATCTAGACATTATTACTATTATTTTAGTGAATAAAAAGAGACAATACTTATTTTAATATTTTTTCTTAGGCCTACACTGAATACCTTGAATGCACAGAGAGTTCTCCTCTGAACCCCACACATCCCAAATATCAGTTTATCTCTGCTGTACTGTATATTTAAAGTGCAACATATTACGCTTTTTGGCTTTTCCACTTTCCTTTATTGTGTTATATTTTTTTGTGTGCACGTTATAGGTTTACAAAGTCAAAAAGTCTAAAGTCCACCCCAAAGGGAAAACAGTGTTCCAAACAGCTCCAAACAGCTAGTCCAGCCTTTACTTTTGTGAGAAACGTGCGTCACCTTGTAACACATGTAACACATAATGCTCGCCTAGCTGCTAGTGTGGCACGCCCTCATACTACTTAAACTATATAAACCTATTCTGGTACAACCTCTAAATACAATTATGAACCTGAAAATGAGAATAATATGAACACTTTAAGTCAACTAGTTCCTCAGAGAACTATCATCAATGCTTGCTTATCCTGTGGCTTGACAATGGCAGACACCAACATGCTGTTGCAGTGGGTTTCATTATTTTGTTCTTGTGTAGGCTACTAAGTGTTCCAGAGGCCGTTCCTGTCCTTAACGTTACCTCAGTCTCAGGTTTCAATCCTTGAATCAGGATTTTCTCCACATATTTAATGACTTCATTAGTTTACTGGCCTTTAAACAAAGACTCTGTAATGAGCGTTAACTAAAGAGAGTTGCACACTCACACATACAGTCACACACACCGACAGTAATGCGAGTTAATGAAGGTCAGTGCATTAGTAGCCTCTGGAGGGTGGACTAATAACCCGCACACACACCCCTCCCTTCTCATCATTCTCTCCATCCATCCCTAACACTACCAAGTGAAACCCATGCATCCCTCCTCTGCCTCTCTCTCTCCCTCTCTCTTGCTCTCTCTCTCCTACTCCTCTGCTGCTACCTCTTTTCTTTCTGATTCTGCCTCTATTCTTCCATCTTCCTGCTTCTGAGATCCTGCAGTTGCCTTTCTGCCCCCCTTCCCCATTTGCCCCCCCCGTCTGAACCTCCATCTTTCCCTCGCTCGCTCCATGAAAATGTCACATTCTCAGGAGACGGGTCTGTTCTAATTTGAAAGCTGAAGCAGCATGGTGGAAAGATCCCGCTCTCTCTCTTTCGATAACAGTCTCCTCTTGCTATTTCTCTGGCACTCTCTCTCCCCGTCTTCTTGCTATTGTTGCACTTCCTGCCTTTTGCTCCCTTCCACAAATTTTGTGTTAATTATAAAACTCTTATAATTCCCTGTATACTTCAGTCTTCTGGGTCTTTCTGTCGGGGTACTATCTCTATTACCAATCTTTGTCATGCTGCATTTAATAGTTTAATCAAGCCCCAGGAACCCAGATTTACAAGACCTGAGCAGCTGATGTCAGAGCAAGGAATCGGTTCCAGGCAGTCTCTCTCTCTCTTTAACTCTTTTAACCTTCTCTCATCCTGTGTGTGTGTGTGTGTGTGTGTGTGTGTGTGTGTCCCAAACTAACAAATATACAGACACATGCACACAGTGTCTTCATTAGCTCTAATCTAATGGTGTTCAAGATGGCTGCATGCTGACAGATGTGCACAGCTCCCTAATCTGATCCCCTGTCTCCTCTGTTATGACATCCTCTACATCACACACACACACACACACACACACACACACACACACACACACACACACACACACACACACACACACACACACACACACACACACACACGTTTGCCTATCCACACACACAGATAAACGTGTGGATGCAAAGACATAAGAATCAAATTAAGTTTGTAGCTGAGTGCTTTGCATTGTAACTCAATATACACTCCCTGATGCACTTGGTCGAAATGCATTATTAACGTGTGTGTTGGTATCTGTGACTCGGCATAGGTGTGTGTCCAACTGTGCAGTATATTACTTTAAACACCTCATTTGTATTCTGCTACCAAACATCCATAGCAGAAAACAAAAGAGCCAAGCAAATGACCAGTTTTTGTGATGCACCAGTGAGACCCAGAGCCAAAAATGACCCCAAATAAGATTTTGCATGTTTTAACCATTTTACTATTACAGTGAACATGTATCACCTTTAAAGCTCTCAAATCCACAACATCAAAAACAAACAGTAAAAAGGGGTAATATTAACTTGGCCAATTCTCGCATTAAATAAGTTGTCGTTTAGCAGCCAACTCTCAATAATAATAATAATGATCCTCTAGGTTTGGTGGTAACTAGTGACTTTATTTCACTTAAAATTCATTTATCTAGTTTCATAATATTCTAAACTTTGCTAACCTAGCGTTCAACATTTATCCATGGCTTCTTTATTATACTGTATCTTAAAGTGCTCTTGCTCATTTTCAGGTTCATAATTGTATTTTGAGGTTGTGCCAGAATAGGTTTATGTGGTTTCATTTTCAGAAAACACCATATATGTGTTCTGCACAATGTTACAGCTCCTCTTTTCACCCTGTGTGTTGAGCTCTCTGTTTTAGCTACAGAGTGAAGCATCTCACTTCTATTTCATCTTTGCTGGGAGTCGCACATGCGCAGTAAGTACTGCTAGCTTGTCAGTTGCAGAGTATGAAGGAGTGCCACGCTAGCAGCTAGCCGAGCATTATAATGAGTGTTACAAAGTGTCACAAGTTCGTCACAGAAGTAAAAGCTGGACTACAGTAGAGCTGTTTGGAGCAGTTTGTGAACAGTCTTTTCTGTTGGAAATGGTAAGTGCCTTTGGGGTGGACTTTGTGCTTTTTCACTTTGTAAACCTCTAACGTGCACAAAAAAGATATATACAACATAAAAGAAAGGAAAACTGCCAAAAAGCATAAAATTAGCACTTTAAGTTCTACAGGCCGTAGTTCTACAGGCATTCTGTATTAACCACAACAGTGAGTTTATAAGTACAATTTTCTTTTGTATGTTTTGTAAATTATTGTTATACAATAAGGGTCAAACAGAACTACTTTTTACAATTTGTTATCAGAAAAAGTGAAAAGCCACCTGTCATAGAAAATGGCGTGATATTTTTAAGTATTGGAAAAACAGTCTCGTTTGTGCGCATTAAAAGTGACAAAAGTAGTTGTGTAAAGAATGAAAAAAGAAAGCCAGATAGGTGTTCACCTCCACACAGCTGGCCAATCACTGTTTGAAGTGGGTGGGAATGTCGGCTTGTTTGAAAGATGGCGGGGAAGGAGGGGGTTCGAAGCTTTTCAGCCATGCGACGAGCACCTCTGTAGAAGTATACTGACAGCTTAAGGGCCCTTGTGATTGGAATAGTAGCCTAACCTCCCTGCTTTTGCAACATTTTATTTTGGCAACTCAGTGTGTGTGTTTGTGTCCTATCCAGAGGTTCCTTCCAGACAACCTGAAATAAGATGAGCAATATTAAAATACTCATAACACAACCACATCAGGATACCACAACCACAGCAATGGTTTGTTGATTTGTACTGGGCAAATTGTGTCAGTTTACTGGTCTTAAACTAAATACCTGAGTGTTGTTCTCAGAAACCTTACTTTTGAGAATAGAGAGCAATAGGGGAACAACTGTATATCATTAGGATGCAGAACTGTGGGTACAAACTGTGCCCAGCATTAAAAAGATTTAGGACAGAAACATGCACACTGAGCATATGACAAAACCTTATCTCGGGCTCTGAGGGACAGTGAAGTCACCTCCTGCTGTTTTTCTGAGGGTAACGGCAGCAGATCCGGGAGAATGGAAGGCTTTGAGCAACATGAGCCAATCTGTCCACTGGATACCAACCTCAAAGCTGGAGATGGATTTAAAATGGGCCATAAGAGATACTTTATAAGAACGAAGGGGGATTTGGATTAGCAGGAAGTGGGACTATGTAGCATGTGAGCGATCTTGACAATCCTAGTGATGAAGGTAAGCACACAAATGGATTAGCTGTTAGCGATGGCCCTGTATGTGCCCAATCCCACAGCTGCCTAACACTGCTAGTGTCAGAAGCAATGCCAGTTTGTTTTTACGTGAGAGCGACAGTGTGTGTGTGTGTGTGTGTGTGTGTGTGTTCTTGCATGCGTGTGTGGTAAGTAGTAGAAGAGACGGCAGCTAGATGTTGGGGCTCAAACAGATGGGAGCCAGGCATCTGGACAGCTGGCATTCACTGCCTTACGCAAACACTTTACACCAACCACCTTTCCACCATATCCCCATTCTGTCATTCTCGCCTTTGCACTATTTCTTCTCTTTTCTTATCACAGCCTTAAGCCTGGCCGGGAGATCTAAAATAACAAAAGTAATTATAAAAGAATTTATTTGCAAGTGTGATTTTATGCGCAAACAGATTTGAAGGTATGTTGAGAGGAACAAGAATATTGGACACATTTACGGGGTTTAATTCTTTTGCAAAAGCAGGTCAAAGATCTTGATTCATCTACATGAGTGCATTTGTTTGTGTTTAGGTGTGTGTATCTGTGCATGTCATGTGAACACTAGACCAGCAAATTTAACTGGGTCAGGCATCTCTATTTGATGAGCAGGGAGTGCACTTTACCAGTTAATGCCAGTCCTTCTTCTGCTTACCCTTCTCTGTCTCACTTCCAGTCTCTCCTGTCATATTAAAGTCAATGTAGCTTTTTTATATTGGTGCCTTTTACAAAATCATCTATTCACTTGCATTTACAGATCCAAGGTACTTGTGATTGCTTTGGCATCGCCATACTTACACTAAATTCTACTTGGCAGCTCCACAAGGATTTTGAGTTTCAGTGATTGCTGTGGCTGCAAAATCTGCCTTATTTTGTGGAGAAAAATGCATGGCACACTGCCACATTCTCAGAGTTACACTGACAAAAAATGGAATTAAACAAAAAAGGTTATTAAGATAATTGACTTGTTGACAGATGCTATTCATTACAGGGACACTGCAATAACTGTCTTTCATACTTTATGTTAAAAATGACCTCTGATACATAAATATGTAACAACCTGTTTTCTTTTTAATAGTGTAACTGTGAAACATCTCCTTCCCTGCAGGGCTGAGTGTGATCATCTCATATGTCCAGATCAGGGGGGTGAATGACAGCAGATGTCAGGACGCATCATGCTGGAAGCAATATCCTGTTCCTTTCAGCCATTTTATACTGTATGTCATCTCCTTTTTCTCCCTTTCCCAACTGCAACTTTGTCACTTTAAAACCCATTAAGATAACACCTGAGATTCCCTAGCAAGGGTGCCTGCCACCTTTTGACACATATTAAATGAATGATGTCACCTCAAGAATTCCTAAAGAATTGAAATTTTTATCCCTCATGTAACAACAGACACATAAGAGCAATCTTCTTTTCTCCCATTTCCTTGTCTGCCTCCAGTAGTTTCAAATCGTTTTTCCACTGTTTATTTATTTTATCCATCCATCCGTCCATCCATCCTTGTCCGCTTATCCGGTATCGGGTCACGGGGGGGAACAGATCCAGCAGGGGACCCCAAACTTCCCTTTCCCGAGCCACATTAACCAGCTCTGACTGGGGGATCCCGAGGCGTTCCCAGGCCAGGTTGGAGATATAATCCTCCACCTAGTCCTGGGTCTTCCCCGAGGCCTCCTCCCAGCTGGACGTGCCTGGAACACCTCCCTAGGGAGGCGCCCAATAGGCATCCTTACCAGGTATCGAACCACCTCAACTGGCTCCTTTCGTCACAAAGGAACAGCGGCTCTACTCCGAGCTCATGGATGACTGTGCTATCTCTAAGAGAGACGCCAGCCACCCTCCTAAAGGAAACCTATTTCAGCCGCTTGTACCCTGGATCTTGTTCTTTCGGTCATGACCCAGCCTTCATGACCATAGGTGAAGGTAGGAACAAAAACTGACCGGTAGATCGAGAGCTTTGCTTTCTGGCTCAAGCTCCCTTTTCGCCACAAGGGTGCGATGAATTGATTCTCCGACCAATCTAAGACCCCGGGGTATTTAAACTCCTTTCACTTGGGGTAAGGACTCATTCCCTACCCAAAGAAGGCACTCCATCGGTTTCCTGCTGAGAACCATGGCCTCAGATTTAGATTTAGAGGTGCTGATCCTCATCCCAACCGCTTCACACTCGGCTGCAAACCGATCCAGTGAGTGCTGAATGTTACAGGCCGATGATGCCATCAGGACCACATCATCTGCAAAAAGCAGCGATGAGATCCCCAGCCCAACAAACTGCAACCCCTCCCCACCCCGACTACGCCTCGATATCCTGTCCATAAATACTACAAACAGGATTGGTGACAAAGCGCAGCCCTGGCGGAGGCCAACCTTCACCTGAAACGAGTCCGACTTACTGCCGAGAACCCGGACACAGCTCTCGCTTTGGTCATACAGAGATTGGATGGCCCTGAGAAGGGACCCCCTCACCCCATACAGCACCTCCCACAGTGTCTCCCAGGGGACCCGGTCATACGCCTTCTCCAGATCCACGAAACACGTGTAGACCAGTTGGGCATACTCCCAGGCTCCCTCCAGGATCCTTGCGAGAGTTTATATGTTTATTTATTTTATTCATTACTTATGTAATAGCGTTTGGCAAAGTAATAAAGGCATAATGGAAAGAGCTCAGTTTCATTGACTTAAGTGGCATTGTATGCATCATACTTAATTATTCTAAGGATTAACTCTAAGTAGGACTGCACAATAATGACATACTGCTATGCCAAAAACCTTTATTGTAGTTTGAATATTGGCCATTTTGTGAAATTACTTTTTTTGTGCAATTATTGTCAGATTGTATTGCCAGACCAAAGTAATAATGAGGACATGAAAAAAAACTTTAGCCTGAACATGTATGTTCTTCATTTCAAACATCCCTACTCCATTGTCCATTCTCCTTAGTCATTATTGCAATGTAGTAACATGTAGTAGTAGCTGGATAAAATGTTAAAACAGATTTCCTATTCAGTCCTACAGGGAAAATGGCACTTTATGGCCTATTATGCCACATGAAAGCAGTTATTTGACATGTAATGAAAGTGCACCATGCCCCACTATGTCTTTGGAAAAGCATGTTTTAATCTTATTGAGACAAGTATTCCTTTTCAGGAGTACAACAGTCTGACTACAATCAAATGTGCAAAATGCACAGTCCATCACTGGAAAATTTAACTTGCACCCAAACAAACATGAGGAGAATTTTCATGCCACAAAGCTACACAGAAATGTTCTAACTGGGTATATTACTGAGCCACTAACTTCCATTAGATACAAAAAATGCTAAATATCTAGTCATATTAAGTAAATGCAGCCCAAGACAGCGTGTGTCTTGGCTTCTGACTTCATGTACAGTATGTCTGTTCACATGTGTGTGTGTGTGTGTGTGTGTGTGTGTGTGTGTGTGTGTGTGTGTGTGTGTGTGTCGCCTCAACTTATGACACCACTCCAGAAAGCACCTTAGGCTGGGAAAGAGTGGGAACAAGTTAAAAGAGAGGTTTAGGGAAGAATACAAAAATTCATGGCTCAAGCGGGGAGGGGGTGAGGAAGAAGGTGAGTAGAAGAGGAGGAGGGGCAGAAAGGAGGAGGTGATGAAGAGGGATCTGAAAATGAGAATTGGACACCTCCCTAAAGACCACTCTGAGGCAGAGAAGAGGAGGATTCCTACAGGCATGAATTAAAAAACACACTGGCACACGCAAATCCTTGATGGGAGTTTTTGACGGGCATCATCCCTCATTTTGAAAAATTCATCCATGGGGTGCCTCTCTGTGAATCATTTTAATAGAGGAAATACAGCTGTGTGTGTGTGCAGATAGGAGGGGGTGTAGGTATTGTTTGTCACCAGATGAACTCGTGGGGTGAGACTAATGAAGAGTGCCGAGAGAAGGAGGGAGACATTTTAATTGGCCTTTTCCTCTCTCAGTCTCACTCTTTCTCTTTTCCTCTCAGGGAGAACAGGAGATTGAATGTTGGCTTAGAGGTAAGAGGGGATTTCTTACATTGGCACTGCAAATGCCTTGTCCTACTAATTGGTCAATAACACATCATGTTACATAGACTTTGATGCAGTGTAAGACATAAGCTGTTTTTGGAACGAGAAAAGATTTACGTTTTCACATAATTTGTGTGTCACTCATAATGATTCACTCATTTATTTTCTGCTCTGGTGTCTCATAACCGACATTTGTTTTTTTTTTAATTGTTTTTGCAGTGCTAAAACATTTAGAATAAAACATTTGTAGATGTCTTGATAAAGTAGGGGCGAAATCACCGAAGACTTAACATGTTCAAATATAGATTTGTTCAATCTGTTTTGACACTTTGCTAGAATGGAAAGACTTTCACTTAAGAGCCCATCTAATACTAACCAACACGATTACCTAAGCAAACAACGGGCTGGTTATCATTAAAAAAAATATTCGATACCGGTACCTATTCCAATACCGGAACTTCGATACAGGTTCCTGAATGATACTTTTTTCTATAACAATTTTAACAAAAATAAATTAGAACATTATACATTATGACACAAATCTTTCTCAGCTCCGACTAAGTGAGCCCTGTCTCTGTGCGTAAAGTTTTTTCTGCCTGCCTCCATGATGTGTAAGACAAGTTAGGCAGTCAATCACCAGCATTATTAGATCTTAGTAGAAGCATGCTGCGTGCTTATTGGCTCACTGACGCTGATAAGATTTACTCCTTAGGTATTGACATTTGGTATTGAAAACAAGGCATTTT
The DNA here is from genome assembly GCA_026937815.1 of Etheostoma perlongum. NCBI lineage: Eukaryota > Metazoa > Chordata > Actinopteri > Perciformes > Percidae > Etheostoma > Etheostoma perlongum. Next base: position 16,030,885 of record CM049372.1, read on the forward strand.
TTCTGCTCGATACTAAGGAGGCAATTCGGTCAGTGCCTAAAAAGTTTTGAATTTGGTACCTAGCCCTACACACTTGTTACTTAAAATACACCTTGTTCAAACTCTAATCTAACAACTCTACCTGAGGCTCTCCATCTCTGCAGGGAGGGCTGCTACAAATCATCATATTCCCCGCCTCCCTCCTCTGCTTCCCCAATTCCCTTCAGCATTTTGTTTCTCTGAAATTGTGAAGTTAGCTGCTAGCTCTTCCCCATAGGCGACATATTCCCGCCTCCCCCCCCCCCCTCCCTCCAAATCCTTTCCCTCTTTTTCTTTCTGCCTCTCTCTCTCTATCTCTCTCTACCCCGCTTCCTCCATCCCCACCTCCTGTCCTTCTGTTATGGCACTGGTTCATCCTCATGTATATTTATGCTACAAAGCTGAAGAGTCAGGCAGACTTAAAATGAATACTCCAACTAGAGAGCGCTTGTGTGCTCATTTTGTGAAAGTGCATGTGCACAGCTATGTGTGCACTTTGTGTGTGTGTGTGTGTGTGTGTGTGTGTCTGTGTGTGTGTCCATGTGTGTGTGTGTTTGTGTGTATATGCTTTCTTTTATCCTTTTTGGATTCAAGCATATGATTTATATTCAAGGGTGGAATTCCTCTCCACTTCACCACCCACTGCCCTCCAGCTTCCTCAGCCTCCCCACTCCTCTAATCTCCTCCAACTATAGACAGGTGGCTTTTTTTTTTTTTTTTTTTTTTTTTTTTTTAGCACCTGACAAGACAGGTGTCAACCATTGACAGGATATGACATTATAATCTAAAGTTGTTATTCAGAAAACACCCACGCACAAACACACGCTCACATACATATTTTAAGACATATATATATATATATATATATATATATATATATATATAGATGTATATATACACAAACACACTTTCATATCATGTATATCCTGTGGCTGCAGTGAGACAGGCAGACAGGACTGGCTCATGCACATCAGCGCAGAGCAGCATAAATCTTGCCTGTTTTAAAGTCCCACACATACACACGCTCCCACACATGAAAACCTACCAAATACAATTTGTTTCTCTTGAATAGTCCTGAGTGAGGACACAATGGGAGAATGTGACTACTCATTTCAAACTGAATACCTCTTGCAGAAGCATTTTATCCACACTCCAGCAAACCTGAGAAGGTTTTTTTCCTCTTTTAAAAATATTAAATTCCAGAAATAAGGGTTTATTTGCATATGTGTGTCTGCAAAAACATCTGCGGAGGTGCACATCTAAGTAAATGTGTATGTATGCATGTATGTATGTGTGGGTTTGCGTGTGTTTACTCATGCAAGTATGTGTGTTGAAACAATAGTTGTCTTGAGAGGCGGGCTGCATGGCTGACTCTGCTTTAGTTTTCCTAAAAGGAGGAACGTGGGAAAAGAGGAATAAGTGCCATTCATCTCTTCAATGGCTCATTCACTACCTCGCTTTCTCTCTTTCACTCCAGGTCTTTGTTCCCTTAAATGGCCTCTTTACTTCTGGCTAAACCTCTATTTGAGATAAATACCCTCTCGCTGTACCCCAACACATGCACTTGTGTAATGTGCAAGGACACAACTCCCACATTACACACACACGCACATGCATGAGATTTCCCAAATACCCTCTTGGTACACCCGTATCTGAGCTAAAATTCCCCGAAATACACTCTTTTGCTGAGGTGTCTGCAGACGTACACAGCAATAAGTAAACATACCATATTATCACCACTGCACTGCCATCTGCAAGTGTTTTTGGAAAATGGAATCAACACCACTGGCCCGACAAAGAATTCCCCCCTCCAATCCACTCTTTTCTCACCGCAGATTATCACACACACATCACCCTCAATACCTTCACATCCTTGGCGTTCATGCGTGTCCCTTCCTTGCCCACAAAGATGTCGTCAATATCCACCAGTATGTGCCGGTCCAGACCCAAAGTAAGCTTCCTGTCTGTGAGGTAGGAGATGGCATCCACCAGAATGAGTCTATGGAGCCAGTAACCAAGTCCCTGGCCAAATAGCACCCTCCTTACCCCATCATAGAGTCCCATGTCCTGCACCACAGTGGCTTGGAGGCCTAAACTAAAGCCAGGCCCTGGATTATCACCACTACCTGCCCCTGCTGCCTCCTTGGCCCGTGCATGCAGCACGGCCTGGTAGGTGGAGTGATTGGAAGAGAAGGAGGTCCAGTCCTCCCCGGGTAAAGCCCCTCGATCCGTGCCGGGCTTGGTCAGGTGAAGGAGAGGCGAGCTAGACACCACGCAGCAGTCCCAAAGTGCCTGGTTGGTCCTAAGTACAAGCGGGAGGCCACGGAGTTTGAGGAGAGGTGGGGAGCTCTCAGTGGAGCGATAGAAACCTATGATGCCCACTCTGTACTCAGTACAGTATTGATGCAAGAGCTGTCTGTTCCATGTGTCAGCATGTGCATACTTTAAAAGATTTTCGTAAATGATGAGTGAATATCGTCCGCGGCCTTTCTCTGTCAGCGGAGGAAGGTCACCCTTCCCTGAGGCAATTTCCATGTGAAACTGAAAGTGTGCTGACTCCAATATAGCCACAATGTCCTGACCCAGCTGGGAGTACTGGGACTCTACCAGCACCAGCACTACCTGGTCAGTGTGGACAAGTGTGTGAGGGGGGTTAGGGGGGTACGGGTATGGAAGTTGATGGTATGGGGAGAGCGGCTGGGAACAGGCGGGCTCGGGGGATTGTCCAAGTGGCAAGGAAGGGGAGGAGTTTGTAAACAGAAAGTAGGCAGAGAGGAGGAGGGAGAGGAGACAGCAGGAGGCCAGCAGGAGCAGGAGCCTACGTAAGTGGCGACGGAATCGCACAGCCACCGTCATTGCGAATAGGGAGGTGTTGTGTGTCCAAGGAGATGTCTTTTTTAGTTTGCTGGATCCTAGAGAATGTTTGCACAAGTTTAGGGATTTCAGAAGCCCAAAAAGAATGTCTATGTGTGCGAGAAAGGAGCAAAGCCACTCAGGGGTGTGTCATGTCACCATGGCAGGTGGAGAAGGGAGTGCAGGATGTTGGGGAAGAAAGGTCTTCTTTGAGGAAATGCAGTCAAGGTACTCTCCTTCCAGTCCTCACAGAGGAATCACATGCAGAGACAGAGGGAGTGATGATTAATGCCTGCAGAGAAAGGGGACAAGGAGAAAAGAAGAAAGAGTGAATTTGTTGGGCAAGGTTGAATAGTATGCATTAGTTCTCTGCGAACATGCTTGCGGGTGTGCACGTACCTAGGTTGTGCCACCCTGGGGAATGTGAGGGCACAGCTGGTAACTACAGAGCTGATTGAAAACAACTTGCATCCTTAGGGTTTATCCAACCTCTGGCACACACCCAAAGAGGCATCACAGTTAAAAGCACAAACACAACACAAAAGTCAATCCTTGCAAATAAACAACAGCTGGTTGTGTGTTAATCTGGCAGTGTGGAGAGGTGGATGGGAGCTCAACTAATCAGTCCCATGAAGCTCTACAGAGAATTCCCCTAATTGCGCGAAACTCTGTGCACTTCTGTCCTATTTCTGAACCTAATCATCTGAAATACCACAAAATTAGAGTTGGGATCCTTTTGCCAGGAGCACTAATCTGGGGGGAGCCTGTGACAGTACAGAGGAAATGGAGAAGAAGAGAAAAGTGCAAGAATAAGAGAGACAGAGCTGAGAGAGGAACAAAATGCAATGAATTATAGAAAGAGACAAAAAAGACCAGGATTAGCATCTTAATGTATGTGCCGGGAGCCAGGGAGAAGAAAAGATCCCACAGCATCTTTTTCTCTCTTCTTCTTCTCTCGATGCCTCACTCCTCCCCACTCTCTATCTTTCTACCAGCCCTTTTTCTCTTTCTGTTTGCGTGAATATCAATAGTCTTCCCTCACGTTCCCCATCCTTCTCTCCTTGTTTCTTGCCTTTAGAGAACACACGCAGAGAAGGTCATAGAGGAGGAAGATATTCCTTAAATATGATACCGGAAAATGAAAAAATAAGGAAAATAACTTGTAGCAGTTTCTTTATAGCCAGAACAAAGTAGTATTTTTGTGTTGAATAAAATGTGTGTCATCTTAATTGGTACTTGAATTACTGTAAACTAATTATCAGCTTATGGTGTTAAGAGTTGTATTACACGCCAAACATGCAGAGGAAATCGTCTTTGTACCAAGAAAAGGAGCGTGCAATTATTCTTAGTCTTAGAGGAGGTTAATTCAAACTGGTGTTCTGAGATTTCAAATGAGGAAAGACATCAATTCTGACACACAGCTGAGTGTCTAAACTATAGGTGAGTACTGGTTTAACCTGTTACTGCAGGTATGCCTGTCTCACTACTCAGGCCACTAGAGGGCGCTGGATTTGGAGTACCACAAGAGACTTCACATCGAAGTTTTCCTCTTGTCATTGTAATTACTAAGACTCCCAATGGTATGCTAAATCACTCAATATGAAAAGAAAGCTAAAAATACACGAGCTAAGAGTCGTTTTTTCATGCGTTTTATTATTTTTAATTGATTTTAATTCTAAATCAAATTGTAAACCAAAGATATATTTAACTTCAAAATCAATAGTGAGCTTTTTTGTTGGCCTATTTAAGCCAGTGGTCATAGCCTACTAATAATTGTGATGTAGCCTGTAACTGCAGTCATTTCTGAATCATCCAACGTTAATTAAATTAGAACAGTGAAGAGAATGCCGTGGTGTTAAGTAGTGTTAAGTAGGATAAACACAAAAAACTGGAGGAAAAAATAAAAATGGTAATGAATCTATAGCTTATTCTGTTTGCGCAGTAAATCTCTATTGAAAAAAGAGCGAAACCCGCGGCATAAACATCCCTGGCTATTAACAGGCTTAAAGATTAACTCAAACTAACAGATAATTCCAGAGTTTTCCATCCCGCTCTCTGCCGCTGAAGTTTATGTTAAGAATGAGCACCGGCTCGCCCACTTACTTACCGTGGCTGAGGCGTTGCCGTGCGGGGAAGAGGCGTGATGGGTGAGCTGTGAGTGGGATGCTTCTTCGGGTGGGTCCGGGGCTCCGGTCTCGGTGGCGCACCACTCCCGTTTGTTTTGGATGCTGAAGCGTTGTGCCATCTCCTCTTTCTCTACTCTCTACCCTCCACTAGAGCAGCAGATGCGGGCAGCCGGAATGATCGGCTCTCCTCCCCCCTTTCATCATTCTTCTCTTTCTTATCCCCCGCGGTCTTCTTCTCTCTCCCGCTCTGCTCACTTCTACCTGCTCTTTAAGGGGGAGATAAGCCAGCTAGTATAGACGGAGGAACACCGATATCAGGCTGCCCGTTAACGACTGACTGCCGTGCGTAAATTTTCTGGTTTAAGAGCGCCTACACAAGTGGAGGCGATCGAGGGTGAGAGAGCGCAAGAGGGGAAGAGTGAGGGAGAGAGAGAGGCATCATAGAAAGGAAAGAAGGGGAGGGGGCTCGGTTTGATTGACACAAACAGTTTTTTCTGGGACATCAGAGATCACAGGCCACGGTAAAAGCTCACGGCCCGTTAGTTGGTGTTAGTCGGATGAGGGATGTCTTGCACGGAGACGCACTGATGCAAGTTAATGGTGCGCCTTGCTCCTTGCACAAGATGTAGAACTCAAGGATAAAAAGAATGAGAAGGAAGAGGAACTCTTAGACTATAACTGATGTAAAAATGCATTTCACATAATCAAGACTTGTATCAATCGTGGGAATGAATAGGCTACAAGACATTTCTGATGTTCACTATTCAAAAAACACTCATTCATGTTCCCCCACATGTGAATCAGCCCCATTATTCCTAATTCTGTAGAATGTCAATAACACCAGGCATAACATGTCAATCACACAGTGTTTTTTAAACTTGATTAGGTGTTCCCTTCTCCCTTCCTACTAGTTAATCAATCTCTCTAACCTATTTGCACTGACACACTCACTCATACACATCTCAATGGAGCTTGTGGCCCCTCATTCATATTGTAATAGCCTTACAATAGATCTTATTTTTTGTGTGTGTGTGTGTGTGTGGGTGGGGGGGATGCTGGAACTGATTGTGGGCTACATACATATACACATGCACACACAACCAGTGTAACGTGAAAACACAGAGCGTTGACAAAGAAACCATTTGCATACTAGTATCATGTTCCTTTTACTTACCCTTTACTTAGCTTGTAAAATGTAGTCTCACTGGAAGCCCTATTTGTGGCTATCAGTTAGTATAATAACTGAACACTGGTGCTGAGAAACAGAGCTTGAATGAAATATAACAGCCAGAATATCATGCCCAACAGCATAGAATCCAGAGATAATGAAGGTATGGATTGGAGTCCAATTGTGTTTGTATGTAAATTAGTGTCAGTGGGTGAAGTGTAATTAGAGAGGCTGTTCACCCATTTCCTCCTCATTGCGAGATCCACTTCTGCGATGGTGCTAGTTGGAGACAATAAGCCATAAATGAAAACTAGACAGCTGCACATACATACACTGGCTACAATGTGTGTGTGATTCCACGCATGTTTGAGTTAACCCTAAAGATAATGACGGAGACATTCACTGCTGCAAACAAATGAAGTAACTGCTGATAGTGAGAATCCACACATTGTACATCTAAGCATATGGTCATCTTATTACACAAACTCATCTAATGCACATAGCAGGGTGCAAGTACATAAAGGACAAACACCGGCAAGCAAGTGCAAAGACACAAGGAAGTGCTTTATACAACAATGTGCTCAAGGATGCAGTCACTGTCTCACACACACACACACACACACACACACACACACACACAGCAGTAGCAGCACACACAACAAAGGACTGGAGATGTGAAAAGTGTCGGAGCTGCCATGTTCAACTAGCACTCTGACAGTTAAACAGAGGAGAGACAGAGACAGAGAGCGGGAGAATGCTTGTTGTCTTCATCAGAGGCTTTTGTTAAGTGAGAGATAAGAGAGGAGGAGCGACTGATTCCCCCTCTTCTCTCTCCCTGCTGAGAGCTAAATGGTGGCCCTGTTAGTAGTCCTGTTTGAGGCCTGAAGAGAGCAAATGGAGCTTGAGTGTAAAAACAGGGAAAGACATTATCATCACGATGCATCACATAATCCCAAGAGTGAGGGCAGGAGGATTCCAGACAATGCAACTTTCACAATTTCCCAACCTAATTAAAAACAAAACAAAACATTGGAGAGATTGTTGCATGCTCACGCTAAACACTAACTAGACCCTGAGCCCTAGCACTAATAACGATCCTAGCTGTTTCCACAAAGAGCAGGATCTATTGCTCAAACTAGCAGCTCCCCGAGATGCATCAGCTCTTTGCCTCCCACAGTGTAAACAACAACATGCTCCAGCTTTGCTTAGGTGTGTTGGCTGCTTGATGCTGTTGCTATTTTAATGAATCCTTCCTCTGTATGTGTGTGTGTGTGTGTGTGTGTGTGTGGGTGTGTGTGATCGAACCACCTACCTGCTACTGACCCCTCCACATGCCTGGAAACATTGATAGATAGAGATTCTCTTAAGAGCTCGGAGGCTAAGTGAAAGCTGCCTCCCCCCCTCCCTCCACACTCCTGATCCTCAAGCACATTAGAGGGCATATCTTTTGGCCAATCAATACAGCGCTTACAGAATGATAAGGCAAAGATGTACGACAGCACACATGTACACAAGCACACACATACACACACAGAAGAGTCTATGTAAAGAATAACCAGACCAAATCAATCTATTACTGGAATTCTGCCAAATGCAAGATTACCATAGCAACATACAGCAGCAAACTATACTCTGCTATGAATAATCAAATCAATCATTTATTTATACTCCTATAGCAGGCCTATGCATTGGTTTGATACAAATAAAAACATGTACAGTACTCTACAGTGAAAGTAGGGCCTGGTTACATTTTTAAGTTAAAGGAACTATATGTAACTTTTCAAGTTTTCTGAAACTGTGTAATTTTTTTTTTCATCTGATGATCAAAAATGACCTGTAACAACAAACAAGACTAAGGACGTCATTTTTATATAGTTTTTATTAATGCCTTTGCCCATGTTCAATATTTCCCACAAAGTCACAAAATGATTTACAGCAGGCTAATGGGCTCTACAGTTACACATTCTGATGGGTCACAGATGTTGGTGTAACACCAGAAAAGCCTGTGTTAGTGAGTATCTAGCCAGGTAAAGGGTAACGGAGATTTCTTTTATATAGGCCTCATTGTATTTTGATTTTATTTTAGAAGTTATCTGTTGTAGTTATGGCTGATACTGAGGCAGGGCCATCACAGAATAAGGAAATTAAACCAAGAACCAATTAAAAACTATAAGGGAAAGGGACAGACGACGGGCAAAAACCTGAGTCACTCTCGGTCTGGCTTTTATCAGATGGAGACCATTATGGGATTGTAAATGATTCAAAAAACAGACTCGAATTGGCCCTCAGGTATGTAATATGTCATTTTGTATTTCTTGTCTTTTCTCTTGTCCCCCCTTGTGGAGCGTCCTTGGGTTTCAGGAAATGCGCTATATAAATCTAAGTTATTATTTCCTTCGTTGCAACAACAAACTCTAGTTGCTTTGGCTCATGACACAGTGACAGTAATAACCGGTTTAGCTCACGATACATCCAAAGTAGGCTAAGTTACCTTATGCAACTCTTGAAATGCAACGATGCATCTGTAACGTATTCTCTTGTTGTTAATGAATGATTTTATGTCCAAGCAAAACATTCTTTGCAACTTTATGTCCTCTCGGTAATGCTAACTCAGTTATCTACAGTGGGCTAGCACCGTAAAGAAAAGACCAGCAAATGAAAAAAACAGTACCACTTTTATCCAAAGCGGCCGCTAGAATCAACACAAACTGAAAGTTACAAAAAGTCACTTTAAGAAGGACAATTGATACATAAAAACAGCTCAACATTAGGAATAATCATAACATGAGTAAAATTATTATAGGAATAAACAAAACTATGAAAAATATTTCATTTTGCATTAGGGTTTCACATTTTTTATTGCTTTATTTAACCTTTATTTAACCAGGAAATAATCTCACTGAGTCCTGGCCAAGGCAGCATCATCAAAGTTTTAACATACAATAACAAACAGCAAACAACAGATTTAAAACAAAAGAGAAAAATGACATTAAACACTAAGAAAATCTAAATTCTGTAACAGGACATGCATTCAGTGGTCAGGAAGTCCTTTATCCTATTTTTCAAATCTTCCATGCAAATAAAATAATCTAGATTAAGGTGACATTGTAGCTCACACGAAGATAACGGAGTAAAAACTTGAAGGCACCGTCACCAAACACAGTACTGGTTCGAGGAATGACGTACATCCTTTGTCCGTGTGACCGAAGGGTGTAGCTACCAATAGCTTTAGTAGAGAACATAAATAAGCGGCCGCTTGTGCAACACAGCCTTGTAAATAAAAAAAATATACCAGTGCTCAATTAATTTCTTCCCTGCACCAAAGAAAAACCAGCATTTGTTTTGGTAAAAAAGCAACTTTACCCTCGGTTTTTCCTAAGACACTTAACTTATGTATCAACTTATGTTGTTTAAAAGACATATTGTTTTCTAGAAGAAAAATTAAGTATTTGTACATTAAGACTCTTTAAATCACTGTATTATGTAAAGTAACAATCTAATTTACACCATTCACAGTTGTCCTTTTTGACCTCACCTTCACATCAGTTACTTTCTATGTGTTACTTTCTACTTACTTTCTATGTGTGTTTCTGTGTGTAGAACAGATAATTTCAATATATATATATATATATATATATATATATACATATCTCTCTCTCTCTCTTTTATATATATATAAAATATTTACAAAACAGTTTGTGGTCAGGATGACAAAAATCACCACATATCTACAGTTCAACCAAACATCTACGTGATTAAGATCGTAGTAAAGTGTTTTCGTACAGGTTTGTTTTTCTGTGTGACTCATTGAAAGACAGGATGTGGTACACCAATAGGAACATAGTTTTTGACCTATTCAGGAACAACATTGCCTCCACACAAATAGATACACATAAATGCGCACACATCCCCACAAGATCATGCTTGACGCCCACACATCTCTGTAAACAACCCAACACTCCCAGACTTTTAAAAGCCACAAACACTCGCAGGCTTGTTGTTCGTGTGACAGAGTGAACCTTCATTTGATATCATATCAACACCTCATCTCAGCACTGATTACAAGTGATGCCTCTGACAGGCAAGGAGGCACCATGCACGCCAAGGCTTATGTGTTTAAGAAAGCAAACACAAGTATGCATGTATTAAACAATAATGCTCACAGCCTCATATGGTTATGTCAGGATTTCAAAAAATAGAACATGTGGAAAAGAAAGGACGTTGGAGGATGTCAGGAAGCACAACAGTGATCAGATCGCACAGCACTCAAGGGAGGGAGGGGTAAAGTGATCTATCTCTGTCTCTCTCTGACCTTGTTCACTCTCGCCAAAAACCTGACTTACAACCCCAAACTAAATATGATACCGTCTCTCCCTGACTCTCCCTCTCTCTCCCTCCTCTCTCTCTGGTAATAAATCGCACTGTAATTACCAGGCAGGATCAATAACAGTCACATCACTCCTCTCCTCTGCTCGTCTCCCTCGTCTGCAACTGACACTAACGTGTTCATCCCTCGCTGTGTGCCACAGTTATAGATCCGTGAGTGATAGATCGCATCCTATTTCGCCTGTACACACCCAAACACATGCAAAACACAGGTACACACTGAAGAGCTGCACACACAGCTGGATGATTCCATGCAAACACACACACAGACCTAGACAAACACAAGTATGAGAGCTGGACACCACAGGGGGAGGCCATAGGTCTCAGTTGCTATTGGAGATCTCTTTAGCTGAGCAACCAACAAAGTGCTATCGTTCTCTCCCAGAATAGCTCACTCGGTCTCCCTGTCTACTGAAATGGAGGACGAGCATCACATGGGCAGTCACGCAGTGTGAACTTGGTGAAGGAGAGACGGTGTATGTATGTGTGTGTGTGTGTGTGTGCATTTGTTCATGGGTGTGGTTTCAATGCATAATCACGCAAGTGTAATGGTGTTTAATAGGAAATTAAAAATATCCTGGTGAGCAAGAGCAATTTTCACACTTGAAAATTGCTGACTTGTAATATTCTCTCAAACCAACACTTCCATGCACACTTGATGGGTGTGTGTGTGTGTGTGTGTGTGTGTGTGTGTGTGTGTGTGTGTGTGTGTGTGTGTATGAGGGGGGGAGTATGTGTGTCCATCAGCATTAAAACATTGGCATGAGGAAGAACAAGGATGGTTTGACATAAAAATGTAAATAACTTTCAATGAAAAACATTAAACAATAGCAGAGAATGCTTTGCTTTTTTTTTTCACACATTTAAAAACCCCCAACTTAATTCAGTTTTTTCATATTGTTATAGAAATTCTTAAATACTCTTATAGTAATCACATTTTTACACCCCTGGTGTGACACAGGTTTTAATTTTCCTTTATTGCCAGTGTAAACACCGACTACATTGTTGGTCCCAATCTTTGATTAAGGTAAATAACTATAAGTAGGTGTGTAGTTGTACAATACAGTAACTAACTGATGTAAAGTGATGAGAGATAGACAAACACCTCAGTTTATTGTTGCTTATGTTATATTTATTGTTTAATCACATGCACAGAATATTTAAAACAGTTGACTACTGAATGTATGATGGTTGTGTATGAAATAGTAACAGGTAGTACTTGAGTCCAGCACTTTGTGAGATGGTTGTGTAGTGAGTTTGTCATGCTCAAGGCTGTGGACCCACAATGCACGACTCAGGTAGGTAGAATTCCAAAAAGGTTTTATTTGAAGCATAAACAAAACTCACAGGTAACAGTTTCCAAATCGAAAGGCAAGAGGAAGTCCAAAAACAGTAAATGGTGAAAAATCCAAAGGAACCAGGGACACAGGAACAAAGAAACACTAGGAAAACCGCTAAAAGCTGCACACATGGAAACAGTCACAGACAATCTAGCACTGGGGTACAAGGAAGACTTAACTTAAATACATGAGACAGGGGAGACAATGAGACATAGGTGAAACACATTAGGGCAGGGGATAGGTATTCACAAACGCGGGAAAATATACAACAAGAAGTAATACAAGACAACACACAAGACAACAAAGAACCTTCAAAATAAAACAAGAAATGGAAAAACCAACAGAAAACATGAAACTAACTAAACACAGAAACTTGGCAAAGGGACTACATGTGACAGATTTGACAGATGTGGTAAGACAGTTAGAGGTGGTGGGCAGTGTTCATACAGGTGGAGACTCCAGGGACAAAACATTTGCTGAAGCTCAATCAGCAAACAAAAAATGAGGTAGCAGGACTGGGTTTGTTCTGTAGAAAACTATTGCAACTGTCCTTGATGTCTGGAGGCAATGGCACTCTGGGCTATTTGTGTATTGTATTTAATCTGAAGAAGAAGTATATGCATCCAGTCAAAGCAACATAATCAAAAAGCAATTTCCACTATAAAATTACACTCATATTGGATGATCCAGACCTCATTATTTACCATCTGTGCCAAAGCAGAAAAAAGAGCAGGCCTTGCGTGGAGAGCAGTAAAAGTATGGGTTTGGAAGAATGAGCATGTATGATTGGTCCTTGACTGCTGTGGATGGAAGCATGTAACTTACATTTACCTCAGGCTAGACTTGGTTTCTGAATCTCCAATATAAGAGGAATGTTACAGGTCTTTATCCTACTGTATCATCACCAATATTAACAATACTGCACAAAGCAGAAACATGTTCTTTAGCAACAGTGAGTAGCATACTTTGCTCTTCATTTTGGTTAGTTCACTGCCCACTTGGATACATGTGTTTTTACTTTTGTTCCATTTTCTTGAACTGTTAATTTAAAATGTAATTTATTCATGTTTTTCAGATCTCTTTCTCTAAAAGCTGATTTACATAATGCTTTTCAAATCAGAATTTGTTACGATATTACTTTTCTATGGTGGAGTAAAAACTCACAACTCAGCACATTAACTGGATGGAGACTCTGTAGTCTGCTAGTGAGTTGATCAGATAGTTGTGACTTCTCAGGTTGCTCCTGTCCTGGCTGACAGCACCAATAAAGACCACTTAAAACTGAGCCGGCAAACTGAAAGCGACACATTTCACACCATATTTGTAGTTTAACGCATCAAAATCAAGCATAAGCCTAGAAGGTTCACACTTCATTAGTGGAGATATTTTCCAAGTCTTGCAATGGCTGAGTCCACACAAGAATCCATAACAACTCAGTCATCTTTGCTAGAGACCTCTCACCACAGGCAAAAGGTGACAACGTGTGGAAAAATTTAGATTTCAGCTTACTGACGATACTCATTGAAGGAGAAATCCGCCATAGGAGACACATAATTGCTAGCTCCTTCACCAACAGCAGCCTCAATATCCCAGAGTTCAAGACATTTTACTTCTGATTAAAGAGATACTCCACCGATTTTACAGCTTGAAGACTACAAATTCTTATCAAAAAGCCTGTGTTGCAAACTATGGGCAGGAACTTGAAAGATGTGTGAGTTTCAGGAGAGTCAAAGTAATAATATTAGCAAGTTGTATAATGGGAATCTGTCTTTTTTGGATTTTGCCCCATATTATGGACTAAAAGTCAGAAGGACCTACTGCATTGTATCTGGCCATACTTCTTTTTAAATACAGCTTCTTATCTTTAGATCAACTTTAGAGTGTATTATTTATACAGAACTGTGGATTTTGTCCCGTACCATATTCATTGTAAGTGTGTTAGGAAGGGATATTTTTATGGCCAGTATGAACAGAAGGAATTATTACAGTACAGTAAACAAAATCAGTTCCAATATTTAAATGGGCACCTGATTAAATGTGAAAAATTGGGAATCAATTAAATTAAATTCAATTCAACCCAATTCAATTCAATGAACTGTATTTATCCGTTAGCTACTTCATTTGTGCAGAACATCAGTGCATGAACAGTTCACATACGCAGCAACACAGCACAATAAACCAGACAATTCACACAGCAGCAGTCCAACAGTGGTTGGTAAAACTTACAAAGCAGACAATTTAAAAGAATGTAGGCACAAAACTTGACATGGCTTGAATGTTAGTAACCTGTATCTCTGGCCTGTGGGTAGAAGACTGTATTGGCTGTGCAATGTGTGAGTGGTGCCTAAGGCTATTTGTGTTCCTTTTTAGTTTAGCCCTTCTTTTCTAAATACTGCAATATTGCAGGAGTACTCCATCATGGACCTTTTGTACCCATTGCCCCAAAAATTAGTGTTAGTGTTCACAACTGCCTATATTTATGCTATTTTCCACACTGTTTAAATGATAGCCTACTCCGAAAGACATATTTACCAAGGTAGAGTTAGATGAGGCAGGTTATGCCTACAACAAAAATGATATATTACTACATTATCACAAAGTAAATGCCTTTACTTTATGCACTTGTTTGTCTTATTGATGCTCACATGAGTTATGAGGGATGAAGGGCAGACAAAGAGGAAAAAAGTGAAAAGAATAGAGTAAAAAATGGAGGTGAGAGAGAAAAATCCTCTGTCTTGTTGAAAATGAAGGTGTAGATCTGGACACACACACGCACACACACACACACACACACACACACACACACACACACACACATACACATACACACAGGATGAGACCTGCAGAGAGTGTATGATTAACTGTTCTGTCAGAACTGAGAAATCTCTGGGGCGGGAAGGGCAGAGAAGGGGGAGGAATGGAACAGAGGAAAGAATGAATTGGAAAGGGATGGAGGAGCATTAGGAAGATGGCTGAGGTCTCTGGGGTTTCTGAAAGGAGGTCTCCTGGGCTTGGGGAGCCAGGCTAGAGCAAACTGTTGCTCCTGCAGCAATTGTGTGTTGCTTTTCTGAGTGCATGAGCCAGTGTATGTATGTGTGTGTGTGTGTGTGTGTGTGTGTGTGTGTGTGTGTGTGCGTGTGTGTGTGTGTGTGTGTTTGTGAGTGTCCCTCTCTATAACACTTCAGCAGAACCTGCAGACTATCTTACTTGCAATCTATATGCAGAGCAGAATAGGCACTGCAATATGGAATGCAGTTGCTGATTACTTGAATGATTGTGTCCCTGCATGTGTCTGGTCCTTATCACAATTCTGCAGTGCAACATGGTCAGAATGGTCAACTGAATATCCCTCTTTCTCAACAAATCAGAAAGGCAAACGTGTAGCCGCTGACCCACACACACACACACACACACATACACACACACACACACTCACAGTGCAACTCTATTTTCTCCCATTCGTCACACGGCTTGTTGTTCTAATACCATGGATAGGTCTGCGTTCAGGATCCCCATGCTGAGTGTCTGTTCTCATCATGACTGGCGTATCAACATTCTCACTGACTGAGGCTGACAGAGAAAGTGAGAAGTTGCCAGACAAAATGGTTGAAAATATATTTAACAAATCCACACGTCCACATTTGCAGTTGATGCAGGTTCTTGTTATAAAACTAGTAGTCAGGTTATCATGTGTCTTTACATTAAAAGTGATAGGGATGCTTTAAGGTGCTAAACATAGCTCAAAGCTCAGAGGGAGAAGGGAAGCTAATCTCTGGAAACCTGCAACCAGTACAGAGAGCATGGAGATTATAAGCAATACTACTCCAACCCCCAAACATACACAGACATGCACACTCACAACAACAACAAAAAAAACACAGCCTTTAATACATTTGAACACAGTTGATAATGCCACTTTCTTTCTTTTAGTGAAAACATCATGTAGCACACTTATACAAGACTTAATGATCACATTGGTTAAAATGTATTGCATTAAAGCTAAAATGAGACAAATTGCATTTCCCTGCTCCTCAATTCTCTCTCTCTCGCGCGCTCTGTCTGCCCCTCTCCTCCATTTCCCTTCTTCCTCTCTGCTGAAGTGTCTTTTTGTAAGCACAGTCTTCCAGAACACTTCACCCCACTTTAGATCCAGAATAGCACAGTTCTACAAGGTCCCTTTCCTTGTTGAATGTTGCTCATGAAAAGGTATTGTTTGCCCACTTCAGCAGATATGGCCTCAGAGCTGTAAATCACCAGCTACTACTTAACTTACTAACACTCCATTCAGCAGCTGGGCACAATAGATCCACAACACATTCATTCACCCGCTCTCCCACTCCCGCACCCCTGCTATTCAACTTTACTCTCCTCCCGCGCTCTCCCTCTTTCTCTCTCCACCCTCCTGCTACGCTAAGCTGTTTTCTCTCCTTCCCCTTCTTTCTTCTCTATTCCTCCCCCATCAGTTCTGCCATTCTAGTTTCTGATGTGGTTTTGTCTGTTGTAGGGGCCAACAGTTTCCCATGCACCTGCCAGGTTGTAGATATTTCAGAATTCACACAAATGCACACACACACACACACACACACACACACACACACACACACACACACACACACACAAAGTCAACTTTAATTTACCCTCTTAAACTTCAAAGAATTTGCTCATCTTATGAATTAATTTTACCCAGTAGATCCCATCTGTTAGTATTGTGTAAGCCATTGTTGTGTTTGCGAAAAGGCTGAGACACACAGAGAGAGATCCAAACTGCACCACAGAGAGAAGCATCACTTCTGATTGGTCTCGACATTTCAACAATGTTTTGTTATTGGCTGTGGCACTTCAGCAGTATGCAGTTTCACTCCTTCTCGGTTGGGTGTTAAAGCAATGATAACCACACACAAACTCACATACAAACACGCCAGCATTGACTGTCAGACGCAATCACCTCAAAGTATGCTCTACGTCCATGCAGCAGGTAACAGCAAAGAGGGGAGCGAGAGGAAAGAAAGAGGGAACCAGATAGAGAGAGAGAGACGCCAAGCAGTGATTTATGACCTGAAAAGACAGATTAACTCCACTGGCTGCCTAACTGGCCCTGAAACAAGCTGAATTACAGCCCAGACCAGGAGGAGAGAAGAGTTAGAGAAATGGTGGAAGAATGAAACTGAAAGGTCAGTAGTGTGGCAGGATTGAGAGAGAGTGTAGATGACAAGATGGAAGAGCAGATTGGTATGAGGAACTCAAAAATGAAAAGGTTAAAGGTAAAAAGGAAGAGATAGATTGAAGACTGCAGGGGACATAGAGATCGAGAGGGGTGATTATTATTGTCCAAAATGAGACACAGTGGATTTTGTATTTGGCCCTCACATTTGTGTGATCTGATGAACCCTATCAAGCCATGTGAA
The DNA here is from genome assembly GCA_026937815.1 of Etheostoma perlongum. Lineage (NCBI taxonomy): Eukaryota > Metazoa > Chordata > Actinopteri > Perciformes > Percidae > Etheostoma > Etheostoma perlongum. The sequence goes on from CM049372.1 coordinate 16,048,181, forward strand.
TCATGTGCTGCGGAAAACAGGGTTAGGGTCAACCTTATTTCACCTGCTTTGGGGAACAAGGTGAAAGGCCAACATATACAATGTGTGAGCAAGTCACACAAATCATTTGAAGCTAACGCAATTCTGATCCAACCCCCAGCCCAGGCCCCCCAGTGGGCTGCACTAAGGCAATGTTCTGTTCAGAAGATGGAGGAAAGCAATGAAAAGAGATTTCAGATCTCAGTAAAGAGACAAGCTATGATGCTTTGCTCATTTGACAACAAGTCTTAATCTGATTCATATGAGGGTTAGAGGCTAAGCTTTAGCTCTCTCTGCAAATTAAATAAGGTCACTGGTGGACAATAAGGGAGATCAATTGCTGCATTTTGGTCAGATGTGGTCCAGTCTTCTATAATTTATTATGATCAATTGTGGTCTTACTCACACCAGCATTTAAAATGGCAAAACCGTGTCATTCTGATGGAATAACAGACGAAAATGGTGGAAGCTATCATAGTGTAACCAAGGGTTTTTGTATGTCGCCCAGACTCAGGATCGACTATAAAATAAAAACATGGGCTTTAATGTCTGAACCGAGACAGCACTGCACATCTCCTCTTTTTAAACCAACAACCCAGTTATCAGCCTCCTCACATCATTTTACCACTTCTGTTTTTTTCCCCGTCACAATAAAAGCTCTATGGCTTAACTTCCTCCTAACATTGAACTGAGAGATAAGACAATAAAACACCTTACAATAGCTCATCAGCTATGTTTCACAATCCACTTTTATTTCACCTTCTCTGATGGAGAATAAACTGCTCCACAAAATAGTAATGACTATATAATAAATAACTTTTTTGAAGTTATTGTTCCGTTAGCAAATGAGCTAACAAGCTTGCTAACCGACAATTAGCAAGCAATTAGAAAACAAGTTATCTTTGACAGATTTTCCTACTGGTCAATGAATCTCTATTGAATGAAAAGACTCTTAATCTCTCTTAATCCCTCATTTATCAGACCACATCTGCACAGTAATCTGCATTGCTAAGTAGGCCTACACAAATACAAATATATGTCTGCAGCTACAGGGTTGTTATGGCACAGGTTATTCTATCAACTGAGACAACTACAGGCAATCTTGTTAAAGATTAAGAATTATAGAAGCTTAAACTCAGACAGCTAATAGTCCTGTGATATACAGGGAATTCAATTAGACATAAGGAAAGACATAGAGCAGCTTCTTTTCTACTGAGAAAGGACCCTTGAAGATGTTTGCAGTCCTGCTATGCTCTCAGCATTGGGTGTTAGCTGTGTGATGCCCCTGCTGAGGTAAACACTACTGGCAACATTCACAATATGTCCAAAATGAAATACAGCTCCATACAGTGCTCTGAGGCTCAGGCAACCATTGCTTGTGTCTTTCCATTGCAGAAAAAGCAGAGACATTTGCACACTACCTTTATATTGAGTGCATTGTGTACTGGGTGAAGGTTTATATCAACCAGACATGTCTCCTTCTGCTAAGGTTTGAGTGTAAGTCTCTTATGTATTAAAGGTCATGGAAGTGGCTTTATATAACACTAAAGATACTGACAATAAACTAAATAACTAATAACTATATACCATGTAAACCAATATTTCTCTGTCTCTCTTCTCTTCCTTGGCCTTTTTCATTTCCCCTGTATCTCACATTACTAACTCAAGACCGAGACAAGACAAGGCTCTAAATACAAGCAGCTAACTTTCGGAAAACATTCAACAAGAACTGTTGACAAATGAAGTTGTTGTTCACCAATTGCCCTATGTCCTGTTAATGTCTCTCAGGTTTATTAACTTACTGTTTTAATGGTTATCTTGTGCCGTATTTCTGCATACACACACAAATACACATCCAGTGGCACGTCTTATTCCATTAAACGTGAGTGTGTTTATGTTTGCTTGTGTGTGAGTTATGCGACCGGTCGCTAATTGCAGACAAATCGCTTTGCCGCACACAATCATTCCTGTTTTTTCATGTTTAATTTTACCAGTTGATTACCAGCAGAGTTTAGCGCCGCCATTTCTCTTCCTCCGCCACCGGGGCGAGTCATCCGTCTTCTCACACTCTCACTGTTGCGCATACATAATGAGCTCTCTCTGACGAACAGAGGGGTGGATTTAATAAATCATGCTCTTGTTTGTAACAGCTTTCCTCTCTCTTTCCTTGTCTCTCTTTCCCTTTCAATTAAAGTAGCAGAGCCCATACTAAATGTTGAGTGCCAAGAGACATGTAGTCCAAGTACATTATTTGTTGTTTTTTGATTTGATTCTCCCAATATCCTAACTACACCTGCCAAATGACACTCCAAAACATTGGCTGGGCTTTCCTGTTCACACTAAGTCATTTATGTCTGTTGACTTTCCAATAATAAGTGTCATAAAAGAGAGTGAAGTATAGACACAGTGAAAGGACAGCAGTGGGCCGGGGATGAGGCTATAACATTGTTTATATCTGCGCACAAACCATCGTAGATATTTCTGTGTTGTTAAATGGAACCCAGTGGGCTTTTACTTTGTATTGGTTATGACGTTGTGCATCTGCAAGTGAATAGGGACTCACAATTCTGTGCTATTGTTGCTGACGAAGGCAACTGTCTTGCACAAATATATTCACGCACACATACACACACAAACACACACACATGCTATGCATGTAAATGAAAATGCAATCGAAGCTTAGCATTGGTGTAATACAGTTTTTATTACTCACTGCTCTCTGTGATCGGAAAATAAACCCAGCAACTAAATTGATTTATTTGTTTTTATCACTTGCTCTGTTGCTCATCCCCTTCTTGCTGCAGATTGGATTCTCATATAAACCCGAGAGATACACATTTTTATAACCCAATTTAAAGACATGTTCAGAGAAATGGCAGGGTGTGTTGGTTAGATCTGTTTGCTAGTGTGTTCCATTTAGGCTTAATTTTCTTTTGTGGCAGGCTGTCTATGCACTTCACCCTCTGTGACCTCTTCAAAAGAGTTTTCCTGGGTTAAGGAAAGAGACAGTTCTCTTGAGGTGTTAGTGCCTCTCCTTCACAGCCCCTTTACGAACACGTTCACTCTCATCAGCTAAATAAATAACACCTTTCACTGTTCCTATTCAACACACCCCCTGGCCACATAGGTTCATTTATACAGTGTGTTTGTGTGCATGACACTATGTTGCGGCAGGAAATATAGAGAACGAGTGGCTGTGTCTGTGTGCAGGCATGCACCTTTTTCTTGTGTTCCAAATGTGGCAATCTCACCTTGGCATGGAGGAAATTGGTGTTCGATCCTTAGCAAGGCTGGCGTGCCTTTGGGCTAGCTATTAGCCATGTGCAAATCTAAAAACAATGCAAATACAGGCCTAGGATCATTAACAGACACTCAGCCTCTTCAATTATACAACAGTTGATGCATGGGAGCATTGAGGGGATTTTACACCAATTGTTCCTCAATAAAGCTCCGGTGACACACTCACTTACCTAGCAAGGGGTCCATGGAAGTGCACTATACTGAATGTTTTGAGATGGGGAACTGAAACTGGAGGCTATGTGATTATTAGCTTGAATGCAGTTTTTGATGTGTAGCTCCCATTTGAGATATACTGATCTGGACAGGTGGCTGTTTCGAGAGAGATTTTTTGGAAACGATTGAGGGAGCTCTGGAGCGCTCTATTCCAAACTTTTATAGGCTTAGTATATGGTGCTCCATGAGATACAGGCATTTACTTGGAAAATGGTTTTCTGGTAGGACGCATGCTGCTATAGGGTGGAAAGAATAAAGCCACCATCCATCATGGCTGAGGTAGGTATTGACCAACTTCTCTGGAGAAGGCTTCCCTCTGCTCTTTCTCTCTATCTTTCTTTCTCTTTTTCTAAAATTGGGATTTTTATCTAACCACATAATCCAAACACACACATACATAGAGAAGGAAGGTGGGAGAAAGTGCCTGTGATAAATAAGTGTGTGTGCAGTGTCGATACTGGTGACCACTGATGTTAATTCATACAGACTGTGTGCATTGTGAACACTAATAGACTCTGGCTGTGAGTGTGTCTGTGAATGTACTGTAAGCTCAGTAAGCGACACTGGCGCTCAGTGAATCTCAATGCATACCACCATCGCTCTATTTAATCAACCCTACAATGTTCTCTCTAGTGATGTACATGTGTGTGTGAGCCTATCTGAGCAGTTCATAAGACTGTGTGTGCGTGGGTTTTTGCTCATGTGCGCCGTAGATCTGGTTGTTCCAGTGATTCTCTTTTTGCTGACAGGAATGAACACGCTGTTGGGCTGGGGGTGCGGTGAGCCGAGACCGGGGGAGGAAGAGAGTGGAAGAGAATGAGAGAAAGAACGACAGGGGAGGAGAAGCACATCGGACACCACCTATTTATCACCCTGACTCCTTCTGTCCACTGCCAGGAGAGAGAGAGAGAGAGAGAGAGAGAGAAGAGAGAGAGAGAGAGAGAGAGAGAGAGAGGAGAGATAGGGTAGATGGTAGAGCAGTGCAAGAGTGATAGAAATAGAAGGAAAAAAGATAGAAAAACAAGGAATTGAATCTTTAGGTCAGCTTTGAGGTCTGTCTTTATGCTTGTGTTGTTCACCATGGTTGATGCTTCACTCGTAACCCTGACGCCAACCCCCTGCTCTCCCTAAAGCCCTTTCCCCCAGATGATTTGGTAAAGCAGCAATGGATGAATAGAACAGGAGGGGTGTTGGGGGTGGTGTGGGTGGGGTGGTGGTAAGGGGCCCCCAACAGAGAAAGCTACTGTTACCAAGGAGAGTGTGAAGGAATGTGCATTTCAATATAAAAAAAAATCATTCAGTGGAACAAACAAGATAGAGTGGTTCACCTCCAATAAAATCTTGAGGATGAGTCGGTCGATACCCAGCAAAATGTTGTGATCTTCGGTTACAAAATTATACATTTAACTTCCATATCTAAACTAACTTTTTACACCATTTTCTTTTCTGTGTGTGTGTATGTATATGCCACAGGGCATACACAATAAAGGTTTTTATGCTCACAAACCAATTTAGGCCCTGAAATGAGATCTTAAGTACCGTCTCACCACACTCTCATAATTAATTGAAAAAGCTAAAATAATGATATCTGGGGAGTTATATTGATAGCCATGGTTTCTTTCTGACAGCTGGCTCATACTGAGCCCTGAAACCCTTTTTATTATTGAGCCAGAAAGAACAAAAGATTTAAAATTTCCATGGCTGCTCAGCATGCTTTGACTTTTTTCTGTTATATTCACTGCCATTGTCAGTGTATGGATAATGATAGAGTGAGAGGAGATGAGACAGACAGGCATATGACAGTGAGGTCATGTTGTTGTAATAAAGCAATATTTTTTAAGGTTTTGGTTTTATATGAATGGGTATGTGCTTGTTTAACTTGCTTATAAAAAAAAAAAATCCCCCTCTCACCCCTTGTAGGGTGGTATGTGTCATCCTCAAGCTCGGATCCTCTACCAGAGGCCTGGGAGTTTGAGGGTTCTGCGCAGTATCTTAGCTGTTCCTAGGACTGCACTCTTCTGGACAGAGACCTCTGATGTTTTACCTGGAATCTGCGGGAGCAACTCTCCCAGTTTGGGGGTCACAGCCCCCAGTGCTCCGATTACTACTGGCACCACTGTTGCTCTTACTGTCCACATCTTTTCTAGCTCCTCTTTCAGCCCTTGGTATTTCTCAAGCTTCTCGTGTTCCTTCTTCTTGATGTTGCTGTCGCTTGGGATTGCCACTTCTATCACTACTGCCTTCTTCTGCTGTTGGTCGATCAACACGATGTCTGGGTGGTTAGCCATCACCAGTTTGTCAGTCTGGATCTTGAAGTCCCACAGGATCTCAGCTCGGTCATTCTCGACTACCTTAGGAGGTGTCTTCCATTTTGACCTTGGGACTTCCAGCCCATACTCGTGGCAGATGTTCCTATACACTATGACAGCTACCTGGTTATGGCGTTCCATGTACGCTCTTCCTGCCTGCATCTTACACCCTGCTGTTATGTGCTGTACTGTCTCAGGGGCATCCTTGCACAGTCTGCACCTGGGGTCCTGCCTGGTGTGGTAGACCCCGGCCTCTATTGATCTTGTACTGAGTGCCTGTTCTTGTGCTGCCATGATTAGTGCCTCTGTGCTGTCCTTCAGTCCAGCCTTTTACCAGCCACTGGTAGGATTTCTTGATATCAGCCACTTCTTCTATTTGTCTGTGGTACACGCCGTGCAGCGGCTTGTCCCTCCATGACGGTTCTTCATCTTCCTTGTCCTCACCTTTGGGTTTCTGCTGCCTGAGGTATTCACTAAGCCCTTCATCTTTGGGGGCCATCTTTCTGATGTACTCCTGGATCTCGTCGTTTCATCCTGGACAGTGGTCTTGACACTCACTAGCCCTCGGCCTCCCTCACTACGCTTGGTGTACAGTCTCAGGGTGCTGGGCTTGGGGTGAAACCCTCCATGCATTGTGAGGAGCTTTCTCGTCTTGATGTCAGTAGCCTCTATCTCCTCCTTTGGCCAGTTTATTATACCAGCAGGGTATCTGATGACTGGCAGGGCATATGTGTTGATAGCTCAGATCTTGTTCTTCCCGTTTAGCTGACTTTTCAGGACCTGCCTCACTCTTTGTAGGTATTTGGCTGTGGCGGTCTCCCTTGCTGCCTCCTCATGGTTTCCGTTAGCCTGTGGCACCCCAAGGTATTTGTAACTATCCTGAACATCTGCAATGTGGCCTTCTGGTAGTTCAATCCCCCTCAGTTCTGATCATCTTCCCTCGACCACACTTGTCCAGTCCGAACGACATTCCAACGTCATTGCTGTAGATCCTGGTAGTGTGGATCAGTGAGTCGATGTCTCGCTCATTTATGGCATACAGCTTGATGTCATCCATGTAGAGGAGGTGACTGATGGTTGTTCCACTTCGGAATCGGTATTCATAGCCAGTCTTTGTGATGATCTGGCTGAGGGGGTTGTCAAGTGAGTTGAGATCACGCCACCCAGACGGGGAGTAACATGGGGTGTACAGGTACCTTCCGAAAGAACATTGTAGCAATCCTGGGCTGATGGGTACTTTCCTGGCTAGATAACACATGTTGTCCTAGACTGTGGGGTACTTCTCCCGAACTGAATGAGATGATATTAGGTAACCACGTATTCCCAGAAATGTATTGATTAACTAACAAAGATAACAGTAGTTCCCAGAAATGAGGTGTGATTAATTAACAAAAAGTACTGTTCAGAGATAATGACAGAAGAACTGAATAACATGTAATTGCTAATAACAAAAAGTGATTAACTGAATAATATGTATTGTCTACAGATAATGGTTGAATATGTAATGTCTAAACACAATGGTTGAAGCCTAGAGGAGTTTTCCAAATGATTGTGTAACTAAAAGCTAAAGATTAATTATTAAGAGATGAAATGTGGAGGTTCAATGTGCATGTGTGAAACTGTGGAAAAAGAGCAACTGGACAAACAGATTGGGACATGCTCAACTTTCGATGTAATCTGAAGTTGAGCAATGACTGGCGGGAAGCTGGGGCTGACCATAGGAACATGCATGAGTCATGGAAAATAGCCAATGAGGGTTTTGTGTCAAACAGTATAAAAGACGGAGATAGTCAAAGATCGGGGTTATTCCTCGGCAGCTCTCGGAGGTTGCTGGACTGGACGAAACCTTCAGACCCTGCAGCCTCGACCAAGGAAAGAGTTGGGATTTGGACAAGAAAACAGCAAAGGGAAACTTCAGAGAACTTCTTCAGTCGAATAGCGAGACAGAAGCCACAGAGGATAACCACCGTAGCCAACCGGGCTGAAGAAGTCATTCGGACTCTGACTTTTCATAAGTTCAACTGCCTCAAAGGCTGTGGATTTTTAGGCACTTTGAAGACTCTGTACAAGGTTTCGAGAATCTAACGGATCACACAGCCAAGGGCAGAAGAAAAGGGCGCGGTCCCCCCAGCCAGGGTGACACGCTCCTCTCCCACCTCTACCAAAAGGAAGACGATCCAAGCTCAACTTTCGCAACCAGGTTTTGCCCTTCCACATTATAATCAATTATTATGGATTGGCCAGTATAGCAGATAGGGTTCACTAGTGGTCATTTTAAGGAAGTTTTGAATTTTTAAATCATTTTTATCTAGTATTGCAATATTACAAAATCTGATGTGTTTTTGAATCTTATTCATTGATTTATTCCATTTTTAATCACTAAGGTTGTACGCTTGCCCTTGCTAAATTCTGCAATAAAATATACAAATACTGCATTTAAAGTACAAGAAGTAGACATTGAATTATTTCACTTTTTAAGGTCGTAATTAACTGGGTGTAGTGAGTTTTAACATCTTTTAAGGTTCTTATAGGTTGCTCTAGCCAATGAAATTAACATACCCTTAGGGCCTATTTTCCTGGCCCCTAAACCATATCCTAGCACCTTACCAAGTGCCCTGATCAATAAGAAGAGAGCTGTCGTGAACGGGCGCGGCTGGGGTAGTATCTGGCTCTAGGGCTATTCAGTCAGGTGCTGTTCCAGAGCAAGCAGGGTAGACGTCCGGATGAAGACAGTTAGAAGCTAGGCGAATCTCTTCGACACCAGCTTAAACAAGTCTTCTGTCATACCTAGTAGGGTAATACCCATAGGCTTAAGAGGCTCGGACCCTTTAAACGGAGAGCTGGTCCAGTATCCCCTTAACAAGGGATCACCGGGATCTAACACGTGGCGCCCGAACAGGGACCTGACGAAGGATTCGTTGGGTCAAGAACAGAACCCCGGCGGAGAAACCAACCGCCATTCGTGTGGATTAACCCGAAGATAAGAGGCGCGGAGCAGAGAGGACATCTGCACCGGCGCTGGAGCAAAGGGTGCGGAGAGGATCCGACGGAACCCTTGAAGCGGCAGCCCTGACGGAAGGAGCGGAGCTGCCGGGTGACCTGTTTCGGAAAGAGACGACGTCACCAACCCGCCGGATCCTGAGGGAGAAGCGGGAGAGAGAGCGACCGAGAGGAGCAGGCAAGCTGTATCCAGGAGCGGCGCTGAATAGCCAACCAGTCTGCGACTCATCCCTGACCCAATGCGCTAAGGGAGGCTTTGGGGAGCGGACGACTCGAGACGACAAAGACAACGATTGAAGCAAGAACAAAGACAAAGAAATAGAAGATGGCAGAATCAGAGGCATTGCAGGAATTCGCAAAATACTAGACGAGGATGGTCTAACCCCGGAGGCAGAGCTGGCCCCGGCACCCCCGATGTTACCATTGACGAAAGGAGTGCCACACAGAGTTATACTGTTCGGAGATGGGATCCAAACCTGGTGTGTACCCGTTTGGGAACATCTAGTACGATATTGCCCGGGCAAGAAAGAGACCCAGCTGGCAGACGAAGTGGGCGAGGCAATGAAGACATCGGGGTACTACTACGCCAGCTCCCGGATGGGTAAGCAGACGATAATGGTATTGGGATGCCCCACCGCAATCAAGACAAAAGATGAGGTTCGAGCCTGGCTGGAATGGTGGATCAAGCTACTCGACAACTGGAAACGAGGAGAGATAACGGTCTGGGCGCCGAGGGCTTACTTGAGGGAATAACAGCCAAAGCTACCCGCAAATATAAAGAACATCAGGACCTGCACCAGGACCTGACAAATAGAGGAACTATTCTCCGGGCCTTACAGCAGCACGGTGACGAACATAGCATCGTGGAAGAACTCTCAGACGAAGACGACGAAGGCAGAAGCATAGAAGGTAGTATACAGGGAGCTCAAGGATCAGCAGCCAGCGGCTCCGCATCTGAGGGAGGCTTGGAAAGTGATGACAGCGAAGAGGAAGACCCTCCCGCGGCCAAAAATAGCGACGAGGAAGATCTTTCCAGGACCAAGACTCCCCCCAAAAGAGACCAAGTTACGGGACCACCTGTCAGTGCAGCTAGGTCAGCCGTCCCCCACCATGGACATTCTCCGAAGGATAATGAAGACATCAGAGAGTCAGAGGCGACTCCTAGAAAAACATAGTGCCGTTATTAAGAAGGGGCTCAACTACTCCCCGAGATTGCCGCGAGACCCGGCACCAACCAGAGTGGACGAAGATGGCAAGACGGGGCCATGCCCTGGAGCAAATGAGACCGAACCTAAAGACAGAACTAAAGAAGGTAACTACAGAGAAAACACGGAGCCAAAAGTCGAGAAAGAAGCGAAACACCCCCGACCGAAGTCTGACAGGCAAGAATACCTGCCCGTCTTAAACTCCATCCCCGCCGGCACACGCAAAGTCACCGCCCAAGGGGGACTGGCAGTATACCACTGGATCGGGAGTCCCTGGGACATTGACGGCCATGGGCTCATCGTCCTCACCAACGCCCAGTTAAGAATACACCATGGCAAGTTCCCGAAAGGAACTTACCCGCCGAGCTGGAAGAGAGTACAAGCAGGAGGTCGAGAGCCGGAAGACCCGCAGCATCGGGGAGACGAAAGAACGTAGAGACGTGATAGTGACCAGCGGGGGAAGCCTTGCCTATTACGCTGTCATCCACCTGCCCATTGATGTCTACCCCGGAGCGGCTAAGTTCAGCGAATACCAGAAGAAGCTGCTCACCACCCTGGATAAAGGCCTTGACCGAGCTCGGGAGATGAGGTGCGAAAGAGTGGTGATGTGCGTCGACGGCCTGAGGTCAAGCAACATGACCTGGGAAGAAGCCGAAACAACAGCGATGGGACTCACTAAGATGTTTCTACGCACGCCAGCTCTATGGGGCTCTATACAGGAGCTCGTGGTGGTGACCTCTGAGGAACAGTACCAACAACGAATACAGGGGGCCCTGGCCAGTGTACAGCCCAGCAAGGACGTAGGAGGTCGAAATAGGAGCCGTGCCAGATCGGAAGAAAGAGACGAGCCAGTGACCCGGGTGAGGCTGTCGTCCGTGACGGGGGAACAAGTAGAAGGAGGAGTACGACGAATGAGATGGCGAGCGGCAGAGGCTGAAACCCCCCTGAGGACCCCTCGGAGCCAGGAAAGGATCCCAGTGAAGACCCAGAGCCCACGGTTCGTTCAAAGGAGAGACCAAGATGCCGCCAGTCCGCGACAAAGGGTGACGCTGCAGCAGTCGCACTTTGAAGATGAGGAGGACGAGCGGGACTGGCCGAACCAGGACGAAGAAGATCCCGTGGTGAGTGACCTAACCCAAGAATTGCAGGGGCTCAGTATGCCCCAGGTTCGAGCGAAAGAGACCAGGAGAGCCTCTGGAGAGAGGGCGACGCCCGTCAGAGTAAGGGAGGATGAGATCAGCGACTCCCAAGGAGAAGAGAGTGATGGTTCGGAGGATATGGAGAGCGTACCATCAGTGGCCGAGCAAGCGGAACATCCAGAGCTGCGAGTCGGGCGACGTAGAGAGGGGAGAAGAAGGAGGTGAAAGTACTTAGCGTGCGCCGCACTTCAGAGAAATTGGCCAGAGACATCACATGGGGACCGGTACAAACCAGAGACGGGAGGCAAGCCCATGTACCCGAGGCGGGCCAACTCGACTATCACATACCAGAAGTGTGGGCAGATAGACTCGAGGACCAAAAGACACTCGAAGTGACCGCCACCGTGGGGGAATGGGCTAATATCATCCAGATGCCCAGTTTCCCCACATTGGCAGCCAGCAAAGAGCTAACCGCCAACTTCCGAATGGGATACATGGCCGTGGCACACGACGTAATGCTGCGAAGAATGAAGAAAGCGGCTGTGAAACATGCTATAAAGGTGAACAAAGAGATGCAGGAAGATGTATCAGAAGATGAGGAAGAGAAACAAAGCGGGCCAATCCTTCAGGCCAGACCAGAACCGAGAGAGACATTAAGCAGAATGCCTACCGAGGATCATCATTTTAAGGCATTCAAAACCCTGCAGGCCTTGGTGAGGCCGAAGAGGCCAAATGAAGACACCAAGACTTATGTGAGAGAAGTATGGCCGCTAGTAGAGGGAAGCGCTATCCATGAAGGGGGCAAGAAGCTATGGCTAAGTAGCATAACCAGTCAACCGGCAGATGGGAGCGAACCAGCCCGTAAGCTGTATGAGAGACTAGTGCTGGAAGACATGGACGACGAGGACCACCATATCGCGAGGGCCAAGGCGGGACTGGAAGAAGGTCAGACCCTGGTTCAGCTATGGCACGTTTTGAAACAAAAGATACCGGCTACCCGCTACGTGAAAGCCCTGAGGAAGCTAACTGCAGGCAAGCATGGGGAGCTAGCATTCATAAAAATGCCTGTTGATGCCACTGTACCTGCAATGGATGCGGCTGTAAGGGGCTGGGACCTAGAGGGTCAATACTACGAAGAGAAAAGGAAGAAGGAGGCCGGGCAAAGGAAAGCGACGGAGAAAAGTGACCCGCGACCGACCGCAGAGACAGAATCAGTCCCCGGCGACGACCTCGTACCCACGACAGAACGCACCAGCCCAAGAGCAGAGGCAGCAGAAAACGCCCCCTAAACCTCAGCCAGGCCCACAACAGTCCACTCCAACCCCGGCCCCTCGAGGTAGTGGATACATAAATGATGAAGAGTATCGGAGACTAACACCAGAACAAAAGAGAGCCCTCGCGGAAGCCCGGAAGATGGTTTCTGGGGGAACGAGGAAATAATGGCATCCGAGGCGCGGGTCACCCTGGAAAATGCCTACTGGGTGGGAGACGACATCTACACCAAAGTGGATGGAGAACCCTACTTAGTGGACTCAGGGGCAGAGGTGTCCATGACCCCAAAAGCCTTGAAACGAAAAGGACACCTAAAGGTCCAATTTGCCAACGGGACCGTGGAAAGATTGCCGTTTGGACTATGGAAAGGGATAGTGTGGGTAAAAGGCCCATACGACCTCATCACAACAAGAGACCTGAAGGACCTGCATTCACCAAAGAGGATACAAAAATCATTGAGGCGGCGATTACACCTGCTACAGTCTAGAGTGGTGAAAGTGACATCAGCCCTAGATGGATTGAAGACTGAGGACTGGTACAAGCCCGTGGATGTGCCCACTACCACGGAGCAGAAGCTGAAAGACAGTGATTTTTTTCCCCACAAGGGAAAAAAAAAAAGGCTGAGAGAACTCATCAACGGGGCCAGTGTCGCATATTTCAAGAACGATTGCGGAGATCTGGGAACGAAGTATGTCCACACCATAGAAGGGGTGTTCACCCCCGGTGCGGCAATACCCATTGAACCCTGAAGCAGTAAAAGAAATGGACAAAATAGTGAAAGAACTGGGCGCTCTAGGCATCATAAGAGAGGAAGCAAATCCCATCACCAACAGCCCGATTCAAGCAGTAAAGAAACCGGAGGCAGCAGGAGGGGGCTGGAGGCCAGTCATCAACTTCAAAGCCCTAAACCGAAGAACGATAGCCAACAGGGCGAGAGTCTGATAAACCCCCAAGGGGCGCTGAAGACACTACAGGTCAAGAAATACAAGTCCTGCATTGACCTGGCTAACGGCTTCTTTTCCCTGCGGTTAGCCAAACAATCACAGGGGAAGACGGCCTTCACACACAAAGGCAAAGCGTATGTGTGGCAGCGCCTACCGCAGGGTTACAAAAAATTCGCCCAACGTGTTCCAGGCAGCGGTGATGGATGTGCTAGGAGATATAGGAGTGACCATCTATATCGACGACGTGTTCATCGCTGATGACACCGAAGAAGAGCACCTAGAGAAACTGCAGACGGTGATCGAGAAAATCTCAAAAGCTGAATCTGAAGAAATGCCAGTTTGGACAGTTCCAAGTGACCTACTTGGGGTTTCAGGTTGCTGCAGACTTGGGACTCTCGGATGGGTATCGAGAGAAGCTGGACCAAATAAGGCCGCCAAGATCCGAGAACGACCTACAGAAAATCCTAGGACTATGTAACTACGTAAGGGATCATGTACCAAGCTATCAGAGGTATGCCAAACCTTTGTATGCGTGTCTGAGGAAACAAGAAAGAGAAGAAGAGGATGAACAGGGCACCAACGATTGGGTTTGGACCGCTCAAGACCAAGAAAACCTCAACAAATTGAAAGAAGCGATAAAGGAGGCGGTCAGGCTGGAACCGAGAAGCCTCAACACCAGGCTAGTGGCTGAAGTAAGTTGCGAGGACAACGACGCAGTGGTGAAGGTGAAAAATGAAGGAGGAGGTATGGTGACTTTGTGGAGCTATACCCTGTCTAAAGTGGAGCAAAAGTTCCCTCAAGAGGAGAAAGAACTGGCGGTGTTGGCCAGATACTGGGGGACTATAAAAGATCTAGCCCAGGGTCAAGGAGTAAAAGTCATCACTCAAAGTCAAGTGCACCGATACCTGAGGAAAGGCACCGTAGAGAGCACTAAAGCCACAAACACAAGATGGGGAAGATGGGAGGATATCCTACTGGACCCAGACCTGGAAATAGGACCAGCCCAGCCAGCCAACAAAAAGCAACAGAACTCAGACCAGGTGGAAGAAAAACCCTATGAGTGGAGTTTATTCACCGACGGGTCGAGAAAAGGACACGATGACACAGCCTACTGGGGCTTCATTCTGAAGAACAACGAGAAGGAGCAACATCGACAGAAAGGTCGGGCAGAAGGAAGCGCCCAAGCGGGTGAAGTGACCGCCATACTCGAGGGGCTCCTCGAGTTGGGGAAACGAAAAATCAAAAAAGCAAGAGTGATAACTGATAGTTATTACTGTGCGCAAGCCCTGAAAGAAGACCTCGCCATATGGGAAGAAAACGGATTCGAGGGTGCCAAAGGGAAAATGGTAGCCCATCGAGATCTGTGGAAGAAAATTGCCGAGTTACGAATGAACATGGACCTAGAGGTGATACATCAGAAGGCCCATGGAAAAGAAGGGGCACATTGGCGGGGAAACAATGAAGTTGACCGCTACGTGCAGCAGAGGAGAATTGTCTTTGTCGGGATCGGGAAGTGGGACGAGACACCTAAAGGCCGGGTGGTCCCAAAAGAGTCCGTAGTGGAAGTGGTGCGGGCCGTGCACGAAACATTGGGCCATGCAGGCGCCATGCCCACACGGAAGGAGTTGGAGAAGCAGCGACTATGGATTCCTGGGGGCCAAATCCGCCAAATCCTCAAAGATTGCGAAGTATGCGGACAATACAACGCGGGTCGCAGGGGACAGAGGGTGGAAGGCCTGACCATAAAAAGCACCGTCCCATGGGGGTCAGTATGCATGGATGTAGCTGGGCCCCTGGGAGTGACAGGCAAAAGAGGAGAGAAGTACCTGCTGGTACTAGTGGACTCTATGTCTGGCTATGTAGTCATCAAAGCAGTCAGAAAGGCCAACGGCAGCAGTGTGGTTAGCATGTTGGAACAAGCATGCACCCACCTCGGCATACCAAAGGAGTTAAGGACGGATAATGGAACACATTTCCGCAACTCTCAGGTGGACCAGTGGTGCCAGAACAATGGGGTCATAAGAGTCTACTCGCCACCCTATACACCGCAGGCCAACGGGGTAGTCGAGCGGACCATTGGCCTGGTGAAAAACTGGATTGGGAAAAATGCCAACGATAAAGCCTGGAGCACCAAAGCCCTGGATGTAGGGAGGGACCTGAACGACAGGAGCAGAGCAGACAGACCCTCCCCTGCGGAAGAGTTATTGCGACGCCCATTTACGTCACAAGAAGTGGGTCGGGGAGTTGGAGAGAAAGAGGAGGTGCCCGGACTGAAAATCCCATTCCATGTCGGACAGAGGGTGTGGGTAAAAGCCAGAGATCACCCTACTAACACTGCAGTCAAGGCCAAGTACGAGACATCAGACATAGTGGAGAAAATATTGGACAGTAATACAGTGCAACTGAAGAAAAAAGGAATCCAAGGAGTTGAGCAGCTTAAACCAATTCCAAGCTAGGAGCGAACCAGGAACCAAAAAATGGCCAACAACTCACAAGACCTACTACCCTACGTCAGAGTGGCCACTGTCTATGGGGTAGTTGCCTTAAGAAGATCGACCTCAGGACTCTGGGCAGGCAGAGGACTGAGAAAATTGGAGTGCGCTAAAGGAGGATTCCTGACCGAAGATAAGGAAAGGTTAGAGTGGAAGAAAATCAACAATGAATGTGTTGTTTGCTGGAGACCAACAACATTGATGGTCCAATGGCAGGGACCCGGTAGGGAGAAGCCCATCAAGCCCGAAGGGGCACTAAGAGAAATAAGACGAATAACTCCCAAACCAGTTAAAGTAATGGATGCGTATGTCTGTGGATATTGTCGGGTGCAGTGGTTGCCACGACTGAAGATAATGACCCAGTGGGACATACAGATGGAAGCTGCGGGCCCATTAGAATGCACCTGCCGATGGGATGGTGACATCCTTCACGATTGCACACCATGCAGTTTCCAGTTCCAAGGTGGAAGGCTACTGCGAATGGAAGAAGCTAAAGGGTGGCAGGTGAGGAGATTTGTGGACCCACTGCAAGCGTTTCGTACAACTCCCCCTTTGGAGAGCTGGGCGGCACCATCAGACGGACACGCTAGTCAGACAGCTCCGGAGGAAGCGGAAAAGCAGGAACTGTCTGAGGGCACTCCCTCCGCTCCGGTACTCGACCTGGGCCCGTACCGGGAGATCTGTGATGGAGCGGCCGATGAAGAGACACCTCACCACGACCGGCTGAGGGAAACAGTTCGACAGGGGTGGCCCTTTTCAATTCGACAAGGGCAGGTGAGCTGCCTACCACTAGACACTGTCCAGGTACCAATGGTGATGAGAGTTTTCCGGGACCCGGAGCTGCCGGACGCAAGGACAGGGCTCGAGTACCTGAGGGATTCCGAGCGAGAACGAGCCCTGGTTGAAGGATGGGGAGGTCCCTGGGAGTTAACCAATTGGGGACGATTGATCAAGGAAGTGTTAACGAACCCCAACATACCAACTGAGGAATTGCCACCAGTACCGAAGGAGGAGGGGGCCAGGAACACCAATTTGTATTACAGTGTCACCGGTCTCGATGCCTGGGGGAGTTCTGGGGCTAATGCAAGGGAGAAGAGTGCCGTGTACCTCGTCACTCCAGAGGGGTGGTACAGAAACAGGGTTTTACAAGTACCAGGAGCACGATTAGATAGGGCAGCCACGCCCATAAAACCGGAACACACCCGGAAGGTTAAAATAACTGTCCAGATGGTCACTGTGCCATACAAAGGGATCTACTCAGTAGGAGCAGATGTCGAGATCGTAAAAGAAACGCCGCTCCCAACAGCTGTCGCATCAACTACCGACAAAGCACAAAAGAGACGCTTTCGGGATTGGTTTAAACGTTCACTGTCCGGAGGTGATCTGCCAAAAAACAAGAAACCATTGACCAAGTAAGCCTAAGATACAAGCTGCCGACGACTATGCCAAGAAAACGACAAGTAAAGAAAACAATTAGGATAGACGAAAACACTACAAACGGATATTGCCGCTTTAACAAAGCTGCATATCTGCAACTGCCAAACGAAGTCGTATGGCTGGAATGGCCAAAACAAGACTTTGAGTCCCACGGGTTCTTTGCAGGATCAGGAGGATATTTCTGCAGCAGCACGCAATATAAAAGGAAATCGAATCTTCTGGAAGCAGGGATTCTGGAGGGTCCAACAGTACTACATGATGAAGAACAACTAGGGCGCCGGCGGCCATATGACGTAACAAGACGATGGCATCCAGTACCCATCTGCCCTAAGTCCTCCCCTTGGATACTAAATACTGTCCATATAGTCCTACGGGGGTACCAGTTTAGTATCCGATGGGGCCCAAATTACCTTGAACCTTTTCTTGACTCCTATGTTGAAATATGCCTAGGAAGAGGATTAGTATGGACTAACAGCCCAGGAATGTATCGGCAAATCATTCGCCTAGAGAGAGATCCAGAGAGTTTTGTAATTGAAAACCAGGATTTGCACCTTCGTGCCTGGACAAGCCCGCCATGGGTGCCCACTGGGTACATAGCACCCCGGATGGAGAACCCCGAAGCCTGGCTACGGTACGGGTACACCAAGGATGTGAGGCTCCAGAAATTGGGGCTTTACATTGAACCCACAATGACGAACCCGGGGTGCAACATTCAACCCCTGTATCTTGAAACTATAATGACTCGAGGAGGTGGGGAAGATTACTGGAAAAACTGCAGAGACCTAGTTCACCCCAAAGAGGAAAAGTACTACGCCGATGGACCCCTGCCAGAACCCCAATACGTCATCGTTCAGTCTCAAAAATGGGTGTGGCGGGGGCTGGACCCAAGACTCCACTATCCCTCGCCCATATATACCAAGCTACTGGAGGGACGAGTAACCACATCATTGGATGGCGGACATCGACTGGAACCTGAACCAAGGATCATTGATCTAACCCATCGAGACAGAAGCTCTCCAGTTGCAAAAGCTAAATCAACCAAAAGACCAACACGGCCCAACTCACCTAAGGCAGAATGGATCTGCCACTACTGGAATCCCGGGACTGGGGCAGAATCCCGAGGACGTCGGAGTCACCCCCTCCTTTGAAATCTAAAGGCATTAGGACTCGGCAGCAACAATCAAGGCAACGCTCGAACAACGGACAACGGACTTTATGCTTACTCCTGACTGCGAAAATTGTAGCAGTTATGGTCGGGGTATCATTTATCCTGACTATTCTGTATCACTATGGCAGTCACCCATGGGCCCTAACCCATACCAGGGTCCAACATGGCACAACCAAAACCATCCGACAGGCTTGTTGGATGGTCGAACCAAGAAACATCTGGAAGGTATGGGACAACAATCAAACTACTAATATCACTGAGAAGTTAGAGGATTTGAGGAGGACACTCCTAAGTAATCAGACACAAAATGTCACAGAAGGCTCTGAAATTTTGTATGCTTTGCAAGACGAGGGAAAAGAGGGGGTTATGGTGCGCATACTGCAATTGCAAAAAAGAATAATTAGGACTGTTGGATGCACTTGGATACGCGCAGATCCCGGGGAGCCAGGATGGTACTGCCCCTGGGGGTGCAAACCACTTCCAGGAGTAAAAGGCCAAGGCTACTGGGAAAAAGAAGCAGTATTTCCAGCAGAGGATCGTAACGACACCTGTCTAACAGTATTACCAAGATGGGAATTTTGGGGAAATTACAAATTCAATTGTGAAAAAAGCAACAAACCAAATTTACGAAGAAATATTATGCCAGACAAACTCTCAAGCAACAGCACCCACAGTGACAATTCCACCCAAATCCCGGCTAATACCACTCCATCCATCTCCACCGCCCCTCGGCCAGGAACGGCACCGCCGCTTAGCCCCCCGCCGAAAGAATCGACGGTCCAACTATTGGAGCCCGGTTTCAAAACCGGACTGAGCCATCGCCAACTACGACTGAGAAACCTGACCTTGGATTGTGTAAAAAGACAACTAACGATACTAGACAAGTGTTATTGGAACGTGAACCAGCAATGTGATACTCAAAACTACGCTGTAGTGACCCCAGCCACAAAACCATGGTTTGCAATTAATAAAGGGGCATACGGTGTCCAACCGAGTGCATACCATGACCAGTGGCTTAATGACACCTTGCCCTGGATCTGGATAAAACCACTGCAACACTTTGTGGGGAATTTCCAGTCAGGATATGCCTGGACAGGGCTGAGTCTCATAGGACCTCGGCTAACGGATATGTATGTACAGCGACTACCCACACCAGACGACTTGGCCGGGGTGCCCAAGGGAGACTTCAAACGAATTGACTCATGTGTAGCAGAGAAAATCTTCAGCATGCTGAATGACACCTCGTATGTGAGCGACGGGAAGTCCCCCGCGCTGTCCAATAACCGAAATACGGAATCGGGGCTGGGGAGAATGGGTCTACGACTGCAATGGAACGCGTAACAACAAGACAGTAAAGGGAGTGCTACAATCCTGGGCGGAAACTCACACAAGGGACGGGGACCGGACCTGGTGGGGATTGGAAAGAACGGAGATAGAACAGTGGGTGACACCTTGCCTCTCGAAATCCAGCAATTACTGGGTAAGGTACCAATATGTAGCTACAGTCTACGCTAAAGATAGGGACATTTGGCCAGGAAGGTGGAACAGGCCGGAACCCTTTGTGACCCCCCGACCATGGAAGATGATTTGTGACAGAGCCAACACTACATGCACCGTGAGCCTGTCTAGAGACGATTGCCAAGAGGTTCCAGGATGGAAGGACTACTGTCAGTCATACTACAAAGGAGAGTATGACACCCATGGGCACCAGACTGTATGGCAAAAAGTGAGAGGTACGTGGAGGAGAGTGTTCCCCCCGAGACTTGGATGTGCCAAATCGATATTGGGACATGGGATGTCCAGGAGGAAAGAAGTGCGAGGCCAAACAGTACCATTTGTGGCCGACCCCATCATCTCTATGGCCGAGGGTCATGCATTCAGAAAGAGCCTGTGTGAAGGGAAAGAGGTCAAAGGATACGAGTGGCTGGGGCCCAATGCCTTGTATAATAATGGTACCTGCCACTCACCAGCGGAGCATTGGATGCACTGCGGGACGGGACGGAGCGAGCATGAGTGTCGCTGGTACGAGAAAGTAGGAATAGCGGTCCAAGGGGCCATAACCACTGTGCTTGAAGAAACGGCGGAGATCATAGAGGAAGGATTCGAAGTCATCACGGGATGGGTAGTCACCCTGTTGCTTAAAATATGGCCCTATTTGTTAGTAGTATTCGGGATCCTCATCGCTGGATTGATCACAGTAGTCATCGTTAAAGGAGGAGTTCGGGCAGCCTTCCTCTCATGTGGGAGGTCCGCCGGGGCAGGAGGCCCCGAAGATGAGAAACCCCTCCTCCGGAAGGGGGAGGAGCCATAGGGCCCTTAAAACCAGGGACCCGACACGCCGCAGCCACAGTTCAGCTCCTGAATCAACAACAGCAACAGCTCAGCCGGAAAAGGGAATCAGGAAAAAGAAGAAGTTGAACTTGACCATGGCCACCAACACCACTGACCTTAGCCCGACTAACTCCACATCAGCAACCGATGGTCCGGCAACAGTTCTCTATCGAGTGAGTAACCTAGAGTTTATCGCCATCCTCACTCTATGGCTCCTCTACTGTTGCACGGGGCGCTGGGCTCCAGAACAACCACTGAGAATCTTGACCCTGATAGCAGGGTGCGCCAAGATATTGACCATCAACCTGTGGTTTGGGGCTCGTGACCTTGCAATGTCGCTATTTATCACCTATCTGTTGGGCCGCTTTAACCTGTCTACTGACCGGTTGGGAATGTGCCAAGGCGCGGTCGTGGTGTTTTGGATGATGCTGGATACAGCCACTATATTTTTTGCACCCCTGAGATATGCAAACATCCTGTGCGAGGCAATTATGGCCTTGAGCCTGCTAACATACAGAATGATCCTGATCGGGGCACTACAGCCACAAGGACGAAAGCGCTGGCTGATCCAACTAGTATTCCTCATACTCTGGGGTCTCGGATGGGGTACGATCTCTGGCCTGTACTGGGCAGGGCTCATTGACCAACTGTTAGTGGTGATGTGGCTTATGACCTATGCTGCCTGCTTCCCTCGTTCGGCAGTTCCATCCAGCCCGGCGACCACTCCACCGATGGTGCTGAGATCCCCATGGCTGTCTGCTATGGCCCAGCGGCGTGTCGACAGAAGCCCCTAAATTAAGGGCCAAGGACATTAAGTCCTGGCTTGCTTGCTTAAATTGCCGTGCTATGAAGCAATTGATCATGTGTGCTATTGTATCATGCAGGATGACGCAGAGTGCATTCACTGTGGAACCCCTTTACAGACGGCTCAACTCCTCTGGGACGTATCCTCGGCGCTGTGGTGTACCAGCTGCTATGTGAATAGCTTCCCTATCCAGACAGCCCAGGGAGTGATGTTCCTTAAGACCTCGGTGTGCATGCCCATAGTCCAGCCCGAGGATGTCATCGCGATCGAAGCAGGAGCCAGGGTGACCTGGACGTCGCTAAGAGCCGATAAGGGGTCTCCATTGAGGTACACCACGCACCCTGATTGCTATTATTTTATCACATACTTGAAGATGTGGGAATACGAAGATGGCACCAGAATATCCACAGCCCATTTCACTGACGGCCGGTTCGTGCTGATCGGCCCCCGTCTACCAGCTCTGAGGGAGAAAACACAAGGGATTCCCATCACTACCCAAGACGTCGGTTCTCAGACCGAAGGGACGGTATGGACTTGGGATAATTTTCATCATGAGCTCATCGAAACTGATGCCTCATTTGTCAACTCCCCATGGGCTGAGAAAGTTCTACCTGCTGAACTACCGGCCGACGACCCCAGCACACCACGGGAAGACGGCGGTACTACGCTCAAGGACCAGGCTTCTGAGGGGCACCTCATCACCAATTCTACCACCGAGGAACCACTACCGGCATCGCCCACGGATACCCCTACGGAGGAAGAGCCACTGGAGGATTTGTCATCTCTTCACACCCCGGGACTTGAGGAGTATGTGTCCATAGATTCTTGGACCAGAACTCCCTCGCCCCCTGTCTTGTCACCCCCACACGTCGACTTCCTCACCCTTTTGGCTGATTCCGACGACGACTTCATGCAAACGGATGAGCGGGGCAGCGACTGATCTCAAGGAGGGGGTGTCAAGTGAGTTGAGATCACGCCACCCAGACGGGGAGTAACATGGGGTGTACAGGTACCTTCCGAAAGAACATTGTAGCAATCCTGGGCTGATGGGTACTTTCCTGGCTAGATAACACATGTTGTCCTAGACTGTGGGGTACTTCTCCGAACTGAATGAGATGATATTAGGTAACCACGTATTCCCAGAAATGTATTGATTAACTAACAAAGATAACAGTAGTTCCCAGAAATGAGGTGTGATTAATTAACAAAAAGTACTGTTCAGAGATAATGACAGAAGAACTGAATAACATGTAATTGCTAATAACAAAAAGTGATTAACTGAATAATATGTATTGTCTACAGATAATGGTTGAATATGTAATGTCTAAACACAATGGTTGAAGCCTAGAGGAGTTTTCCAAATGATTGTGTAACTAAAAGCTAAAGATTAATTATTAAGAGATGAAATGTGGAGGTTCAATGTGCATGTGTGAAACTGTGGAAAAAGAGCAACTGGACAAACAGATTGGGACATGCTCAACTTTCGATGTAATCTGAAGTTGAGCAATGACTGGCGGGAAGCTGGGGCTGACCATAGGAACATGCATGAGTCATGGAAAATAGCCAATGAGGGTTTTGTGTCAAACAGTATAAAAGACGGAGATAGTCAAAGATCGGGGTTATTCCTCGGCAGCTCTCGGAGGTTGCTGGACTGGACGAAACCTTCAGA
The DNA here is from genome assembly GCA_026937815.1 of Etheostoma perlongum. Classification (NCBI taxonomy): domain Eukaryota; kingdom Metazoa; phylum Chordata; class Actinopteri; order Perciformes; family Percidae; genus Etheostoma; species Etheostoma perlongum. The sequence continues at coordinate 16,071,483 of CM049372.1, forward strand.
CCCTGCAGCCTCGACCAAGGAAAGAGTTGGGATTTGGACAAGAAAACAGCAAAAAGAAAACTTCAGAGTACTTCTTCAGTCGAATAGCGAGACAGAAGCCACAGAGGATAACCACCGTAGCCAACCGGGCTGAAGAAGTCATTCGGACTCTGACTTTTTCATAAGTTCAACTGCCTCAAAGGCTGTGGATTTTTAGGCACTTTGAAGACTCTGTACAAGGTTTCGAGAATCTAACGGATCACACAGCCAAGGGCAGAAGAAAAGGGCGCGGTCCCCCCCGGCCAGGGTGACACGCTCCTCTCCCACCTCTACCAAAAGGAAGACGATCCAAGCTCAACTTTCGCAACCAGGTTTTGCCCTTCCACATTATAATCAATTATTATGGATTGGCCAGTATAGCAGATAGGGTTCACTAGTGGTCATTTTAAGGAAGTTTTGAATTTTTAAATCATTTTTATCTAGTATTGCAATATTACAAAATCTGATGTGTTTTTGAATCTTATTCATTGATTTATTCCATTTTTAATCACTAAGGTTGTACGCTTGCCCTTGCTAAATTCTGCAATAAAATATACAAATACTGCATTTAAAGTACAAGAAGTAGACATTGAATTATTTCACTTTTTAAGGTCGTAATTAACTGGGTGTAGTGAGTTTTAACATCTTTTAAGGTTCTTATAGGTTGCTCTAGCCAATGAAATTAACATACCCTTAGGGCCTATTTTCCTGGCCCCTAAACCATATCCTAGCACCTTACCAAGTGCCCTGATCAATAAGAAGAGAGCTGTCGTGAACGGGCGCGGCTGGGGTAGTATCTGGCTCTAGGGCTATTCAGTCAGGTGCTGTTCCAGAGCAAGCAGGGTAGACGTCCGGATGAAGACAGTTAGAAGCTAGGCGAATCTCTTCGACACCAGCTTAAACAAGTCTTCTGTCATACCTAGTAGGGTAATACCCATAGGCTTAAGAGGCTCGGACCCTTTAAACGGAGAGCTGGTCCAGTATCCCCTTAACAAGGGATCACCGGCGTAGGCTTTCTTGTAGTCAATCCAGGCAGTGCACAGATTGGTCTGCCTGGTCTTGCATTCTCGAGTGACTGCTCTATCCACCAGTAGCTGGTGCTTGGCTCCTCTGGTGTTACTGCCTATTCCCTTCTGGGCCCTGTGCATGTATTGAGCCATATGCCTATTCATCTTAGCCGCTATGATGCCTGAGAGAAGCTTCCATGTTGTGCAGAGGCAGGTTATTGGCCGGTAGTTGGATGGAATTGTTCCCTTCTGGGGATCCTTCATGATCAGGATTGTCCGTCCTTGGGTTAACCATTCTGGGTGGGTCCCATCCAACAGCAGTTGGTTCATTTGTACCGCCAGGCGTTCATGGAGTGCAGTTAGTTTCTTCAGCCAGTAGGTGTGGATCATGTCAGGGCGTGGTGCTGTCCAGCTCTTCATACCTGCCACTCTTTCTTGGATGTCTGCCATTGTAATGGTTACTGGTTCTTGTTCTGGGAGATTGCTGTGATCTGTTCTTAGGTCCACTAGCCACTGAGCATCTGTGTTGTGGGATGCCTCTTTCTCCCATATGTTCTTCCAGTACTATTCAGTCTTAGCCCTGGGTGGATCTGCTCTTATATTACCCTGCCACTGAGAGTACACTTTGGATGGTTCGGTGGAGAACATCCGGTTTATTCTCCTGGCTTCTGCTTCTCCCTTGCCTCTTTAGGCAGGTGGCCAGAGCGGTGAGTCTTTGTTTAGCAGTCTCCAGAGCCTCAGGTATCGACAGCTTGTTGTATTTCTTAGGTAACCCCTTCCTTACACCTTTCTGTAGTTCTGAGAGCTGACTAACCTCTCTTTGTGTTGCCTTGATCTTGGCCTCCAACCTTCTCCTCCATGGGGGGTAATGCTCTTTGTGGCTTGTGGTGTTCATCTTAGCAAGCATCTCTAGGATCACTGTTGCTGTGGCGTACATTAGCTCATTGGTCTCGGTTATGGCTTTAGTAGGGATAGTATGTAGTGCTGCATTCACATCTTCTAGCAGACTTTATATATATATATATATAGAGAGAGAGAGAGAGAGAGAGAGAGAGAGATGTTTTGTTCTATGGCTATTTGGACTCAAGCAAAGGTCCCTACCACCAGTTGGGTGATAAATTGCATGGCTAAGAAGAAGGGACACCTGTCAGCTACCCCCTGCCTAGACCAACACTGCAAAAGAGGAAACATACACATGTTTGTTCACACACACATACACATACACACACACACACTAACACATGTTCTCACTCTCTCTCACACACACACACACACACACACACACACACACACACACACACACATAGGCACACACACACACGCACACACACACACAAATCCTGTACACAGGTCACATCACACAGTGCAACACTGGATTGATTGGAGGTAGCCGTCACCTTGAGCTGTCAATTCTTTCATCTAGGTCATGTCAGAACACAAATAAAGTGTGTGTTATAAGCTTTACAGTCTGTCTCAGTGTGTGTGTGTGTGTTTGTTTGTGTGTGTCACTTTTCACTGAGCTATTCGGAAGTTGTGACAAGCAGGAAAAGAGAAGTTCAGAAACTCAGCTGCGTTTGGTGGTGGCCTTTACATGTAATTACTTGATGATTCTCTGTGTCACACATACACACACACACACACACACACACACACAAACACAGATTTGTATAGGACTTAAGCCGTATAAACTCATCATGACAAGCAACATGTAAAAATCTGAAATAATAGCAAAGGAAAAAGCTATTATGTTAGCTTTGAAATGGAGAGTAGAGCAAAGTCTGTTTATTCTTCATTAGCTTTCATTGAGCCTGCTTGAACACATTTTGCAAAACTTGGCTTATTGTGCAAAACTCTACACACAAGCAAATAAGACACAACACTGGGAAATAAACCATTCACATCTTTGTGAAACTCAAACTCTCCTATCAAAACCTAACAATCCTTTGTCAAAATGTCACTCTGATGACAAAAATACCCACTTACATCGTATGAATACACTTTCAGATCAGCAGTAACACACTAGTCTACTTTATATAAAGCACTGCAGTCTTTTGTTTTCACTGTTTTTATTCAGTTCCACAGAGGGCATGTTTTCACAACCAAAAAATGAAATACTTAATTCTAAATCATTACATTAAGGTAGTATATTTTACAGTACAGTAAATTCAGATAAATCAAAAATAAAACAAACAATACACTACTGTAAACACAGAAACACACAATTGAGTGGGCTTATGCCAACTCTGCTCTGCCTAGCTTCCCTTATAGTCAGGCCATGGTTTATGACATGGTCCACCAAAGTTGCTTTTATGTCATCCAAAATAATGGTGCTTGCGTGGCCTCTTCGACCACGTCCTTCTCTCTCTGTCTTCCTCTTCCTCTTCCTCTGCCTCTAGCTCTCCCTGCCTCCATGCTTGCAAAGTTTTCAAAATGGCTTAACTAAGGCCTTTTTGTAGCTGGCTGATTGGTGTTCAGTTTTGTAAGTTAGTATTTTCAGGTGTGTGTTTATGTCTTTTCAATTAACCAATGTGTGTTGTATTTTGAATAGATGTGTTTTCCCAATGGTACCCTGAGATTTCATTTTTGAACTAAGTGTCTTATGAATGAAATAGTGTATAGTGTCTGGGAGCAAGTGTGTTGCAGAAAGGAGCAAGTGTGTTACAGAATTGCAACTAAAGTGCAAAGCAGCGCTTTTGTTTAAGATATGGTTACACTTTGTTTAAGGTATAGTAACAACAACTTCAAGTTATGTTACTCTGGTTTAAGCATGTGCCTATAGTGTTCAAGCAACGGGCAAAAACTGTATAAAGTAGCATTATATAAAGAAGAGTTGAGAAGCATTCAAAGACCACACCGTCAACCACAGAAATTTGAACAATGTATGAAAGATGATTGGTGTGCGAGGCATGATGTGACTTGTAATTTTTTGTTTGCTGACTATGTTGTGGGGACGCTTCGGTAGGAAATAAATTATATAAATCAATCACCTGGACACGACAGTCCAACTTAGGACATTAAGGAGAGGATAAAGGTGAGGAAGAAAGAAACAGGGTGGGAGTGCAAAATGCAAGAGCAAACAAGAAGAGAGGAATATTTGGGCATTTATAGGAACGCCGGAAGAGGCGTGGTTGAGGTGTGGCACTGCTCCCAAAATTCTGCTAGGTAGTGTCACAGCAACTTGATTACACAGTACAACTTTTTGTCAACATACAACACACATGCACACACAATAGTCATACGATATTATTGCCCCCTTGACTGAAACTTTCATCTCAAATCAAAGGCACTTATTCTGTGCTCTATATCTGTGTAAATGCACCACATACAGTAAGCCCACCTGATTTTAAGTATTTTACTTTATGTACATTGTACCCCATGTTTGGTGAACCCAATGCTACATCTGCATAGAATCTACTGGTCCACTAGAAGCAATTTTGACAGCTGATATTTTGAAATGTCACCAGAGGAAAAGCACAGGTGTAATTGTGAAAGAATTACATTTTTGCCTGTATATTAATAGTTATGTGTGTCTTTGAAAATTAAAAGTTTTTATTTCAGCACTTACAGCTCTTATTAAGCTACAGGTGCTTGTCTGGACATGAGCAAACCAACCATATCTGTTTTAATTTCTGTTATTTATGACTTCAGATATTACACAAAAGTCTGTTAACAGATAATCACAAAAGAATGCAATTTTTAAATTAAATAAGCCACACTGTTAGAGATTTCTTGTAATTTTACAGGGAATTCCTGGCTAATTATTGCAGTAGATTTACTATAAACAGTATACAGGACTGTTTCTGTAAAATAACTAATAATTATTATTAGTACTATTGTTATTAATTATAATTATTTTCATTCAATTTACTTTCATAATTATCTCAGCCATTTCCCAAACAAACAGACTATTACATGTGTAGGGCTAGGTCTATTTTCAGGTCTAAATTCATGAGCATTGTTTACAAACAGAAATATCTCTAAACTGTGATTCAAACACCCAAGTTACACCGGGCTTCTATGCCCGAAGTGTATGTTTTCTACGAATTCTACGCTGGTAGATTCAACTGATGTCAATGATTCTGGCCACACCAGGAACACGGACAGCCGGACCCTGCACCCGCGTGCTTTAAGGAATTGGTTTTATTTTTCCATGCATTTGCACATCATGCATCTGCAAGACTTTGAGACTTGCGAGACTTGCGAGACTTCTTGTTGGATAGCTGGACGTTGTTATAGCTAGCGAACACAAGTCCTGCCCTACTCTGATTCTGATTGGCTAAACACGTTTTATTGAAGTGAGAGTTGCCATTGGTTTTGGGGAACTCAAAAAGAATAAACCTTAGAAACCCAGAATTTTTATCCTGATGAAAATTTCTTCACGACCAAATCATGGTGCCGGAATACTTTAATCCCTGAGTGTGTGCCTGTGAGAGATTGAGTGAATGTCTGTGTGTGCGATCGTCATCTCTCATGCCTCTCTTTTTCTTATACCTGCAAATGAATGTGTAAAATCTGATCACTCAAAATGCGATACATATTTTGTATTAAGTGGACTGGACCAACTCTAACAAAAATGTCAATTACAGAAAAGCCATATACATTGATTAAGCTCCCTTCATATATTAAGTGGTGAACAAAGGCTCAGTTCAGAAATCCCCAAAACAGCTCAAAGGTATATACTGCTTGGTGATGTATGTGTGTATTATGAAACCCACAGCTAAAGGATATATACTGCTTGGAGATGTATGTACTGTATATCAAAAACAGCTAAAACTATATCACAGCTTAGACGTGTGTTAATATTTAGAGTAGCAGATTCTGATTTCTCAGAAACAGATCTCATGTCATCATAGCGCATCCTGTATGTTGAAGCAACTGCCATGTTGTTATGTGTTAATGCACAGCTGTGGCTTAATCTGTGATTACGCAATGATGGAAATACCATGATGTCTGAAGGGAGGATGTTTAGGTTTGGCTATAAATATGGGCGGCAGAACAGCAGCCACGCTCTCTCAGCCTTGTGCGCTTTCTCGGGCTTGTGCACTCTCTCTGCTTTTTGTCACCCTGTGCTTTTGAGGCACAAAGGGAAGAGACTATTACTATTACTGTTTTGTACTTGCTTTTGATTATTCACTAAAGAATAAAAATATCTGAGCTTGTTGTGAGCTAGGGGACCAAAGGATTTGTATTCTTTGATTTTCTTCACTCACTCTCTTTCACTCCCCTGAGGGCTTCCCTCCTCTGAGGGCAGTTAAGACTCCACTTTAACCGCCGGGAGTTGCAACCCAGCATGGACTTTGACAGTCAGACCTCCTGTTATCTCCTAGTGCAAGTGCATTTCCCCATCCGCTCTGCTGGTCAGAGCTAGCGAGCGCTTAGCCTCTCTCGGATTGGTGACCAGTAAAGGCAAGTGGGCGCCCTTAAGAAGGAGGTCCCGGTGACCCTGGGAACGGCTGTGACCGTGAGTACTGAAGAAAAAGATCCCCCCGGGCAGTGCTTTTCACATACAGGGGGACCAAACCCTGTCAATAGGGGACGTCTGGGGTAAAATCAGAAAATCCTCTTGCCTCACCTCTGGTTTCCTTGATCCGGGTGAGGGCCCTTTAATTTAGTAAGGGTGTGTGTGTGTCACACCATTCGACACAAGTCATTGCTGTGATCGTTTTCATGACAGTGCCATGTTTACACACACCTCTGGATGAAATCAAGTGTGCTTGCGGCTTCTGCCGGCTTTTGCAAGATTAATACATAGTAGGCAGCGTACACTGCTGCCAATCCATGCAGGAGGTTGCTGTGAGGCCCCATCACACATGCTCCTTCCATGGATATAATGTCTGGGCCGCACAGCATCTCTCCTGAAACCCGTCAACAATATTTAACAATTCAAAGAAATGCGTTTTTTAGGCGCTCCCTCAACCACATAAATTCATTAAAGAATTAACTACAAAATAAGGGAAGATTGGAGAATAAAACCCATAAGTTAACCATTGGTAAGTTGAGTAAAAAACAACAAAGAAAACTTACCCAAAAAGCTGTCATGTCCCACTCAACACCAAGGGGGAAATAAGATTCAATTTATGGTGCCAAATGTAGAAACAGCTTTACATGGCATTAATGTTTTTATTGAGGTTTGGCCATATTTCCAATTTAGCTAAACCACAAAGGGACAGCTGACTTTATGTTAGCTAATGAAAGCAGACAAAACCGTCACCACCCACTCAGATAAGCAGAACTAATTACATTATACAGTATCTATGATGTAAAATACATATGTTAGGCGTTAAGTTACTTTTGTCCCAGAATGTTTGCTTCTTCTTTTTTTTTCTTCTTCTTGTATATTTGCTTTGTCCCAGAATGTTCTACAAATTCAATATTCAGACCGCACCCATGATGCAATGCAGTGGCTGTAAAACCAGTGTAAAAACTCTGCTTGTAAAGTGTAGTTACAATAATAATACAGGACTGGCCATACATTTCCCGTGATGCAATGCCACTTACAGTAAAAACACAAATATAATAAATTGTTGTAAAATTGGGTGTAGAAACATTGTACATCAATTGCTAACAGTGCAGAACCAGCCCATGCAATTTATATTCCAGTAAAAGATGTGGAACTCACATTTAAAGTTTGTTTGTAGTATTATCTTTCTCAAAGTTTGAAGAAAGAGTGATTGGCAAGCAATGAGAGACTTTGACAGATGATGTGTACCTCTTTGAAAAAGTGGATACTTCATCATTATACATTCATCATTATTTGGAAGCGAGCTGATGTTGTGTTTTTGCTTATGAACTAAACAATAAACTAATTAATTTCTCATAAACCAAAAAAAGCAAGGAAAGACTCATTTGTGTTGTCACAGATGAGTATCAAGTATCACAACCTTACTTGTCGCATTACAAGGGTTATTCCTTTTGTGCATCAGCATTGTTGAATATTAATAGAGATTTTAAACATTAATCTGCAAAGCTTGTTTGTTATTCCTCGTCTGTGAAAATACAGACCAATGTATCTTGACATTTAAATATTCTACAGCTTTAAGACAACAACAGATTCCAAACAAACTTGTCCATAAACGTAAACCAACAATTCAGGTTAAATCTTCTGGTTTTCCCTGTCCCTTTTTACCTTTTCTGAGACTGAGGTTGCTGTATTGGCTGACTTTGTTACACTTTATGGTGTAACCATGGTTTCCAACCTTAATTAACTGGATATCTTGTATTAAGTATTAGTATTTTGAGTTTGTTTCAAATGTTGATTGCTTTCAGCTGTGACTTCTTTTATTAATGCAGTGTTTGGTAGACAGGAGATACTACATAAACCGTTTGGCTCAAACTCAATTAACTAAATGTTTTCTTACTATTTTTTTTAAAGGTTATGAAGCTACGCAGACATTTTTCTGGATACAGAAATCTCTTGCAGTTGTAACTTGTTGCTCATTTCTTCCACTCTCTGTGCTTTAATTCATTAGATAAATGAACAGCTAAAATTGCTCAATTAATCATGGTTGTTGGCCAAGTATCAGTGCAGCCACTTTATAAAGTATATATTTCCTATATTTCATTTTTTCAATAAGCTTTTTTATAGTTAAATTCCTATTACAAATGTGCTATTCAGCAGAACCATGTTTGCACAAAGTAACTAATGCTGAGGTATTACTCAGCATATATTAAATTATGAAAGGTGCATAAGTAGTTGAATTATGCATGTAAATGTTGAAAATGTATTTCTAATTTGCATTTGTTTTATAAAACCTGATCTTTGAAGAAAACTATATTCCCTGTATTTGTATAACCCTTAAACATTCTTCAATATTCATGATCGCAACGTAAGTTTGTATAAAAACCCTTCCAAGAACTCCACAGCTTATGATGCATGAAAGAAGATTTACATTCATATACATACTGTGCAGGAATTATTAAACATTTCCACATGGTCTGCTCCGTAGTTATCCAGCAAATCCATTCTGCAGGATTACTATGAGTTTTAATTAGATGACTGTTTTAGCACAATCCAAGTACAGAACGGCAGTAATTACAACATACACATTTGTATCATTATCATATTGTTACCTCATTAAATAATTTATGAAATTTAAGATAAAATAGGTTGGCATGATAGGCATGTGCTTATTGTGTTACATCTTTTATTCAGCTGCGAATGTGGAAAAATAAAAAGAATCTTGATTACATTTACAGTATACATTCATAGTTAGTAATCATCGACTACTGTATTTCTTTGGCTGGGGAGACAATGCTGGAACAATGTCTTCAAATCCACACATATAAACAAAATTATTTAGAAAATAAATGCCCTTGTGGTGTTTAGCGTTTCCCGTAGCAGCTGGGTTTCAAAATTGTTGTTGCAAGACTACAAATGTTGAATGCCATTATCAGCAGGAGTTGGCTGAGAAATGAAGTGTCCTCCGACTGGCGCGAACACAGACTGCTGCGTGATGGCCGTGATATTGCCACTACAGAGGAAAACAATTAAATGAAATGTGTTTGACAAAGATGCTTACACCACAAATTAATCAAGCATCACAAATTTCACATATGTTGAAGTACTGTTATTATGATCATTTAGCAAATGCATGCTTATACTGTACAACCCCGAGGCAACGCTGTTCACCTCAATGATTCTAGACCGCTCATTTCCTTGCTACACTCTCTTTCTCTTCCTCTATTGAAAGACCCTTCCAACATGCACCTCAAACCTAAACATATCTGGAAATTAGCCAGAGGAACTGTATGTGAGAATGCAAATGTCAGAAGCAGTTGGACTGGGTATTAAACTGACTTTCCCCTATTAGCTCCCTTGTACAAAGTCTGTGTAATGTCCGACTGAGCCTATATGTGAATAGAGCATGTCCTTTTACTGAGAATACACAGAGTGCGAGTGTGCGTGTTAAGGACATTTCTATCATGCGGCAGCCATAAGACGAGAAGAATACAAACATCCAAGGGTGAAGAAGAAGGGTGATTGCTGTCGGTCAGACTCAAAGCCAAAATCCTAAAACAAATTCAAGGAATGGCAATAGACCATGGTGTAATAAACACAAAGGTTTGCTTAGAGTATGTGAATTTGTACCAAATGTATGTGAATCATCTACAGTATTTGTGTGTGCAACCTAACCTATTCTCTACATTCCGGGGGGGGGGTGAGAGACGGCAAAGTTAAAAGTAGAACAGAAGTGGTTTGAGTTATGAAAGCCAGTTCCTCGTACTGCAGCTCATTTATAGTATATCTGAGGTTCTGTTTCTTTTTTCAGTGTGAACTGCATATAGATATCCTGTTGCATATGTAAAACTGACAATCGGTGCTCATGTTCTCCTCCATCACTGTGTCTTTTTATCCTTCAACCAGCAGTCAGGTCTGACAGAGTGATTACACATAATGAGGATATAGTGTGCCATAGGACTCACACCCTCATTTGACACACCAGACACATGTTTCATAGGCAGTGGTAAAATAGCCATCTACAGGGAATCCAAACAGACACAGGAAGACTCAAACAGAATGCTGGAAAACAGCCTGAATGAAAGGCAAAGCTTTCACACACTTTATCAAAGCAATATTGTCATTCTTTTAGTCCTAAAATGACCTTCATCCAGCATGTCTTGATACAAGTTAAAAGCCTGAAATTTGATTAAAAAATTTGCTTTAATAAAGTGTGCACAAGCTGTTTGCCTTTTAAAGTTCAATATAGCCACATTTTTGTGTGTCATGGTTTGTCGTTCTCATTGTGATGCAGTTATTTCAAACTGATTCCACTTAGATCAAAAAAAAAAACTAAATGTAATTATTATAACGCCAATGGCAATAAAGAAGGGGGAAAGGCACTGGCAAGGAGCATGCACTGCAAAAAAAATGGCTTTTAAGGCATGTTTGTATGATAAACGTTAATAGCTGTGTTCAGCTTGTTGTTATTGAACAGCTTTGATTGACTGAAAAGATAATGACATGCAAATACAACAAATGTGGCTTTTATTAGATCATATCTTCAACAAGATCTGTATCGTATGTATCACTGTGAGTGATGTTCCCTCATCCTCTGCTGCTTCTCTCTACCTCTCTCTCAGTCTTTACCACTTGCATTTTCCCTCTGCCAGCCTATAAGGCAAACACTGTTTAGGATTTTAAATGTTTTGAATAGCCATATAATAATATTCCACTAGATGCTTTCAGACCTTTTGACCTAGGAGAAGAAGAAGCCAGGGGCAAGTTGGAGCTAAACAAAACATTAGTTGTATATGTTGGTTGTCTTGATAAGTGCAGAAAACAACAGTTTGAGTATTAAATTGCACTTTTTAAAATTGTGGGATAAGTCCATTGTTTCGCTGCAAAACACACACAAGATTGTACCCAAAAACACAGAGCCGCCCACACATGCACGATGTGTAAGAAAAGAAAAAACACACTGAAATCTGTATTGAAACTAAAACATGAGGTGACTTCCCTTTGCAACTTTTTTTATCTAACAACTCTCCCTCCATCCAGCCCCATCTCTTACTTCCCCTGTGTATCTGTCTCTCCTCTTGTATATCTCTTTCACGCAATGTGAGGTTTCTCGATTTTCATTTTGTCTTGACCCATTTAAAAAGATAACTGTCGAGTAGGCAAGATAAAAGTGTCTTGTTCTTGCATATCTAAAGAACAAATGCGTGTGTGTGCGTGAGTGTGCACTTGTGTATTTGTGGATGTGCAAATGTCTGTATGCAATGAGGAGCAGAGATAGATATTCTTGTCATTTGGGAGTTGAATTATCTTGATTAATAACAAAGTATAACATCCCCCAGTTTCTTCCCTCCTCTCTCTAGCACTGTATTCCTTTGCATTACCAAGTTTGCTTTCTTTTGTATCTCCTAATTTTTATGTTTTTT